>JAZKJV010008038.1:0-615844 GCA_037367405.1 Ottelia alismoides | reverse complement strand
TAGGGACTCCTTAATAATCAAGTCAGAACAAGTCTACAAACACAAACTCTAATGACTAGGCATCTTCCCTTGTACTGTGTAAGTGATATATAGCTCCCCACCTTAGAAATGACAAAGAAGCATCCTCCCTTAACAAGTAACTCTAATCCTTTAGTCTAGCAACTCTTTCCTTGAGGAGTGAGGTATTCTCTTCTAAGTTCAAGTATAATAAGCTCAAGAAGAGGGGGAAGAAGAGAATGGACCATGACCAGTGTAGCCACGTATCCCTTGGAGCTTAACCAGTGTAGTGACACACCCAAATTTACCTTTTTTAATAATGTCGAATTAACGATTTCGTTGTAGTCGGATAAATTCAGAGTTAATAAAAAACTGTTATTTTAATTATTGTCAAATTAAAGCAAGCGATCCATTTCCTTTTTTACTTGGTAAGTTCCAAGGTCGAACTCAGGGAGGCAACTGTCTCCTTAGGTTGATTTGAAGTCGATCAAGAAATTAGGATTTCGAAGAGGAATTTTTTTTGGTATTTTTAAATGCAATAAATGAGTGCTATACAATTTTTAAATTACAAATTTCGATCAAACTATGTCCAAAAATCCTCAAACTTGGGCAAGATGTGAAATGTAATGGAATTAGACTGCTGCAATTGTTTTGGAATTTTTGGATGCAAGATGAATTTTATGTGAATAAATGAATGTAGCCAATGAAACTTTCACTAATTAATTATAATAAAATATTAAATCTATTTATTTTCAGGAAATAAAATTATCTAAGATATGCCACTAGATGATCTATCTCAAAAAAGTTCTAAATCCTAAAAATGTTGGATGTAATACCTATTAAAATTAATTAACGAAATGCACATACAGAAAAATAAGTATGCAAATTCAATTTTTTTATGCATTCAAGTCATTAATAATTAACTCTATTATCCCTGAATTTTTGGTGATTTTTGGAGCAGTGGTTAATGGAGCTATGAATTTGCTAGATGGGAAAAATATTCAATTTTCTGTAAGAATAATTATTATTAATTAACCACAAAGCATAAAAATTAAAGCACATGCTACAATATAAAGAATTAATTGTAGAACATCATGGAATTTTTAAATAATTAAAATAATGCCAGAATGATGTCCGAAAGAAGATAGAAAACTCAGGGTTCTCAATGCAATTAAAATAAATAAAATGAACAAACAGAAGTGAACGTGGACTAAAATGCAGATACCTAGACACGAGAGGGGTCTGATGCAATTTCTCCACTAGGGCACGCGCATAGCACGTGTCTGCTTGTGAGACTAGGCTTGATTGCGAAAAGTAGATCTCCAGGGTGGAGCTTGCAAAATGTCCAGCATGGCATGTGAAAAACATGTGCCTGCTTGAATGCGGGTCCCTTCTGTTATTTGTGGAGATCAGGGGGGGGGGCTACTAGCAGTTTCTCCAGAAGGGGGTGGTTGTGCACGTGAGGATCTTCTTGAAGCATGGGGGTGTCTCTGCAATTGTCCCCTTTACCTCGCGTGCCTTGCACGTGAGGAAGGGACAAGATTAATGCAAGAGCAGCGCCCGACCTGGCGGATGTGGGTGACAACGGAGTCGATTGGGGCGGTGCGCCTGGCTGAAGTGGGTAACTGACGGGGAGCAGCTCGCGGTAGGGGGTGACCTGCACGCAGTCGGAGGCGAAGGCGAGATGGTGTGCATTCTGTCCGAGGAGGGCCCGCGCACGGGCTGCTGGAGGGTGGGGTAGGCATGGTGCAAGGGAGGAAGCTGACGGGCCCTCGCACCGGTTGTAGAGATAGTGGTAGTCCACGGTTGTGCAACTGGAAGCAGCGTCGACCCCAGGCGTTGGATGGGTTGGAGGCTGATGGGGGATGATGCGCATCGGTGGTCAACGTGGCAGAGATGATGCATACAGGAGGAGGAGTGCTACTACATGCGACATACGCCCCGGAGTTCGATGGCGAGCTCCTCCGCACGGTGCGGGCCGAGAGCAGTGGTTGTCAGCGGACTGGGACAACAAAGGAGGAGGGCAGTGATGATGAAGGTGGATGGGCATTTAGGAAGAAGCAAGAAGAAGAGGAATTGAGAGGAAACAGAGGAATGGGATGGAGAACAGAGTAAAGAGAACAAAGGGGGATAGTTCGCCTGGAATGGGAGGGCAGAGAAGCTGCTCTTGGTCGTCGCTTCAATCGAGGCCAGCAGAGACGTCGAGAAGCTGCTGAGGATCTCAGCGTCGAAGATTATTGCCACAACGAAGGAGCCCCTGTCACCAGCTCCTCCTTGAGCTTTCTGGATATGGCGGATGCCGTGCTCTGGTCGTCGATGATGGTTTAAGTAGAGAGGAGGAAGTCGACAAGGGGATAAGGGGGAAGCGGTTGTTGCGGGTCTTGCGCGAGGGTGGTTGTTAGGCCGGCGATGAGATAAGGGGGTGGAGGTTGGGAGTTGGCAGAGAAGAGGGAACATGCGAAGGTTGGAGAAGGGAAGATGGCCTCATGTGCATGGCACGTGAGGAGAGAAAAGATTTTTAAAATTTTTTTTTTTGCAAAAACTAAATAAAAAGGGCTTCAAAAGCAAGTGACATGTGGCAGCTACAGGAGCAGCCACGTGTCAGCTTCAGAAATTTCAGAAAGCAAAAATAAGAGAAAAATCCAAAAGAAATAGGAAACGACCTCGGATCAAAAAGTGCTCAACATGAAAATTGTTCGCCTCGATGAGATATACAACTTTTATGAAGAGACCAAGAGCACAGAGGGCATCTGTGCAAAACAATATTTTTGGGGTACTATATGTACATAAAATACCTTGATTTTTGGGTTTTCTATTTTTTTTGTGATTCTTTAATCAAGAGAAAAATAGAGAAGAATAATGATAAAATCAAAGATAAATATTTACACAATAATCCATTTTTTAGATTTTTAATAAATAAGGAAATAGGGAAATAAAATAAGGAACTCGTAGAGGACACTCGGACTCAGTCAGTTTCTTTGATTTTTCAATCTTAATTTGAATTTGGATTTTTATGAATTTTACTAAAACTTTCATCAAAGAGCACAAATCACAAAACGCGCAAAAGAGGCTCAAAAACTCAACTTTTACATACGAGCTCTGATTTTTATGAAATTAGTCTTTTTTGAAGATCTTTGAGTACGTATTACTTTAAAAGTGAGTAGACCCAAATCAAACACTGTATGAGGAAGATATGAGTGTTTTAGTCTGTCTTCTGAAATTGGAGTTTTGGAGTTAGTAATTTTTTTGTATTTTTCATTTTATCTTGTTAGTAATATGTACACAATGGAGTTGGTTTGAGTTGATTTGGAGTTAGCATGTGCAAATGTGAAAATGATTATGAATGCAATTATGAGTACTAAATGCAAATATTAATTTTACATGCATGAATGATAAAAATGCAGAATAAATGATGAAATGCAGCTAATTTCTTGAGAAAGAAACTCTATTTTCATCTTTCAGTATGATGAATCATGGATTCATCATGTAGCTATGTCCCCAGCTACAAGCTTCCATGAGATGAGAAGGTGGAATACATAAGCTTTGCTTAATCACTATATACACTATGACAGGCATTTTATTTTCAATCTGGCTTGTCCCCCTTTTTGGAGTTTTTCATATTTTTGCATAATTTTTTTCGATGTGCATATGTATAAAATATTAACATGGTGCATCATGTACATGAGGAGTTTTTCTTCTTGAGCCAATAGACTATCCATCTTTTGAAGCATTATTGCAACCCGCATATTCCTGTCTTTAGACCTCAATGCCACTAGACCTAGGTTGAGGTGCACATCCCTCCTTAGAGGAAGACGAGAGATTCCGGCTAGCAGTACTACCCTCGTATGCTACCCCCAAGCCAAAGGATTCTGCCTCCTCACCACCTCATTCGTGTTGAGCTACATGTAAGGTGTGTGTCCAAGTCAAGCCATTGTCTCTGAGAGTCATGCGTGCGTTGTTAAGTGTTCTACTAAGGCTCATCAAGATGACATGTGAACATATCCTAGTTGACTCAAAGAATTAAGTCTCTATGGGTCTGAAAAGTCTTAACCCCAAATCCTTTAAGGTTCCTCTGAAGTTAAGTGGATTAAGGTCTTAACCAAGCTCCATTTTTCAATTTAATTCTAGACTAGTTTAAATGTCAACCATGATTAAGTAGAATATACATGCAAGTATTTCCAAAACTCTTTTTGAGGAAAATTTTTCAAAATATGCAAATTTTTATGGAAATTTTTTGAATGCAATAAAAAAGGAAAAAAGTTTGCAAAATATTTTTACAAACATTTAAAAAAATTTTGCAAACTTTTATTTTTCAAACATTTTCAAAAATGTTGTATTATATACATAATTTTAATACAAAATATTTACAAAGAATTTACAATAAAAATCATTTTTGCAAATATTTGTATAAAAAAATACTTTTTATAAAAGGTTTTTACAAGCTTTTATGTGAGAATAATTTTGAAATTTTCATTATTTTTAGCCATATTATTAACACACACAAAGTACGAGTTTTGGCTAAAGTATATATACAATATATATGACACCCCCCATACTTAGCTCGAACGATGTCCTCAGAGTCATCAAAGAGCGATGAAGGAAGATATAACTTGCGTTGAGTATGGGGAAGTGAAAAGAATGCTATACTAGAACGACTCAAAGAATAAAATGAATGGAACTCGGTGATCCCCCTATATATAGGATAAAGTGATCCTAGGTATAAAAGATTGTACAAACGGGGAAGACCGAGGAAGAGAATATATATGAAATCAACGACTTGACTTGTCTCCCCTATACTTAGAGTAAAAGTGTAGAAAAGAATATCGATAGGTGAGGGACAAGCGAGAGAATAGAAGAATCAGAGACAAATATATACAAGATAAAAGGAATGACATCACTCCTCCTATACTTAGGGTGAAGGATCCCTAAGTATAGGCAACAGCAAGAGTAATGAAATAGAATGAAAATGAACAACTCGAGGTCTACACCCCCCTATACCTAGGATAAAGTACATCCTACGTATAGAAAAAATAATCCTAAACGAGACCTGACATATAAAACAAAAACGGAAGAAACAAGTAACAAATCAAGACGAAACATGTATATACAAAGTAGACAATGTTGAGGTTCCTATCAACAAGTGCTGGATTTTATGCTCCTATATAGGAGCAAAGTCTATTACAATGTAGTATCAAGGTTCAGGATGACATCTGTAAGGCGAATATCGTACTCTCGTTGTAGTATCGGTATGAGAATAACAACAAGGTCAACAATGAAACTGATGACACTCAAATAAGCAATCAGACGGGTGTCTGCAACCGGGTAAAGAGAAGGGAAAATAAAATCACATACTGATAGCACAAATGAAATCATCGGCTCATGATTAGAATAGAGTGAAAGGGTGGAGCCGAAGAAATCTAACGTGGAGAAAGAAGGATCGGTCGTGGAATCCTCCACATCAATTACCGTCTCAAAAAGGTATAGAGAGTCAAGATCAGGAGACTCACTAAGAAAACTGATATACTATGCACCATAATGTAAAGAAATCAACAACCTCATTGAATATCTCAAAAATCGGCCCATCCTCGTGAGGGTCGTTGATGAATTCACATTTCATCATCTTTATTCTATCATTTTGGCCTCAAAAACCCTAGCAAATGCGTGTAAATACCATTAAATACATCATCTTAGCATTCATGCATGTGCATCCAAATAGTGTATAAAATACTGTAATTAAAGCCAAAATTATAGAATAAATAAAAGAAAAGAAAAAGAATAAAATATTGTAAATATTTTATGACCCGAAACCCCGAGACCTAGGCATCTTGATGAATAGGTCGACAAGGAATAAAGTAGGGAGAGATAAGGGCCAAATACAATGAATATTCTATTCATTCTTTATTCATTTTGGGACCTATTTTTGGTTTCACTTTTTATACCTCAAATAAAGAAACTTTGTACATAAAAGTTGTAGATAATTAAATAAACAAAAATACAAAATTAATTTCATTCAAAAATAATGTACAGATAAAAAGTTATGGTCTGAATAAAAATCCAGAATCCCAACTTCCCAGACCCGTATCTCACAAATGAAAACTCCAAATGCAGCAAACTCACTTTAATTTATATAGAATAAAATAAGCTATTTAATGGCGATGGTTTCGCATTTGGCGGAGCTACAGTTTGAAAGTTGAGTTTTGGACCCTTATTGTATACTTGTACAGATTAAAATATTCAAATTATTATTTATTCATTATTTTTATATTTTTATATTTTTATAATTTTGTAAATATTAATTATAATAATTATGTGCATTAAAACCAGAATAAAAACCAAAATAAATACAAAAATAAAATACATGTATATATTATACATAGGTATAATACCTATACACATACCTATAATACTAATACTACATTTTATTAATTGTACAAAATACATCAGAAAAATAAAATAAAAATATTTTTAAGTGTATAAAAGTATTTTATAATTATATAAAATAATAAATTAAAATAAATAAATTAAAATCACAAAATAAAAATAAAAGAATAAAATATATAGGTAATATACCTATAAAGGGTATAAATAGCAACTTGTAAAAATATACCTCATAAAAATAAATAAAAATCACTATAAAATACTTCATAAAAAATAAATAATTTTTATTTAATAATCAAAAATTAAATAAGTCATTTTCTATTTCAAAATGATTTAATAAAGGTTTTTTCCCAGGAATTTTCCTAGTTGGTCCACGTGGACCAACCAGGGGGCCAGGAGAGTTGACCTCGGGTCAACTCTCTGACCCTAGGTCCTGTGGTCTGTCAGAGTACGCTTTGACCCGTTTTCAACCTTTTTTCGAGGAAGAACCATTCACCATTTCATGTATCGTCCTAAAGACTTTTTGTTCCTCGATCATAGGGCATACACGCCCAGGGATCTCCTCGTTTATTGCATCGCTGAATCGACCGCTTTGCCTCGGTCTTCCCCACATGTCCGTCAACCCAATAAAATGGACTCCCAATTTCATTTTCAAATTTGAACCCCACTTTTTGTCCCGTTTGCTCCCTTCCTTACTCCATAGATCGTCGGTGGTGACATCTCTGATTTGAGCCATCCAAGGCGGAGACCTGATGTGGATCTGGGCGTTCCACCACCTCCGGCGACACCCCGCCGTCGAGGTACTTCAACCTCGGGCCTGGTCCCTTCAGGTGTGTTTCCCTCTCGTTTTCTTTCATCTTTTTATTCTCAGTAGTCGTAGGAGCACATCGCTACATTCCTCATCGATTTCCATCGATCAAATCTCCCATTAAGATCCTCGCCGGAGCGCAACTCCGACCAACCACCATCACGCTACTCCTCGTCGCCATTTGTCCTCCACGGAGTCCAGGCATCTTGCTCTGGACTCTATCACTTTTTTCTTGCAGGTACTCGCACTCGAACGAGCACCTGGAGCCATTTTACACCTCGTCGGAGGTTCCTAGAGGCCGCCGGCTTCTTCGACATCATCGACGAGCTCCAGCCGTCGCTGGAGGGTTTTGAGGCCACCGGGCGTTAGAAGGCACCTGCAGCAACCGACTAGGGCCATTTTGAAGCGCGCTGGATTGTCGGAGAAGGAGGATCGAGCTGGAGAAACCTCGTTGTGGCGGTGTTCTTCCCCGTTCGTCCACCTGCCTCCGCAACCGTCGATCGGGCCCATGTTCTTCCTGACGTACAGGAGCCGTCGGATCATATCGCGCCCCGACCATTCGATCACCCGACCATCATCTAATCTTGGTCGTTGGGGCGCGAAGGGGTATCGCGCAACCTCGTCTCGACACGTGTTCAAGTGGGCAGCCCGCAACCGCTCAGTCTGCGCCAGCTGAGGGTATTTTGCGTATTTTCCCCCAGCGCTTTTGGTATTTATTTAATAGGACTTAAACATTCATCCGCGTGTTAAATATTTTTGTAGTATTTGTAGTGAAGTCCCTGAGGTTTTGGGTTATTACGTTTTGGTCCCTGCCAGGTCACGTGCTTCGTGCACGTGACTTGGCAAATTTGCAGGAGCAACCGGGAACTTTGCGTTTTTTGTATTTAGTGCCAAAACTTTCACATGCAGTTATAATATTCTGGAACTTTTGCATTTAAGGTCCTGACTTTTGTACAAATTGCATCCGTGCCCCTGCCAAGCGCGCGTGCGACGTACGCGTGTCTGGGAGATTTTGCAAGGGCACCCTTGCAACTTTAGGTTTTTATAATTGGTCCAGAACTATTTTATATAGTTGTATAATTTGTGGGAATTTGACATACAGGCCCTTGGATGATTCGCATATTGCATTTGTACCCTTGTCAGGCCATACCTTTTTACTTGCTTTCCCTAATTATTTAGTGCATCATTTTAATTCGAAAAATTCTTAAAAGTTTAACTTAAGCTCCTGTGTACTTGTACTTTCATTCTATATTTTTGCATTGCATTTTTATTGCATTTTAATATTTATTAAAAATTAAAAACATGCATTTTAGCTACTGTTTGCATTAGAAAATACCAAAAAATATCAAAACACCTAGAAAAATTCCAAAAACATTACCTAAGGTCTATTTTATTGTATTCTAGTGTCAGTCCAAAAATCACCAAAAATTTCAAAACAAAAACCTCAAAAATTAGAAAACACTCAAAATCTTTATAAAATTCTAAAAAATTATAAAAAATATCTAAAAAAATATAAACTCAGGTCGTGTAGGTTCCCTATTTTATTCTCTTTGTTTTAAAATTAATTTAGGAAAAGTTTGATACTATTTGGCATTTTTCATTCCCATTTTAGTTTCGGCCAGCAAGTTTATTCACTGTTTTCCTTCATTTTGACTTTTAAAAATACCAAAAACATTCTGAAAAATCGCCAAAAATCACAAAAATAGTAAAAATCATAAAAAGACCAAAAACATTTGATTTCCCAATTTTTGACTATTTTCCCTTATTTTTAGAAATACTATATCCCCTCTTTTCTTATATAGTATCTATATTCAAATATTGAAAAAGGAAAAAAATATATATATATAATATAAAAAGAAAATATAAAATCAGAAAAATTAAAATCAAAATGCAAAATTAAAAATTAAAAATTAAAAATTAAAAAATTAAAAAAATAAAAACCCACAAAAACATTTGCATTAGTGTAGACACTCAATCACATCACTCACATTGTTGTGCATCATTGCATAGATCTATCCTGCCTTGCTCCCTGTGTTCGAACTCTCTACATACTTCAACTATACACCTGTTTGTAGGGCACTCAAGACACTTCGGGCCTAATTTTTAGGTGTCTGTTCACCTGGGGGCTCACTGCGGATTTTGTCATGTTTTACCGCAGTCATTTTCCGGTTTTGTTTTCCTTTTTCCTTTCTTTTGTGGATTGAGCCCTTAGATTTTAGGCATTGCTTGATCGATTAGATTAGGTCCAAACACCCTAACAACCATTGCATGTACATATAGTGCGTATTTGGACTTAGTTTAATTAAACAGTTAATCATCGTCTTTGATCCGCCGCGCTGCGAGCTCATCCTGCCAAGCGCTTCTCCTGAACTCGATGTGTTGAGAGGAGGAGGGGTGAGCCTAGACCGGACTTTAGGATTGGAGATTGGTGGTTGACTTGTGGTTCTTAACGTTAGTAATTGTCTGCTTAGGATGATTTCCGCTTGTATATCGGCATGTAGTTTAGGCTTAAAAATTTCTGCTTTGCATCCCACATGGAGAGAGCTGGAGGCGATGTAAGTCTTTCTATTTTAGCATCCATCATTTAGGCACAAAGGTGAGATTTCCATCTTGGTGCCGACTTGCATGGCTTTTATGACTCTTTTCTCCCTCTGTTTTTGGATCAAGCAGGAATCAAGAAAAAACAAAAATATTAGGCGCTTGTTTGAATTTACTCAAAAGAAGCGATAACACCAAAAAAATTAAAAAAGGGACTGCTAAGAAAACTTGACCAAAAATAAAACTGGTAGTTGGATTCATTACTTGGGGAGAGTAACACCCTCACTTGTATTCAGGTTGCATGGGAAGGTCTCCTTCCAAGTGAGCAGAGTGCTTCATAAGGATTAGAGCCAAAAACCCAGCTTGTGGCTGCCTTGTGTATCGCCTGGATTTCCAAAGTATTGGTGCAACTATCGTACGTAGACGAGTAGGGCTTGGTCATCGGTGGTAACTCACTATTGTGTGAGCATCGACCTTGTCTGAAGTACCGAGCTTAGGCCACGCCTTTACGGGTGTGTCTGTCTCACCGTCTGCGTCCGAGTAGGATCTTGCACGCTCACGGGTGGTTCCGTTGCGAGCGAGATCCGAAGTATTGGTTTCGCCTATCGGCCTCCTCCCTCTTCTTCTTTGGATGAGTAGGGATCCAGGAAGGGTTACAAGGACCTCAAAAAGCGCAAGCTACAGGTTACACAGGAGAAGGACAAGTACGGGAATACTTTTCCGGCAGTACTCTCCCTCCTTTAGGCGTAGCGCTCTAAGGACTCATTAAAAGATAACTTCCTGAAAACAAGCTAAAAACTACAAAGATAAAAGCCGAACCTTCACGGCTTCATGTGTTGAGTTGGTGAATCCCCTTGTTTTGTATTTGATTGCTAGTCGCATTTAGGTCAAGATCGAAAACACATCACATTTGTGCGTAATTTTGTACCCTTTTTCTTCTTCATTTACCTTGCTCTTCTCCATAATCAAGATGATGGGACGGAGATCTCTTAGGCCGACCTTGTCGGCACCGCTATCCAACACTCCTCTCTATTCATCTAGGACGACCTCGGAGAGCCCGCTCTCCGAGCCTGAGTTCACTTCCACCATGTTCCCTGATGAATACCCATTCATCACTCTTTATTCTATTATTTTAGCTACAAAAACCTTTGCAAATACATGTAGATATGTGTAAATACCAATAATTACCAAAAGCATGCATTGTGTAAAAACCTATAATTAGCATGTTTTTGTGCACAAAATAAAAGAATAAAGAGCAAAAAGAAAAAGAGGGAAATATTTAGAATAAATATTGAGCAACCTAACCCAAGGGAGGGCTCAGCATGGGCCTGACCGCATAAAAGCCAAAGTAGAGGGAGATAGGAGCTCATGTGTATATACTTTTGTAAATACAATACTATATATTTTCCTCACCCAAAAATATGTTGTAAATATTTTGTATATATTTTGTAAAAGCTATTAAAAACAAAATAAAAAGAAACAAAACAAAAATCAAATAAAAATTATAAAATTGAAAATACAAAAAGACATTGTATTAATACCATGTATACAAATATATTCAACCATTTATTTCACCCTTGTATATAAGTGATAAAAATAAAATAAAAATATTCTTTTATTCCTCATTTCATGTTGTAAATAAATAAAATACAAAATGAGCATAAAAACACATAAAAATAACAAATAAAAAAATCAAAAATAAAAACCCATATAGTGTACATATACCTATATATATAGCTACCCTATTTTTATTTCCAAAAATTAATTAAAAATCACCAAAAAATAGAAAAAAATAAAAGAAAAATATTTCATGTTTTGAGTTTTCTTTAATTCGGCCTATTTCTACCCTAAAATAAATAAGCAAAAATCGGGCACACGTGGCCGCTCCTGATTGGTCCACGGGGGAATGTTGACCCCGGTCAACTCCCCCGCAGACTCTTTCCTATTCTGGAAGACGCGCGCCGCTCCACCTTCGCCGAATTTTCCACGCGTCTCCAGGCTGTCACCCACTCAACCCCCGTGCTCGGATTTTTCAACGTTCATCCCTCTCCCTCGCCGGATCTTCCGCCATCAAATCCACGCCTTCCTTAGCCGTCCACCCTCAACCCTAGTCGACGCTGTCACCTTATATATTTTCACCTCCGCCGCCTCCGCGCCCCATCTTTGGACCCTCTCCTTCTTCCCAGTGACCTCCATAGGCTCCGCAAGAGTGACAGCGAGCGTCAGCCCTTGTTGCAGCGAGGTGAGGAGGCGTATCCTTTGATCCGGCGTACTTCGCCGTCCTTGCTCCGCCGCCGGTGTTGAGCATCGAGCTTCAGGCCTTGACGCCCTTCGAAGCTACGACCAGGAGCAAGACCAGCTCCAGCACAGTCTCCAGCATCCACCAGGTAGCCTTAGTTCCCTCTAATTTCTTCTAATTTAGGATTTCGCCCAATTCACACCACCGACGCATATCTCCGATTCCGACCATCTCGCGCTACATTTCGACCATCCGACCCGATCATCACCTCCGCCGTAACCCCGCGCACCTTCTACGCCCACTCACTCAACCCAGATCGCACAGGATCTGGGAGTCGAGTTCCATCGCCTCCGCCTCGCCGGAGCTCGTCCGCCCCACAGCACCGTCCACCTTCACCCCGCCTTCTTGGGTCGAGGCATTTTGCCCTCGACCCGCGAACCTTCGTGTCTACTTTGCAGGTCCAAAGGGAGGCATCTGAGCCCCCCTATAGTTCAGACCGGAGCTTCCAGCCGCCAGGCCTCGCCGGAGCCCCTCCAGGGCTCGGTTGGGCCATTGGCCGTCACCGTCAGCTGCGGGCAACCACCAGGAACGTGTTCAGACCATTAGCAGCAGCTGAGGAGGATCGGAGTGCACGCAGGAGGCCGGCGAACTTCGCCGGCCATCAGTTCTTCCTCCACCTTCCAGAGCCGTCCGATGAAGCCCTCGCTCCAGTTCTAATCCCAGCCGTCGATCTGTAGAGGAGCAGCAGCCGTCGATCCATCTGAGGATCTCATCCGGACCGTCGCAGCCGAGGAAAGAGGCGCAGTAGCCCAGTACCGCTTGATCATCCACGTGGACCTCTCTCGACCATCCGATCTGAGCCTGGTTTCCTTCGAAGAACCACGTTGCATCTGCACCGTCCGATCACCCACGTGGACGCACACCAGCCGTCGGATCAGGCCAGCGCTTCCAGAGTTAAAGGCGCGTTTGTTCTCCACCGTCAGATCTGCCACGCGTCAACATCAGGCCGTCGCTATTAATAAAGGGGTAAATATCGTAGACCCCCCTCTTAGTTTTTCATTTTCTGTTTAGTCCTGTAATTATTTTTAAAACTTTATTAGCGTTGGGTTATTTGCACTAAGGACCCCGTACTTATTTTTATTTGCACTTATACCCCCGCCAGTTGTGAACCACGTGCTTCGTCACGTGTTTTGTTGGGTTATTTGCAATGTATGCCCTGTAGTTCTGGATGTTATTCATTGAATGAAAAGTTTTGTTTATTTGCATATATACCCCTGTGAGCATTGATTATGCGCATGTGCGTTTTATTTTGGGAAAATTGCACATAAGCCCCTGGACTTTTGATACGAGTTATCAATAGGTCCTTGGAACTTATTTTTATTACATTTAGGTCCTTGAGTTCCCCAGGCACGTGCTTGGCACGTGACTTCTTGGGTATTTTGCACCAGGACCCCAGAACTTTTGGGTATTTGCACATAGGTCCCTGTGCACAGTGCCCCACCTTTATTTTTGAATAAAATATCAAACGACCTCCAAATCCAATGAGATTTTGACACAATGGCTCCTGCCATGGTGTAGGAATTTCTATGATTTTTGGGGACATTTTTGATTTCATTTATTATTTTTAAAAATTCAAAAACCCATATTTTTGCTACTGTTTGACTTTAAAAATACCAAAAAAATATAAAAACTCCACCAAAAATTCTAAAAAAATTAGCTACTATTGTTTACTTGTTGTTTGATTTTCTAGCCAATTTTGGTTACTTTTCATCACTTAAAAACCCTAAAAATTGAAAAACCCCTAAAAACTCATAAAAATTGTAATAAATAAATTAAAAATCCAAAAACAATAATTAGGGTGCCTAAATTTTCCTTATTCTTTCTAGATTATAGGAAAATTACCTCCAGGGCTTTTTGAGATTCAAAATTATTTTATTTTTGGGTCTTAAGCCTTGCTGGACAGTCCCCTTTGTTTTTCGCATTGTTTGATTTTTAATAAATAATTTACCCATTAGAAAAATCCCAAAAATTCACCAAAAACAGTAAAAAACATTTAAAACATAAAAACAAATTTTCTTGAATTTTTGCATCATTTTTTGTGTGTGTAGTAAATTGTTGAAGTCCCCTTGTATTTACATTCTTTAATTTTCTCATTGTTTAAAAAAAAAATCTAAAAAAATTATAAAAACAAATAAAAACCATAAAAAAAGACTCTCTTGGATTCTGACTACATCGTAGGCCGCAAGGCCAATCTGTGCTCCTTGTGTTCGACCCTGGGAGCTATACCAGGTTAATCCTATAGCTAGATCGCTCTTTCTTGTGCTTGCTTGTTTTTATCTGATTTGAGTGATTGATTTTTCTTGATACACCTAGTCTACTCGATCGAGATCGCAACGACCATTTTCTGACCTTTACCCCGATTGCTTAGGCTGGACATCAGAATGGCGCCGTTGCCGGGGAGCACGGCTTTGTAGTCAGTTTTCATTCTTTTATTTTTGTCTCTCTATATTATAATTGTTTTCTGACATTCTCTCTTGGATTTTTGTGCGAGGTACTGCTTGGACTGCTTGGAGTTACTATTTAGAGGACCCGCGCAGGAGGAAGAGAGAGAGGAGAAGAGATTTTCTGTTTAGAGAGAGAGAGAGAACAATTTTTGTAATAATTTAGGACTCAGACCTTGGACATTTGTGGACATTTGTAACTTAGCGGGTCTGTTTCGCCGAGCACCGGTGTGCTCGGGGGACCCATTCGGATTTTCGCGGCTTTTATCTTGGTTTTGATAGCTAGCTGCCTTTTCCGGTGTTTACGCGGTCTTTCTCGAGCCCCTAGATTTAGGAATTTCTGTTGATTGTGACGTAAATATCTAAGGCCCAACACTTAATAGAATATCTGTTCCTATAGAACGTAATTGGACCTTGATAAAATTCACTGAAAAAGTTAGTTTAATTGGATTTGAGACCACGTACCGTGAGGAGTCACATACAGCGCTGGCAGGACCCGTTGTGGCGGGCACCGAGTGACTCCCAAGATCGGACTCCGGACTCAATTCGGTTAGCTAACTATTGTTCTTCACGATCAATAGAAGTTGCTCATCTAGGACTCGGTTTTTCCTCGTTGCATCATTTAGGTAGTTTAATTCTGTATTTAAATTCTGCGCGGATCACTTGCATGTAGAGTGTTGGAGACAAGGTACGCATTTCTTTCTCTGCATGCATCATTGATTTTCTCGCGCATCGGCTTTTTCGTCTTCTCCCCCTGTGTTTGACTTAATCATCAGGAGAATCGGAAAAACCGTTAGGCCGCTTGTATTTATTTTGAAAAAAATTAAAAAGAAAAACAATAAGAATTGGGACTGGATAACTCTATTGACCCTAAAAGACACTCACATTAAAAATTTGTCTTGGGGAGAGCAACCCCCTCATTGTTTGGTTTGATTGTGCGAGAGAGTGACCCGAACACTAGGTAAAGCCCTCCGGTGCTCATCTCGACTGATTACCGACTCTTCTGTGCGGGACAGTCGGTTGAGAGAGTATCGGGTATCCCAGCAGGTCACGTAATCGCTCTGATATCTTGTGTGTTCACCAAATAAAATTGACAAGATAAATTGACCGAGCTTTCACGGTCTTCAGATTGTGTTGAGTTGGTGAACAAGGGGTTTGCTTTGCAATCATATTTTCTCCAGATCTCATCCGCCCAACTCGCCAAGATCAAGATGATGGGTAGACGATCTCTTAGGCAGCCTCTGGCTGCACCGCTTTCAGGCGCGTCTACTCCATCATCTAGGTTGGCCCGTGAGAGTCGAGACCAGCTCTCCGGGCCCGAGTTCGATTCCACCCTGTTCCCCCTAGACCCCCTTTCTTTTCCTACTGAGAGACATGAGCCCGAGGAAAGACGAATTGATTTGACAGAACCTGAGTTAGGCTCATCTGATTTTGCAGACATCACTATGGCCGGAGCCGGCAGTTCAGATGATCGCCAGCCCGAACACTTTGTCTTAGACCAGGGAGCGATCAACTCCACCCTGATCGCATCATTAGAGACCGTTCAGCAGCAGTTACGCGATCAGGGGGCATTCATGATAGAGATGAGAAGGGAGATGGAGCGACTCCGAAGAGAGCGAGACGAGCCGAGCGAGCCTGAGGACATTCCTGACGCTGATGCAGAGGCAGCAGCCGCAGCCGCAGCTGCCGCAGCGGCAGCCGCCGCCGGAGGAGGACCACCGAGAACGATGCGGGAGCTACACAACCCCGGATCTACACTGATGCATCATTGGGTGGTGGTACCTGCTATCGTGGGGGATTTCAAGTTCCCTCCGAACACCCTGCAGATGCTTCCTCACTTTCATGGACTTGCCACTGAGGAACCCCATCTCCATCTCCAGGAGTTCTTGATGATCTGCAGCACTGTCCACGACCGTCATGTGGACCAAGATACGATTCGAATGATGGCCTTCCCTTTTTCACTGGCAGATAGAGCAGCCGCCTGGCTGAAACATCTAGGGAAGTTTGTTTACACCTGGGATCAGCTCCGCACCGAGTACTTGAACAAGTACTATCCACTCGGGCGGACGAATGCAGCGAGGGCCCTGATCAACAACTTCTCCATGCTCCCTAATGAGCAATTTCACGAAGCATGGGAGAGGTTCAGAGAGCTTCTGGATAGATGCCCACACCACGACATCTCGAAGCCGAACCTAGTTCAGAGCTTCTTCAGTGGGATGACACCAGAGCTTCAGGGTCTGGTGAATGCTTCTTGCGGCGGGTCCTACTTTGCCAAGGACCACAACCAAGTCTGGGCCATCTACGAAGAGATGGCAGAAAATTACATGGTGATGTCCCAGACTCGGTTGTACACTCAGAGAGCTCAGCAACCGCCAGGACCCGTGCAGTATCAGCGGATAGCACGGGTTGATGCAGGTCCATCCAGTTCGTCCACAGTTGCGGCCGCACAGGCAGAGTCGGCCACCGCGGACATGGGGATTATCAGCGAGAAGTTGGACCGCATGGAAATCATAGAGAAGAAGCAGTGCCAGGGCATAACTCAGATGGAGCAAATGGCACAAACTCTGAGCGACATGAAGACCCAGCTCTTGTGTCTTCAAGAGGCACAGACGGCTCCTCAGCCCTGTCTTCTGTCGCGAGGCGATTCCGGCGGCAGCCGCAGCTCGTCCCAGCGCTCCAGCTCCTTGCAGCAGCCTAGACAAGTTCACCTTGTACAGGCGGAGCCATACCAGCAGCAGCAGCCCTCTTACCAGTCACCACCATCTCCAGACTTACAGATGGTGGTATATCAGCCGGATCAGCCTCTGGCAGCACTGTCACCAGACCCCTTTGATGCTGAGCCGTTGATGGATGTCAACGGGATTTGGTATGACCGTCCTCAACCTGGAATCCGACGAGACCATCCCGGATTCAGGTGGGGGAATGGGGGTAACCAGTCCCAACAGCAGCCAGCCGCTCAGGGAGGGCAGTACTCCCAGCAGAGAGATCACCAGCAGCCCCCTGCATATCAGCCACATCAGCCATCATCATTCGTATCTCGTCCCTACCAGCAGCAGGGACAGAATTGGAGACGTGAGCAGCAGGCTCACCAGCAGCAGCATCATTCCTCTTACCCCTCTCAACCACAGCAGCACCAGGTCCAGCAGCCTCATTACCAGAGAGGCAACCCGTCGGGTTCCCATGAGAGCCCCGCCATGGATGATTTAGCCCGCCTCTTCACAGAGCAGCAGGCTACATTTAGACGGGAGATGGACGAGTTCCGCCAGGAGATGCGGGACCTGATGAGAGGGAAGGCCGCCATCCCTGCACAGATCGAGCCGAATCCGAATAGCTTGAAGAGGAAATCTGAGCAGGTAGTTCACACTGAATTTGCCACTCCTAGTGACCCATTTGATGATACATCTTCGGATTTATTTGATGCTGATTTTGTCACACTTAGGAGCGGTAGAAGACCAGCAGGCGGCGCCTCATCTGAGCGACCACATGAGGATCCATCCAGAGCGCCAGATGAGGAGGAGGAGAGCGGTACTGAAGCCGCACATCATGATGACGGTGGTACTGAGGCCACCCGAGATGCTGATTCCACCGGCGGTACTGAGGCCGTCGTTTCACCACATAGAGGAGGTGGTACTGACGCCACCAGCAGAGCCGAGCCAGCTCGCGGTACTGAGGCCGCAAGACGTCTAGTTGTAGAGCCAGCTAGAGGTGGTACTGATGCCACCAACATTTTTTCTGATAGAAATGTTGTCTTTCCTCGCATGAATGTATCTCAGAATTCTAATTTGAATAAAGGAAAAGGTTTAGTTTCTTCTGATCCCACTGTGGTGAATGATGTTTGTGAGGATCCAGTCATCGAATCATCTAGGCCTATTCCTAGTCCTTCATCTGAGAAGGACCCTGTGATCCCCTTTCCTAGAGCCCTTGAGTTGGGGAAAGGGAAGAAAAAAGAAAAAGATCCAAAAAAGAGAGAGCAGGAGGAGTTCAGCCAGAGCATGATAGACCGATTTCACATCCAGCTGACCCTCAATGAGGCTTTGCAACACATCCCTCTTCTTCAGCGATCCTTGAGAGATAAGACCACAGTCAGAAGGACGAAGAGGAACAAGACCGCAGAAATTCATGTGTTGACCAAAGCCACGTGTTACGCGATCCAGAACCATCTGCCGACTAAGAGGCCAGATTTAGGGGCCCCGTATGTCAGATGTCAGATTAGTGAGCAGAAGTTCAACCGTACTCTATTAGATAGCGGATCGTCGATCAACCTTCTTCCGGCAGCCCTTCTCGACCACTTAGAGTTGGGCACTCTTAGACAGAGCAGGACATACCTTCAGTTTGCTGATCGGTCTGTCAAGAGGCCAAAGGGGTTGTTACGAGACATTGTCGTCACGATTCAGGGTTTGCAATTCCCCGTGGACTTCGTAGTGCTGGACATGGAGACCCCTGACTTGTTGACCGATTCCCCCATTATCCTCGGTCGCCCGTTCTTGGCCACAGCCAAAGCGGTGACTGACCATGACAGTGGGAAGGTATTCTTTCGCGTCCAGGGCGAGAGTATACAAATAGAGACGGTTAAGGACCACAGAGCCAGAGCTAGATCCCGCTCACATGGCAGTACAGATTCAGAACATCTGACAGACACAGAGCCAGACATCCACTAGGACTGTGATTTTGTGATCACGGATGATGAGGCAATTTGGGCAGATCCTGCAGCACAGACCATCCTCTCATATTCAGATACAGCTGATGCAGAATTGATAGCAGAGGATAGTCTGGAGAGCACAGCCTTGGTTCAGGATACTATTGAGTCAGCAGAGTCGGACCTTGATCGCGACACGATTTTCAGTGATGGTGGTACTGAGGCCACCCTGCTATATGGTGGTGCTGATGCCACCTTGTTCTCCGGTGGTACTGATGCCACCGAGTCTGATATAGATCCCTCGGATTCAGAATCTGATTGGGCAGATTGTGATGATCAGATGCCAGATCTGGATCCACCTGAGCCTATAGATGAGGAGGAGGTAGAGGCAGAACAGATCAGAGACAATGCAGAGGACCCGCCTTCTCCAGATCCAGTTTGTGAGAGTTCGTTATCATTTTCCCAGGCAAATTTGGCAGAATTGTCCGCATACACACATCTTCTTCAGAAGCCAGATTTGCCAGCACCCAGCTGTCCAGAGCTAAAGCCGCTCCCTACTTCGCTGAAGTATAGATTCCTTGCGGGAGAGTCTGAGATGTACCCAGTCATCATCTCTGCCGATCTGACTGAAGAGCAAGAATCCCGTCTGATGGAGGTTCTTGAAAAGAACCGCAAGGCAATTGGATGGAGCGTAGCAGATCTCCATGGGATTAGTCCTTCGTTGTGCTCCCACCATATCTATCTTGAGGAAGGGGCGAAGCCGTCGCGTGAGTTCCAGCGGCGACTGAACCCCAACCTAAGGGAGGTTGTCATGAAGGAAATATCAAAATGGTGGAGTGCAGATTTTATTTATCCCATTTCCGACTCCAAGTGGGTCAGCCCCTTGCATGTGGTGCCCAAGAAGACGGGCATCACTACTGTGATCAGTGAGTCGGGTGAGGAGATTGCTACACGAGTACCCACCTCTTGGCGGGTCTGCGTTGACTACAGGAGACTCAACCAGGCCACCAAGAAGGACCATTTCCCCCTGCCCTTTATAGATCAGATCATTGAGAGACTGGCAGGGAAAAGCCATTATTGCTTCTTAGATGGGTACTCAGGCTACAATCAGGTGGCCATCGCTCCTGAGGATCAGGAGAAGACCACCTTTACCTGTCCCTTCGGTACCTACGCCTTTCGACGCATGCCATTTGGGCTATGTAACGCCCCTGCGACTTTTCAGAGATGCATGCTGTCAATCTTTTCGGACATGGTAGGGGAGTGTTTGGAGGTCTTCATGGACGACTTCTCGGTTTACGGCGACGGTTTCGATTCCTGTCTTGACTGCCTAGACCGAGTGCTCCAGCGATGCATTGCTACCCGCTTAGTTCTGTCTTGGGAGAAGAGTCACTTCATGGTGACTCAAGGGACGGTGCTTGGCCACATCATCTCCAACAGAGGCATGGAAGTTGATCCGGCCAAGGTCGATGTCATTAGGAAACTCACACCGCCGTCTAATCTGAAGCAGTTACGGTCATTTCTAGGGCACGTTGGTTTTTACAGGAGATTCATTCATGATTTCAGCAAGATTGCCCGACCGTTGACTGATCTCTTGACGAAAGACACCGAGTTCCTTGTTGATGACAAGTGTCTTTCGTCCTTTGAAACTCTCCAGCAATGTGTTATTGAGGCTCCTGTCCTTCAGCCACCCGATTGGTCTCTTCCATTCGAGATCATGACGGACGCCTCTGATTTTGCCGTAGGGGCCGTGCTAGGACAGAGGAGGGATGGAGTGCCATTTGCCATACACTATGCTAGCCGCACATTGGATTCCGCCCAGCGGAATTATACAGTCACAGAGAAGGAGATGCTAGCAGTAGTGTTTGCCCTAGATAAATTCAGATCATATATCATTGGATCCCGAGTGACCTTGTACACAGATCACACCGCCATCAGGTACCTCATGTCAAAGAAGGATGCCAAGGCCAGACTTACTAGATGGATCCTTCTACTCCAGGAGTTCGACATTGAGATCAAGGATAAGCCTGGAGTCAAGAATGTGGTGGCGGACCATTTATCCCGACTAGAGCAGCCTGAGGATTCTGAGCAGATTGATCCCATTTGTGATACCTTCCCAGATGAGGCGATCCTTGCTATTGCCTCACTCCCGTGGTATGCCGATATTGTGAACTTTCTCGTTGCTGGGAAAGTACCACAAGATTGGCCCAGGCAGAAGCTTGAGACCTTCCTTGCGAAGGCCAAGTCCTACCACTGGGAGGATGCCATCCTTTACCACGAAGGAGGGGATAGCATCTGGCGTCGGTGTATTCCTCAGGAGGAACACCATAGTGTCCTTACTTACTGCCACAATCTTGAGGCAGGAGGACATCATTCTGGGAGGAGAACGGCACAGAAAGTGCTCCAATCCGGCTTGTGGTGGCCTACACTCTTCAAGGACTCTGATGAGTTCGTGAAGAGATGTACTGACTGTCAGAGGATGGGCACTTGTGGACAACGTGATATGATGCCGATGCAGCCCATTCATTTCTGTGAGGTTTTTGACGCATGGGGCATCGATTTCATGGGTCCATTCCCTAAGAGTCAGGGATTTGAGTACATTCTGTTGGCCGTAGATTATGTTAGTCGTTGGGTTGAGGCTATCCCCGCCCGAGCCGCAGATGCGAAGACAGTTTGCAGATTTTTGAAGAAGCACATAATCATGCGGTTTGGGGTTCCACGAGTTCTGATTTCTGATGGGGGATCTCATTTCATCAACGACCAGGTGAAGGCACTTGCTAGAGAGTTCAGTATAGACCATCGTGTTGCCACTCCATACCACCCACAGACAAATGGTCTAGCTGAGGTGTCGAATAGGGAGATCAAGAATATTTTGCAAAAAGTCGTCCGCCCTGACCGAAAGAATTGGTCACAGCTTTTGGACTCGGTTTTGTGGGCATATCGGACTTCTTTC
This sequence comes from Ottelia alismoides, assembly GCA_037367405.1. Lineage (NCBI taxonomy): Eukaryota > Viridiplantae > Streptophyta > Magnoliopsida > Alismatales > Hydrocharitaceae > Ottelia > Ottelia alismoides. The sequence goes on along the minus strand of JAZKJV010008038.1, from coordinate 593,797 downwards.
AAGACTCCATTGGGTACATCTCCCTTTCGCCTCGTGTATGGCAAGCCCTGTCACCTACCAGTTGAGCTGAGGCACAAGTCACTCTGGGCAGTCACAGATATTCTTATGGATCCAAATGGTATAGGAGACCAGAGGAGGGCAGAGTTAGCCGCCTTGGAAGAGCTTAGAGATGCAGCTTTCTCAAGCAGCCTACATTATAAGGAGAAAGTCAAAGAGTGGCATGATTCTCATATCAGCCACAAGCATTTTGAGATTGGACAGAAAGTATGGCTGTTTGATGCAAGGCTTAGATTATTTCCAGGGAAGCTACAGAGCAAATGGAAAGGACCCTACTTGGTCAGAAAGGTACACGATAACGGTAGCATTGATATATCCGAGTTATCTTCTGAGAGTACCTTCCGAGTGAACGGCCAGCGGCTCAAACCATTTCTAGATCATGAGCCGCGGGACGTTATTATTGCCGCTATTCATTTTGCGTGAGATGTGGTTTTTTGACTCACATCTTTTACATCTCACGCCTGATTTTCACTGTTCCTCCGCCTGTATAGATCCAGTTGTCCATATCATTCTATTCTTTAGTCCCACATCCCGTCTTTCATCTTATGATTATGCTATACTTAGGGTGTACTTTACCCTAAGTATAGGGGGGATGTAGGACCTGTGAGTATTCTTTTCATTCTTTCTGCTCTTGTTTTTGCTGCCTATACTTAGGGATATTTTACCCTAAGTATAGGGGGGGGCAGATTCTGTATATTCTTCACTCGGCCTTCCCTTCATGTACAGCTTTCTATACTTAGGATTAGTTAATCCTAAGTATAGGGGGAAACCACCGAGTTCCTCTCATTCTATTCATTTATTCGCCCCTGTACTTAGCCATTACTTTTACTAAGCACGAGTTATGTCTTCTTCATCGCTCTTGATCACTCTGAGGACATCGTTCGAGCTAAGTATAGGGGGGGTGTGTATATATTTCATATATACTTTAGCCATAACTCGTACTTTGTGTGAGTGTGTTAATAAATAAAATGGCTAAAAATCACAAAAATTAAAAATTAAAAATTTTTTCATGTACATAAACCTCTTTTATTCTTGCACAGACATAGCTAGTGTACAAATTATTTTTGTAAAAATGATTTCAAAATTCTTTTGTGTAAAGCTTGTGTAAATACTTTTGTATCAAAATTATGTATATAGTACAAAATTTTTTCAAAATGTTTTGAAAATCAAAAATTTGCAAAAATCTTGTGTAAATGTGTGTAAATATCTTTTTGCAAAACTTGCACTTCATGCATCATTCATTCATGATTTCAAAACATTTTTCAAAAATTTTTGCATGATTGTAAAATATTTGTAAATAGCATCTTTTGTACATATATGTATATAGTTTTTCCTGGATGAGAGTTGACATTTAAACTAAGCCTGGAATTAAATTGAGAAATGGAGCTTGAACAAGATCTTAATCCACTTAACTTTAAGAGGAATCTTATAGGACTTAGGGTTAAGGCTTTTCAGGTCCATAAGGACTTAATTCTTTGAGTCCACTAGGCTATGAGCATATGTCATCTTGATGAGCCTAAGTAGAGCACTTAACAACACACGCATGACTCTCAGAGACAATGGCTTAACTTGCACCTGCACTTTACACATGGCTCTCCATGGATGAGGTGGTGAGGAGGCAATTTCCTTTGGCTTGGGGTAGCATATGAGGGTAGTACTTCTAGGCGGAACCTCTCTTCTTCTTATAGTGAAGGAAGTGCACCTCAACTTGGTCTAGTGGTGTTGAAAGCTAAAGACAGAAGCTGTGGGTTGCAATAAAGCTTCAAAAGAGGGATAGTCTACTGGCTCAAGGAGAAATTTCTTATATGCTGCACCATGTAGATATGTTGTACAGAAGTCCTTGAAAAAAAAAATGCAAAAATGCAAAAAGAACTCCAAAAAAGTGGTGGGTCGGATTGAAAATTTAATAACCCCACCGGAGTGAAAAGCAAAAGCTTATGGTATCATGTTACATCTCATGAAGCTTGCAGCGGGAGACTTAGCTACACTGGCTAAGCTTCCAAAATTCTATACTTCTACCCCCTCTTCTTGAGCCGGTTGCACTTGAACTTAGAAGGGAATACCCCGCTTCTCGAGGAAAGAGTTGCTAGACCGAGGCATTAGAGTTACCAGGTTGAGGGAGGTTGTTTCTTTGTTACTTCTGAGGTGGGGAGCCACATATCACTTACACTGCATGGAAAGATTCATGGTCATTAGAGTTTGTGTATGTAGACTTGTTCTGATCTGGTTTATTGAGGAGTCTTGTCCATAGACTGGTGGAACTTAGAGGCTGTTGAGTTTTAGGCTTAAGTCCAAATAAGGTTCCGACACATTAATAATCCAAAGATCTGATCGAGCTCCATATTTCAATTTAATGAAGGAAAATTTAATAAGTCAACCTTGATCCATGTACATCCTCTTTTTCTTTTTCTTTTTCTTTCTTTTTCACTTCTTTTTCAAATAAGTGTTTGCTAAGGGACTAGCAAAGTTAAAGCATAGGGGGTGATGAATACCCATTCATCACTCTTTATTCTATTATTTTAGCTACAAAAACCTTTGCAAATACATGTAGATATGTGTAAATACCAATAATTACCAAAAGCATGCATTGTGTAAAAACCTATAATTAGCATGTTTTTGTGCACAAAATAAAAGAATAAAGAGCAAAAAGAAAAAGAGGGAAATATTTAGAATAAATATTGAGCAACCTAACCCAAGGGAGGGCTCAGCATGGGCCTGACCGCATAAAAGCCAAAGTAGAGGGAGATAGGAGCTCATGTGTATATACTTTTGTAAATACAATACTATATATTTTCCTCACCCAAAAATATGTTGTAAATATTTTGTATATATTTTGTAAAAGCTATTAAAAACAAAATAAAAAGAAACAAAACAAAAATCAAATAAAAATTATAAAATTGAAAATACAAAAAGACATTGTATTAATACCATGTATACAAATATATTCAACCATTTATTTCACCCTTGTATATAAGTGATAAAAATAAAATAAAAATATTCTTTTATTCCTCATTTCATGTTGTAAATAAATAAAATACAAAATGAGCATAAAAACACATAAAAATAACAAATAAAAAAATCAAAAATAAAAACCCATATAGTGTACATATACCTATATATATAGCTACCCTATTTTTATTTCCAAAAATTAATTAAAAATCACCAAAAAATAGAAAAAAATAAAAGAAAAATATTTCATGTTTTGAGTTTTCTTTAATTCGGCCTATTTCTACCCTAAAATAAATAAGCAAAAATCGGGCACACGTGGCCGCTCCTGATTGGTCCACGGGGGAATGTTGACCCCGGTCAACTCCCCCGCGGACTCTTTCCTATTCTGGAAGACGCGCGCCGCTCCACCTTCGCCGAATTTTCCACGCGTCTCCAGGCTGTCACCCACTCAACCCCCGTGCTCGGATTTTTCGCCGTTCATCCCTCTCCCTCGCCGGATCTTCCGCCATCAAATCCACGCCTTCCTTAGCCGTCCACCCTCAACCCTAGTCGACGCTGTCACCTTATATATTTTCACCTCCGCCGCCTCCGCGCCCCATCTTTGGACCCTCTCCTTCTTCCCAGTGACCTCCATAGGCTCCGCAAGAGTGACAGCGAGCGTCAGCCCTTGTTGCAGCGAGGTGAGGAGGCGTATCCTTTGATCCGGCGTACTTCGCCGTCCTTGCTCCGCCGCCGGTGTTGAGCATCGAGCTTCAGGCCTTGACGCCCTTCGAAGCTACGACCAGGAGCAAGACCAGCTCCAGCACAGTCTCCAGCATCCACCAGGTAGCCTTAGTTCCCTCTAATTTCTTCTAATTTAGGATTTCGCCCAATTCACACCACCGACGCATATCTCCGATTCCGACCATCTCGCGCTACATTTCGACCATCCGACCCGATCATCACCTCCGCCGTAACCCCGCGCACCTTCTACGCCCACTCACTCAACCCAGATCGCACAGGATCTGGGAGTCGAGTTCCATCGCCTCCGCCTCGCCGGAGCTCGTCCGCCCCACAGCACCGTCCACCTTCACCCCGCCTTCTTGGGTCGAGGCATTTTGCCCTCGACCCGCGAACCTTCGTGTCTACTTTGCAGGTCCAAAGGGAGGCATCTGAGCCCCCCTATAGTTCAGACCGGAGCTTCCAGCCGCCAGGCCTCGCCGGAGCCCCTCCAGGGCTCGGTTGGGCCATTGGCCGTCACCGTCAGCTGCGGGCAACCACCAGGAACGTGTTCAGACCATTAGCAGCAGCTGAGGAGGATCGGAGTGCACGCAGGAGGCCGGCGAACTTCGCCGGCCATCAGTTCTTCCTCCACCTTCCAGAGCCGTCCGATGAAGCCCTCGCTCCAGTTCTAATCCCAGCCGTCGATCTGTAGAGGAGCAGCAGCCGTCGATCCATCTGAGGATCTCATCCGAACCGTCGCAGCCGAGGAAAGAGGCGCAGTAGCCCAGTACCGCTTGATCATCCACGTGGACCTCTCTCGACCATCCGATCTGAGCCTGGTTTCCTTCGAAGAACCACGTTGCATCTGCACCGTCCGATCACCCACGTGGACGCACACCAGCCGTCGGATCAGGCCAGCGCTTCCAGAGTTAAAGGCGCGTTTGTTCTCCACCGTCAGATCTGCCACGCGTCAACATCAGGCCGTCGCTATTAATAAAGGGGTAAATATCGTAGACCCCCCTCTTAGTTTTTCATTTTCTGTTTAGTCCTGTAATTATTTTTAAAACTTTATTAGCGTTGGGTTATTTGCACTAAGGACCCCGTACTTATTTTTATTTGCACTTATACCCCCGCCAGTTGTGAACCACGTGCTTCGTCACGTGTTTTGTTGGGTTATTTGCAATGTATGCCCTGTAGTTCTGGATGTTATTCATTGAATGAAAAGTTTTGTTTATTTGCATATATACCCCTGTGAGCATTGATTATGCGCATGTGCGTTTTATTTTGGGAAAATTGCACATAAGCCCCTGGACTTTTGATACGAGTTATCAATAGGTCCTTGGAACTTATTTTTATTACATTTAGGTCCTTGAGTGCCCCAGGCACGTGCTTGGCACGTGACTTCTTGGGTATTTTGCACCAGGACCCCAGAACTTTTGGGTATTTGCACATAGGTCCCTGTGCACAGTGCCCCACCTTTATTTTTGAATAAAATATCAAACGACCTCCAAATCCAATGAGATTTTGACACATGGCTCCTGCCATGGTGTAGGAATTTCTATGATTTTTGGGGACATTTTTGATTTCATTTATTATTTTTAAAAATTCAAAAACCCATATTTTTGCTACTGTTTGACTTTAAAAATACCAAAAAAATATAAAAACTCCACCAAAAATTCTAAAAAAATTAGCTACTATTGTTTACTTGTTGTTTGATTTTCTAGCCAATTTTGGTTACTTTTCATCACTTAAAAACCCTAAAAATTGAAAAACCCCTAAAAACTCATAAAAATTGTAATAAATAAATTAAAAATCCAAAAACAATAATTAGGGTGCCTAAATTTTCCTTATTCTTTCTAGATTATAGGAAAATTACCTCCAGGGCTTTTTGAGATTCAAAATTATTTTATTTTTGGGTCTTAAGCCTTGCTGGACAGTCCCCTTTGTTTTTCGCATTGTTTGATTTTTAATAAATAATTTACCCATTAGAAAAATCCCAAAAATTCACCAAAAACAGTAAAAAACATTTAAAACATAAAAACAAATTTTCTTGAATTTTTGCATCATTTTTTGTGTGTGTAGTAAATTGTTGAAGTCCCCTTGTATTTACATTCTTTAATTTTCTCATTGTTTAAAAAAAAATCTAAAAAAATTATAAAAACAAATAAAAACCATAAAAAAAAGACTCTCTTGGATTCTGACTACATCGTAGGCCGCAAGGCCAATCTGTGCTCCTTGTGTTCGACCCTGGGAGCTATACCAGGTTAATCCTATAGCTAGATCGCTCTTTCTTGTGCTTGCTTGTTTTTATCTGATTTGAGTGATTGATTTTTCTTGATACACCTAGTCTACTCGATCGAGGTCGCAACGACCATTTTCTGACCTTTACCCCGATTGCTTAGGCTGGACATCATTCCCCCTCGACCACCCTTCTCCTTCCATCAGTCCAAGAGTTTCAGAATTTAGTGCATCACAGAGCTCAGAGCATTTGACGGCACCTGAGATAGGTTCTTTTGCTTTTTCAGAGAATCCAAACATGGCTGACAGAGGAGAGAATCCAGATGAGCATGAGCACCCTCCATTCTTATATGATCAAGCCACCATCAATAATTCACTTCTAGCATCCCTGGAGACCATGCATAGACAGATCCGGGACCAGAGAGTCTTTATGGGTGACCTCATGAGAGAGATCGCACAGATGCAAGGAAACCGACCTGGGGGCGGTGGCGGTGGCGGTGGAGGTGATATACCAGTTGTAAAGAACGAGGGAGCAGAATCCAACAAGGAGAGGCCGTCGCAGACCATCATGAGAGTTTTGCACAATCCAGCAGCCTCCCTCACACATCAATGGATCCGACTCCCTCCCATCCATGGAGACTTCGAGCTTCGGCCCCACACTATTCAGCTTTGCCTAAATACCATGGGTTACCGACCGAAGAGCCACACCTCCATCTACAGGAATTTGAAATGATCTGCAGTACCATTCATGACAGGCTGATGACTGAGGACACCATTAAGATGATAGCCTTCCCCTTCTCCTTAGTTGACAGAGCTGCATACTAGCTCAAACATTTGGGGAGGTTCGTCGACACTTGGGTAGATCTCCGGACCGCATACTTGAAGAAGTATTACCCTCTCGGCCGGACGAACGCAGCTAGAGCTATGATCAACAATTTCGTCATGATCCCTAATAAATAGTTTCATGAAGCTTGGGATCGATTCAGAGAGCTCATCGACCGGTGTCCACATCACGATATATCAAAGCCCAATCTAGTTCAGAGCTTCTTTTGTGGGCTGACACCGGAGCTGCAGGGGCTTGTGAATGCCTCTTGTGGTGGGTCATATTTTTCCAAGGGTGAAGACGATGTTTGGGCCATCTATGAAGGGATGGAAGAGAACTCAACAGTCATGGCCCAAGCACGCGTCTACACACAACAGAATCCCCCGCAAGGAGCAGGATCATTTCAGAGGATCGCCCGCATCGATGCCGGTCCTCACACTCTGTCGGCAGCCGCAGCACAAGCCAAATCAGCCGCAGCCGACATGGGCATCATAAGTGAGAAGCTGGACCGTCTCGAGATCCTCGAGAAGAAGCAGATGCAAGGAATGGCCCAGATGGACTAGATTGCAAAGGCCATGAGTGACCTGAAGACACAGATCCTTTGTGTCTAGGAGGCACAGACATCTTCCCAGCAGCCTCCCAGGTCACGTGCTGATCCTAGCAGTAGCGGTTCGAACCAGCCCTCTGCCTCGTACCACCAAGTCAACCACATTCAGGTAGAGCCGATCCCGCTGTTACAGTACTACCCATCGTAGTCACCATCTCAGGACACTCAGATGGTGGTCTATCAGCCGGATCAGCCACTGAAAGTTCTACCTCCACCATCCTTCGAGCAGGAGCCATTGATGGAAGTCAATGAGATATGGTACGACCGGTACCCACAGCCCGTGATTCGTCGCGATCACCCCGTATCCCGTTGGGGCAATGGTGGTTCCTCATCCCAACAGCAGTCTCCAGCTCAAGGACAACAGAACAACCGGCCACAGCAGCAGCAGCCCTAGTATGCCTAGCAGCAATACCAGCACGAACCTCGTCCCACCTATCAGGGACAGCAGTGGAGGCAACGTCAACAGCCTCATCAGTCTTATTCCCATCCTCCCAAGTACCAGCAGCAGCAACCTCATTTCCAGCAGGGAAACCCGTCCGGTTCTCAGGCCCCCGCTTTTGAGAACCCAGCTCTAGATGACCTTGCCCGCTTGCTTTCCGAACAGCGAGCATCCTTCCGGCAGGAAATGGATGAGTTTTGGCAGGAGATGAGGGATATCATCAAGGGCAAAGCTGCCATACCATCTCAGATTGAACCAAACCCGAACAATCTGAAAAGAAAGTTTGAGCAGGTACAGTTCACAGAGGACACCTCTCATAGTGATTATTTGAGTGACATGTCTTCTTCTTTGTATGATGCTGATTTTGTGACTACTTGGAGCGGTAGGATGCCAGCCGGCGGCGCCTCATCTGAGCGACATCCACAAGCAGAATCAGGAGCGCCAGATGAGCGGAGTAGCGGTGCTGATGCCGCTGTTGATGTTGATGACGGTGATGCTGATGCCACCCATGATGGAGATCCAGATGACGGTACTGAGGCCGTCGTGATACCCGATGCAGACGGTGGTGCTGAAGCCACCATTTTGGATGCAGAGCCAGAGTGTGGTGCTGATGCCACGAAGACAGGTGCCGGTGGTGGTACTGAGGCCACCACATCTACTTTTGTTGAGCTTCCTACTATGGTGTTACCACCTTTTGTATCTGTGGACTGTGGTAACAACAAAAAGAACAAAAATATGAATAAAGGAAAGGTTTCTGTTCACACTTCAAATCTATATGTGTTGAATGATGATCATGGTATGGATTCTATTCCTTCACAGGCGCAGGAACCTCGTCCTAGTCCTCCATCTGAGGAGGCCCCTACCATCCCCTTCCCTGAAGCACTCCGCCGGGCGAAGGGGAACAAAAGAGAAAACCCAAAAAAGACCCAGCAGGTAGAGTTCAGCAACCAGATGATTGATAGATTCCATATTCAGCTGACTCTACAGGAAGCACTTGAGCACATCCCCCTCTTCAAAAAGAACTTGAAAGAGAAGACTACTGTCCGCAGGAAGAGGAGGAATCACAGAGATCAGATCCATGTGCTCACCCAGGACACTTGCTGCACCATTCAGAACAAACTGCCAGCCAAGAGACCAGATGCAGGAGCTCCCTATGTCAGATGCAAGATTCAGGAGCAGCAATTTGATCGTACTCTATTAGACATCGGCTCTTCTATTAACCTTCTTCCTGTAGCCTTACTCGACCGATTCGAGTTTGGTCCTCTTCTTAGGAGCAGGACAGTCCTTCAGTTTGCTGATAGGTCGAATAAGAGGCCGAAGGGGTTACTGAGAGACGTGGTCGTTACCATTCAAGGCCTGAAATTTCCCGTGGACTTTGTTGTATTGGATATGGAGATCACTGAGTCGGTAATCGATGCCCCCATCATACTTAGACGCACATTCTTGGCCACAGCCAAGGCGGTGACCGACCATGATAGCGGGAAGGTGTGTTTTCGCGTAGAGGGCGAACGCATACAAATAGAGACGATCAAAAGACTAGAGCAAGAGAATTAGAATGCTCAGAGCAGTCGAGCGAAGCCGTGCATATGACAGAGGAAGAGCTAGACATCCACCAGGAGTGTGATTTTGTGATGATAGATGATGAATCCAATTGGACAGATCCCGTAGCACAGACCCTCGCCTTGCCTACATATTCACCATAGGTAAAGCTTATGGCAGTCGAGAGTTTGGAGAGCACACCCCTAGACGAGGATACCGTTGAGGCTGACAATGTTGGGACGAGTGGTGATGATGATTTTCAATATTGTTCATCAAGTTCAGATCCCTCGGATTCAGACATTGATTGGGATGATTTCGATGAATATTTGCCGTGTCTGATTCCTTCTGAGCCAACAGCCATGACAGAGTGCGAGCCAGTACAGTTTATTGATGATTCAGCAGGGCTCCCTTCGTCAGGTATTCATGCAGAGCGAGAGTTCTCACATGCAGACCTGGTCGCCATCACACAGACATATCAGAAGCCAGATCTGCCACCTCTCAGTTGTCCAGAACTGAAACCTTTGCCGCAGTCACTGAAGTATAGATTCCTTGCAGGTGAGCCAGATATGCACCTAGTCATTATCTCAGCAGGTTTGACTGGAGAGCAAGAATCTTGTCTGATAGAGGTTCTTGAAAGAAACCGCAAGGCGATAGGTTGGAGTATAGCTGATCTCCAGGGGATTACTCCGGCTTTGTGCTCTCACCACATCTATCTTGAGGATGATGCTAGGCCGTCGCGTGAGTTCCAGCAACGGCTGAACCTTAATCTTCGAGATGTAGTCATGAAAGTAATATCGAAGTGGTGGAGCGCCGATTTTATATACCCCATCTCCAACTCCAAGTGGGTTAGTCCATTACATGTGGTACCCAAGAAGACGGGTACCACTACAGTTGTGAGTGAGTCTGGAGAGGAGATTGCTACCCGAGTACCCACTTCTTGGAGGGTCTGTGTGGACTACAGACGATTGAATGAGGTCACCAAGAAGGATCACTTCCCACTGCCATTCATTGATCAGATTATCGAGAGGCTAGCTGGGAAGAGTCATTATTATTTTCTTGACGGGTACTCCGGATATAATCAAGTGGCCATTGCACCCGAAGACTGGGAGAAAACGACATTCACCTGTCCGTTTGGGACTTATGCTTTCAGACGGATGCCATTTGGTCTATGTAACGCTCCGGCGACATTCCAAAGGTGCATGTTATCCATTTTCTCGGACATGGTGGGTGACTGTTTAGAGGTCTTCATGGATGACTTCTCGGTCTATGGCGACGGGTTTGATGCTTGTCTTGACTACCTAGACCGTGTGCTTCAGCGCTGCATTGAGGTCAATCTTGTATTGTCTTGGGAGAAGAGTCACTTTATGGTGACTCAAGGGACGGTCCTTGGTCATATCATCTCCAACAGGGGCATGGAGGTCGATCCGAGCATGGTGGATATCATCAGAATACTCAATCCACCGTCCAATTTGCGTCAATTGCGGTCTTTTCTAGGGCATGTTGGTTTCTACCGACGGTTTATTCAGGACTTCAGTCATATTTCCCGACCGCTTACTGATCTGCTGACAAAAGACACCGAGTTCATTGTAGATGATAAGTGTCTTGTGTCTTTTGAGACTCTCAAGAATATGGTTGTTTCGGCTCCTGTCCTTCAGCCATCCGATTGGTCTCTCCCATTTGAGATCATGACGGATGCTTCCAATTTTTCCGTTGGGGCTGTGCTTGGACAGAGGAGGGATGGATTGCCATTTGCCATTCACTACGCCAGCCGGACTTTGGATGCCGCTCATCGGAATTATACTGTGACAGAGAAAGAGATGCTGGCCGTAGTCTTTGCTTTGGATAAGTACAGATCATATATTCTAGGATCTAGAGTGACAATCTATACAAATCACACCATCATCCGGTACTTAATGGCTAAGAAGGATGCCAAAGCACACCTTACCAGATGGATCCTTCTGCTCCAGGAATTTGATATTGAGATTAAGGATAAGCCTGGAGTTAAGAATGTGGTGGCAGATCATCTTTCCCGCTTGGAGAATCTTGAGGAATCTGAGCCCAGCGCACCTATCACAAAGACGTTTCTAGATGAGGCGATCTTGGCTATCACCTCGCTCCCATGGTATGCCTACATTGTGAACTATCTTGTTGCCAAGACGGTTCCACAAGGTTGGCTCAGGCAGAAGCTCGAGACCTTCTTGGCGAAGGCCAAGCTTTACCATTGGGAGGATCTCGTCCTTTATCATGAAGGAGGGAATAGCATCTGGAGGAGGTGCATTCCTCAAGAAGAGCAGCATAGCGTCCTCGCATACTACCACAAGCTTGAGGCAGGAGGACATCATTCTGGGAAAAGGACAGCACAAAAGGTGCTTCAATCCGGCCTATGGTGGCCTACTCTCTTCAAGGATTAAGATGAGTTTGTGAAGAAATGTACTGACTGTCAGAAGATGGGAACCTGCGGACAGAGAGACATGATGCCCATGCAACCCATTCACTTTTGTGAGGTTTTTGATGCATGGGGGATTGATTTCATGGGCCCATTTCCTAAGAGTCAGGGATTTGAGCACATTTTGCTCGTTGTAGATTATGTCAGCCGATGGGTTGAGGCCATCCCCACCCGAGCCGCAGATGCTAAACCCGTGTGTAAATTTTTGAGGAAAAATATCATTTCACGGTTCGGGGTACCTAGAGTCTTGATTTCAGACAGGGGGTCTCATTTCATCAATGACAAGGTTAGGGCCCTTGCATATGAGTTCGGCATTGACCATCGTGTTGCCACGCCATATCACCCTCAGACTAATGGTCTTACCGAAGTATCGAATCGGGAGATAAAGACTATCCTACAGAAGGTTGTCCTCCCAGACCGAAAGGATTGGTCACAGCTTTTGGACTCGGTCTTGTGGGCTTATCGGACATCCTTCAAGAATCCATTGGGGACATCTCCCTTTCGTCTCGTCTATGGCAAGCCGTGTCATCTTCTTGTGGAAATAAAGCACAAGTCACTTTGGGCAATCACTGAGTTATTGTTGGATATCGAGAGTATAGGAGAACAGAGGAGAGCAGAGTTGGCAGCCCTAGAGGAACTGAGAGATACAACCTTTTCTAGCAGCCTATAGTACAAGGAGAAAGTGAATACATGGCACGATTCGCATATCAGCCATAAACAGTTTGAGCCAGATCAACAAGTATGGTTGTTTGATTCCAGGCTGAAATTATTTCCAGGGAAATTACAGAGCAAGTGGAAAGGTCCTTATGTGGTCAGGAAGGTACATGACAATGGCAGTATTGATATATCCGAACCGTCATCTTCGTCCACCTTCCGTGTCAATGGTCAGCGCCTGAAGCTATATCTAGATCACGACCCGCCGACCATTGACGTTGCCCCCATTCTTCTGGTATGAGATGTGTTCTTTGACTCATATCATCTGCATCTCATACATGGTGATCACTTCATCTTTCGCTGTACAGATCATCTGTCCATATCACTCTTTCATCTGTTGATATCTTTTCTTCTTTTCCTTTTCTATCTTCTTTTTGTATCAAAAAGGTTCCGCCCTTGTAGACAGATGTCCATACTTAGGACGTACTTTGTCCTAAGTATAGGGGGGTGTGCACCCCGAGCTTCTTCTATTTGTTTCGATCCTCTCCATTGTCTCCTCTTCTTGTCTATACTTAGGAATATTTTACCCTAAGTATAAGGGGAGACAATCTGAGTATGATCTGTTCATTCCCACCCTTGACCCTCCCGCCGTTGTGTACAGTCTGCTATACTTAGGATTATTTGATCCTAAGTATAGGGGGGACGATCGATTTCTCATTCGTTCATTCATTCCTTTATTTATTTATTAGACTTGCCTATACTTAGTACGAGTTATGTCTTCTCTTTTCTCTCCGATCTATGAGGACATAACTCAAGCTAAGTATAGGGGGTCGTATATACTACGTATATACTTTAGCCATAACTCGTACTTTCGTATTTTCTTAATAAATATGGCTAATAATTCTTTAAAATTCATTAAACCCCTTAATAAAAAGGTGTTTTATTCCTAAAATTCTTTTTGTATATACTGATTAATAAATTAGGTGAAAATATTTTTTGCAAAATGTTTGAAAAATAGTTTGAAAATCTGTGTGAAAAATATTTTGAAAACTATTTTGAAAATATTTTGTTACATTTTTTCAACTTGTGTAAAATTGTGTTGTTTGTAAAATTTTGTTTCTTTATGTGAAATAAAATGTTTGAAAAATGATTTGCAAATGGTTTGAAAAATGGTTGCAAAAATATTTTGAAAAATCTACCTTTGCAAAAATTATTTTCAAATGTGTGTACATGTTTGTAAAATTATTTGTAAAAATTATTTTGGACTATAGTTCTCAAAAATTGTTTGAAAAACCTGTGTCAAATAAGTTTGAGGAATGCATACATCTCACCAAAATCTATTATTTATATATGTATAAAATTGACCACTTACCCTTGTAAATTCTTAAAATCCACTTCTTGTATATATAAGAAGCACTCCCGTGTAAATATTTTAACCTAGCTTTTAGCCAAAAACTTTTTCAAAAATCCCAAAAACATTTGCAAAATTTAAAAAATCCAAAAACATTTGAAAAAATCTTTTTGAAAAAGACAAAAAATGCATATGCATATGCATCATCATCATCTTTTCAAAAACCTATAAAAAGTTCAAAACCTTTGAAAATTGCATCACAAAGATATTTTCTGCATATCATCTGCATAGCATTCGCATTTTTCGGATTGAGTTTGATGGTTGAACGAGTCTAAATAAAATCCGGAGATTGGAGCTTGATTGGACCTTAAAATCTACCTAATAACACGGACCTTATAGGAACTGGGTTTGAGGTACTTCAGGTCTAGTTGACTTAATTCTTTGAGAATCACGAGACTTGGTTCAATGGATTCTTGACTGCCTAAGTAGAGTATTTCGGAACACACGCACGACTCTTGTTGATAATGACCTAACTTGGGCACCTGCACCTTTCACATGGCTCAACTTAGCTGGAGTGGTGAGGGGATTGGATTTGCCGGTATGAGACGCACACAAGTGGAAACACTTGTCCTCCTCTAGGGAGGGAAGTGCACCCCAAACCGTCCAGTGATAAGGAAGTCTAAAGACAGGAGAGTGTGGGTTGCGATAAAGCTTCAAAAGAGGGATAGTCTACTGGCTCAAGAGGAAAAACTCCTTACGTAAATGCTGATGTGAATAGTATTTCAAAAAAAAATGGTCATGACTGTACAAAAATAAAATGCCTGCAAAGTATGTACAAATGTTGTAAAGCCAATAAGAAAGCTTGAGTTCCAAAGTCAAATATGTGAGCCTGCAGCTGGATGACTTGACTACACTGGTCTTGCATCCTAGGATAGGTAGCTATACTGGCCGCCGTCCATTCTTCTCTTCACCCCCTCCTCTTGAGATGGTTGCCACTTGAACTTAGAAGGGAATACCCCGCTTCTCGAGGATGGAGTCATTGGATTGGGGAATCATTGGGTTGTCATATTGGAGAAGTCAGTCTCTTTGTCATTCTAGTTGGGGAGAGCCACTATCACTTACACTGTACGAGTCAGATTCATAGTCGTAAGGGTTTGCGTATGAGTTGAGATAGTTCTGACCTAGCTATTGAGGAGACTTGGGCAGAGTTTTGGGATTCTCAGAGGCTATTGAATTTCAAATCTGGTTCTCATTAAGGTTCCACCCGCACTAAAATTTTAAAGGTTCGACTTAAGCTCCAAACTTTGATTTTGTGAAGACAAGTTTGATAATTAAATTGAATCCACTTTCTTCTTTTTCTTTTCTTTCTTTTTCTTTTTGCACTTATTGCATAAGTGTTTGATAGGGACTAGCAAAGGTAAAGTATAGGGGGATGATGAATCCACATTTCATCATCTTTATTCTATCATTTTAGCCTCAAAAACCCTAGCAAATGCGTGTAAATACCATTAAATACATCATCTTAGCATTCATGCACGTGCATCCAAATAGTGTATAAAATACTGTAATTAAAGCCAAAATTATAGAATAAATAAAAGAAAAGAAAAAGAATAAAATATTGTAAATATTTTATGACCCGAAACCCCGAGACCTAGGCATCTTGATGAATAGGTCGACAAAGAATAAAGTAGGGGAGATAAGGGCCAAATACAATGAATATTCTATTCATTCTTTATTCATTTTGGGACCTATTTTTGGTTCCACTTTTTATACCTCAAATAAAGAAACTTTGTACATAAAAGTTGTAGATAATTAAATAAACAAAAATACAAAATATTTCATTTAAAAATAATGTACAAATAAAAAGTTATGGTCTGAATAAAAATTCAGAATCCCAACTTCCTAGACCTGTATCTCACAGATTAAAACTCCAAATGCAGCAAACTCACCTTTAATTGTATATAGAATAAAATAATCTATTTAATGGAGGTGGTTTTGCATTTGGCGGAGCTACGGTTTGAATGTTGAGTTTTGGACCCTCATTGTATACCTGTACAGGTTAAAATATTCAAATTATTATTTATTCATTATTTTTATATTTTTATATTTTTATAATTTTGTAAATATTACTTATAATAATTACGTGCATTAAAACTAGAATAAAAACAAAAATAGATAACAAAAATAAAATGCATGTATATATTATACATAGGTATAATACCTATACACATACCTATAATACTAATACTTACATTTTATTAATTGTACAAAATACATCAGAAAAATAAAATAAAAATATTTTTAAGTGTATAAAAGTATTTTGTAATTATATAAAATAATAAATTAAAATAAATAAATTAAAATCACAAAATAAAAATAAAAGAATAAAATATATAGGTAATATACCTATAAAGGGTATAAATAGCAACTTGTAAAAATATACCTCATAAAAATAAATAAAAATCACTATAAAATACTTCATAAAAAAATAAATATATTTAATTTAATAATAAAAAATTAAATAAGTCATTTTCTATTTTAAAATGATTTAATAAAGGTTTTTCCCAGGAATTTTCCTGGTTGGTCCACGTGGACCAACCAGGGGGGCCAGAAGAGTTGACCTCGGGTCAACTCTCTGACCCTAGGTCCTGTGGTCTGTCAGAGTGCGCTTTGACCCATTTTTAAACTTTTTTCTAGGAAGAACCATTCACCATTTCGTGTATCGTCCTAAAGACTTTTTGTTCCTCGATCATAGGGCATACACGCCCAGGGATCTCCTCGTTTATTGCATCGCTGAATCGACCGCTATGCCTCGGTCTTCCCCACATGTCCGTCAACCCAATAAAATGGACACCCAATTTCATTTTCAAATTTGAAGCCCACTTTTTGTCCCATTTGCTCCCCTTCCTTGCTCCATAGATCATCGTAGGTGACAGCTCCGATTTGAGCCATCCAAGGCGGAGACCTGACGTGGATCTGGGCGTTCCACCACCTCCGGCGACACCCCACCGTCGAGGTACTTCAACCTCGGGCACGGTCCCTTGAGGTGTGTTTCCCTCTCATTTTCTTTCATCTTTTTATTCTCAGTAGTCGTAGGAGCACATCGCTACATTCCTCATCGATTTCCATCGATCAAATCTCCCATTAAGATCCTCGCCGGAGCGCAACTCCAGCAAACCACTGTCGTGCTACTCCTCGCCGCCATTTGTACTCCACGGAGTCCAGGCATCTTGCCCTGGACACTATCACTTTTTTCTTGCAGGTACTCGCACTCGAACGATCATTTGGAGCCATTTTGCACCTCGTCGGAGGTTCCTGGAGGTCGTCGGCTTCTTTGACATCATCAGCGAGCTCTCGCCGTCGCTGGAGGGTTTTGAGGCCACCAGACGTTAGAAGGCACCTGCAGCAACCGACTAGGGCCATTTTAAAGCACGCTGGGTTGTCGGAGAAGGAGGATCGAGCCGGAGAAACCTCGTTGCGGTGGTGTTCTTCCCCGTTCGTCCACCTACTTCCGCAACCATCGATCGGGCCCGTGTTCTAACTGACGTATAGGAGCCGTCGGATCATATCATGCCCCGATCGTTCGATCACCCGACCATCATCTAATCTTGGCCGTTGGGGCGCGAAGGGGTATCGCGCAACGTCGTCTCGACACGTGTTCAAGTGGACAGCCCACAACCGCTCGATCTGCGCCAGCTGAGGGTATTTTATGTATTTTCCCCCAGCGCTTTTGGTATTTATTTAATAGAACTTAAACATTCATCTGCGTGTTAAATATTTTTGTAGTATTTGCAGTGAGGTCCCTGAGGTTTTGGGTTATTACGTTTTGGTCCCCCCAGGTCACGTGCTTCGTGCACGTGACTTGGCAAATTTGCAGGAGCACCCGGGAACTTTGCGTTTTTTGTATTTAGTGCCAAAAATTTCACATGCAGTTATAATATTCTGGAACTTTTGCATTTAAGGTCCTGGATTTTGTATAAATTGCATCCGTGCCCCTGCCAGGTGCGCGTGCGATGCACGTGTGTCTGGGAGATTTTGCAAGGGAACCCTTGCGACTTTAGGTTTTTATAACTGGTCCAGAACTATTTTATATAGTTGTATAATTTGTGGGAATTTTACATATAGGCCCCTGGATGTTTCGCATATTGCATCTGTACCCCTGCTAGGCCATACATTTTTGCTTGCTTTCCCTAATTATTTAGAGCATCATTTTAATTTGAAAAATTCCCAAAAATTTAACTTAAGCTCCTGTGTGCTTGTACTTTCATGCTATATTTTTGCATTGCATTTTTATTGCATTTTAATATTTATTAAAAATAAAAAACATGCATTTTAGCTATTGTTTGCATTAGAAAATACTAAAAAAATATCAATATACCTAGAAAAATTCCAAAAAAATTACCTAAGGTCTATTTTATTGTATCTGTCAGTCCAAAAATTACTAAAAATATCAAAACAAAAACCTTAAAAATTAGAAAAACACTCAAAATCTTTATGAAATTCTAAAAAATTATAGAAAAAACTAAAAAATATAAACTCAAGTCCTGTAGTTCCCTATTTTATTCTCTTTATTTTAAAATTAATTTGGGAAAATTTTGATACTGTTTGGTATATTCCATTCCTATTTTAGTTTCGGCCAGCAAGTTTATTCACTATTTTCCTTCATTTTGACTTTTAAAAATACCAAAAACATTCTGAAAAATCACCAAAAATCACAAAAACAGTAAAAAATCATAAAAAGACCAAAAACATTTGATTTCCCAATTTTTGACTATTTTCCCTTATTTTTAGAAATACTATATCCCCTCTTTTCTTATATAGTATCTATATTCAAATATAGAAAAAGAAAAAAGAATATATAAAATATAAAAAGAAAATATAAAATCAGAAAATGAAAATCAAAATACAAAATTAAAAAAAAATAAAAAAATAAAAAAAAATAAAAACCCACAAAAACATTTGCATTAGTGTAGACACTCAATCACATCACTCACATTGTTGTGCATCATTGCATAGATCTATCCTGCCTTGCTCCCTGTATTCGAACTCTCTACATACTTCAACTATACACCTGTTTGTAGAGTTATAATAAATTTGACTCCACAATTACTTTTTATTGATTGATATTTATATTGGGGGTTCATTGTTGACTAATTAGGGATTTTTGAGCGGTCAAGACATCGACTGCGGTTTCGCCTTGTGTAACCGTACGACCCTCGAATTTCCCCGATAATCAGCCGTCGAGGAGAGAAAACTTAGGTGCAACAAGATCAGAAATATCAGAAGAGTGTCATGGTTTGAATGATCGGATACACATCAAGGAAGTGAAACTGAGTACACAGAGCATGTGGCATTCTCCCATAGATAACCCTCAAGGAGTAATGCAAAATCATTGGTGAAGTAAGAGGAATCAGAATCTAACTAGGAATTTGTGCCACTATCAAGCACCCTCTCCTCGCACCAAAATGCCTCATCAGCTGAAGACTGCCTCTGAACAATCTGAAAACAGAAAATGGTACTAGTCAACAACGGTGAAGTTATCGAAGTGTCTGAAACTGATCCTCGAGCTTTGGCTGTGTTGGCTATTGTCTGATCCTCATGAAATGTATCTATCTCATCAAACTGGAGGACAAAAGGCTCAAATACGGGACAATTAATGTCTGGTATCTCAAAATGGTGTCCCTCATCTTGCTCTAGCTACTGCAATTTATCAAAATATCCATATGAATCTGAGAAGTACCTATGAGGAATAAACTCTATCTGGCATGGATATAGAAACTGAAAAGGCTGAAAGAACGACCGAAACAACGTGGGCTCCTCCTCCATCTCTTGGAATACCAATAGAGGTAGTATCCAAGAATCCTTAACTATGAAGTGTGGATCTGACTCAAACTCCGGCTGGAAGACCAACGGAAACTCGATCAGTGTCTGAAGATGGAAACTCACGGTGGCTGTCTCGTCATCTATCGTCTGTGGTGTTGTAGTATCCACATCCTCTAGCTGGTGTGTGATCTCTGAATCCTCATGAACTATAACACACGTAACCGGTGTTGCATCTCTCTCGTGTGTCGTCCCGACAAAATCATCTTGTGAAGACTGGGAAGTCAACGAGATGTCAGAAAGCTCTCCAAAGATGGTCCAAAGTGAATCCATGTCGAGACTGTGGTGTGAACCACCACACGAGGCATCGACCGGTCTATGCTGCTCGGCGGTCATCCCCCTATAGAAGATCTGAACAAGGTTAGTCTTCGAGATTCTATGATACAGAAATCTCCTCAAGATGTCTAGAAACCTCAACCATGAATCATGCAATGGCTCTGGCGGTCTAAGGTAAAATTTCTTATAATGGATCACATCAAATATGCTCTATGATGGGGGGGAATCTATGCAAGAACAATGACCGTAAATCACCTCATGTAGCTATCTTCCTCCCCAACTCTCTGTGCCATCTCAAAGCTCTAGTCTGAAGTGTGAAAGGGAAGGTCATAAGCTGTAACTCCTCAGAAGTGGTGTCTGAATATGCTCGTGAATCACAAAACTCCTCAAACTCCTCGATATGCAAATAAGGCTCCTCGTGCACTTCTCATGAAAACTTTGGCAGTAACTGAATGAACTTTAAATCTATAATGAAGGGACTCAATGTAGAAGCTGACTGCACTCCATGATCTGGTTGCTCATCTGTCATCCCAACATAGAAGTCGTCTGAAGCTCGCAACTGCTTAATGTGATTGCCTATGTAATGCACCGTCATCCTAGCAAAGAAATCGCTCGAATCTTGCATCTTCTCAATCTGATCTCCATCGACATCAATCACATCATGCACAATAGAAAGAGGGAATAAAGAAGAAGAAGAAAGAGAAAGAGATGAGAGGTCGGTCGGAGTTCCGACCTATCACGAAGATAGACGAGAGTGATGGGGATGAAAAAACAAAGCCGCAAGTTTTGGCTGAAGAGAACATTGATCCATCATCACGGCTCAAGAAGAAATGACTAGGGAAGAAGACAAATAAGGGTGGGAGGGAAGGATAAAAGAGAAGAAAAATAGAATGAAGACGAGAAAGGAAACAGAGGTGACTGCCAATGATCTAGATATGATGATCGTAACCAACTCATGCCAATCACATACAAGCACAAAGCATGCCCCCGGATTCACCTACGTAATGTGAGCTGATGACCGTGAAAGTTCGGTCATTTTGTCAAATTTTATTTAGGTGATAAATCAATCCATCAGAGCGGTTAAGTGAGCTGTTAGGAACCTAATGCTCCCAAGAGACTATCGTGGATCTCACAACCAGTTTTTCGCAGCCAATATGGGTGCGGACCGTTTACCAGCTACCTGATCTTCCCAATCTGCTAAGGAAGTCTCAGATCGATTACCGGCTACCTGGTGAAATCCTCACTGGAGAACAACTGACCACAAGAACCAATAGTCTGAAGAGAGATTAGGCATTGGTCTATCCTAGTGTGTGGGTCGCTCTCTCACTGCAGATAAATCAAACAAGGAGGGTGTGACTTCTGATTTACATGAAATTCACGGGGTCTAAAATAGTGTCTCACACAAGGCGGAGACAGCAGTGTCGCTGCGGCGACCCTCAAATGAATCTCGTATAAAATCAACAATTAACCCACACACAAACAATCAAGCAATGATAAGCAGATGTGAAGTTAAAATTAACTCTACATAAAAAATGTATAGAAGCAAGTATGCAGAGAGTTCGAACACAGGGAGCAAGGCAGGGTAGATCTACAAATGTGTATGTGAGTGAATGTGAATGTGTTGTCTACAATATGCAATGCAAATATTTTTGTGGGTTTTTAATTTTTTAAATTTTTTATTTTAATTTTTTAATTTTGTATTTTGATTTTTAATTTACTGATTTTTTTATTTTATATTTATTTATGTATTTTTTTCTTTTTCAATATTGGAATATATAAGCTATATAATAAAAGAGGTGCTAGAATATTTATAAAAATATGCAAAAATGCTCAAAAAATCAGAAATAAAATCTTTTTGGTATTTTTATGATTTTTTACTGTTTTTATGATTTTTGGGTATTTTTCAGAATGTTTTTGGAATTTTCAAAGGGTAAAATAAAGAAAACAATGATTTAACTACTGGCTGTGAGTAAAATAGGAATGAAAAATATCAAACAGCCACCAAAATTTGCCAAACTAATTTTAAAATAAAGATAAGAAAATAAGGAATCTACAGAACCTTAGTTTGCAATTTTTGTAGTTTTCTAGAATTTTTTAGAATTTTTTGAAGTTTTTAAATGTTTTCTAATTTTCAAGGTTTTTCTTTTGAGATTTTTAGTGGTTTTTGGATTGACACTAAAATAGGTTAAAATACACAGTAGGTGATTTTTTTGAAAATTTTCGAGGTATTTTAATATTTTTTTGGTATTTCTAATCTAGACAGTATTGAAATGACATGTTTTTGATTTTTAGTAAATGCTAAAATGCAATAAAAACAAAAAATAAAAATATGGCGTGCAAGTGCAAGTTAACAGGAACTTAATGTGATATTTGTGGAATTTTTCAAATTAAAAAGATGCCTTAATTAAATGGATCAAGCAAGCAAAAACAATTAAGCCTGGAAGGGGTATATATATGCAAATACACAATCATCCAAGGGCATACATGTCATTTTCCACAAAATATAACTCTGAATATTTAACTTTATGGACCAATTACAAATTCTCAGACCTGCAGGGGTATCAGTGTAAAATGCCCACTAGGGCGTGTGACTTGTACGCGCCTGGGAAGGACCTAACTGCAATTTCCAAAAAAATCGGGGGTTTACATGCAATATACCACAACTTTTACACTTAATTCAAAAATTAAAGTACTGAAACGAAATATCCAAAAGGCCAGGGGCCTCTCTACAAAAAGCCCGCGCCTCACGTGAACAGGTCACGCGAGGTGACGTGGTAGAGGACCTAAGTGTAATATTGGGAAACACAGGGGCCTAATTATAAAATTGACAAAAGTTTTTAAACTACTAATAAAAGTTTCAGGACTAAAATTAAATAACAAAAAGGAGGGGGATATACTTGCAAAATTCCTTCGCTAAGGCGATCCAACGGTGTGGCGTGGGCCACTTATCTACGTGGCGCTCCCTGGTCGCGCGATGACGCTTCAGCGATGGACGGCCTAGATCAGATCCTCCTTGATAGATCGAACGGTTTAGGCGATGGAAAATCGGACGGCGGCTGTGCAACCTGGAGCTCCGTCGCGATCCAACGGTCGAGACGCTTGGAGCAAGAACAAAGAAGAACGCCGACGAGGCGATCTTCTCCGTTCAAGATCTCCGGCCTCCTGTGGCGTTTGGGCTTCAAAATGGATCTGGGGACTCCTAGAGGTCTCCTCTTCCTCTTGGGGGCTTCAAAAGACCTTGGCGATGGCCGAGGTGCTCGCGAGAGGCTGACGGAGCTGTAGAGCCCCGTGAGCTCCGGCGAGGCTCCAAAATCGCCTCCAGGCTCGAGTCAAAGATCTTTGACCTGCAAAAATGGTTAGAAGGTCCAGGGCAAACTGCCTGGACCTCGAGAGGGCGGAGGCGTAGTGAGAATCGTCGTGTGCATGGTTGGCCGGAGGTGCGCTCCGGCGAGGAAGATCAATAGGGCGATTCACTCGATGGAATGCAAAATTCCTAGAGGGCTTTTGTTCCTAAGGCTAAAACTAATAACATGCACGAAAAATAAGTGGATGAAGTGGAAGCCTCAACGGTGTAGACCGGAGGGAAGAAGTACCTCGACCGCCGGTGAAGAGGGAGGTGTTGGAGCCGCCTCAGGCGTCGCTCGACCAATCTGAAGAGCTCAAGAGCAAGCTGTCACCTTCCTCGAGCTTGAGGGCACAAGAATGGGAGCTATCCTACGGATTGAGGGGTTCGATTTTGAAATTGAAGTCGAGGCTTCGTTATATTTGGTTTGACTCAGAGACTGAGGTGCCCCAAAGACCTAGGGATTGGCAACGATGCAGTGGTCCATTGATCGAGATATCATCTGGGCGAGATTCACCGTTGATCGAGGAACAAAAGTTGTAGAGGGCACGACACGAAAGGGTGCAAGGATCGCCTTCCAAAAATCCTCGAAGATGGTCAAAAAGCAATTTTCTGACAACCCACAGGGGCGGGTAAGAGAGTTGACCTGGGGTCAACTCTCGGACCCTCCTGATTGGTCCACGTGGACCAACCAGGAAAAATCCTAGAAAAAGATATATTAATTCAATTAAAATTGGAAAATGTTCGAATTAAATTTAGGTTATTAAATAAAAAATATTTATTTTTTTATGTAGTATTTTATTTTGATTTTTAATTATTTTTATGAAGTATATTTTTATAAGTTTCCTTTTATACCCTTTATAGGTATAATATCTATACATTTCAGTATTTTATTTTTATTTTGTGCATTTTAATTTTATTATTTTTATTTAGTATTTTATTAAATCATAATATACTTTTATACATTTACTGGTATTTTTTATTTTAATTTTCTGAATGGTTTTATGTACTTAATAAAATAATGTACTGTATAGGTATAAATATAGGTCCTATACCTATGTGTATTATATAGGTATTTTTATTTTAGATTTCTTTTGGGTTTTTCTTCTGATTTTAATGTACATAATTATTATAAGTTATATTTACATAATTATAAAAATATAAAAACACAAAAATAATGAATAAATAATAAATTGAATATTTTAATCTATGTAGGTATACAATGAGGGTCCAAAACTCAACTTTCAAACCGTAGCTTCGCCAAATGCGAAACCACCGCCATTAAATAGATTATTTTATTCTATATACAATTAAAGGTGAGTTTGCTGCATTTGGAGTTTTCATCTGTGAGATACGGGTCTGGGAAGTTAGGATTCTGGATTTTTATTCAGACCATAACTTTTTGTCTGTATAAAACTTTTAGATGAAATCAATTTTGTATTTTTCTTTATAAAATTATCTACAACTTTCATGTACAAAGTTTCTTTATTTGATGTATAAAAAGTGGAACCAAAAATAGGTCCCAAAATAAATAAAGAATGAATTAAAAAGTATAGGTATTTGACCCTTATCTCCCCCTACTTTATTCCTTGTCGACCTATTCATCAAGATGCCTAAGTCTTGGGGTCTGGATCATAAAATATTTACAATAGTTTATTCTTTTTCTTTTCTTTTATTTATTCTATAATTTTAGCTTTAATTACAGTATTTTATACACTATTTACATGTATATGCATGAATGCTAATATGCTCTATTTAATGCTATTTTTACAGGCATTTGCTAGGGTTTTTGAGGCCAAAATGATAGAATAAAGATGATGAAATATGGATTCATCAACTTCCCAAAACAAAGATTTTTAGGTGAAATTTGGTTTTAGGTTAAGTTTGCATTAGCAGTCTCAAATTTTATTGGTTGTTACTTTTTATGTATTTTTCTGAAAGAGTACAATGCCTAACGAATTTTTCGATTTCCTTGGTTATTTAAGTCCAGTTTAACTTGGAGAAAGAACATGGAAAAGCCGATGCGCGATCAAACACAATGATGCATGCGGAGATAGAAATGCGTACCTTGCTCCAGCACTCTACATGCAGGGTGATCTGTGCATAAAATAAAACATGAATAAAACTACTTATATGATGCATGACGAAATCGTCCCTAAGATGAGCAACTTCTATTAGAGTGAAGAGTTGTTTAGTTAATTATCAGGAAGAGAGATCGAGGTCCGATCTTTGATATTAATCGATTCCCACCACAATGGGTCCTACCAATGTTGTATACAACCTCTCTTGGCATGTTGTCTCTAATCCAAATAGATTAACTTTTTATGTTTATTTTAACTAAGTCCAATTACGTTCTATAGGAACAGATAAGATATTAAGGTGTTTGGACCTAGCTTTCATGGTGACCAAGTTCCCCCGCCTATATATAGTGCACCAAGTTCCCTCTCCTATATATAGTGCACCAACTCTTTAATTAAGTCTTACCATTGGAAGGATCCGATCCTTTATCATGAAGGAGCAGATTCCATCTGGTGTCGGTGTATTTCTCAGGAAGAATACCATACTTCCCTCACATATTGCCATAGACCAAGTTCCCTCGCCTATATATAGTGCACCAATCCTTTAATTAAGTCTTACCATTAGGAGGATCCGATCCTTTATCATGAAGGAGCAGTGTCCGTCTGGTGTTGGTGTATTTCTCAGGAAGAATACCATACTGTCCTCACATATTGCCATAGATTAGAAGCTAGAGGACACCATTCAGGGAAGAGGACATCATAGAAGGTACTTCAATCCTGTCTTTGGTGGCCAACACTCATTGCGGATGCTCATGCATTCGTAAATAGATGTACTGACTGTTAAAGAATGGGCACTTGTGGACATAGAGACATGATGTTGTTGCAGTTGATTCACTCCTGTGAAGACTTTGATGCATGGGGTATCGACTTTACGGGCCCATTCCCGTAAGAGTCAGATATTCGAGTATATTCTTCTGGCTATAGATTATGTGAGTCATTGGACAGAGGCTATTCTTGCCCAAGCTATTGATGCGACCACATTTTGCAAGTTCCTGAGAAAGCATATCATTACGTGGTTCGGGGTCCCTCGAGTTCTGATATCAGACGGAGGTAGCCACTTCATCAACGACAAGGTAAGAGCACTTGCTAATGAGTTCGGCATAGACCATCGGGTTGCTACTTCGTATCATCCTCAGACGAATGGTCTAGCTGAGGTCTCAAACATGGAGGTAAATACGATATTGTAGAAGGTTGTTCGCCCAGACCGAAAGGATTGGTTACAGCTTTTGGACTCAGTTTTTTGGGCCTATAGAACATCCATCAAGACTCCATTGGATATATTTTCCTTTTGACTCATTTATGGCAAGCCACGCCACTTACCTGTCGAGATCAAGCATAGTTTATGGTGGGCAGTGAAAGAGTTTATCATTCATTTAGATGATGCAGGAGATCAGAGGCAAACCGAATTGGAAGACCTAGAGGAATTGAGATACGAAGCCTTCTCGAGTAGCATGCATTATAAGGAGTGGATGAAAGAGTCACATGATGCTCATATTAGCCACAAGCTGTTTGAGTCCAATCAGAAAGTTTGGCTATTCTATGCGAGATTGAAACTATTTCTAGGGAAACTTCAGAGTAAATGGTAAGGCATGTATCTTGTGCGAAAGGTGTACGGCAACAGTAGCATCGATATATCTGAGTTGTCATCTGATTCCACCCTTCGAGTTAATGGTCAGTGGTCAAATCCTTTTCTTGATCATGAGACGCCGGCCATTGAGGTTGCTCCCATTTATTTTGTATGAGATGTGTTCTTCACTCTTTACACTCTACATGTCACACCTGATTTTCAAGATAACTTTGTACATATTCTCGATTTAGTCTTTCTTTCTTCCCCCAGATTTTGTGTAGGATTTTTGTTATACTTAAGATGTACTTTATCCTAAGTATAGGGGAGGTGAAGACATTATGTTGTTCAAATCATTCTGTTTTGTTACCCCTGCTTTTGCTTATACTTACGGTGCGTTTTACCCTTAGTATGGGGGGGGATATCGTTCATGTCGTCTTTCGATCATTTTTGGTTTTTGTATCACCTGCTCTTTTCTTTGTCCTTTAACCTGTTGATATTTGTCTCTGTACTTGGGGATATTTTACCCTAAGTATAGGGGGACAAGCTGAGACATTGATTGTGTACATTCTCTTGACCTCGATCATCTTCAGTTTTGAGTTTGTTATCCTTAGGATTACTTAGGATTACTTGATCCTAAGTATAGAGGGGATGATTGACTTCTATTTTTTTATTCATTATTCTTGAGACGTTGTAGTATAGAATTATTTTCACCAATCTATATTTAGCACGAGTCATGTCTTAATTTGTCGCATCTTTGGTCACTATGTGGACATAGTTCGTGCTAAGTATAGGGGGTGTTGTATATATATGCTATATATACTTTAGAAGCCATAACTCGTACTTTTTGTATTTTTAATAATATGACTATCTAAAAGTATGTGTGTATATTTTGAATTTCTAAACAGCGAAAGAAAACTGTAAATATGACTTATAAAATTGGCTTAAAAATTATAAATAAAATATGTTGTAAATTCTTAGATAAAATTCTAAATTATTTAAAACTTATAAAATTCTTGTAAACTCTTGTATAAAAGCCGTATAATCTTGTGTATATAAAATATGTATAAAATCTTTTGTAAAATGTACATAATTCTTGTAAAATTTGTGTAAATCGAATTAATTCAGTAACTCTTTTAAAAAGACCCTAAAAATTGAAAAGTGTTTAAATTCAATAAAATTTGCAAAATTCTTTTAAAAATTACATAAAAAATTTAATACGAAAAATCTAGTGTATACAATTTTTTTGCATTAATTCACGTTTTTCAGAACAAGTCTAATTCTTGAACTGAATGGATCTAAGTTTGAGAGATGGAGCTTGGTTTAGGCCTTAGTCTACTTAATTCTAAAGGGACTTTATTAGGAACATGAATTTAGAATCATCGGGTCTTTTAGACTTAATTCTTTAGGTTCCATGAGATAATGTTAGGAATTCAACTTGAATTTGCCTAAGTAGGACATCTGGTGTCATCCTTTGACTCTTCTCCATTTGAACCAAATTTGAACTCATACACTCTACACTTAGCTCAACTTGCATGCGGCTGTGAAGGGCAATCCATTTCGCTGGTGTGTTTCCATCCTTGTCTAGTAGTACTAACGTCTAAAGATGGGAGAGCTTGGGGTTGAAATAAAGCTCCGGAAGAGGGAAGGATCTGTTGGCACAATTTTTCCAAGACATCAAAAAATGGATGGAAATAAAAGATGCTATATCCGTCGGGGCATAAAAGATCTATGCAGTGCAACAATCATTTCTACCAAAAAGAAGCCATACATCAAATGCAAATTTGAGCAAAATGGTCCAAGCTTCAAAAAAGCATGCATTATCTTAGTAGAGACTTGGCTTAACTGATCCGGTTTCACAAGGAGATGTGATTGCACTAATCACACTCTATTTCTTTTCTCATTCTTCTTCTTCTCTCTACTACTTGATTGTGGACACAACACGATCTGACCTTAGAAGAAAATACCCCCCCCCCTCGAGGATTGAGTTGATGGATGAGGGCCCAATGGGAGTGTATAACTGGGATAGGCGGTTTCTTCGCTTCTCTAAGCAGGAAGAGCTAACACCTTTCACACATAGTACAAATTGCTTTCAAAGTTGAAAAGTTGCATGATGAATGTTTGGATCTGAGCTGGCTGTTGAGATGAACCTAGATAAGGATTTGTGGAACTTGAGAGCTGTCGAGGCTTAAATCCTAATTCTAATAGAGTCCTAACATACTTATAATCCAAAGGCCTATTCCAAGTTCTAAACTTTGGATGAAGTGAGATTTGGTTTAAAGAAACAAGCATGTTCTAAGTTCTTTTATTTTTTTCTTTTTGCTTGCACTTATTTATAAAATAAGTGTTTGCTAAGGGACTAGCAAAGGTAAAGTATAGGGGAATGATAAATCCGTGATTCATCATCTTTATTCTTTCATTTTGGCTAAAATCCTTGGTAAAATGATGTAAATAGTCACTAATTTCTATTAATTAACAATCTAACCACATTTATTAATATTATATTTTTAACACTTATTTTATCCAAAGTAAAATAATAAATAGAAAATTGAAAAATAAAAGAAAAAGAAGGATGCATATAAAATATACAGACTGATCCTAACCCTGAGATTGGATCAATATTGACTTGGTCGATAAAATAAATAAGTAGGGGGGGATAAGGATCTTAATTTATAAAAAGGTCAGAAAACTGAGATCATAAAAATACTTTTAAATATTTTTCACCTTGTAAATATTTCGCCTATTTTATTTATCACTTAGATAATCTCAAATCAAAATGTTTTCTTTACAAAAGTTATTCATAAAAATATATGTTAATTTATAAAAATATCAGAAAATTATCTAATATAAAAATAAGATATTATGAAATCGAAAAGGCCATAAAAGCTGACTTCCAAGGTTCATAACTATTTATAGAAAACTCCAAACTGATGAAACTCACTTTTAAACTTCATTTTATAAATATAATTTTTTTATTAAAAATATAAAAAAATATTGAAATAAACGGGTGAGTTTTGGCGTTTGGGTCTCGTTGTCTATATGTACAACATGTATAAACTTCCTGATTTTCTAATAAATTACCCTTAAATCCGTTCAACTTAATTTCTTTTCTAAAATATTTCTAAAATCAATAAAAATATAAATATATTTTATGTCAAAATGTTAATAAATCCTGAAGCTACGAAGCCGCACCTAAATTTTCCGGACCTCATGACTCGGCCATCTGGACTCCGAATTGGGCAAACTCAGTTTTAAAGTTCGTTTTATTTAGTTATCACTGATTTTGCTAAAATTGGAGTTAATATGCAAAATATGGATTTTGGGACCATATTGGTATGTGTTGTACATTATACCTTAATTTATATTATTTAATATATGATTTATTATATTTATATATTTTATTAATATCTTCTATTATTAAATTAAATTAAATAAAAAATATTTTATTATTTAATTATTAATTTATTTATGTATTTATTTATTATTTAATTACTAATTATTATTTAATAAGTCATTAAGTTGATTAACTATTTCAATAACTATATATATAATAATTATTTAATTATTAATTACTTATTTAATTACGTAATTGACCCTCTAATTATTAATTAAATTAATATAATTATTAATTAATTAAATTAACTTTTTTTCTCCTTTCTCTCTCATATCTTTCCCCTTTCTCCCCCGACGCCCTTCCTTCTTCCCCGACCTCCTTTTCTCCTCACACCGCCAACGCCTCCAACCTACCCAACAGTCGATCGTTGGCCGACCGTTCGCTCAACCACCCGCGGTCACCGGATTCGCCACTGGTGACCGCACCACCTTTCATGGTGACCAAGTTCCCTCGCCTATATATAGTGCACCAACCCCCCCAGATCGCCAGATCGGCCATTTTCCCACCATCTTCGAGTGAGCTCCGAGTCAAGCGAGGTGACAGCCGCTCCGACCCTCATCGCAACAAGGTTTTTGATCGAGATTCGACTTAGATCTGATGTTGGATCGATCTTCTGACGTAGCTCCGCCTCCACGTGAGCCCAACCTCCGTGAGTTTCACCCTCGCGTGGATGTCACGACCTCCATTTCCCAAACGATCATTCGTCCACCATACATTCCTTCCGTCCAGGTACTCTTTCTTCTGATCCCTATTCCTCCTCCGTTCTTCCTCTCAATCCCTCTGATTTCTCTTCTCAAACTCTTTCCAATCGATCCTCGAATCCTCGATTCCATTCCAAATTGATCGTTCCCAATCTGCGTAATCCTCTCTTATATTTGATCAACTCTAATTATCCGATCAGAGCTTTCCGATCCTAATCCTCCATTCCGTCAAGGATCGTTTATCCATTACCTTTTTTTTGCCTGTCATTCGACCGAGGATAAAATCCTCAAGTCCTTTGTGATTTCTACAGGATATCGGAGCATGAAATGTCACCCTCGATCACCGTTTAACATCGAAAATCCAATGCAACACCAATGTCAGCACCTTCACCAGGAAATTCGATTCGACGCAACATCGAAGCATCTGAGATTCATTGTCCTGACCTCTTAAAGAATCGAAAGTGAGGAGTGAAGCATTGAACAACGAGTTGTTAGGAACAAAATAGCACAAAGCCTTGTTTTAGCCCCTTGCAGGTCACCTGGAATGAAAGTCCATGAATGGAAGCAGAATCATCAGATCGTATGAAGGTTATCACTTGAAGTATTGGGAGCAAATCTATGCGGATTACCTAAACACTTCAATTCGTCACCACAGGAACATGTACCTCATCTGATGACGTATCCCCTGGAGGTTGCACAAGCAGAAACCTCGACCGATCGAGGCATGATCACATCGCAGTCGAAGATCTAAAGTTGCAGAACGAAGACTTCTGCCGTCGCCCCTGCAAAAGTGGGGAAGAACAGGACTTCAAACCAGACTCATCTATAGCCGAGGATAATCTGCTGACCGTACGATTCACGAACAGTCACGCGTCGGCCTCTAATCCAACACCGCCCCACCACTCTTCTCGTCTCGTGCGAATCATTTGCAGGGGGGATATTTCTGGATGAATTGTGAGTATAACCTTGTGATTTTGTTAATTACGGACGAGTCCCGACAAACTAGTTGCTCACGTGAGCAAGCACATGAACCATGGGATTTTTACAGCCATGCCCCCAGATTCTGACTATATTTCACTCGCACACCTATAATCCCTGACAATTACGTCCACTACCCTATAAACTGCATACATATATTGTACTTTTATAATAATATTAAATAAAATATAAAATATTATAAAAATATAGATAAATTTCATATTTTACTCTATATACATTATTAAATCAATTTTTCAAAATAAAAAAGATTTCCTAATTTTAATAAATCATTTAAAAATACTAAAAATATAACAAACTTCAGAAATCATAAAAATATAAAACACCTTAAAAAATCTACAAAAATTACCCTTAGCATACTTCACTATATTTTACACATAAAATCCAAAATAAAATAAAACAAATATTAAAACAAGAAAATACAAAATACATAAAATTTTGAAAATCATAACTAAATAAATAAAAATCTTTAAAATATGCACATCCTATCATTTCATTGACTTTTCAATAAAAATGAAATAAAAATATTTTCATTCTATTTTCTATTTTAGAAATCGAAAATAAAAATCTATTTTCAAATAAACTTAGTTTTCAAAACTAAAATCAAATAAAAAAATAAAAAACATTGTTTAAAAATTACATAAAATTCATGAAACAAATAAAAATCATAAAACTGCACAATTAAAATCAAAAATATAAAATTACAAAATTTATACCTAATTTTTACATAGGTTTAATAAAATCACAAAATAATATAAAATTTATAAAAAATCAAATAATAATTCATAAAATTACCTATAAATAAATAAATAATTTAGGAGACCTTTTACCTTAGTTTCCTACCACTTTACCCTAATTTTCCAACAGTTTACCTACATGAGTTTGACACTCCCGTACTTGACACTATACACATCTAGTTTAGGAGTTTACATATAACAAATAAAATTTTCTAGTAAAATTCACCCGATCGACACGTTGACACAATTCTTATTGTAAAATAGGAGGTTAGGTGGTGTTTCAATGGGACAAGGGAGTCAATTTAGCTTCGCCAAGGAACAACCCCATTGCCCCCCCCCCCACACACACATGTATGTATGTATGTATGTATGTATGTATGTATGTATGTATGTATGTATGTATGTATGTATGTATGCATGTATGTATGTATGTATGCATGCATGCATGTATGTATGTGTGTGTCTATATATATGTATGTATGTATGTGTGTGTGTGTGTGTGTTTGTGTGTGTGTATGACGTTAAGCATCTAATGTCCCTGCCTTCGATTTGTCTACAACGAAATCTATGTCTATACCAGTTCATGTTGTCTACGTACATAGGAAGCATTCCTCCATGCAAGTAGGATATCTCCATCCATGTACTAAATTTTTATTGATTATATATATAGGTAACATCCAAAGGACGAGTAAGATGGATAACTTGCCTATTTGGTAGCTGGGTTGTGTAGGATGAAGCTCATGCAAAGGATTAGTAAGATGGGAGAGCCTTTCGAGAATAGCATGTGTGTGGATGATTAGTAAGGTTGGAAGGAAATATATTGTGATGTGATATTGTTTACATAGTATATCTATTATCAAAATATGTTTTTTAATCACTAAAAAAAGGGTTATGGTGATGTTTTTTTTCCAAAATCCGTCACTAAATTTGCCATTGTTACATACATAATGAAAATATTATTCATTACAAAATAAAGTTTTATATCTGAAATTATCAATGAATATCTTTTCCGTCATTATATCATTAGCGACAACCATATAGCGAAGCTTACTCGTTGTTTTTTTTTTAAATTCCAACTAATCAACATTAATTTTTTGTTGAAAACTTCGCGATGATCAGTTAAAATGTGAAAAACAGTAATGGATAAGTATCGCTCTATAGACCATCTCTAATTATATTATGATATTTAACAAAGCCAAATAAGCTAGTCTTTGTTGGCGTTTTCCCATAATTATTCAAAGATTCCTCTGAGATAAAAAAATATTTTTTGTGCAATTTGAGATGTAAAGTAAGTTTCTATATCTTATTAGTGAAGGTAAGTACTTGAAATTTGATGGATCCATGTTTTCTTCTTCTTTATATGGAAGAACTAAAATGAATGAATTTTTTATCAGATATTCTTATATATATATCATTTTCTATTTACCGATCATGAATAATAAACGTAACAATACTTGTTTTAATAATATAATAATACTAGTCATCGTAATTAAGTATACAGAAAAAATATTATTTATTTTTTATCCAAATAAATTTAACTATAGTCCATTTTTATTGAAGTGAATGCTGAATTATTTGTTTTGAGGATTGTTAGAAATGTTATAATAAAGAAAAAGTGAGCCATTTGGTAGCTGGCTAATTCCAGGAGAAACCGATTACCGAATTTGACCTCTCTGTTTGGGATCAAGTTACCCCCTCATCAAGTCTAGTGCTGTAATTACTTTTCCGGATCTCACTTTTACCACTAAAAAGCAATAACACGTCACATCAGATTTATCATCTTAATCGTCTCGATCATCCAAACACTTAACAAAATAATCCGCATCTTACTGTCCTTCCAATGAAAGTTTACTCCCAACAAATCCAACCCACATGGTTGACCGATTTACACAATGGCTAAACCAGATACCAAACACGCCTGACTAACCAAGGACCAACAACCAATCAGGCTCGAAATCATTGAAATCTTAAAAACTCTGTTCCACGTCACAAGGGATCACGTATGCGCTCTCAAAATCATTGAAATCTTAAAAATCTGCTCGTTGACTTATATGTAATTTTATTATTCGAATAAGAAAACTGAATGACATTGGGCTCGCACGTCGTACGTGTCACGAATTTAAGATTGGATAGTGAGGAGAACTTTCTCTCCATTACGTACTCCGAAGTGGACACTAACTCTTATATTCCCTCGCCCAACGCCACGACACAGCATCTCCCTCGCTCACCAATGAAGACCTCCTTCTGCACAACCTTCCTCCTCCTCCTCTTCTCCGTCACCACCTTCTCCGAAACCACCCGCTTCACCTTCCAAGACGGCTTTTCCTCGGCGAACGTCACCCTCGTCGGCTCTGCAACCATCGCCCCCAACGGCCTGCTCTCCCTCGCAACCAAAGCTTCCAATGGCACGGCCTTCTTCTCCACGCCCATCCCTTTCAGAGACCCATCAACTCTCAAACCTTTCTCCTTCTCTACGTCCTTCGTCTGCGCCATGATCCCCTCGTACCCGGACTTACCCATGGCAGCTTACGGCATGGCCTTCGTCATCTCTGCCTCTGCAAACCTCTCCTACCCTCCAACCAAGTCATACTTCAAATTCCTCGGCATGTTCAACAACTCCAACCGTGAAAATTCGTCTAACCACATCCTCGCTGTCGAGTTGGCCACTGTCCCCAATATAGTAGGCATCGACGTTAACGGGATTGTCAAGTCCTCACCAGCAGGTTACCTCTCCGAGGTTGACAACTTTACCAATTTGAGTCTGGTAAGCGGGGAGTCCCTCCAGGCGTGGGTTGAGTACAACAACACAGACATGAGACTGGACGTAACTCTCGCTCCTCCCCATGTTTCGTCCAAACCCAGAATACCCCTCATATCTGCTACAGTCGATCTCGATAAAGTTATTCTCGACCATATGTACGTGGGTTTGACCGGTGCTTCCGGGAAGATTTCTGTATCGAACTACGTCCGAGGCTGGAGCTTCACGGTTAACGGGACGGCTGATCCTCTCGAGCCCTCAAAGCTTCCAGAGCTCCCTAAAGCACCAAAGGCCAAACGTAAAGTTAGCCTTCTGATAATTGCACTACCTATCGGCGCCGCAGCTGCAGTGCTATTAATAGTTGGCGGCATCTACGTGGTTGTCAAGTGGAGGGCCAAGTACGCGGAGGTGTTGGAGGAGTGGGAGCATGAGTACGGACCAAACAGGATCTCGTACAGGGAGCTGTTCAAAGCCACGAAAGGTTTCAAGGAAAGCGAGCTTCTTGGGTTCGGAGGGTTTGGGAAGGTGTACAAAGGTGTCCTCCCGAGATCGAAGACGGAGGTGGCAGTGAAGAGAGTGTCCCACGAGTCCCGCCAGGGCATGAAGGAGTTCGTGGCCGAGATCGCCAGTATCGGGCGTTTGCGCCACCGAAACTTGGTGCAGCTACTGGGCTACTGCCGACGCAAAGGAGAGCTCCTCCTCGTGTACGACTACATGCCCAACGGGAGCCTTGACAGGCTCCTCTTCGACAGCCCGGACAATCCGTTGGATTGGAATCGGAGGGTGAGTATCATCAAGGGTGTGGCCGCGGGGCTCCTGTACCTGCACGAAGAATGGGAGCAGGTGGTGATACACAGAGACGTGAAGGCCAGCAACGTCATGTTGGACGGGGATTACAACGCGAGGTTGGGAGATTTCGGCCTCGCAAGGTTATGTGACCACGGGGCTCACCCACAGACAACGCAAGTGGTTGGGACGATGGGCTACCTCGCGCCGGAGCTCACGAGGGAGGGGAGGGCCACGAAGGCCACGGACGTGTTCGCCTTCGGTGTCTTTGTCTTAGAGGTGGTGTGCGGGAGGAGGCCGATAGAGCCCCGTGCAGAGAGAGGGGAAATGGTTCTGGTGGATTGGGTGGTGAAGAGGTGGATGGAAGGGGGGAACCTCGCCGGGGCTGCGGACGGGAGGATGGGAAGTGGGTATGATAAGGAGGTGGAGGAGGAAGTGGAGATAGTGATGAGGTTGGGGCTGCAGTGCGCGCACGGGGAGCAGGAGGCGAGGCCGAGCATGAGGGAGGTGGTGCAGGTGCTGCAAGGGGATCTGACGCTGCCGGACGTGCCCAAGGAGTACTACTGGAAGGGCTGTGTCGGCGGCGAGAAGGTGGTGGGATCGAGCAGTGGCGGTGAAATCGACTCTTCTGTGTTGCCTGGTCCGTCTTCTAGTGTTGTGGGATGGGATAGCGCCATGTTTCCTTTGGAGGGACGATGAGTGTTGCACTTTTTCGCCGCGTCGAAGATCGTCGGAGCTTTGCAAGCAGAACCGCGCCTCCAAAAGTTTTTTGGATGTTTGTTACTACACATTGTTCTAGCCTCTCATTTTGCTTACTTTGAATGAATCAAACCATGGCCTTTGATTTTAGCTCAAGAGAGAGAGAGAGAGAGAGAAAGAGAGAGAGAGAGAGATGGCTAAAGATGAATAAAATAGGGATAAGATTACTCTCAATAGGAAGAAAATAACACCAACTAAGTATTAACAAAAAAAGTGTTGACGAGAAACCTAGATATAAATAGTTAGCTATGGTGCATACACGCGATACGTTGCAGGTGTATGCTTTATTTGTTTGAAAGATTGACGTAATTAAAAATAAATTTATGATCTTTCGTAACATTATAAGATATAAAAGTAACGGTAGGAAAAAGGTAAGTCATTGTATATATTATTAGGGTGTGTTCAGTTCCGGAACAAGCATGAATAATGATGGGGAATAAGGAGAATAATGGCCTATTCTTTGTTCGGTTGGAGGATAGGAATAAGGAGAATAAGGTGAAATAAAGGTACGTAAGGTGAGATAAAGATATGAATACGAGTGAAATAAGATGAAATGGGGAATAGTCATACCACTAGGAACTGTGTCGGGAGGAGAATTAGCCCCTTATTCCAGGGTCTATTCTCCAACCAAACATGGCCTTAGGGTTTGATGGGGTTGCCTCTTGCGGGCAGCCAACATAGCTGTCCCTCCCATTTTTTTCTGTATTTTTTTATTTTTTTGAAAAATTTTACCATGTATATATATATCCTTCTTATATGCCATTTAAATTTCGTCAGAAACAGAGACTCGTACGGCCTCTATCCAGATAGGGTCGATTTAAAAAATCCTACGATCGTTAAAAAATGACTGTCTCGATGGAGGCCGTACGAGTTTCTGTTTATGACAAAATTCGAATGACATATAGGAAGAGTATAGGGATGAATATACATGGTGATATTTTTCCAAAAAATAAAAAAATGCAGAAAAAATGAGGGCAGGGCAACCATGTTGGTTGCCCGCAAGGGGCAGCCCCATTTTTTATATTAGCATTAGATGTTAGCTCTTTTCTTATAAAAGATCAAGACTTCATTCCGTCAAAGTAAACTAGGATAGTTCTCGGTCACAAAGACCATAGTCAAGCAACAAACAAAAAGAAAAATAACAAAAAACATCTTAGGAGCCACGTCATTTAGTACAACCATCCAGACGCGTAAGGAAGTAGTAGAAAAATCGGAAATTTTATAGAAATTTTCCAGACAAAAGGAACATCTGCAAAAGGTAGTGAGAGCAATGCTATGTTGCGAACTTCACGGGGCTTTGGTTCGGTCTAGCTTGGAGGCTCCTTTGTATCCCTTTTGCTTTGTTGCCATTTGCCAACGTGTATGGGGGCGACCACTCATGGGGTGGAGATTTCACTGCAAAAATTGGTGTAGAAGCAAATGTTTCTTATATCAATTGAGGATGCCAGTTTGTTTGTGATATAAGCAAACATAGGTTAAAAGGTCACGTTTTATTAGGCCAAATGTGTATGGATAAATAGAACATCATTAGCAATAACTGAGGGTGGTCCGGAATTATCCTCGAACATCCTCGAACAACTCTCATTGTAGATTGACCATCGAGCTGATGCTTGGTTGGCAGTTATCTACCAGTACTGAGATGAGGAAAGTGAGCGCGAATTAGGAAGAGATCAGTGTAGGCTCCAAGCAGAGTGGGTGGTTGGTGCGTGTTTGCGGCCTCCTCCGCTCCTGTTTGATTCCTCTGGAACGACCATTGTGGTGTTTGAATGATGGATATTGTACTTAAATCCTTCATCAAAGAAAAATGGGCAGATAATTTTGACATGATCCGTTGGAAATGGCTGGCGAATTCACCGATGGATGTACATCGCGTCTCTGGTCGCATGTAGGACCTGGAATGTCTGTTTATCCACACATTTGGCCTAGCAGAAAAGAGATTCCAATTTAAGTGGTCTTCTTTTGATAAGGAATGAGTTGTGATCAAAGATAGAAATTTGGTTAGTTTGGGTCCAACCCTATGGTTTGGAAACCATCACAATATCTCAGATTCATTGAATAGATGATTATTATTTTCTGGGTGATTTTGCAAAGATGACATCTATTTACTCATGTAATTTTCATTATTTTCAGGAAATCTTGAGTGAGGTTTTTTTTTGTGTGCCAGAAAATATATAAAGTAGGTGATGCACGCATCGAAGGAGCTACTCGCAGTGAGGAAGTCATTATCCAGAATTTGTGAGGACTAATGTATGTTGTTCATGGCCTTCATGAGGACAAATATCGGGGAAACCTAACCGCAGTAGTTGTTGATCTCATAATAGGTAAAATCCACAAGAAATGATGCAGTTTTATTAATAAATGCGATTCACTTTTAGACAATTTCCCTGCTTACTAACCCGAATGTTTCATTTTTTTAAAAAAATGACATTTTATCCTCGGTTTTCTTCAAAAATGACCCCGATTATCAACATCCTAACAATGTCAATGTTGCTCAACTATTGCAAGCAGGGGTGTTCATGGGATGGGTGATAACTCGTTAAATGCATATGATAAAAAGTACTCGTTGTAGTATGGACACTTAACGAACTACATAGAACCTAGAGAAGTATCTTTATGAAGAGTTTCTCGACTTAAATTTATAAACCTAGGAAGTTCAGGGTCGAACACAAAGACACGATCTATAATATAATTAATCAGTCTAAAAATCTAGGTTAAATGATTAATAAGCCATCTAAATCACCACAACAAAAGTGCACACAACAATCAAAACCCTGGTGATAATCAAGGTTCCACAGATCGGGATTTGGGCTCTTATCCTTAGCGGGTCGTACCTCACTCAGTCTGGAGTGTACCTGAAAACAATGTGGGCTTTATGAACCCCAAACAATGAATGGTTTGCTACAAATTTTAATTAAGGACAAATTGATTTAGTAGTTCCTTTTTTAGTTTTTTGGTTTTCAATTTTTTTAGTATTTTTAAGAGCAAGTCGCCTAACATTTTTTTTGTACTTTTCCTAGCGATGATGGTCGGGTGCTCTTGCAGCGGAGCGATGGATATCATTGGTGGCATGGTGGTTGGCCGCAGCCGGCAAGGCAGATGGAGGCGGGGGCTGTCAAGGGCAGGAGATGGAGCGGCGATGTGTCGTGTGGGCTGATGTTCCTTAGCGGTAGCATCCGCGCGAATCCTTGCGTGGGTGAGGGCCTAGCACGAGCGCGCGACCGGCGTTGAGGAGAGGATGGCGGCGGGCACCGCTGGCGACAGGAGAGGGCAGTGCATGATGCTCTTCTTTTATTAATGTGTGTGTGTATTCAAATGTAAAAATAGAAATTAAGAAAACTTTTTTTTATTTTTTTAGAACAGAAACTGTAAATAACCCTTTTTAAGTTTTTTTTCTTATTTTTCTTTTTTTGTTATTTTTTATTTTATCCTGCAAACAAATGTTAGAGAGAAAAACTTTGTATTTTTTATTATTATTTTATTTATAAACAAACACAGGAGGACATGAGCATGACGGCTCGGTCCACAATTATTGGATGGAAGATGTGAATGGAAACACGAATCCATAGAGATAAGAGAAAGATCCGGAGATCCGACCGTCGTACGCGATCGAATGTGAGAGGTCGTGAGAGATAGAATGTGAAATGTAGGAGTCTTGATGTGAGCGAAAATTTGGATCAGAATAAAACATGATGAGGATAATTAACTACGATTAAAATCTACAAATTATAATTAAGAAAATGACAACAAAATTAAACTACAAAATACATTATGATTAACCAAGATTAAAAATGAGAAATAAAATGAATCGCATCAATGGAAGAAGATGAACTTCGTGATGGCCTCGACGAAGACCGACTCGCGGTCACCGGGCGGTTCGGAGGCTTGGCACCTCTCTACGATAAGAACGCTCTTGGATAATAGGCTCCTCTCCCAAAGGATCGATCCCAGAATAATGAAGGAAAGGGGACCCATAAAAAAGAAGATGAAATCTAAAAAAGGAAGATATTTACAAAAGAGGAAGGTGTTTAGTGGTGGAATTAATAAAATAAATTAAACAAAAAATGAATTTTCGTAATTACAATAATAATAATAATTAATCATTATCAAAAATTAAAGAGCCACCTTAATGGTGGCTAATTAAGGTAATTATTGAATTATACACATATGGTATATTTTTATATAGAATTAATTAATTAATTAAATGAGTTATTTTCATCACTTTATTTATTTAATTAATAAAGGTTAATTATTTATTTTTTTGAGATAGTTATTTAAGGAAAAAGTTTATATACGTATGATACATACATATAGTACATTACACACATGTACAAATAAGGTAATAATTTTATAAAAAATATTTTTTAAAATAAAATTTTTATTTAGTTTAAATTACTTGTGAACCATATTTGAAATTATTAAAATTATAATATGTACAATAAATAAATAATAATAATAAATAAATACAATAAATACATGGTCAAATTGCAAAAACCAACTCAGAAAATCGACTTTTCAACTGTAACTCCAAAAGTTATGAAACCACATCTATTTTAAAGATAATTTAATTTACAATACAATGGAAGTGAGTTGGTTCAATTTGAATTCATATGGAGCCGGAATTGGTATTTTAATTATCGATTTACGTCCTTTTCCAAGTGTGGTTGCTTTTATTCTGTACATGATTTTATTTTGTAATTATTTTTATTATTTACAAAACATTTTTATTTACATTTTTTTTAAAAAAATATTTTATTTGAGGTCAATTTATGGACAAATAAAATAGTGTTAGTTTTATACATATATATATAGAAATATTTACAACATATTTTTTGGATTTTTTAAGGACCCTATCTCCCCCTACTTTATTCCTGGTCGATAAGGTCAAGTCTTGACCTTCTCTCGGGGTTTGGGTCAGCATGTATCTATTACATATATATAGTCTTATTCTTTTTTATTTTTTATTTTTCTTTTATTTATTTATTTATTTATTTTAGGTTAAACAATAATATATGTACAATATTTACACACAGATGTAAGTTAGTAAGAATATGAATTTATCAATATTTAGGTGTTTTATAAGGAATTTTAAGCTAAAATAAATGAATAAAGATAATGAAATGCATATTCATCACCAACCTGTTCATGAATGTCATCGAAGCCCACGAATTCCTCTCCATCGAGGAAGGAGTAGATAGCACAGTCGAAATCCCCTCTATCTTAGAAGAAGATATCTTTATTGAATTACCGGAAGAACTTATTAATGGACGCCTATCCTTAGCAGAGAAAGATGAGGTTATTGACGATTTATTTGAACAAGATTCTATCATTGAAAATTTTTGTGCTGCACTGGATTCAGAGCTTGAAATGTCAAAGGTGGATAGTGTACAGTCGATAGATTTGACACCACTGCCTTGCGCAGTTGCAGAAGTAACCATTAAGATGACTTAAACCCCGCCAGAGCTTAAGCCACTTCCAGCGAATATGAAGTATGCCTTCCTTGAGGGTATGTAGAATATATTTCTGATGATTATCAATTCCAAGTTGACTAAGGAACAAGAATCTCGTCTGCTCGAGGTTCTAGAAAGAAACCGCAAGGCCATATGCTGGAAAATTTCAGATCTCCATGGGATTAATCTGTCAATGTGTTCCCATCACATCTATCTTGGAGAAGATAACAAGTCATCCTGAGAATTTCAACGAAGATAGTTTGAATCTATGAGAGGTTGTTATCAATGAAATTAACAAATGTGTGATTTGAGATCCATATATCCCATCTCCGACTCAAAATGAGTGGGTCCCTTGCATGTTGTGCCCAAGAAATCAGGAATCACCATCGTGAAAAATGATAAAGGAGAGGAGATCGCAACCCGAGTTCCAACTGCTTGGCGCGTTTGTGTGGATTACAGATGTCTGATTATAGCAACCAAGAAGGATCACTTCTCGTTTCTCTTCACCGACCAGATAGTGAAAAGACCGACCGCAAAGGAATATTTCTACTTCTTGGATGGATATTCTGGTTACAATCAAGTTCCAATCACTCTAGAAGACCAAGAAAAGATTACCTTCACCTATCCATTTGGGACATATGCCTTCTACAAGATGCCTTTCGGATTGTGCAGCACTCCTACGACTTTTCATAGGTGCATGTTGGTAGTTTTTACAGATATGGTTGGTAGTTTTCTTGAGGATTTTATTAACAATTCCTCGATCTATGATGATCGTTTTATTCAGTGCCTATCATACCTAGACAGAGTGTTGAAACGATGTTGTGAAGTGAACTTGGTGCTCTCATGGAAAAGAGTCACTTCATGGTGACTGAAGGGATTGTGTTAGGCCATGTCATATCCAAACGTGTCACAGAGATAGACCCTACAAAGGTGGAAGTCATTTTGAAACTTGGGCTACCTACAAATTTGAAGCAAGTCCGATCATTCCTGGGCATGTAGGATTTTATTGTAGATTCGTCAAAGATTTCAACAAAATTACGCGACCGTTGACTGAGCTTCTAGGCAAGGAGGTAGATTTTATTGTAGATGCTAGAGTCCTCCAATCCTTCAATTAGATGAAAGATCTGATCACTCGGGCCCCTATCCTCCAAATACCAGATTGGTATCTCTCTTTCGAGATCATGACATATGCTTTATATTATGCCATTGGAGTGGTCATTGGATAGAGGAGAGACAATCTACCATTTGTTATTT
This sequence comes from Ottelia alismoides, assembly GCA_037367405.1. Classification (NCBI taxonomy): domain Eukaryota; kingdom Viridiplantae; phylum Streptophyta; class Magnoliopsida; order Alismatales; family Hydrocharitaceae; genus Ottelia; species Ottelia alismoides. The sequence goes on along the minus strand of JAZKJV010008038.1, from coordinate 550,019 downwards.
ACTATGCCAACAGAACTCTTGAGGAAGCTTAAAAGAATTATACAGTCGCTGAAAAGGAGCTGCTAGCAGTCGTCTTCACCCTAGAGAAGTTCAAATCTCACTTGCTCGGATCCAAAGTAATTGTTTACACAGACCACTCTACCATCAAGTACTTGCAAGCCAAGAAGGATGCCAAACCAAGACTTATCAGATGGATCCTTCTACTCTAGGAGTTTGATCATGAAATCAGAGATAAACCTGGAATCAAAAACATGGTGGCAAATCATCTACAAGGTTACCAGAGCCAGACACTCCTGAACAGAACCTATTGTCAATCACAGAAACCTTTCCAGATGAGGCTATTCTGTCAGTCACCTTGCTCAGTTGGTTTGTGATATTGTGAACTATCTTGTGTCTAAGAGAACTCTACAAGATTGGTCGAAGCTGAAAGTTGATAAGTTTTTGTCAGATATTCATTTCTACCAGTACGAGGATCCTTATCTCTTTCGTCAAGGGGCATATTGCATATGGAGGAGGTGCATTCCTCAGGAGGAAGTTCACCATGTCCTCAAACATTGCCATGCTCGAGAATCAGGAGGACACCACTATAGGAAACGTACGGTAGCGAAAGTGATACAATGAAACCTCTGGTGGCCGACTTTATTCAAAGATGCAAATGATTTTGAGAAATGGTGCACTGACTATCAGAAAATGGGTGGAACTATTGGAATAAGAGATACAATGCCCCTGAAGCACATTCAGATCTCAGATGTATTTGATGCGTGGGGCAACTACTTCATGGGCTCATTTCCCAATAGTCATGGATATAAGTATATCATGCTCTATGTCGACTATGTCAGTTGTTGGGTGGAGGCTACCCCAACTCAAGCCGTCGATAGTTGTGCCATCTACTAATTTCTAAAAGAACATATCATTGCATGGTTCCAGATCCCTAAACTTTTTATTTCAGATGGCAGTAGCCATTTCATTAACAGAGAAGTAAAGAAGCTGACTGAAGAGTACGGCATTAAACATTGCATCGCTTCTCCATACCTCCCACAATCTAATGGCTTGGCAGAATGTTCGAATAGGGAGATTAAGACAATTCTCTAGAAGCTTGTATGTTCTGACAGAAAGAACTGATCGCAATTGCTCGACTCGATTCTTTGGGCCTACCGGACTACCTACAAGTCACCGTCGGGAATGTCTCCCTATTGTCTCGTATACGACAAGCCATGTCGTTTTCCTTTTGAATTCATAAATCTCTGTGGCCAATTAATATCTACAATTTGGATCCAAAGAAAGCGTAAAAGAATAGAAAGTTTGATCTGAATCGACTCCTTGAATTCGGTGACTATGTATATGACAACATCTTGATGTACAAGGAGAAAGTCAAGAAGTGGCATGACAAGCATATCCGCAGCAAGACTTTTGAATTGGGTAAGAAGGTTTGATTGTTTGATGCAAAGTTAAAACTTTCCAAGGGAATTTGAAGAGCAAGTGGGCTGAGTCGTATATAGTGAAGCATGTGTGTGACAGTAGAAGTATCATGATATCTGGTTTGTCAGTTGACGCACAACCCTTCGTCATCAACGGATAGCTTCTGAAGCCATATCTCGAGCATGGTACATTCATGTCCGTAATTGGTTCTATACATGTGGTCTGCTATGAAGAGCTTCAACTTGCAGCATCAATAAATTCAGACAGGGCATCTAAATGTATTTTGATTAGTTAATCATTTTCTTCTTTTTTCTTTTCATTTTTCATTCTATTGACAAGTCACTCACCCCATTCATTGTTGTTATACTTAGGATATACTCCACCCTAAGTATAGGGCGATGAGTGTATACGTATGTTCATTCTTTAATCCCCTCGCATGTCTCCTCAAATCTTGATATCTTGTCTATACTTACGGATATTTTACCTTAATTATAGTGGGAGACTGGTCGAGTCATTTATTTTATTCGTTCCTACCCTCGAACCTCCCTACTTTGTATACAATCTACTATACTTATGATTAATTAATCTTAAGTATAGGGGAGACGACCGACTTCTCATTCTTTTTTCAGTCGTTGTAGTATAGACTTTCCTATACGAGTTATGTCTTCCTTTTCTCTCCGATCTATGGGGACATAACTCAAGCTATGTATAAGGGGTTCGTATATACGGTGTATGTACTTTAGTCATAACTCGTACATTCATATTTTTAATAATATGGTTAATTAATAAAAATTAAAATGCACATCAAATTTATTTGTAATTAGGGTTAATAAATATGTTAAAAATATTTTGCAAAATATTGAAAAATGGTTGGAAAATACTTTGAAAAATCTTTTGTAAAATATTTTGTGAAATAATTTCAAATTTATAAGAGAGTTTTGTTTGTAAAATTCATTTTATTTGTCTGAAAAAAATGTTTTGAAAATCTATTTGCAAATATTTGGAAAATGGTTGAAAAATACTTTGAAAAACTTATACATACTATTTAAAAAATCTTTGCAAAATGATTTTCAAATTTTGTAAATATTCATAAAAATTATTTTTATATTATTTGCAAAAATAAAGTTTTTAAAATGGTTATGAAAATCTTTACAAAATTATTTTGAGAACCTTGTACATAATTGAAGTAAATAAAAAGTCTGTACAAACCCTATAGATAAAACTTGTACATTCTCCAACCCTAATTCTTGTAAATAATAAGATGCACTCTCGTGTAAATATCTGCATAAAATTATTTTATTAACCCTTTTATTTTTGAAAATCCCTAAAAAGTTACAAAACCAAACATCCATAAAAATTTGCAAAAATGTTTTCAAAAAGTTGCATAAAAATTTGCAAAACATTTTTAAAAATCCCATAAAAAGTTCAAAATCAGAAAATTGCTTCATAAAAAGATTTCTATCTGCATTACATAGCATTTTCATTTTTCGGATTGATGATGACAAATGAACAAGTCTAAATAAAATCTGAAGATTGACTGGTTGGACCTTAATCCACCTAATCACATGAATCTTAAAGGAACTGAAATTGAGGTAATTAGGTCTACTAGACTTAATTCTTTGAGATTACAGGATTAAGTTCTGTGTCATCTTGACTGTCTAAGTAGAATATTTCACAACACATGCATGACTCTTATAGATAGTAACCTAACTTGCACACATGAACTTTATACCTTGCTCCATGAGGTCTGATGACATGATGATGTGGCTTGGAACAATGTTTCCGAAGAGGGATAATCTACATGCTCAAGAGAAAAAAGTCCATCAGTAAATGCTGCTAGTATTTAAAAAATATAAAATCAAAAACTCCAGAAAAATAGACAGGAAAAATCAATTCCCATCAGAGTATATATGCATTCAATAAGAAAGATTGAGCTTCAAAGTCAAAGATTCATGTGAGCCTGAAGTTGGATGTCTTGGCTACACTGGTCAAGCATCCTAGGATAGGTAGCTACACTGGCTATCACCCTTTCTCTTCTCCACCTCATCTTTTTGAACCGATTGCACTTGAACATAGAAGGGAATACCCCGCTTCTAGAAGAATGAGTTAATGGATTGGGGAATTAGGGTCACCATAGTGGAGAAGCCTGACTTTTATCGCTTCATCCGAGAGGAGCTACATATCACTACCACTGTACAAGATAGACTCATAGTCATAAGGGAATGTGTATGACATCGACTTGTTCTGACCTGGCTTTTGAGGAGACTTGGGAAGAGTTTTATGATTCTCAAAGGCTGCTGTATTTCAAGTCTGGTTTCCAATAAGGTTCCGAACAAACTAAAAATCCAAAGGTCCGACTGAGCTCCAAACTTTGAATTTGTGAAGATAAGTTTAAAAGTTAAAATCAATCCACGCTATTTGTTTTTCTTTTCTCTATTTTCTTTTCTACACTTATAGGAATAAGTGTTTTCTAGGGACTAGCACAAACAGGTGTAGGGGGTGATGAATCTCCATTTCATCACCTTTATTATTTCATTTTGGCCATATATCCCTATATAAATGCATGTATATATCATTAATTTATCAAAATAACGACTCTATAATTTATACAAAATAATATATAAAATATAGTATAATTATTATATTTAATTCAAAAAAATTTAAAATAACAGAAGAAAAGACAAAGAAATGAGATACCAAAGGTAATGAATGACCTTAACCCTGAGACCCAGTCATCATGATGACTTGGTCGATAAGGAATAAAGTAGGAAGATAGGGCGTAGAAATTATACATAAAAAATATACAAAATCCTAGTTTTTAATTCATAAATAAATAAAATTTGAGACCTATTTTATTTTATTATTTTTATACCTCAAACAATAAAATCCTCAACATGAATATTGTAGATAAAAATACAAAGAGAAATACAAAATTGATTTCATATACAATTAATGCACAGTGTGCCTGTGACACACAAAATAAAAAGCCAAAATAAAAAATTTGTATAATTGTATCTTCTCCATATTGTATGTTGACCAAAATCACCTTTAATTGTATATAAAATTAAATAAGCTATTTAATGAAGGTGATTTCATTCAATTGCATCTTCCCCATTGTGCAATATACATGTATATTATATTCAAAGTAATTATTCTTTATATTTTTTAGTTTATTTGATTTTATAAACCTGTAAATATTATTTAGACATATGTACATAATTAAATTAAAATAAAATCAAGAAAAAGAAAATAAAATAAACAACGTATTTTAACACATAGGTTAAATGTACCTATATGTACCTATAATATATTTACATAACTAATTAAGTATACATATAAATTCATAAAAATATAATAAAAATACTTAAATGTGTATTTAAATACTAAAAATATACTAAATACATGTATAAAATAATAAAAATTTAAAATGTAAATTGAAAATAAAATACTAAAATATAGGTATATTTACCTATATCTATACTTGTAAATATTAATTTATAATAAAAAGTCTCATAAAAATAAATAAAAATAAGAATAAAATACTATAGGAAATTACCAACATTTTTCATGTTTTCATCAAATATTAATAAAATCATTCTTTATTTTTATTGAATTAATAAAACTTTTCTGCTTGAGTTTGTTTTGGTTCGTCCACATGGACCAACCAGAAGCTAACCCTAGTTGAACTCAATCAACTAGCCCATTCTCTCTTCCTCGAGCCATGGGCGTGTTAGAGCTCACATCTTCACCCAATTTTTCGTTCGATGTCATGATTCCCTGTCTTAGCATGCTGAGCTTTTTGTAGAGATAATATCTCCCTAATTCACGTCAATGCCAAAGATTTGGCCGATCTTCATCAAATCAATCACCATCTTCATCGAAATCGTGTCCTCTCTCTGCTATAAAGATTCTTCCTCCACACCACATCCAATTTTTATCCCTCTTTGTCGATTCTTAGCTCCTTAGATCCTTTGGACTTTCTTCCCCTTGGTGACAGCAAGAGGCTGGACAGATTTGCAGTGAGGAGGAGTCGAGGAGGAGGTCATCCAACATATCACCGGAGTACCCCGCTGGTGGTTCATGTTCCTTGGTTGTCAGGCCAATTCGAGGCCTTTTTTGATGTTCTTAGGCAATATTTAAGTTTTGTGTTTAATTTTCACCTTTAATTTCAGATTTAATCACTCGATTATGTTAAATTTCAAGTTTTCCCAATTGACATGGAGCTCGAGTACCAGGCCAATTCACATGTGATTTGAATGTTCTCGCACCCAATTTTCACCCCCATTCGACTCCCCTCCACATTCTCAAAAACATCCTCCATTTGATCATACCATATCCATAGTGAATTTGGGAGTCGAGATTCTTTTGGCACCCCTCGTTGGAACCTCTCCGCCATTCCATCATTCCACCGCTTCAAGCCTCATCCTTAGGTTGAGGGAGTAGCCCTTGAGCCAAGAAGTTTTGAGTGCAGGACTAGGGCACTGAGGAGCCCTATAAAGTTGAAGAACATACATGGAGTCCCTCCAGGTCACTTGGAACGAGAAGGCCCTCCAGATCCTCTATCGTACATCACCCTCATCTGAAGTCACCTACACATACGGAGGAGCTCCAGTAAGCTGCTGGGCTTGTCAAAGCCTAGATCTGTTGCCAGAGCAAGGAGAATCATCAGATCGAAGCACAGTTGAGCTCAGTTCGTCTGTGGTTCTTATAGAGCCCCTCTCGTCTGTTCGATCAAGAACACGACTTAGATCTAATCTGGGTTGTTCGGTTTATTTGAAGGGGTACTCAATCAGGAATGTACGATTATGCACGTGGCGTGCAGTGAGCGGTAGGATCAGAAGTTCTTAAGTAAGGTAATTTACACATACCCCCTCTGCATTCTTGTATTTTTTTAAAAAAGTATAGTAAATATATTATTTAGTTCAAAACTTTATGAAAAATTTCAAAAGAACTCTTGGAACTTTTGAATATTACACTTCAGTCTAGTGCCAGGTTACCTCACGTGGACCCCTACATGAGTGGATATTTTGCATGTAAACCCCTCTAGGTTTTGTAATTATTATTTAGCCTTTAAAAATCAAGTTGTAGTTCAAATATTGTGGTTATTTTGCATGTCAGCTCTTGAATTTTACTTCAAATATGCTCCTGTTATCCTTATTTATTTTTATTTTTACATTTTTATTTTCTAAAAATATCTCTTTGCTCTAAAAATTCTGCAAAAATAGGAGAAAATGCATGATGCGTTGCTTATTTACACTATATTTTCCATTTAGAATTTTACATGTATCTACTATTTATTAAAAATCAAAAGGAGCCATTTTACTTCCTGGTTGCCTTAGAACATACAAAAGTATTATAAAACCTCAACGAAAAATTCCATAAAAATTATCTACTATTAATTATCCTATTTTATTACTACGATCAAAAATCACAAAAAAATATCTTAAGATACTCCAAAAATTAGCAAACCCTTGCTAGCCTTAAAAAATATGAAATATTTTCAAAAAACTCTCAAAAAATAATTTATATCAAATAATTTTATATATACTTTCCACTATTTATTAAAATTAGTTCTGAGAAAATTTGGACCAACTTACTTTTTTTTAATTCTTATAACAATTCTGCCCATTTAAAAAGTCCATGTTTTGGAATATTTTTATTTTAAAAGTACAAGAAATTAGCAAAAATTCTCAAAATTAGAAGAATATTTGAAAAATATGAAAACATTTTATTTTATTTTTATTTATAGCTACATTTATAAAATAATACACCATATAGCCTATATATACATATATAGTATTAAATATACCTATTATTATTAATTATTCTAAATACCCTGTAAATATTTTAAATCCTTGAAAAAAATCAAAAGACTGTTTTTGTTTATATTTTCTGATTTTTATTTATTTATTATATGTGATATATACCCCTTATATTATACATATTGCATATATTACACCACACATATACTTATATATATCTATTATATATTAAAAAAGAAATTAAAAATCAGAAAACTAAAAATTAAAAAATATATATAATTAAAAAATATTATATATTTAAAAATCCTAAATATCATTGATTGAATATTGTGGATATATATACATAAATTCACATATTGTTTATTTATAAATAATATACTTGATACATCTCTTGTTCCTTGAGTTCGATACCCTACCATACTTGTCCACTATACACACTTGTTTGTAGCGTTTTATAATAAATTTTGACCCATTTCTCTTATTTACATTGCGTTACATTATTGTTGTAGGTTGATTAGTGTTTGAGTTAGGCGACTCTCGAGACCAATCACTTCAACGACTAAGGTTCGCCTTGTGTGACCTTACGACCGCCTCTCGGTATGCTTCCGACTCAACGCCATAGACACCTATAGGATTTATCACCTATCTAGCAACTTTGTATGTGTTCGGTAGTCTTACACTTTATTAGTACACATCATTCAGATATAAAAATAAAATAAATCATTTGTAAATTCACCTTAGATCAAGTTTCAATGACAAATTCCTATTAGGTCTAAAACCTTTTTTTTAAAACATCGATTTTTGGTGTCTTCATGCACCCTTTTTTATCTGCCGTCCATGTCAATTAAAGTGGGGTTAGCGCCTCTTAGTAAGTTTGTAAAACCATACATAGGAGAAGGTGGTTTGGAATTCTCAGAGTTTCTGAAGCATTAAGCATCATATATAAGAAAAAGAGGTCTCTACTCTCTAGTATTGGATTCATCAGTATCTTATTCAACGTAGCAGTTTAAGGCAAGATCTTGACTTTTGATGACAACAGAATAGTCTAAGCTAGACCCAGCAATTATTGCACCATCAGAAATGTTTAAATTCACCGAGATGGGAAGGGAGTTAGAGTGTTAGCAATAATTGTTGCATATTTAGGGTGCGTTCGGTTCGGGAATAAGCAGGAATAAGGATGGGGAATAAGGAGAATAATGGTCTATTCTTTGTTTGGCTGGAGGATAGGAATAAGGAGAATAAGGTGAAATAAAGGTACATAAAGTGGGATAAAGAAAGAAATAACAGTGAAATAAGATTGAATAATGGGGAATAGTCGTACCACTGAGAACCATGTCGAGAGGAGAATTGATCCCTTATTCCAGGGCCTATTCTCCAACCAAACATGGCCTTAGAATTGTCTTCTCCTGACACAATTGTACGTAACATTTATGCTACATAAACCTCAGAGAAAAATTGTTCTGCTGAAGAGTTCTTCTCAATATTTTTGAAACTGAATCGAATACCAAATCGGAAATTATCAATACAACTTCCCACCGCTAACACACCTTTTCCGGTAATACTTCTTCCTCAAACGAATATTTCCTTAGAGGGAAAAGATCGAGGGCTAAAGTTTGTCATTGTAATGCCCAACAAAGGAAGGAGGTCGACAATGCAAAATAACCGCAAACTCCATTAGGTAGTCGCTGATGATCGATGGGTGATGATCTAAAAGCTAAGGTCCGAGGGAAGGGGATGAGAGAGAGGAGTTTCTGAGGGGACTATGTAATCAATCGATATTCTGATATTTTATGTGAATCCATCTCATATGGTACAACTTGCTCCTCATTTATTTTCAATCGTCTAAATAATTAGGTGGGAAGCAATATTTATATGTGTGTGTATATATATTAATATAATATAATATTTTCTTTCATGTGCACCATCAAATGCTATATACATCTTTATCATATTTAAACTAAATACTTCACCATTATAATCATAATGGCATAACATTATTTATAACAAAATTTCAACCCGAAGTTGTGATGTACCAACACAACTATTCTGAAATAAATTTGAAATTTAATTATGGTTCACTTTTGGTTGAACCGAGATAAATGGAGCTTGAAATATTCATTTAAACCGAGTATTTAACCAAGTAGAGAAATTCAAATGGAACCGGTCAGAACCGATTTATTGAAAAAAGCAACACATCTAAAGGATATTCCGATTAATTAAAAGCATCACATCAACAAAATATTACACAAGGACAAGGGATAACAAAAGACAACAAACAAGAGGAACCAATGGCTTAATAATTAAGAGACCCATTTCCGCTCTTCAACGCCCCGCGAAGGGGAACGTGTCACTTTCCCATGCCACTGCAGCCGAATAGTTACTGGACAACACGGAAGATTCACCCACGTCGCCCCGGCTCAAACCCCACACCTTCCCACCTCCTACGCAACCCTTCCAGTAGTGTTCCTTGGGCAGCTCCGGCACCTTCAGCTCCCCTTCCAGCACCCGCACCACCTCCCTCATGCTCGGCCTCGCCTCCTCCGCCGTATGCGCGCACAGAAGCCCCAGCTTCATCACTGTCTCCGCCACCTCCTCCTTCTGGTATACGCCATCCATCTTCACGTCCGCAGCACCCAAGAGATTGCCCCCTTCCACCCACCTCTTCACCACCCAATCAACCAGCACCATTTCCTCCTGCTCCGCGCGGGGTTCTATCGGTCTCCTCCCGCATACCACCTCCAGGACAAAGACACCGAAGGCGAACACGTCCGTGGCCTTCGTCGCCCGTCCGGTCCTCGTCAGCTCCGGCGACAGGTATCCCATCGTTCCCACCACGTGCGTCGTCTGCGGGTGAGTCCCATGGTCGTACAGCCTCGCCAGGCCGAAGTCCCCCAACCTGGCATTGTACTCCCCATCCAACATGACGTTGCTGGCCTTCACGTCCCTGTGAATCACCACCTTTTCCCACTCCTCGTGCAAGTACAGAAGCGCCGACGCCACACCCGTTATGATCCTGAGCCTCTGATCCCAATTTAACGGCTTCTGGGGGCTGTCGAAGATGAGCCTGTCGAGGCTCCCGTTGGACATGTAGTCGTACGCGAGAAGGAGCTCCCCTTTGCGCCGGCAGTATCCCAATAATTGCACCAAGTTGCGGTGGCGCATCCGCCCGATGCTGGCGATCTCCGCCACGAACTCCTTCATTCCCTGGCGGGAGTCGTGGGACACCCTCTTCACTGCCACCTCCGTCTTCGAACTCGGGAGGACCCCTTTATACACCTTCCCAAACCCTCCACTCCCTAGAAGCTCGCTGTCTCTGAACCCTTTGGTGGCTTTAAAGAGGTCTTTGTACGAGATCCTGTGAGCCCCGTACTCGATCTCCCACTCCTCTAGCAATTCCGCGTACTTACCCATTCTCTTGACCGCCACGAAGGTCACTCCTATTGCTAAAGCCACCAATGCAGCCGAGAGAAGGGGTAACAAAACCAGGAGAAATGCCGGTTGTTCTTTGGACTTCTTTGCTTTCGGGAGCTTTGGGAGCTTAGATAGGTCAAGTGCATCGGCCTCCCCGTTAATACTAAAGCTCCACCCTCGAACGTAACTTGAAAAAGGAATCTTGCCGGAAGCAGCAAGGAATCCGACGTCCATGTTTTCGAGCATCACATTACGAAGGTCAATCTTAGCAGAGACGAGTGGAGCATTGGGTTTGGATGTAACGTTGAGCGGGGCGAGAAAGACGCGCAGCGTCGTATCTTTGTTGTTATACTCGACCCACGCCTGTAAGGAGTTCTCCTCGCCTACAAGGGTCAGGTTGGTGAACTGACGGGACGCGAAGAAGTAACCAGCGGTTGTCGAATTGACAGTGCCGTTGACGTCGATGCTGACTTTGTTAGTATTGGTCGCGAACTCGACGGCCAGGATGTGGGATGAATTGCGGTTAATGGATTTGTTGAATAGGCCTTGAAACCTCCACATTCGCTCGGGAAGGGGAACGTGCGTATTGGCGGAGATGACAAAGGCCAGGCCGAAACCTCCTTCGTTGCGGTATCCGGGGAGCAAATCGAAGACGAAGGAGGTGGAGAAGGAGAGAGGCTGCTGGCTCTCTGGGGTTGATGGGTACCAGAAGGGGAGCGGCCTGGAGAAGAATGCAAGGCCCCGGATGGGGGCATAAGTGAGGTTGGTGGTGAGAGAAAGGATGCCGTTGGGGCTTATCGTGGCATTGCCGCCGAGGGTGAGGTTGGCGGTGGAGAAGCCGTCTTGAAAGATGAATTTGGTGGTTTGGGCAGAGGCGGAGAGGTCAACGAAGAGGAGGAGGAGGAGGAGGAGGAGGAGGAGGAGGAGGAGGAGGAGGGTTGCCATGGGTGAAGTAGGGTGAGGTGGAATAGAAGTGGAATGCGAGTGTGGTAGATAAAACATGTGAAGGATGCGGACCTATGGTTTGACGAAGTCAAACATTTAAGAAGTGAAGGAGAAGTGAGGCAAGGAGTGTTGGGAATGGCGGGACCGAACTTGATATTACTAGAAATTAATCTTGGGGCAGCTAACATAACTGTCCCCATGCCATTTTTGATAATTTTTTTGATAATTTTTTTGAAAAATGTCGCTACGTATATTCATCTATATATCCCTCCTATATTCCATTCGATTCGTCAGAAACAAAGACTGTTACGGTCTCCATCAAGACAATCATTTTTAACGGTCGTAGGATTTTTTAAATCGAAACTATCTCGATGGAGACTGTAGGAGTCTCTGTTTCGACGAAATTCGAATGACATTTAAGACGGATATAAGGATGAATATACAAGGTGATATTTTTCAAAAAAAACAAAAACAAAATGTCGAAATAGGGGGCGGGGCAGCCAACAGGGGCAGCCTCATTAAATCCTTACTAAAATTAGCTGAAGTTGGTGAGTGAAGGAGGGAGAGCGTTTGTCATATATCCAACTTCATTTCAGCAAGGTCTCGTATCAATAGAAGGGACCGTCTATTGCAGGAGGGAGTGCAGCATGCAGATGTGTGCGCTGCTCGATCTTGATCGAACGGTTCACACGATTTTGTACTTTTTATGGGCCCGTACCGTACAAAATCGTGTGAATCGCTCGATCAAGATCGAGTGGCTCACATGCCCACAACAGGCACAAAACCACAGCAGAGGATCCCTCTCCATCAGTCAATGTCAACCTGCTGGAGTAAGAGAGGTGGAGAGGGTCAAAGTCTTCATTTTTTTGTCCACCTTGTCTTGAAAGCGAGAGTATCCTTGGGTAGAATAAAACATCGCTTTAGCAGGTGTTGTAACGTAGAGAAGCCACTCAATTACGATCGGATGGCCCTCGGATGGGGGCGGGGTGAGGATGATGGAACTGCTCTCCTGCATTGCTCACTATATCACCAATCCCTATCGAAATAAAGACAGAGGCCAGACCCAATTGATGGTGTTGGCTCCCATCTTGACCATGTGCCACCCGTATTAGGTGAGGGAATTAAAAATCCCCTTGATTTTTTAGCTTTATTTGCTTTCTCAAAAAAAGAGTCAGGAAGTCCTACCCAAAAAAACTTAGTCACTAGTCAGGCGTTCTGTCTATTACGTTGCATGCATTAGCGGTAAATGTTGCATCAAGCTACTTAATTTGGAATTTGCTATCCGATGAATGGAATTCAAATTATTTCATTAGTTAAAGAATGAAAAAAATCATTATAAAGAATATCCATTTATTGCATTAGCTAATAAAGGAGAAAGATATTGGAATAAAAAATATCCGCATAGATATAAGAGATATTTTATTTAACGGTGTTCTAGGTTGTGTATATTATGGGGGAGAGATTTGCGCAAGAATATTGTTGTCTGATGTCCACCGGTTCTCTCACATGAGGAACCCACATATGGATATTAGTCGGTATTGATGTTGCTATATCTTTGTCTTTTTCCTAAAATACAAATATGTAGGATACATATAATAAGGGATATGAAAACTATATATCTTTTTATAAAGGATACGGTGTAAAAAAACGGATATTGATCGCTTACTTTATATAATAAGATTAAATATTCATGTATTTGATGGAATTAAATTAAATGTACTTGTATACTAATAATTCCATCAAATATGATAAAAGAATGTATAAAATTATATTATATATGGTTAAAAATAAATATGCAACTATATTTGTTTATTATAAGGAATATCCAGATAGTGATACTATTACATCTAATATAGGAAAGAAAGAGTGAGGTACCTGTTGTAACGTCCCGAGCTTAGGTCCCCGGTCCGTTATTGAGAAAAACTGGCCCTGACAGCTTGTTGGGTACGGGTCCATCTGGACCCGTACCCAACAAGCTGTCAGAGCCAGTTTTCCTCGATAACTGTAACGTCCCGAGCTTAGGTCCCCGATCTGTTATCGAGAAAAAACTGGTCCTGACAACTTGTATGGTTGGGACCCAAACGGATCCATTGATAACCACCCAAAATGCTTAAGCCCAAGTTATCAAGTAGTAGTCCCCACCACTTATAATACACTCTCACATTTTGTGAGTTTTAGATGTGGGACTATGTTTTGATGTATGGGTGTTATAACCTCCCCACTTATATTTGCAACGTCCTCATTGTGACATGACCCATCACTTATTCCTAGTGACAGTGGCGGTTGCACGCTCCCGGCTTAGGTCCCTTCGGGTGGCCCTTTCCACTATTAGAGGGAACCTGCTCTGATACCATTTATAACTTCCTGAGCTTAGGTCCATGGTCTGTTATCGAGGAAAATTGGTCCTGACAACTTGTTGGGTTGGGACCCAAACAGATCCATTAACAACCACACAAAATGCTTAAGCCAAGTTATCAAGTAGTAATCCCCACAACTTATAACCCAGTCTCACTTTTTGTGAGTTTTAGATGTGGGACTATGTTTTGGGGTATGGGTGTTACAATAACGGACCGGGGACCTAAACCCAAGACATTACAAATGATATCAGAGCGGGTTCCCTCTGATAGTAGAAAGGGCTACCTGAAGGGACCTAAGCTGGGAGCGTGCAACTGCCACTGTCACTAGGAATAAGTGATGGTCCATATCACAACGAGGTTGTTGCGAATATAAGCGGGGGACGTAGTAACACCCATACCTCCAAAAATAGTCCCACATCTAAAACTCACAAAGTGTGAGAGTGAATTATAAGTGATGGGAATTACTACTTGACAACGTGTACTTAAGAATTTTGAGTGGTTGTCAACGGATCCATTTGGACCCGAACCCAACAAGTTGTCAGGGTCAATTTTCCTCGTTAACGGACCGGGGACCTAAGCCTGAGATGTTACAAATGGTATCAGAGCCAATTTCCCCGTGATAGTGAAAAGGGCTACCGAGAGGTGTAGCCACTTCTACAAAGATATCGGAGGAAATGGCTATCCGGAGCGTGCATACGCTACTGTCACTGGAGATAAGCGACGGGCCATGTCGCAATGAGTACGTTGCGAATATAAGTGGGGGAGGTTGTAACACTCATAGCCCCACACATAGTTCCACATCTAAAATTCACAAAATGTAAGAGTGAGTTATAAGCGGTGGGGATTACTACTTGACAACTTGGGCTTAAGCATTTTGGGTGGTTGTCAATGGATCCTTTTGGGCCTGAACCAAACAAGTTATCAGGGCCAGTTTTCCTCGATAACGAATCGGGAACCTAAGCCTGGGGTTACACCTACAAAATTTCCCAACTTAAAGAGAGTCATCCATCTTCGGTGCCCCATCCGTCCAAGAAAAAAAGAGAGAAGTTGGGGGTGATAAAGAAGAATAGAGGGAAGGAAATGTCAGCCATGTGAGACGGGACGAACCATTCCCATAATACATATTATTGTAATATTTGATATATCAATAAATGTTATTGGTTTATTTCACTCCTTGTTTGAGATTAAATGAATGAATGCACTTATAATGTCCCTTAGTACAATTAGAGTTATGTGTCATTGCCATCTTAATGACCACACATATGTTGATTCAATGGTTGAATCATAGAGGCTGGTGCTTGGAGGATATCTAAAGAGACAGATTGAAGACTCATCAAACACCATAAAAAGATTGTTAAGAGAAGATCTCCAGCTTGAGAAGGAGATGGAATCTCTCTCTAAAGGTTGATATCGGACCGACCTCTCAATGAAGGTCCTCTACATAGGAACAGAGATTCGGAGGTGTCAAATAAGCTGGTCAAAGAGTTGACTTGGAGAGATCGAGATAACCAAGACATATGCCATATGTTGTCATGATATATACACACATCCTCTGATCGGAGACAGGTGTATTACTATATGTCTAAGTATGAATATTAGACAGACCATTAGGTTGATGACCTAATGAAAAACCATGAGTCAACCTCTATTAATTGCATGGAATTAACGTTTAATTGCAGTTCGTTGTAGGCAAGCAATTCAGATTAATCAGAAAGACCACTTAAGTTAATTTTTTAGTTAAAGCGGGTGATCAGATTTATTTTACTTAAGTAAGCCAAAGGTCGAATTTCAGGGAGGCCAGCGATCTCTCCTTAGGTTAATTAATATATGATCTGGATGACACATTTTTCAGAGGAGTTTTTTATATTTTTTATGCGATTAATTATGAAATGCAATTTTTCGCATGTTTAGTGGTTAAATGTAATTTTTAGTAAAATAGTATCCAAAAATTTAAAACTCGGTCATATTGTTAAATTTGCAAAGTTAAGCTATAGTAATATTTTTGGAATTTTCTGATGCAAAAAAAATTATTATGAACTAAATATGCAGACTATGTGATTTTAAGTAATTTAATTTTAATAATTAGTAAATTTAATTATTTTTCAGAATTAAATTTACCCTAGATATATCTAAGTGAGAGGTATCCAAAACAACTTTTATTTCCTTAAATATTATGTATAATTAATTAAAAATCAATTACTTAGATCACAAAACCATTTATTTTCGAACTAGGTATGAGTGCAAATGAAAAGATTTTTAGGCATGTGATAGAGAAAAATTAAATCTACATAGTTTGATTTTTTAGCAATTTTTGGAGCACAAAATAATTTATATGAATTTAACAGCACGTAGTGGCTAAACTATGTAACTTTTCACCAAATAAAGTGTAATAAATTGATCACAAATCACAAAATTATAAATAACTCGAGATAAAGAGCTAATTGAGATACAACATGTGATTTTTAAAATGACAAAATGACAACAAATGGTAATTCAAAATAAGATGCGAAGACATGGGTCTAAATGCAATATATAATAGATTGAAATAACTGAAAATATGTCGACATGGACCTAAGAGCAATTACTAAGACCTTGCGAGGTTTTCACACAAAATTCACACTACACATGTACGATGCACGTAAGTCCTGGTCGGTGGGGGCTCTTTTTGGGATTTGATGGAAGCTACAGGTGTTCGGCGCAATTCTCTCCCGTCTGCGTGTGTCGCGCACGTGTGATCTTGACGAAACTGAAAAGTACCCTATTTAATAGTGTCGAATTGTTGTAGTCGGGCAATCAGGATCAATAAAAAATAATTACACAAACAAAAATAAACAAATCGAGTGAATTAAGTGTGGTTTTGTGTTTATTTAACCTGAGCAAGTCCCAGGGTCGACTCAAGGAGGCAAATGAACAACTTATGATGCAAATTAAATAAAATTAATGCAAGATTTTTGGAGAAATATTTTTTTTGTATTTTTATACAATAAAAATGCAAATGTGAATGCAATTATGCGATTGAATTGGGTTCTTAAGAAATCAAGAAACTTAGCCAAATTAAATTTTAACGCGGAATTAATCAAATTTAAGCAAATTGTATTTTTCCTAAAAATCTAATCCGATGATGAATACAAAATATATTTTTTTATAAAACTTTCGGGTTTAAAAAGCAATAATGAAAAATGTAAACTTTTTAGGGGTTTTTATGAATTTCCTGAGCAAACTGTATGCAAAAAGTATGATACTTGAAAGGGAACTCAAATATAATGAAGTGAATCTACATTAACTTCTTTGGAATTTTTTTACTATATATGATTTTTATAAAATTTTTAAGTAAAAAGAGTGATTATGACTAATTAATTTCCAATAAATCCACAAAATCAATTATCTAAAAACAAATTTATCTCAAATAGATATTTCAATGATCAATTTAGGAGACTTGAAATTTTACAAAGTATTGTATGTGGATTTAATTAAAAATCAATTACAGAAATCACTTTACAATTTATTTTAGGCACAAGACACATCCATTTTACATAAAATTTAGGTAAAAACTAACTCACAATTAGATGCATCATTTCTAATTTTTTTGAAAATTTTTTGAGCAAGAAATTAATGCATGTAAATTTCAGAACATAAATGGGTAAAATTTCAATAAATATCAAACTTTGATTTTTAGTAAATCATTCAAGGCTCACAAAATTAATTAAATAGCTAGGAGATGTAATATTAGTTGAACAACAAAATACATCTTTTAGATATGAAAAATGATGCAAAATAAAGGTTCAAATTATAAGTCGAAGGCAGGGGTGTCTTTGCAACGTAGAAAATAAAAAACTTAACAAAATAAAGTTGTGCCTAAGGCCACTTTATTAATATCTTATACCTCTTGGAGATAGGCTGTAATTTTCCTAAATTAAAGGAATAAGCCCTCACCTTCTTTGAGGAAAATGCGAGTTGCAAAAATGGAACCCACTTCTCCCACGTGTCTAAGGCACACGAGGGGCAGCGGGCGGGCTGAAGGTGGCAGAGGGTTGTAGCTCGAGGACTGCTGTATGCGGGGGTGGTGGGTTGATGCGTGGAAGTCGAAGGCCTGCCGCGAGGGCCCGACCGCGTGCCACGATGGAGGGTACGACCTATGCATGGACGGTTGACGACAGGCAGGAGCAACGCTCGACGGAGATGCGATCATGTAGCAGGGGAGCAGGGTGCGTCGGCCGGAGGTGGAGCTGCGACTAGCAGGAGCACGTGGAGGCGGAGCCATGGAGGGTTGGGGCATACGGGCGCTAGATGGCTGCAGGGCAGTTTCTACTGCTTCACGAGATGGCTTTGCGGCTGAAGGGAACTGCTCGTGTGGGAGCAATGAGTACGCGAGGGAGGTGGCGGGCTGTCATTCGTGTGGTCGTTGTTGTGCATGCAACTGCCTGCAGGATGTGACCATGCTTCCTCTAAGACCTTCAAGTGAAGATATGGCTCGAGTATTTGGGTACAAGACTTGAACATCACAAATCAAATCAAAGTTGGTCGAGGCAGAGCGAGCTCTTGCATGCGAAGGATGGAGCTTTTGATGGTGTTGGGTTAAAAAAAGATAGAAGGGAAATGAGGAGGGAGGTTGGTGATGTTGATTTCATTGTTGTGGATATTGTTTTTGTGTGTGTTGGATTCAGTTTAATCAAGGAGATGGAAAGAGGAGAATGGAATACAAAAGAAGAAAACAAAATGAAAATGGAAGGAGAGAATGCACCATACCTGTGTTCACTAGATTGTGGATGAGCTATGTTGCAACTCCGATCGTGGCCTCGATCCGTTTCAATAAAAAAATCAGAGAAGCTAGGTGATGAATCTACGTTTCATCATCTTTATTCTATCATTTTGGCCTTAAAAACCCTAGTAAATACGTGTAAATACTGTTAAATCATGCATTTTAGCATTCATGTATATGTGTGTAAATATTATATAAAATACAGTTTTTAAAGCCAAAATTATAGAATAAAGAAAAGAAAAGAAAAAGAATAAAATATTGTAAATATTTTATGACCCAAAACCCCGAGACCTAGGCATCTCGATGACTAGGTCGACCAGGAATAAAGTAGGGGGAGATAAGGGCCAAAAATACCAATAAAATTCCTTTTTATTTTATCCATTCTTTATTCATTTTGGGACCTATTTTTGGTTCCACTTTTTATACATCAAATAAAGAAACTTTGTACATAAAAGTTGTAGATAATTTAATAAATAAAATACAAAATTGATTTCACTGAAAAAGATTACACAGATAAAAAGTTATGTTCTGAATAAAAATCCAGAATTCCAACTTCCCAGACCCGTATCTCACAATTGAAAACTCCAAATGCATCAAACTCACCTTTAATTGTATATAATTCAAAATAATCTATTTAATGGCGGTGGTTTCGCATTTGGCGGAGCTACGGTCTGAAAGTTGAGTTTTGGACCCACATTGTATACTTGTACACATTAAAATATTCAATTTATTATTTATTCATTATTTTTGTAATTTTATATTTTTATAATTTTGTAAATATTACTTATAATAATTATGTGCATTAAAATCAGAATAAAAACATAAATAAAACTCAAATAAAAAATACTTGTATATATCATATACATAGGTATTATACCTATAAATATACCTATACATTCTATACTTATATTTTATTAAATATACAAAACAATTCAGAAAAATAAAATAAAAATATAATTAAGTGTATAAAAGTATTTTATAATTTTATAAAATACTAAATAAATAAATTAAAAACACAAAATAAAAAATAAAATACTTAAATATACAGTTATAGATACCTATAAGGGTATAAAAGGAAACTTATAATTATTAATCTTATAAAAATAAATAAAATTCATAATAAAATAATTCATAAAATAATAAATAGTTTTTATTAAATAACCAAAAAATAATTAATTCAATTACTATTTTAAAAAGATTTTTTAAGGCATTTTTTCAGGCTTTTTCCTGGTTGGTCCACGTGGACCAACCAGGGGGGCTGGAGAGTTGACCCGCGGTCAACTCTCTGACCCCAGCCTGTTCATTATCAGAGTTGCATTTTTTGGCATTTTCTATGATTTTTGGAGATCACGTCTTTCATCCTTTGATGTCGAAGTCTTCACGACTTTTGTAGCCCTACCATAGGGCATACTCGCCCAAGTGTTTTTTCGACCTTTGGGTCGTTGCATCTCCCGATACGCCTCGATCAAGGAGCCCTGTTCACCATCCTTCAAAAACGCCCCAAAACCTTCCTCCCGCCTTTGAACCCTCTTTTGACCTGATTTTCCTCCCTTCTTGGTGGCCCTATATCGAGTAACGTGACAGGTACCTCTCCGGCCATCGGGGGGCGAGGATTAGCGGGCCGAGGAGCGGCTCCACCCATCTCCGGCCAAGTTTGGCCATCGAGGTATCAACCTTGGGTTTTCACACCTTTGAGGTCTGTTTCACTTTGTTTTTCTTGCATTTGTTTTGGCTAGTTTGGCCTTAGGAATAGTCCATCCTTTTCCTTTCGATTAGCACCCTCAGATCACCCGCTACACCACCTCGCCGGAGCTTGCTCCGACGAGTTCCATCTCCACCGTTGCCTTCCACCCGCAGTCCACATTTTCGTCACTCGCGGGTCGCGACATTTTGTCCGTGGCCCTACTGACTTGCTGCAGGTGTTTCTGGAGCTAAAAGGGCATCTGGGGGCGAGGTTTGGATCTCGCCGGACCACTTGGAGCTCGTCCTCGACCCCGGTGTTGCGGGTCAGCTCCGGTGAACGCTTGCTACTTTTGACGCCCCAGACAAGTTGTCGACACCTGCAGGGACCGCACCAGCCTATTTTGGAGCCCCAAACGCCGTGAAGGAGGCGCTGCGAGGCCTGAGAAGTTCGCCCACTGATAACCTAAAATTCCCAAAGACCCGGGTGAAGGTAATAAGACAAGGGTCGTTGCGACCCGGATCTCAGAGGATAGGTCAATCAAGAAAAATTATCAGACCACTAATAGAAATAAAATCAATCAAACACTCAAATAGCGGTCCAGCTATCAGATTAACCTGGTATAGCACCCAGGGTCGAACTCAAGGAGCACGGGTTGGCCAAAGGCCTACGAAGTAGTAAAAATAAAATAAAATAAAAGACAAGTATTTTTAGTGGTTTTTAATGATTTTTATATTTTTTTATATTTTTAAATGTGAAGAAAATAAAAGAAACACAAAATCAATCACACTTTGGCTAATTATTTAATGTGTCAAAAACCAAGCAAAAATTCAAACAAAAATGTTTTTATGTTTTTTAGGTTTTTTAGTGTTTTTGGTTAATTTTTGATAATTTTCTGATGTATATTTTATTTACTAAAAATCAAACAGTGATAGAAAAGCAAGGTACTGTCCAGCCAGGACCAAAATCCCTAAATAAAATATTTAAGGATCTCAAGAGGGCCTGGAGGTATTTTTCCTGTATACTAGACAAAACAAGGAAAATTTGAGTACCAAAATTATTGTTTTTAGGTTTTTTAAATTATTTATTATAATTTTTATGAGTTTTTAGGTGTTTTTGAATTTTTAGAGTTTTTACTTAGTGAAAAATAGCCAAAATTGGCTAGAAATTAAGAGAGCACAAAAGAAACAGTACATAATTTTTATGGAATTTTTGAGGGGGTTTTTATATTTTTTTGGGATTTTTAAAACTAGACAGTGGCTGAAATAAAGGTTTTTGAATTTTTAAAAATAACAAATAAACTCAAAAATGTCCTAAAAAATTCTCAAAAATCCTACAACATGGCAGGAGCCATGTGTCAAATTTTCATCGAATTTGGAGGTGATTTGATATTTTATTCAAAAATCAAGAAAAGCAACAGTGCACAGGGACCTTTCTGTAATTAAAGCACAGTTCTGGACCCCTGGGACAACAACCCTAGAAAGTATAGGACTAGGAGTGCAAATTACCCTCCAGGCCACGCATGATACACGTGACTCAGGCCTGGAGGGACCTGATTGCAAGTCCTATTAAGAAAAACATAAAACGTAACAGGGCAAAAATGTAGGGCCAAAGATGCAAATACACCAAATAACCACGTGTCGATGCACGTGTCCACACTAGCAGGGGTATAAATGCAAATCTCATAAAAGTTAAGGTCCTCAGTGCAAATTTCACAAAACAAAAGAACTACACTAAATATTTACAGGAGTAAAAACTAAATGCAGAAAGTAAAGGGGCCTAAGACAAATTACCCCCTTTTATTAATGTCGAGGGTCGGATGGACGACGCGTGGCAGGTGGGACGGATGGGATGGCGCGCCGCACACCAGAGTCAACCCTCGAATCGATCCGACGGCTGGTATGTGTCCACGTGGATGATCGGATGGAGATGCTGCAACGTGGGTCTTCGAAGAAGTCCGGGCTCGATCGGATGGACGAGGTGCAGCTACGTGCTAGATCCGACGGCTGAGAGGCGTCGTGGCTTAACCTCGCTGCTCAACGGTGAAGATCGATCCTCGTAAGATCTGGCGGTGGATGCTGCTCCGAGGATGGACGGTCACGATCTAATCTGGAGCACAGAGGTCGATCTGACGGCGGACGAGGATGCTGCAAGAACTAGTCGCCGGCGACTTTCGTCGGCCCTCCGTGCGCGCGATGGTCCTCGTCTGACGCTCCTGAGGTGCGGGAAAGCTTCGCCGTGAAGCTCCGCACCCGATGCACTGCTCCGATGGGGGCGAAGAGCTCCAGAGAGCTCCGGCGACGTGAATGACCTGGAACGCCTGTGCTCTGAAGTCTCGGCCTCCAGATGAGGTCGAATGAGCCTGCTACCTGCACAGGAAAGAAGCTGGGTCAAGGGCAAAGTGCCTCGACCCGTCAGAGCGGGCGGAAGGTGAACGGTGAGGCGCTGTGGGGGCTCTCCGGCGAGCGGCGGAGGGAGGAGAGCCGGTACCCTGCTCCGGGACGAGCCAGGGGGAATGAAGGGGCGGAGCAGGTGGATAGGAGTCTGGCGGAGGTGATGGCGGTGACGGATGGTCAAATGGGTAGACGGAAACGACTGGCGGAGGCGGCGGAGCTAAACTACCGGAAATCGAAAAATCTAAAGCTACGTGAATCTACTGGCTAACTACGCTACCTGATGGATGCTGCCGACTGGGCTGAAGCTCGGCGAGCTTCTGGTCATTGCCTGCAAGGGGGCGTCGCTTCCCCGAGGCTGAGCGCGCTTGCGGCGGTGCACGGCGGCAAGAACCACCGGATCAGTGACTCCCGGCTGCCCGGGCCTCGCTGCAACTCCAAGGGACCACGGCTGTCACTCAGGGACTATGGAGGAGCTCACAGGCGCCGAGGGGAAGATCAAAGATGGCGTGAATTAGGTCGCCGGTGACGACTATAAGTATGGTGGGTGATCCGAGAAGAAGGAGGTCGGGCGAGCTGCATGCGGTTCGGATCCACCAAACCCACCCCGGGCGAGGATCCTGGATGATCGGAGTGCAATCGGAGCCCGGGGTTTGGGTCGATGGCGGTCGGGTCAGGCGGGCAAAAGATCGAGAAAACGGGTCGGTTGCCTGACCCGCGAAAGAAGAAGGTCCGCGGGGGATGTTGACCGGGGTCAACAAACCCCCGTGGACCAATCAGAAGCCACCACGTATTTTATTTTTTTGTTTATTTATTTTAGGCTAGAAAATGATGGAATTAGCAAAAACTTAAAACATAAAATATTTTTATTTTATTTTTCTCTATTTTTTGGTGATTTTTAATTAATTTTTGGAAATAAAAATAAGGTATTTACACCATATAGCTATGTATGGGTATATATATACAATATGTAGGTTTTTGATTTTTGATTTTTAATTATTATTTATATACAATTTTATTCCCATTTTATATTTTATTTATTTATAGAATAAAATAAGGAATAAAAGGGTGTTTTTATTTTATTTTTATTATTTATATACATAGGTGAAATAAATAGGTATATACAACTATATACATGGCATATGTACAATATATTTTTGTTATTTTAATTTTGTTATTTTTATTTGATTTTTGTTTTGATTCTTTTTATTTTATTTATTTACAATATATAATATAGGATATTTACAAAAAGTTTAGGAAATAATTTAATTTATTTATAAGGTTGAGTAAATATAGGAGTATGGTCTATGTACATGGTGAAAGGATATTTTTGTTCTTTTTGATTTTCACATTTTTATTTTGTTTTTAATATTTTCTAAATATATACAAATATGTACAAGCATATTTTTGGGTGAGGAAAATATAATTTTATTTCTTTACAAATATTTACACATGAGCCCCTATCTCCCTCTACTTTGGCTTTTATGCGGTCAGACCCATGCTGAGCCCTCCCTTGGGCTAGGTTGCTCAATATTTATTCTAAATATTTCCCTCTTTTTCTTTTTCATCTTTATTCTTTTATTTTGCACAAAAACATGCTAATTATAGATTTTTACACAATGCATGCTTTTGCTAATTATTCCTATTTACAAATATCTACATGCATTTGCATAGGTTTTTGTAGTTAAAATATAAGAATAAAGAGTGATGAATGGGTATTCATCACCCCCCTATACTATACTTTGCTAGTCCCTTAGCAAACACTTATTTGAAAAAGAAGTGAAAAAGAAAGAAAGAAAAAGAAAAAGAGGATGTACATGGATCAAGGTTGATTATTAAACTTGCCCTTATTAAATTGAGGTATGGAGCTCAATCAGATCTTTGGATTATTAATGTGTCGGAACCTTATTTAGACTTAAGCTTAAAACCTAACAGCCTCTAAGTTCCACCAATCTATAACCAAGACTCCTCAATGCTCCAGATCAGAACAAGTCATCAATCACAAACCCTGAAGACCATGAATCTTTTCTTGTCCTGTGAAAGTGAGGTCTAAGCTCTCCACCTCAGAAATGGCAACTTGACAACCCTCCCCAACAAGGTAACTCTATGACCTCAATCTGGCCACTCTTTCCTCGAGGAGCGGGGTATTCCCTTCTAAGTTCAAGTACAACCGGCTCAAGAAGAGGGGGAAGAAGAGAATGGGTCAAGGCCAGTGTAGCCAAGTACCCTTGGGAGCTTGACCAGTGTAGCCAAGTCTCCCTGCTGCAAGCTACAACAGGTGGATCATGAAACCAAGCTTTGCTTATTGCACTTATATACATACTCCGGTGGGATTATCATTTTCTCTCAGACCCACCACTTTTTTTGGAGTTCTTTTCTTTTTGCACATTTTTTTTCGAGTGCATCTATACAACATATACATGTGCAGCATATATACAAGGAGTTTTTCCTCTTGAGCCAGTAGACTATCCCTCTTTTGAAGCTTTATTGCAACCCACAACTCCCGTCGTTAGACCTCATGGCAACCAGACCAAGTTGAGACGCACTTCCTTCACTATAAGAAGAAGAGAGGTTCCGCCTAGAAGTACTACCCTCATATGCCACCCCAAGCCAAGGAAGACTGCCTCCTCACCACCTCATCCGTAGAGAGCTCGGTGCATAGTGCGGTTGTCCAAGTAAAGCCATAATCTATATGAGTCATGTGTTGTTGTTAAGTGCTCTACTTAGGCTCATTGAGATGACATGTGATCATAGCCTCGTGGACTCAAAGAATTAAGTCACCATGGACCTGAAAAGCCTTAAACCTAAGCCCTATAAGGTTCCTCTCAGAATTAGGTGGATTAAGATCTTAATCAAGCTTCATTTCTCAATTTGATTCCAGGCTGGTTTAAATGTCAACTATCATCCAGAAAAACTATATACATATGTACAAAAAGATGCTTATTTACACAATATTTTACAATCATGCAAAATTTTTGAAAAATGTTTTGAAATCATGAATGGATGATGCATGAAGTGCAAGTTTTGCAAAAAGGGATATTTACACACATTTACACAAAATTTTTGCAAACTTTTGATTTTCAAAACATTTTGGAAAAATTTTGTACTATATACATAATTTTGATACGAAAATATTTACACAAGCTTTACACAAAAGATTTTTGAAATCATTTTTACAAAAATAATTTGTACACTAGCTATGTATGTGCAAATAAAAGAAGATTATGTACATGAAAAATTTTAATTTTTGTGATTTTTAGCCATTTTTATTTATTAACACACTCACACAAAGTACGAGTTATGGCTAAAGTATATATGAAATATATACACACCCCCCTATACTTAGCTCGAACGATGTCCTCAGAGTCAAGAGCGATGAAGAAGACATAACTCGTGCTATGTATAGGGAAGTGAAAAGAAAGGCTATACAAAAGAAGAATGAAAAATCAAGAGGAACTCAGGTCTCTCCCCTATACTTAGGATCAAGTAATCCTAAGTATAGCAGGCTGTATACTAAGGGAAAACCGAGTGGAGAATGTACAGGGTCTACCCCCCCCCCCTATACTTAGGGTGAAATACCCCTAAATATAGGCAACAAAACAAGGGTAGCAAGATACGAGGAAACTGAACGAATATATACAAGAAGGAGGACATCACTCCCCCTATACTTAAGGTGGAGAGCCTTAAGTATAGGCAACAACAGAAGTGATGGAACAGAACGAAGAACAACCCGGTGTTTCCACCCCCCCTATACTTAGGATGAGCAATATCCTAAGTATAGCAAAGATAATCCTAAACGAGACCTGGGGTGAAAACAAGAACGGAAGAAAGAAGGATCAAAATAAGACGAAACACGTATATACAAAAGAGTACAATGTTGAGGTGCCTCTCAACAAGCGCTAGTTTTTACGCCCCTAGCTGGGCGCAAAGGCTAGGACAATGCAGTATCAAGGTTCAGGACGGCATCGGTAAGGCGAATGCCATACTGTCGTCGCAGTCTCGGTGTGAGAACAACGACGAACTCAACAGTGTAAAGTAAGACACCCAGGTATGCAATCAGGCAGGTGTCTGCTACCGGCCAGTGATATGGGAAGAAGTGATCGGGATCCGGTAGCACAAAAGAAATCCTTGGCTCTGGATCAGACTGGAATGAAAGTATAGAGCCGAAGAAATCAAACGTGGAGAAGGATGGATCAGTGACAGAATCCTCCACGTCAATCAGTGTCTCAAACAGGTATGGACAATCAGAATCAGGATACTCTCTAAGCAGACTGATATCCGATGAATAGAATGGAAGTAGATCAGGCAGATCATCGAATATCTCCAGGATAGGCTCATCCTCGCGAGGGTCGTCGAGGTGAGAAGACTCAGAATCAGAATGATCTAAAGACTCGATTTCGTGTTCCGCCAGATCGGAAACACTCTCAGTAGGTGAAACCGAGTACTCGTCGAGTGCGGCATCCTCCCGCAGATAACCCTCGGGGATGGATGCAAGATCAGAAGTGAGAAGAAGAGGATCAGGATCTAGATGAGCATCTGCGCTGCTATCAAGTATCCACTCAGTGCACCAGGCTGCATCATCATCTGAAGTGTAAGTCTCGGCAATCTGGAAGCAGGAGAAGGTACTAGTCAACACCGCGGAAGCTGGCAGAGTATCTGCAGCTGATCCTCGCTCTGCGGCTATGCTGGCTGTCAGCTGGTCCTCAGGAAATGTATCTATCTCAACAAAGTGGAGGACCAAAGGCTCGAAGACGGGACTCTCTATATCTGTGCTCTCAGAGTGCAGTCCCTCCTCAAGCTGTGGCTGCTGGGCTGAGTCCTGGTGACTGTCTGTATCCGAGAAGTGTCTCTGCAGGAAGGAGACTGACTCCTCCGGGGCTGGAAGCTGAAGTGTCTGAATCAATGGCTGCAACAGCTGGGGCTCCTCCGGCTCCTGGAGTATCAGAAGATCTGATATCCAAGACTCGTCAACAGGGAACTCTGGGGCTGACTCGAACTCCAACTGGAAGGCCAACGGGAACTCAAGTAGACTCTGGGTCCGAACCTCTGTTATCACAGTCATCTCCTCTGTCAATGGTGCGGCATCATCCAAATCCTCGGGCTGGTGTGTAGAAACTGTCTCATCATGCAAAGTGACACACCGTACTGGTACTGCATCATCCGCATGTGTTGTCCCGACCATGGTATCTCGCGAAGAAGATCTCTGTGAAAGTAACCTCGAGATGGTATCCAGGAAGTGAATGTCGTAACTGTGGTGTGAACCGCCACATGTGGTAATCACCAGTGCTATCTGCTCTGCGGTCATCCCCCGCATGGAGACCTCTATCAAGTCTGTAAGTGGAAGTCCGTGCTCTGGAAATCTCCTCAAGAGGTCAAGAAACCTCGGCCATGCCTCGTGCAATGGCTCCAGGGGGTCAACTGAAAAGTCCATGATCAAAGACTGCATGAAATCTGCTCTACGTGGAGGGAAGTATCTCTGCAAGAACTCTCGGCGTAGCTCTCCCCACGTCTCGAATGTCCTCCCCAATCGTCGGTGCCATCTCATGGCTCTGTCGTGCAACGTGAAGGGGAAGGTCCTGCTCATCAGCTCCTCTGCAGTGACATCTGAATATCTCTGTGCTCTGCAAAACTCCTCGAAAGCTGACAGGTGAAAATAAGGCTCCTCGTGCGCCTCTCCTGAAAATGTCGGCAGTCGCTGAATGTAATCCAAATCCAAGACGAATGGACCTAGTGTAGAAGCTGACTGAGCTCCATGTGCTATCTGCTCCTCCATCCCTCCGGAATAGGATATGTCTGCTAATCTCCACTGCTCTCTCTGGTCACCAACGGAGTGCGCTCTCAACTCAGCCTCAACATCGTTCGGGTCTCGCATCTGCTCTATCGGGTATCCTCGGACGTCTCGCACAGCATGCCTAGAGTAATGAGATGAAAGGGATGGAGGGAGCGGGAGGTTGGTCGGAGATCCGACCTCCCTAGAAGGTGGACTGGAGTGATGGTCAGAAGACGGAGAAGAAGCCGTAAGGGTCGGCTCACAGTGAGTGGGATCCATCATCCAGGGGTAAAGAAGAAGAAGAAGAAGAAATGAAGGGAGGAGAGGGAGGGGAATAGAAGGAAGATGAGAAAGGATCGAAGGGATCTGGCAATCAAACAAGATGAACAAGCAAACCCCCGATTCACCTACGCACACAGAGCTGAAGACCGAAGGGATCGGTCAATTATCTTGTCAATTTTATTTAGGTGATCATCCAGTCTATCAGAGCGATTACGTGAGGTCAATAGGTATCCGGATCTTTCTCAACCGACTGTCCCGTACTGAAAGCCGGTAATCAGTCAAGAAAGGATCGGAGGCTCTATCCTAATGTGCGGATCACTCTCTCGCTCATCCAAACCAGACAAGGAGGGGGTTACTCTCCCCAAGACAGATTTTTAGTGAAGTGTTTTTTTAGGTCAAGTATGATTAGCAGTCCCGATTTTATTGTTTTTCTTTTTAGATATTTTTCAATAAAAAGAAACGCCTAACGAATTTGTCGGTTCTCCTGATTATTAAGTCCAAAACAGGGGGGAGAAGACGAAAAAGCCGATGCGCGATAAATCAATGATGCATGCAAAGTCAGAAATGCGTACCTGTCTCCAGCACTCTACATGCAATATGATCCGCGCATAAAAGCAAAGACAGAAATTAAACTAACCTAAATGATGCAGCGGTAAACCGAGTCCTAGACGAGCAAGTCTAGCGAAGAGCCGTCTAACCGGTCACCGACCTCCAAGCCAAAGAGTCCGGTCTTGGCCCGTCCCTCCTCTGTCCGACAAATCGGGGGTAGGAGTAAGCGCTTTACAGGACGGGCTGCGGCACGTAGGCTACGGAGGCAAATGAATCGGTTATTTTTATTATGTTTTTTAAGTAGGTCCAATTATTCGATCTATGGGAACAGATATGCAATTAGGGGTGTGGATCCTACTAGTTACGGCACATTCACCAGAAAATCCTAAATCTTGGGGCTCGAGCAAAAACCGCGAAAAACCGGAAAAGACAGAAATAAAAGAAAAATAAAACCGCGAAGAAAGCCGTGAAAAACCGCGAAGGTCCTAAAGGGTCCCCCGAGCACACCGGTGCTCGGCGAAACAGACCCGCTACGGTCAAGAAGTCTAAGAGTGTCCAAGTCCTGTCCCTGTATTATTACAATAATAAAAATAAAATAAAATAAAATCCTAATCTAACCTCACCCACTCAACTCTCTCCCTCTTGCTCTCTCCCGCGGCTTCGTAGAGAAAGAAGCTGCCTCCAAGTTCTGCGGTTGCGTCGGCTCCTCGAAAGTCGCCTCCGCGGTCCTCGGGCCCTCGCAAGAGATAGAGACAAGTGGTCAGACCAAAATAATCAAATGATAATATCAGAAAAATAAATGGAGATAAAAATGGGGGTATATATGCAAAAATGGAAAATAAAATAAAATAAACACACCAAATAAAACAAAAATAAAAATAAAAGAAAATAAAAATAAAGCAGAATAAAACAAAAAGAAACTATAAACAAAAACCGCAAAAAGCCGCGAGCTCTGAAGAGCCGCGAAAAGCCGCGAAAACAAAAACGAAAATAAAAACAAAAAGAACGACTAAGCCGTGCTCCCCGGCAACGACGCCATTCTGATAACCTAAAATTCCCAAAGACCCGGGTGAAGGTAATAAGACAAGGGTCGTTGCGACCCGGATCTCAGAGGATAGGTCAATCAAGAAAAATTATCAGACCACTAATAGAAATAAAATCAATCATACACTCAAATAGCGGTCCAGCTATGAGATTAACCCGGTATAGCACCCAGGGTCGAACTCAAGGAGCACGGGTTGGCCAAAGGCCTACGAAGTAGTAAAAATAAAATAAAATAAAATAAAAGACAAGAATTTTTAGTGGTTTTTAATGATTTTTATATTTTTTTTATATTTTTAAATGTGAAGAAAATAAAAGAAACACAAAATCAATCACACTTTGGCTAATTATTTAATGTGTCAAAAACCAAGCAAAAATTCAAACAAAAATGTTTTTATGTTTTTTAGGTTTTTTAGTGTTTTTGATTAATTTTTGATAATTTTCTGATGTATATTTTATTTACTAAAAATCAAACAGTGATAGAAAAGCAAGGTACTGTCCAGCCAGGACCAAAATCCCTAAATAAAATATCTAAGGATCTCAAGAGTGCCTGGAGGTATTTTTCCTGTATACTAGACAAAACAAGGAAAATTTGAGTATCAAAATTATTATTTTTGGGTTTTAAATTATTTATTATAATTTTTATGTGTTTTTAGGTGTTTTTGAATTTTTAGGGTTTTTACTGAGTGAAAAATAGCCAAAATTGGCTAGAAATTAAGATAGCACAAAAGAAACAGAACCTAATTTTTATGGAATTTTTGAGGGGGTTTTTATATTTTTTGGGGATTTTTAAAACTAGACAGTGGCTGAAATAAAGGTTTTTGAATTTTTAAAAATAACAAATAAACTAAAAATGTCCTCAAAAATTCTCAAAAATCCTACAACATGGCAGGAGCCATGTGTCAAATTTTCATCGAATTTGGAGGTGATTTGATATTTTATTCAAAAATCAAGAAAAGCAACAGTGCACAGGGACCTTTCTGCAATTAAAGCACAGTTCTGGACCCCTGGGACAACAACCCTAGAAAGTATAGGACTAAGAGTGCAAATTACCCTCCAGGCCACACACGATACACGTGACTCAGGCCTGGAGGGACTTGATTGCAAATCCTATTAAGAAAAACATAAAACGTAACAGGGCAAAAATGTAGGGCCAAAGATGCAAATACACCAAATAACCACGTGTCGATGCACGTGTCCACACTGGCAGGGGTATAAATGCAAATCTCATAAAAGTTAAGGTCCTCAGTGCAAATTTCACAAAAACAAAAGAACTACACTAAATATTTACAGGAGTAAAAACTAAATGCAGAAAGTAAAGGGGCCTAAGACAAATTACCCCCTTTTATTAATGTCGAGGGTCGGATGGACGACGCGTGGCAGGTGGGACGGATGGGATGGCGCACCGCACACCAGAGTCAACCCTCGAATCGATCCGACGGCTGGTATGTGTCCACGTGGATGATCGGATGGAGATGCTGCAACGTGGGTCTTCGAAGAAGTCCGGGCTCGATCGGATGGACGAGGTGCAACCACGTGCTAGATCCGACGGCTGAGAGGCGTCGTGGCTTAACCTCGCTGCTCAACGGTGAAGATCGATCCTCGTAAGATCTAGCGGTGGATGCTGCTCCGAGGATGGACGGTCACGATCTAATCTGGAGCACAGAGGTCGATCTGACGGCGGACGAGGATGCTGCAAGAACTAGTCGCCGGCGACTTTCGCCGGCCCTCCGTGCGCGCGATGGTCCTCGTCTGACGCTCCTGAGGTGCGGGAAAGCTTCGCCGTGAAGCTCCGCACCCGATGCACTGCTCCGATGGGGGCGAAGAGCTCCAGAGAGCTCCGGCGACGTGAATGACCTGGAGCGCCTGTGCTCTGAAGTCTCGGCCTCCAGATGAGGTCTAATGAGCCTGCTACCTGCACAGGAAAGAAGCTGGGTCGAGGGCAAAGTGCCTCGACCCGTCAGAGCGGGCGGAAGGTGAACGGTGAGGCGCTGTGGGGGCTCTCCGGCGAGCGGCAGAGGGAGGAGAGCCGGTACCCTGCTCCGAGACGAGCCAGGGGGAATGAAGGGGCAGAGCAGGTAGATAGGAGTCTGGCGGAGGTGATGGCGGTGACGGATGGTCAAATGGGTAGACGGAAATGACTGGCGGAGGCGGCGGAGCTAAACTACCGGAAATCGAAAAATCTAAAGCTACGTGAATCTACTGGCTAACTACGCTACCTGATGGATGCTGCCGACTGGGCTGAAGCTCGGCGAGCTTCTGGTCATTGCCTGCAAGGGGGCGTCGCTTCCCCGAGGCTGAGCGCGCTTGCGGCGGCGCACGGCGGCAAGAACCACCGGATCAGTGACTCCCGGCTGCCCGGGCCTCGCTGCAACTCCAAGGGACCACGGCTGTCACTCAGGGACTATGGAGGAGCTCACAGGCGCCGAGGGGAAGATCAAAGATGGCGTGAATTAGGTCGCCGGTGACGACTATAAGTATGGTGGGTGATCCGAGAAGAAGGAGGTCGGGCGAGCTGCATGCGGTTCGGATCCACCAAACCCACCCCGGGCGAGGATCCTGGATGATCGGAGTGCAATCGGAGCCCGGGGTTTGGGTCGATGGCGGTCGGGTCAGGCGGGCAAAAGATCGAGAAAACGGGTCGGTTGCCTGACCCGCGAAAGAAGAAGGTCCGCGGGGGAAGTTGACCGGGGTCAACAAACCCCCGTGGACCAATCAGAAGCCGCCACGTATTTTATTTTTTTGTTTATTTATTTTAGGCTAGAAAATGATGGAATTAGCAAAAACTTAAAACACAAAATATTTTTATTTTATTTTTCTCTATTTTTTGGTGATTTTTAATTAATTTTTGGAAATAAAAATAAGGTATTTACACTATATAGCTATGTATGGGTATATATACAATATGTAGGTTTTTGATTTTTGATTTTTAATTATTATTTATATACAATTTTATTCCCATTTTATATTTTATTTATTTATAGAATAAAATAAGGAATAAAAGGGTGTTTTTATTTTATTTTTATTATTTATATACATAGGTGAAATAAATAGGTATATACAACTATATACATGGCATATGTACAATATATTTTTGTTATTTTAATTTTGTTATTTTTATTTGATTTTTGTTTTGATTCTTTTTATTTTATTTATTTACAATATATAATATAGGATATTTACAAAAAGTTTAGGAAATAATTTAATTTATTTATAAGGTTGAGTAAATATAGGAGTATGGTCTATGTACATGGTGAAAGGATATTTTTGTTCTTTTTGATTTTCACATTTTTATTTTGTTTTTAATATTTTCTAAATATATACAAATATGTACAAGCATATTTTTGGGTGAGGAAAATATAATTTTATTTCTTTACAAATATTTACACATGAGCCCCTATCTCCCTCTACTTTGGCTTTTATGCGGTCAGACCCATGCTGAGCCCTCCCTTGGGCTAGGTTGCTCAATATTTATTCTAAATATTTCCCTCTTTTTCTTTTTCATCTTTATTCTTTTATTTTGCACAAAAACATGCTAATTATAGATTTTTACACAATGCATTCTTTTGCTAATTATTCCTATTTACAAATATCTACATGCATTTGCATAGGTTTTTGTAGCTAAAATATAAGAATAAAGAGTGATGAATGGGTATTCATCACCCACCGCGGCATTCTTCTCTGTTCTTGATCAGCCTCTTTTCACCGTTCGATCAAGGGCGTGCGTCCAGGCGAGCAGCCACCGTCAGATGATCCCCAGCGCCCAGCCGTCCGATCAATCGTCCACCTTCTAATCCTGACCGTTGGTATCTGAAGGGGTATCGGCGCGCGAGAGCCTGCCACGTGGCATTAGTAAATTCCTTGCAGTCGTTGGATGCATGCCTAGCGGGGGTATTTTGCAGTCATAACCCCCGCGTTTTTGTATTTAGCAAGTAATATTTAATCTTTCAATTGCAGTAGTTTTTTTTGGGCATTTTTGCGTAATCACCCCCCAAGTTTGGAATATTACGGAATAGACCTTACCAGTGGCGCACGTGCTAGTCACGTGGGCCTTTGGTATTTTTGTAACATAGTCCTTTGGGGTTCCTTTATTTCATTTCAGTTCATAAATATTTTTGTTGCATTGTATAGTTTGTGGAAATTTTACATTCCAACCCCTGGATGTTTTGACATTTACGTTTACGCCCCTGCCAGGCCTTGCATTGTTGTGTGCTTGCTTTATTTATTTTATACATCATTAAAACTCTAAAAAATCCACAAAAATCATACTAGGTCTCTGTTGCATAGTAGTTCAACATCATATTTTTATTTTTCATATTTATTGCATTTCTATATTTATTAAAAATAAGAAATAGTAGTTCAGCACTGTTTGCAGTATAAAATCCATAAAAAATATAAAAACACTCCAGAAAAATCCCAAAAAAAATATATTTTGTTTCCTTTAGTATGTTTTAACTTAAGTCCAAAAATTCATTAAAAATTACAAAACAAAACTCCTAAAAATTACAAAACACCAAAAACCTCCCAAAAAATATTAAAAATCCATAAAAATTCCTAAAAGTACAAACTTTGTCTCTGAATTTTCTTGACTTTATTATCTTTAAGTGAAAATAAATTTGGAGAATTTTTGCTACTGTTTTCCTTTTATTTCTCCATCTTAGTTTCAGACCTTGATTTTCTTCACTGTTTGCCTTATTTTGCCTTTTAAAATACCAAAAATATTTTGAAAAATACCCAAAAATCACAAAAATAGTAAAAAAATTATAAAAAGGCCGAAAACAATTTATTTTCTGATTTTTGAGCATTTTTACTCATTTTTATAAATTCTTTATCCTCTCATTTCTTAGA
Source organism: Ottelia alismoides (assembly GCA_037367405.1). NCBI lineage: Eukaryota > Viridiplantae > Streptophyta > Magnoliopsida > Alismatales > Hydrocharitaceae > Ottelia > Ottelia alismoides. The sequence continues at coordinate 514,802 of JAZKJV010008038.1, read as the reverse complement.
TTGTGTATATTCTATTATTGGAAAATAATTAAAAAAAATATAAAATATAAAATAAGAAAATTAAAAATCAAAATACAAAAATATAAAATAAAAAATTAACTAAAAAATATATAAAATTAAAAAACCCACAAAAAATAGCATAATAGACACTTGATCACATTCACACACATTTTGAGCAATTTTGCCCCGATCTATCCTTTCTGCTCCCTATATTCGACCTCTAACATACTTGCACCTATACACATCTTGTTGTAGAATTATAAAAAATTTTAACTCCGCGCATTTACTTTCATTGCTTGATTTATCTATCGTGCGTTAATTGTTGTTTTAATCCGAATTTCGCGTGGTCGATTCAGCGACAGAGTTCCCGCCTTGTGTGGAACTTAAGACCACCGATTTTTGGGTTAAACAAATGGCGCTGTTGCCGGGGAGCAACAGCGCGTAGTTCGGGTTTTTATTTTGTGCTTGTGATTGATTGTCTATTCCACGACTTTTCTTTCTGTTGTTTCATTTTCTTTATTTTTGATATATATTTGTTGAAATGTCTAAACTACCCTCTTGTTTCACTTTGTGCGAGGTACGCAGATCTAGGGAAGCACTCTTTTCTAGGAGCGCTCGTGCACCCACGTGAGGCAGCTTGGGCTTCACACCAAGGCGGACTTGGAGGGAATTTTGAAGACCATTCCTGAGCATTTTTATTTCATTGCATTTACTTGTGTAATTTGTGTGAGAGAGAGACTATTTATTGTAATAATACAGGTACCCCCGGACATGGGACACTCTTGAGCCTAATTTCCAAGTGATTGTTCACTTGGGGGCTCACCGCAGCTTTTCTCGCATTTTTCTTCGCATTCTTTTATTTTGTTTTCCGATTTTATTTCTTTTGTGTGATTGAGCCCCTAGCTTTAGGAGTTGCTTGCGATAGATTAAGGCAAAACACCTAATACCTTTGAATGTGCCTATAGTATCGTTTGGACTTAGTCAAAATTTTAAACAGTTGATTCACTACCTTCGATCCGCCGCTCCGCGAGCTCACCCTGCCAAGCGCTTCTCCTGAACTCGATTTGTCGAGAGGAGAGGGGTGAGCCTAGACCGGACTCTAGGATTGAAGATTTGTGGTCAACTTGTGGTGCTTCCCGCTAATAGCAATTTCTGAAACTTAGGGCGATTTCATCGGCTTGCATTTGCATATAGATAGGTTTCAATTCTACTGAGCATCCTTGCATGTAGAGTGCTGGAGGCAAGGTGAGCATTTACGCTTTAGCATTCATCATCGTTTTTTGCCGCTTGCATTGCTTTTCCGACTCTCCCTCTGATTTTGATCACCTAGGTGCTTAAAGGAATTGAATCCTCGATAGGATCGTGCATTCTTATTAAAAAATCCAAAAAAAGTGATAACCAATAAAATTGGGACTGCTAATATTACTTGGCCCTAAAATCAATCAAAAAGAAAATCATTGTCTTGGGGCGAGTAATCCCCTCATTGTCTTCGTTTTACTTGCTCGCGTACACGCTAAGGATTAGTACCCAAATCCCATTCAGCCCCTAAGTGTGTGTGCAAATCTTTGACTTCTCACCTAACTCTAAAACAGACAAGATAAAAAGACTGACTTTTCGGTCCCTACCGAGTTGAGTAGGTGAATTGAGGGTTTGATTTATTTTCATTTTTGTTTGTGATTGTTTTGTGTGTGTCCAAGTTCGCCTCTGCGCATTTACGCCTTCTTCTTCCCTCTCTTGACTTGACCTTCATGCTCTTCTGACTATCATTTTTCCTTTTGCTTCGAGATGGACGATTGGAGTATATTTTGTCCGGACTTTGCGGACCCATCATTCACTCCAGCCGATCCATCTCACTTTTTCCAAGAGGACTTTGCTCCTGATTTTTGTACATATCCGACCAACCCACTATTTCAGGATCCGGACTTTGACCATCACCAGTCATTTCCACCACCATCGCCTACACATTTCGACAACCCACTCTTCCTTAAGTATCCTGATCCGGAATGTGATTTTGCCCACACCCACCGCCCACATTCGACACACCCAATCCGGAGATTTTGGAGTCACCTTTCATGATATCAACACTTGAGACCTTGAATCAGATGATGGAGCATATGAATTCGAGGATTGCCGACCTTACTAGTTTAAATAAGAACCAAAATACCGCTCCAGTCTTTGAGGATATGGAATCATTTGAGGATTATCATGAGAGCTTGCAATCACCCAAAATACAAAAAATGAGAAAATTTTAAAAATACAAAAAGAGTTCGGGAGACACATGATCGAGTCAGACTGTGAGGAGAGGTACCACTTGCCAGATCCTTTGACCACACAGCCTCTCATACCTTGTCCCACCTTTGACCCCGAGGATGCCGCTGTACAGACTGCTCTTGGCATACCTCGTGTATATGCTGATTTCGACTTCCTCCCTTGTATGGAGGAGGTCCAAAAATTCAAAAAAATGCTGACTGAACCCGAAGTGGTGGCCACCATACATGAGATTATCCTTGCCCCACTTCAGCAGGCCATGACCAATTTGTCTGCTCCTCTTCCCAAGAAGAGAAAGCAGAGGAGCAGATCTGAGCGTCATATCTTGACCATGGCCACTGCCCACGCCATCACACACCGTCCCATTCCTCGGAAGAGGAACACTGCCACACCTTTCATTCGCTGCACCATCTCTGACTTCACATGTGATCACACTCTCCTAGACGGCGGTGCTTCGATTAGCATTATACCCTTCTCGCTGGTATAGTCTCTTCACTTATGGCCTCTCAAGAAGACCAGGATGATCGTTCAGTTTGCTGATGGGTCAATAAAGAGGCCGAAGGCTATCCTTGAAAACGTCGTCATATCGATTCAGGGCATGAGCTACACTGTTGATTTTGTCGTATTGCCCATGGAGACCTCCACAGGGGAGCACTCTCCAATCATCCTGGGACGACCATTCCTCGCCTCTGCAGGGGTCGTTATTGATTACGGATCAGGAGAGATTCGCTTCCGTCCTACGGACGTGAGCAAAGCATTGATCACCACACCCACTATCGACCAGAGACCTGCACCTGATGTGACCTCACCTATCTTGGCTGACCTCGAGGACCATGACCTTGATGATACTATCAGAGAATTTTGCTGCTTATTGGATTCCACTGAGACCCGAGAATTCCTCCCAGTTGAGGAAGACTCGGAAAGCATGGACCTCGGAGTTCCTTCTTCTGGGACTTGGCGTTGTATTGATGACATCCGCGGGATTTACACGATTGATACTATTGAGCGAAGGGCAGATGTAGAGACTATACAGGACAGACATGTCTTGACTACTTCCACTGATGAGTCCGCTCCTGTTCACTTAGATACTGATGAGCCAAAGACCGAATTTGATTTAGTTGCTTTTCTTCGGAATTCAGGCCTTTTGATGAAAAAGATGATCCGGTTGAGATTATAGAGGACGAACAGAGTTCGATTACCTCCACCGATGAGTTCGTTCCTTTTGGTTTTGACCCGGATGACACCTCGTAGGACGACTCCGAGTATACTACTTCCGATGATGATGAGTTCGTCCCATTTCACTTTGACACTAGCGAGACTCCCAAGGCCGGACCTAGTCACACTTCTTTCACTGATCCGTCTGTGCCTTCACACCCTAGGGCCACTGAGGACCATCACCCCGTCGACCCTGATCGGTTTCCGTCCACTGTGGACCCCGATGTCGACATGCACCATACCAGATATATTCCTCAGCGGTCCCGCAAGAAGGTTCGCTTTCAACCATCTTGATCATATGTACATCCATCTATGTTGTATATTCTCTCTCATGTATCTCTGTCTATCTTCCGTTTTGCTCGTCCACCCATTCCTTCTGTTTGCCTTGCTTAGGATGTACTTTGTCCTAAGTATAGGGGGGTGGACGAGCCGAGTGTTCGTTATTCGTTCCGTTTCATCACTCTTGTTGTTGCCTATACTTAGGGCTTCTTTTACCCTAAGTATAGGGGGAGTGGTGTGTACATTCTCACGATATCTTCTTCCACTCTGATCTATTTTCTTCTTTTATTCTTTTCCTTTTATGTCTTCTGTATCTACCGAAAAAGGTGTCGCCCCTTTTTGTCAGTCTTCTATACTTAGGACGTACTTTGTCCTAAGTATAGGGGGGTGTGCACCCTGAGTTTTCTCTATTCTTTGATCCTCTCCATTGTCTCCTCTTCTTGTCTATACTTAGGGATATCTTACCCTAAGTATAGGGGGAGACAATCAGAGTACGATCTGTTCATTCCCACCCTTGACCCTCCCTACTTTGTGTACAGTCTGATATACTTAGGATTATTTGATCCTAAGTATAGGGGGGATGGTCAACTTCTCATTCGTTCATTCATTCATTCATTTATTTCTTTATTCATTAGATTTTCCTATACTCAGTACGAGTTATGTCTTCTCTTTTCTCTCTGATCTATGAGGACATAGCTCAATCTAAGTATAGGGGGGTCGTATATACTACGTATATACTTTAGCCATAACTCGTACTTTCGTATTTTCTTAATAAATATGGCTAATCATTCTTTCAAAATCATTAAAAAAAACCGTAATAAAAAGATGCTATCATTCTTCAAATTCTTTTTGTATTTACTGATTGATAAATCAGGTGAAAATGTTTTTTGCAAAATGTTTGAAAAATAGTTTGAAAATCTTTGTGAACATCTATTGAAAACTATTTTGAAAATGTTTTGTTACATGTTTTCAACTTGTGTAAAAATGTGTGGTTTGCAAAATCTATTTTCCTTGTGTGAAATAAAATGTTTGAAAATTGATTTGCAAATGGTTTGAAAAATGGTTGCAAAAATGCTTTGAAAACCTTATATATACTGTTTTGAAAAGCTTTGCAAAATGATTTTCAAATGTATGTACATGTTTGCAAAATGTTTGTAAAAACTATTTTGGACTATAGTTTTCAAAAATTGCGTGAAAAGCTTGTGTCAAATAAGTTTGAGGAATACATACATCTCACCAAAATCCACTATATGTATATATGTATAAAATTGATCACTTACCCTGTAAATTTTAAAATCCACTTCTTGTAAATATAAGAAGCACTCCCGTGTACATATTTTAACCTAGCTTTTAGCCAAAACCATTCTGTTTTCAAAAATCCCGAAAACATTTGCAAAATTAAAGTCCAAAAACATTTGAAAAATCTCTTTGAAAAATACAAAAAAATGCATATGCATCATCATCATCATCATCATCTTCTCAAAAATCCATAAAAAGTTCAAAATCTTTGAAAATTGCATCACAAAAATATTTTCTGCATTGCATTGCATGGCATGAGCATTTTTTCGGATTGAGTTTGATAGTTGAATAAGTTTAAGTAAAATCCAAAGATTGGAGCTTGATTGGACCTTAAAATCTACCTAATAATAGGAACCTTATAGGAACTGGATTTGAGGTACTTCAGGTCTAGTTGACTTAATTCTTTGAGGATCACGGGACTTGGTTCAATAGATTCTTGACTGCCTAAGTAGAGTATTTCGGAGCACACGCACGACTCTTGTTGATAATGACCTAACTTGGACACCTGCACCTTTCACATGGATCAACTCAGTTGGAGTGGTGAGGGGATTGGATTTGCCGGTATGAGACGCACACAAGTGGAAACACTTGTCCTCCTCAAGGGAGGGAAGTGCACCCCAACCCATCCAGTGATGAGGAAGTCTAAAGACAGGAGAGTGTGGGTTGCAATAAAGCTTCAAAAGAGGGATAGTCTACTGGCTCAAGAGGGAAAGCTCCTTATGTAAATGCTGCTGTGTATAGTATTTCAAAAAAAAAAGAGACAGGCCTGTACAAAAATAAAATGCCTGCAAAAGTATGTACATATGTTGTAAAGTCAATAAGCAAGCTTGAGTTCTAAAGTCAAATATGTGAGCATGCAGCTGGATGACTTGACTACACTGGTCTTGCATCCCAGGATAGGTAGCTACACTGGCTACCGTCCATTCTTCTCTTCACCCCCTCCTCTTGAGTTGGTTGCCACTTGAACTTAGAAGGGAATACCCCACTCCTCGAGGATGGAGTTATTGGATTGGGGAATCATTGGGTTGTCGTACTGGAGAAGTCAATTTCTTTGCCATTCTAGTTGGGGAGAGCCACCATCACTTACATTGTACGAGTCAGATTCATAGTCGTAAGAGTTTGCGTATGAATTGAGATATTTCCGACCTGGCTATTGAGGAGACTTGGGCAGAGTTTTGGGATTCTCAGGGACTGTTGAATTTCAAATTAAGTTCTCAATAAGGTTCCGCCCGTACTAACATTCCAAAGGTCCGACTTGAGCTCCAAACTTTGATTTTGTGAAGACAAGTTTGATAATTACACTTAATCCACCTTCTTCTTTTTCTTTTCTTTGTTTTTCTTTTCTGCACTTATTGCATAAGTGTTTGCTAGGGACTAGCAAAGGCAAGTATAGGGGGATGATGAATCTACGTTTTATCATCTTTATCCTATCATTTTGGCCTTAAAAACCCTAGTAAATGCGTGTAAATACTGTTAAATCATGCATTTTAGCATTCATGTATATGTGTGTAAATATTGTATAAAATACAGTTTTTAAAGCCAAAATTATAGAATAAAGAAAAGAAAAGAAAAAGAATAAAATATTGTAAATATTTTATGACCCAAAACCCCGAGACCTAGGCATCTCGATGACTAGGTCGACCAGGAATAAAGTAGGGGGAGATAAGGGCAAAAAATACCAATAAAATTCCTTTTATTTTATCCATTCTTTATTCATTTTGGGAACTATTTTTGGTTCCACTTTTTATACATCAAATAAAGAAACTTTGTACATAAAAGTTGTAGATAATTTAATAAAGAAAAATACAAAATTGATTGCACTGAAAAAGATTACACAGATAAAAAGTTATGGTCTGAATAAAAATCCAGAATCCCAACTTCCCAGACCCATATCTCACAACTGAAAACTCCAAATGCATCAAACTCACCTTTAATTGCATATAATTCAAAATAATCTATTTAATGGCGGTGGTTTCGCATTTGGCAGAGCTACGGTTTGAAAGTTGAGTTTTGGACCCACATTGTATACTTGTACACATTAAAATATTCAATTTATTATTTATTCACTATTTTTGTAATTTTATATTTTTATAATTTTATAAATATTACTTATAATAATTATGTGCATTAAAATCGGAATAAAAACATAAATAAAACTCAAATAAAAATACTTGTATATATCATATACATAGGTATTATACCTATAAATATACCTATACATTCTATACTTATATTTTATTAAATATACAAAACAATTCAGAAAAATAAAATAAAAATATAATTAAGTGTATAAAAGTATTTTATAATTTTATAAAATACTAAATAAATAAATTAAAAACACAAAATAAAAAATAAAATACTTAAATATACAGATATAGATACCTATAAGGGAATAAAAGGAAACTTATAATTATTAATCTTATAAAAATAAATAAAATTCATAATAAAATAATTCATAAAATAATAAATAGTTTTTATTAAATAACCAAAAAATAATTAATTCATTTACTATTTTAAAAAGATTTTTTAAGGCATTTTTTCAGGCTTTTTCCTGGTTGGTCCACGTGGACCAACCAGGGGGGCTGGAGAGTTGACCCGCGGTCAACTCTCTGACCCCAGCTTGTTTATTGTCAGAGTTGCATTTTTTAGCATTTTCTCCGATTTTTGGAGATCACGTCTTTCATCCTTTGATGTCGAAGTCTTCACGACTTTTGTAGCCCTACCATAGGGCATACTCGCCCAAGTGTTTTTTCGACCTTTGGGTCGTTGCATCTCCCGATACGCCTCGATCAAGGAGCTCTGTTCACCATCCTTCAAAAACACACCAAAACCTTCCTCCTGCCTTTGAACCCTCTTTTGACCCGATTTTCCTCCCTTCTTGGTGGCCCTGGATCGAGTAACGTGACAGGTACCTCTCCGGCCATCGAGGGGCGAGGATTAGCGGGACGAGTAGCGGCTCCACCCATCTCCGGCCAAGTTTGTCCATCGAGGTATCAACCTTGGGTTTTCACACCTTTGAGATCCGTTTCACTTTGTTTTTCTTGCTTTTTTTTGGCTAGTTTTGCCTTAGGAATAGTCCATCCTTTTTCTTTCGATTAGCACCCTCAGATCACCCGCTACACCACCTCACCGGAGCTTGCTCCGGCGAGTTCCATCTCCACCGTTGCCTTCCACCCACAGTCCACATTTTCGTCACTCGCGGGCCGCGACATTTTGCCCGTGGCCCTACTGACTTGTTGCAGGTGTTTCTGGAGCTAAAAGGGCATCTGGGGGCGAGTTTTGGATCTCGCCGGACCACTTGGAGCTCGTCCTCGACCCCGGTGTTGCGGGTCAGCTCCGGTGAACGCCGGCTACTTTTGACGCCCCAGACAAGTTGTCGACACATGCAGGGACCGCACCAGCCTATTTTGGAGCCCCAAACGCCGTGAAGGAGGCGCTGCGAGGCCTGAGAAGTTCGCCCACCGCAGCGTTCTTCTTTGTTCTTGATCAGCCTTTTTTCACCGTTCGATCAAGGGCGTGCGTCCATGCGAGCAGCCACCGTCAGATGATCCCTAGCGCCCAGCTGTCCGATCAATCGTCCACATTCTAATCCTGAGCGTTGGTATCCGAAGGGGTATCGACGCGCGAGAGCCTGCCACGTGGCATTAGTAAATTCCTTGCAGCCGTTGGATGCGCGCCTAGCGGGGGTATTTTGCAGTCATAACCCCCGCGTTTTTGTATTTAGCAAGTAATATTTAATCTTTCATTTGCAGTAGTTTTTTTTGGGCATTTTTGCGTAATCACCCCCCAAGTTTGGAATATTACAGAATAGACCTTACCAGTGGTGCACGTGCTAGTCACGTGGGCCTTTGGCATTTTTGTAACATAGTCCTTGGGGGTTCCTTTATTTCATTTCAGTTCATAAATATTTTTGTTGCATTGTATAGTTTGTGGAAATTTTACATTCCAACCCCTGGATGTTTTGACATTTACATTTACGCCCCTGCCAGGCCTTGCAATGTTGTGTGCTTGCTTTATTTATTTTGTGCATCATTAAAACTATAAAAAATCCACAAAAATCATACTAGGTCTCTGTTGCATAGTAGTTCAACATCATATTTTTATTTTTCATATTTATTGCATTTCTATATTTATTAAAAATCAGAAATAGCCATTTTTGGCACTATTTGCAATATAAAATCCATAAAAAATATAAAAACACTCCAAAAAAATCCCAAAAAAATTACAATTTGGGTCCCTATCTATGGGTCCGATCTCAGAATGGGTCCTGATCTTTAAATTGTAACGATTTGGGTCCCAGGGTCATTAATGTAAGGAACTTTTTGGAGCTAATGACAAGTATGCCCTTATTTAAAAGTTGGAACTCAACCCCCATTCTCTTCCCAACAAGGGCATATTCGTCATGAACCCCAAAATTTCCATTTCCTAAATGGTCCTGGGACCCAAATCGTTACAATTTAAAGATCGGGACCCATTCTGGGATCTGACCCATAGATGGGGACCCAAATTGTAATTTACCCTATGTTTTAACTTCAGTCCAAAATTCACTAAAAATTACAAAACAAAACTCCTAAAATTACAAAACACCAAAAACCTCCCAAAAATGTTAAAAATCCATATAAATTCCTAAAATTACAAACTTTGTCTCTGAATTTTCTTGACTTTATTATCTTTAAGTAAAAATTAATTTGGAGAATTTTTGCTACTGTTTTCCATTTTATTTCTCCATTTTTGTTTCAGACCTTGATTTTCTTCACTGTTTGCCTTATTTTGCCTTTTAAAAATACCAAAAAGATTTTGAAAAATCCCCAAAAATCACAAAAACAGTAAAAAATTATAAAAAGACCAAAAAAAATTTATTTTCTTATTTTTGAGCATTTTTACTCATTTTTATAAATCCTTTATCCTCTCATTTCTTAGATTGTGTATATTCTATTATTGGAAAAAATAATTTAAAAAATATAAAATATAAAAAGAAAATATAAAATCAGAAAATTAAAAATCAAAATACAAAAATATAAAATAAAAAATTAACTAAAAAATATATAAAATTAAAAAAACCCACAAAAAATAGCATAGTAGACACGTGATCACATTCACACACATTTTGAGCAATTTTGCCCCGATCTATCCTTTCTGCTCCCAGTGTTCGACCTCTACACATACTTGCACCTATACACATCTTGTTGTAGAGTTATAATAAATTTTAACTCCGCACATTTACTTTCATTGCTTGATTTATCTGTCGTGGGTTAATTGTTGTTTTAATCCGAATTTCGCGTGGTCGATTTAGCGACTGAGTTCCTACCTTGTGTGGAACTTAAGACCACCGATTTTTGGGTTAAACACTAGGCGAGCTTGACTGGAAGCTCGCTACGTGGGAACAATGGTCGTCGCGGATTTAGCCTTAGGGAGGTAGTCGCTTTGTATCGTGGTAAAGTGTTGTCACCGACCAACCTTGATGAGCTCTCTACTTCTCTCTACGAGTGGTGAATAAAGGGGAATGAAGAAGGACAAAGGAATAAAAAAGATGAGGAAGTTAGAAAATAAGTGGGGTGGAGGATGGAGGAGTGGTGGAAGATGAGAGGAGAATGGGAGGTTAGTGTAGAGAAGGAAAAAAATAAAAGAAAATAAAGTAGAAGTATATATGCTACTAAAAAGAGAAAATAAAAATAAAGAGAAAATAAAAGAGAATTGAGAAATTACAAAACTAAGTCAACAAATAAAATAAACAATATGTACCCATTTTTTTTGTTTTTTAGATTTTTTGAAAATTAATAGATATTTACAAAATAAAAAAAATCAAATAATAGAAATAAAATAAAACTTGAAAATATTTTTTTGATTTTTTTGTAATTGAGAAAAAGTAAATAAAAAGAGAAAAGAACAATATTTACAATATATACAATAGAGGATGGGGAGCTTGCACCAAGGTGCATGTAACTTTACATGCACCGGCGCTTATATCTTCCATATTTTTTTCTTTTTTAAAAAATACCACCATGTATATTGATGAATCGACGTTTCATCATCTTTATTCTATCATTTTGGCCTTAAAAACCTTAGTAAATGCGTGTAAATAGGCTTAATTCATGCATTTTAGCGTTCATGTATATGTGTGTAAATATTGTATAAAATGCGGTTTTTAATGCCAAAATTATAGAATAAAGAAAAGAAGAGAAAAAGAATAAAATATTGTAAATATTTTATGACCTGAAACCCCGATACCTAGGCATCTTGATGAATAGGTCGACAAGGAATAAAGTAGGGGGAGATAAGGGCCAAATACCTATATTTATTAATTCATTCTTTATTCATTTTGGGACCTATTTTTGGTTCCACTTTTTACACCTCAAATAAAGAAACAGTGTACATGAAAGTTGTAGATAAGTAAATAAAGAAAAATACAAAATTGATTTCACTGAAAAATAATGTACAGATAAAAAGTTATGGTCTGAATAAAAATCCAGAATCCCAACTTCCCAGACCCGTATCTCAAAAATAAAAACTCCAAATGCATCAAACTCACCTTTAATTGTATATAGAATAAAATAAGCTATTTAATGGCGGTGGTTTCGCATTTGGTGAAGCTACGGTTTGAAAGTTGAGTTTTGGACCCCCATTGTATAATTGTACAAATTAAAATATTCTTTTTATAATTTATTTAGTATTTTTATAAATTTTTATTTTTATAAAGTTGTAAATATTATTTATAATATATTTGTATATTAAAATCAGATAAAAATACAAAAGAAACACAAATAAAAATACTTGTATATATTATATACATAGGAACTATACCTATATATACCTGTATAATTACTATTTCTATTTTATTAAATATACAAAACACATCAATAAAATAAAATAAAAATATAATTACATGTATAAAAGTATGTTATAATTATATAAATTAATAATCAAAAATAAATAAATTAAATACATACAATGAAAATAAAAGAATACAATACATAGGTATTATACCTATAAAGGCCTAAAAAGTAAACTCATAAAAATATACCTCATAAAATAAATAAAAAATCATAATAAAATAATAAACATTTTTTATTAAATAACCTAAAATTAATTAAATCATTTAATATTTTTAATTTCATTTACAAATCTTTTATTTGAGTTTTTGTCTTTTTGCGGATAACGTGGCCCAATCAGGCCACGCCATCCGTTGACCGGGGGTCAACTCCTTGACCCCAGGTCTGCGACTGCTGGACTTGTGAAAGCACCCATCTTCTCGGATTTATCGAGACCACGCCTTTCACCTTTTTGATTCGCTTCCTTCAGGACTTTTGACCCCTGTCCCTAGCCCTTACACGCCTGTATCTTTTCTTGGACATTGGATCATCACAGTGCTCGTGATCTCTCCTTAAACCTCACACCTCAACCATGTTTCAAAATGGCATCCATCTCTCCCTTCCAGCTTTGAACCCACTTCTACCCAGATCCTGACCCTAGTTTGCCGCGCTCCGGACTGGAGGGGTGACAGCCCTCCTCCAGCACGCGCGCGGGGCCCAGGCAAGGGCCGTGGCGGCGCTCCACCCACCTTCAGCACACCCTCCGTTGAGGTCTCTCTTGCTCTTGGCCGACCAGCCAATCGAGGTTGTTTCAATCCATTTTTTTGTAGTTTAGATAGCCATTCGTTCCAGCTTTCTTCTTTGGTACTTAGTTTGCATTTCGATCAATCCCTTAGCGAAATCTAGCCATCGAACACCTCGCCGGAGCTCAAGAGCTCCGGTGGGCATTCTCGACTCCACGCCGCACGACAGTCAATCCTGGACCGTCTCCTCGTGCTTTTGTGTTTTTCTTGCAGGTCCAGTTGCTGGAGAACCCCTTCTGGGTTCGTTTTTGACCGCAGTCCGAGCAGCTGGAAGCGTCTTCTTCCTCCATCGTCGTGGCGGTGCACCGACGGAGCATCCGTCATTTTGGCACCGTTATCTATTGCAGGACGTTTCCAGGTGGCGTCCGCAGCTGTCGGAGGATGTTCTGACCGTCGGAGGGGCTCGGATCATCAAGTTGAATCTCGCCAGGGACCTGTTCATCTCCAGTTCTTCGTCCGTTCTCCTGAGCCGTTCGATCACGGCCTGTTCTTGCAAGGCTTCAGGCACCGTCGGATTTTTGCAACCCCCAGCCGTCGATCGTCACCCGTGGGGAGTAATCTCAAGCGTCCAAGCCAACCGTTATCGTTTCCCCCGTGCGTGACACGTGGCGTCAAGTGGATCATCCCTCGCCGTCGGATCGACGCTTGTTGGGTATTTTGCGTATACACCTGACCACTTTTTGTATATCGTTTTAACTCTTAAATCATTCATCTGTAGTTAAGTAGTTTTGTAATATTTTCTAAATAGCCCCTCGAGGTTCTGGTAATTGCAAAGTTATCCTCCCCAGGCGCGCGTGCTCTCGCACGTGCCTCCTGGGGATTTTGCAGGATAGCCCCTACGGCTTTGTGTTTTGAACATTAGTCCAGCCAATGTTTTATTCAGTTAAATATTTTGTTGGAAATATTGCGATGGCGCCACTTGAACTTTTCGCATATTACATAAAAGCCCCTGCCAACATGCCTTTTCTTTTTGCTTCTAGTAATTTTTGCATATTTCGTCTATAAAAACAAAAAAATCCCCAAAAATCAGTTTCGATCTCTGTTTCATAGTAGAATCTCGCCATATTTTTATTTTTTATATTTCTTGCATTTTAATAATTATTAAAAATCAAAAACGTCCATTTTCAGCACAATTTGCATTATAAAATCCATAAAAAATACTAAAACACTCCAGAAAAATCCCAAAAAAATATATTTGGTTTCTTTTAGTGTGTTTTATCTTCAATCCAAAATTCACTCAAAAGCATAAAAGAAAACTCCTAAAAATATTAAAACTCTAAAAAGCTTCCAAAAAATCCTAAAAATTCCTTAAAGATCCTAAAAATACAAACTTTGTCTCTAAATTTTCTTTGTTTCATTGTCTTTAAGTGAAAATTAAATTGCAGTATTTTTGCTACTGTTTTCCATTTCATTTCTCCATTTTAAGTTTCAACCTTGTCTTTTATCCACTGTTTTCAGTATTTTTGACTTTAAAAATACCAAATAAATTAGGAAAAATCTAGAAAAATCATAAAAACATTAGAAAATTATAAAAACCACAAAAACTTTTGATTTTCTGAATTTTAGTTATGTTTAGTTATTTTTATAAATACTCTAACCCTTCTTTTATTATATAGCTTATACCTTCCAATCTTGAAAAAGAAAATATAAAAAATATAAAATAGAAAAAGAAAATAAAAAATCAGTAAATTAAAAATCAAAATAAAAAATTATAAAATCAAAAATTAAATAAAAAATATAAATTAAAAACCCACAAAAAAATAGCATAGTAGACACTTGATCACATACACACTCATTTTGTGCCTTAGTGCCCCGTTCTACCTGTCTGCTCCCTATGTTCGACCTCTACACATACTTGCACTATACATATCTTTGTTGTAGAGATATAATAAATTTTAACTCCGCACATTTACTTTCATCGCTTGATTTAATTGTTGTGGGTTAATTGTTGTTTGAATCGGGATTATTGAGCGGTCACCGCATCGACTGCGGTTTCGCCTTGTGAAACCGTACGACCCTCGGATTTCTCGGTTCAACAAATGGCGCTGTTGTCGGGGAGCAACAATGCTTAGTTCGGGTCTTGTTTGTGATTGTGATTGATTGTCTATTTCACGGTTTTTATTTTTGCTTATTTTTGCTCTTTTATTTTGATATATCATTTGAATTATCTGACCACCCTCTTGTTTGACTTTGTGCGAGGTACGCGGATCGAGGGAGGCACTCCTTTTTTGGAGCGCTCGTGCAACCACGTGAGGCGGCTTCGGCTTCGCACCAAGGCGGACTTGGAGGGAATTTTGAAGACAATTTCTGAGCTTTTATTTTATTGCATTTATTTTTGTAATTTAAGTAAGAGAGCGACCTATATTTGTAATAATACAGGTACCCTCGGACACTTGGACATTCGAGCCTAATTTCCAGGTGTTTGTACACCTGGAGGCTCGCCGCGGCTTTCTCGCGTTTTCTTCGCATTTTTTATTTTGTTTTCCGATTTTCGATTTTATTTCTTTTGTGTGATTGAGCCCCTAGTTTTAGGATTGCTTGCGTAGCACTAGGTCCAAACACCTTAATCAACATTGCATGCACCTATAGTCTCGTTTGGACTTAGTCAAAATTTAAACAGTTGATCATCACCTTCAATCCGTCGCACCGCGAGCTCATCCCGCAAAGCGCTTTCTCCTAAACTCAAGTGTGTTGAGCAGAGGAGGGGTGAGCCTAGACCGGACTCTAGGGTTGAGGATTGGTGGTCAACTTGTGGTTCTTCCCGTTAAAAGCAATTTCTGAAACTTAGGGCGATTTCATCGGCCCTTGCATTTGCATATAGATAGGTTTCAATTCTGCCGAGCATCCTTGCATGTAGAGTGCTGGAGGCAAGGTGAGCATTTCTCTTTAGCATACATCATTGATTTATTGCTTGCATTGCTTTTCCACCTCTCCCTCTGATTTTGCAAACCTAGGTGCTTAAAGGAATCGACTCCTCGTTAGGCTCGTGCATTTCTTATTAAAAATCCAAAAAAGTGAGAACAAATAAAATTGGGACTGCTAACATTACTCGACCCTAAAATCGACTAAAAAGAAAAATCTTCTCTTGGGACAAGTAATCCCCTCATTGTCTTTGCTTTTACTTGCTCGCGCACACACTAAGGTTAGTGCCCAAATCCCATTTCAGCCCCTAAGTGCTTGTGCAATTTTGGACTTCTCACCTAACTCTAAAACAGACAAGATAAAAAGACCGCTCTTTGCGGTCTCTACCGAGTTGAGTAGGTGAATTGAGGGTTTGTATTTTTCATTTTTTGTTTGTGATTGTTTTATGTGTGTCCTAGATTGCTTCTGCGCACTTGCGCCTTTCTTCTCACTTCTCTTGACTTGACCATCGTGCTCTCCCGATCATTTTCTTTTGTTTCGAGATGGCCGACTGAGCGTATTTTATCCGGACTTTGCGGATCATTCGTTCACTCCAGCTGGTCCACCTCCTTTTTTCCAGGAGGACTTTGCTCCTGACTTTTGTACACATCCGCCTCAGCCACAGTATCAGACCTCGGATTTCTATCCACACCCACCTCCACTTCCGTATTCTCCACCTTCACATCCACCCGAGGCCGAGCTGTTAGAGTCACCTTTCATGGAGTCCACCCTTGAGCACTTGACCCAGATGATGGATCATATGAGATAGAGGATCGACCACCTCACTAGTACCAATAAGAGCGACCATGATATTCCACCATTTGATGATATGGGTTCACTCGAGGATTTCCATGAGAGCTTGCAATCGCCAAAAATACAAAAAAATGAGAAAATTTAAAAATACAAAAAGATTTCGAGAGACGCATGATCGAGACAGATTGTGAGGAGAGGTGCCACTTGCCAGAACCCTTGACCACACATCCATTCACACCTAGTCCCACCTTTGACCCCAAGGATGCCGCTGTACAGACTGCTCTTGGCATGCCTTATGTATATGCTGATTCCGACCTTCTCCCTTGCATGGAGGAGGTCCAAAAATTCAAAAAAATATTGACTGAACCCGAAGTGGTGGCGGCCACCATTCATGAGATTATCCGTGCCCCACTTCAGCAGGCTATGACCGATTTATCTGCTCCTCTTCCCAAGAAGAGAAAGCGGAGGAGCAGATCTGAGCGTCATATCTTGACCATGGCCACTGCCCACGCCATCACTCATCGTCCCATTCCTCGGAAGAGGAACACTGCCACACCTTTCATTAGCTGCACCATCTCTGACCACACATGTGATCACACTCTCCTCGACGGCGGTGCTTCGATTAGCATTATACCCTTCTCGCTGGTACAGTCTCTTCACCTAGGGCCTCTCAAGAAAATCAGGATGATCGTACAGTTTACTGATGGATCAATAAAGAGGCCGAAGGGTATCCTTGAAAACGTTGTCATTTGGATTCAGGGCACGAGCTACACCGTTGATTTTGTCGTATTGCCCATGGAGACCTCCACAGGGGAGCACTCTCCAATCATCCTAGGACGACCATTCCTCGCCTCTGCGAGGGTCGTTATTGATTACGGATCAGGAGAGATTCGCTTCCATCCTGCTGACGTGAGCGGAGTGTTGATCACCGCACCTACTGCCGACCAGAGACCTGCACCTGATATGACTTCACCTATCTTGGCTGACCCCGAGGACTATGATCTGTATGAGGATATCAGAGAGACCTTCTTCATGACCGATGACGAGACCCGAGAATTCCTCCCCAAGGAGGAAAGCTCGGAAAGCATAGACCTTGGTGTTGCTGCTTCCTGTGATTGGCGATGTGTTGATGACATCCGCGGGATTTACACGATTGATACCATTGAGCGGAGGGCAGATTTGGATACTAGACAGGACGGCCACGACTTGACTACTTCCACTGATGGGTCCGTTCCTGTCCACGTAGATACTGATGAGACTAAGGCCGAATTTGATTTAGGTTCTTTTCTTAAGAAATTCGGGCCTTTTGATGAGAAAAATGATCCGGTTGAGATTATAGAGGATGAACAGAGTTCGACTACTTCCACCGATGATTTCGTGCCTTTTGATTTTAACCTGGAAGAGACCTCGCAGGACGACACTGAGTACACTACATCCGATGATGATGAGTTCGTCCCATTTCACTTTGACACTAGTGAGACTCCCAAGGCCGGACCTAGTCACACTTCTTTCACTGATCCGTCTGTGCCTTCACACCCTAGGGCCCCTGAGGACATGCACTCTGTCGACCCTGATCGGCTTCCGTCCACTATGGACCCCGATGTCGACCTGCACCATACCAGATCTATTCCTCAGCGGTCCCTCTAGAAGGTTTGCTTTCTACCTTCTTGATCCCGTGTACATCCATCTCTGTTGTATATTCACTTTTGTGTACCTCTGTTCTCTCTACCTTATTGCTCGTCCACCCATTCTCATGTTTGCCTTGCTTAGGACGTACTTTGTCCTAAGTATAGGGGGCTGGACGAGCTGAGTGTTCTTTCATCGTTCTGTGTCATCACTCCTGTTGTTACCTATACTTAGGGCTTCTTTTACCCTAAGTATAGGGGGAGTGGTGTGTAATTCTCACGATCTCTTATTCCATCTTCAGATATCTTTCCTTTTCTTTTCTTCTTTTCTTCTTTTCCTTTTCTATTTTCTTTATCTATCAAAAAGGTGTCGCCCCTTGTAGACAGTTTTCCATACTTAGGACGTACTTTATCCTAAGTATAAAGGGGTGTGCACCCCGAGTTTTTCATTTATCTCGATCCTCTCCATTGTCTCCTCTTCTTGTCTATACTTAGGTATATCTTACTCTAAGTATAGGGGGAGACAACCCGAGTACGATCTGTTCATTCCCACCCTTGACCCTCCCTGCTTTGTGTACAGTCTGCTATACTTAGGATTATTTGATCCTAAGTATGGGGGGCGGTCAACTCCCCATTCGTTCATTCATCTATGTATTCCTTTATTCTTTAGATTTTCCTATACTCAGTACGAGTTATGTCTTCTCTTCTCTCTCTGATCTATGAGGACATAGCTCAAGATAAGTATAGGGGGGTCGTATATACTGCGTATATACTTTAGCCATAACTCGTACTTTTGTAATAATAAGGCTAATAATTCTTTAAAATTCATTAAAAATCTTTAATAAAAAGGTGTTCTGTTCCTCAAATTCTTTTGTGTATTTACTATTAATAAATCAGGTGAAAATATTTTTTACAAAATGTTTGAAAAATAGTTTGAAAATACTCGTGAACAGTTATTGAAAACTATTTTGAAAATGTTTTGTTACATGTTTTCAACCTTTGTAAAAACATTTTGTTTTGAAAATTTATTTTCTTTGTGTTAAATAAAATGTTTGAAAAATGATTTGCAAATGGTTTGAAAAATGGTTGGAAAAATATTTTGAAAAATCTATCTATACTGTTTTGAAAACCATTGCAAAATGATTTTCAAATGGGTGTACATGTTTTTAAAATGTTTGTAAAAACTATTTTGGACTATAGTTTTCAAAAATTGTGTGAAAAAGCTTGTGTCAAATAAGTTTGAGGAATACTTATATCTTACCAAAATCCACTATATATATATGTATAAAATTGATCACTTACCCTTGTAAATTCTTAAAATCCACTTCTTGTATATAAGAAGCATTCCCGTGTACATAGTTTTCACCTAGTTTTTAGCCAAAACCTTTTGTTTTCAAAAATCCCAAAAACATTTGCAAAAATTAAAATCCAAAAACATTTGAAATTTTTTTTGAAAAAGACAAAAAAATGCATCTGCATATGCATCATCATCTTTTCAAAAACCCATAAAAAGTTCAAAATATTTGAAAATTGCATCACAAAAAAGATTTTCTGCATTTGCATAGCATGAGCATTTTTCGGATTGAGTTTGATAGTTGAACGGGTCTGAATAAAATCTGGAGATTGGAGCTTGATTGGACCTTAAAATCTACCTAATAACAGGAACCTTATAGGAATTGGGTTTGAGGTACTTCAGGTCTAGTTGACTTAATTCTTTGAGGATCATGAGACTTGGTTCAATGGATTCTTGACTGCCTAAGTAGAGTATTTTGGAGCACACGCACGATTCTTGTTGATAATGACCTAACTTGGACACCTGCACCTTTCACATGGCTCAACTCAGTTGGAGTGGTGAGGGGATTGGATTTGCCGGTATGAGACACACACAAGTGGAAACACTTGTCCTCCTCTAGGAAGGGAAGTGCACCCCAACCCATCCAGTGATGAGGAAGTCTAAAGACAGGAGAGTGTGGGTTGCAATAAAGCTTCAAAAGAGGGATAGTCTACTGGCTCAAGAGGAAAAACTCCTTATGTAATGCTGCTGTATATAATATTTCAAAAAAAAAAGAAGTTCAGGCATGTTCAAAAATAAAAAGCCTGCAAAGTATGTGAATATGTTGTATAGAAAATAAGCAAGCTTGAGCATCAAAGTCATATTATGTGAGCCTGCAGCTGGATGACTTGACTAAACTGGTCTTGCATCCCAGGATAGGTAGCTACACTGGCTACCGTCCATTCTTCTCTTCACCCCCTCCTCTTGAGTTGGTTGCCACTTGAACTTAGAAGGGAATACCCCGCTCCTCGAGGATGGAGTTGTTGGATTGGGGAATCATTGGGTTGTCGTACTGGAGAAGTTAGTTTCTTTGCCATTTCAGTTGGGGAGAGCCACCATCACTTACACTGTACGAGTCAGATTCATAGTCGTAAGGGTTTGCGTATGAGTTGAAGTATCTCTGACCTGGTTATTGAGGAGTCTTGAGCACAGTTTTGGGGTTCTCAGGGACTGTTGGATTTTAAATTCGGTTCTCAATAAGGTTCCACCCGCACTAAAGCTCCAAAGGTCCGACTTCAGCTCCAAACTTTGATTTTGTGAAGACAAGTTTGATAATTAAACTAATCCAAGTTCTTCTTTTTCTTTTCTTTTGTTTTTCTTTTCTGCACTTATTGCATAAGTGTTTGCTAGGGACTAGCAAAGGCAAGTATAGGGGGATGATGAATCGACATTTCATCATCTTTATTCTATCATTTTGGCCTTAATAACCCTAGTAAATGCGTGTAATAGGCTTAATTCATGCATTTTAGCGTCCATGTATATGTGTGTAAATATTGTATAAAATGCGGTTTTTAATGCCAAAATTATAGAATAAAGAAAAGAAAAGAAAAAGAATAAAATATTGTAAATATTTTATGACCCGAAACCCCGAGACCTAGGCATCTTGATGAATAGGTCGACAAGGAATAAAGTAGGGGGAGATAAGGGCCAAATACCTATATTTATTAATTCATTCTTTATTCTTTTTGGGACCTATTTTTGGTTCCACTTTTTACACCTCAAATAAAGAAACTTTGTACATGAAAGTTGTAGATATGTAAATAAAGAAAAATACAAAATTGATTTCACTGAAAAATAATGTACAAATAAAACGTTATGGTCTGAATAAAAATCCAGAATCCCAACTGCCCAGACCCGTTTCTCACAAATGAAAACTCCAAATGCATCAAACTCATCTTTAATTGTATATAGAATACAATAAGCTATTTAATGGCGGTGGTTTCGCATTTGGCGAAGCTACGGTTTGAAAGTTGAGTTTTGGACCCTCATTGTATAATTGTACAAATTAAAATATTCTTTTTATTATTTATTTAGTATTTTTATAAGTTTATATTTTTATAAAGTTGTAAATATTATTTATAATATATTTGTATATTAAAATCAGAATAAAAATACAAAAGAAACACAAATAAAAATACTTGTATATATTATATACATAGGTACTATACCTATAAATATACATGTATAATTACTATTTCTATTTTATTAAATATACAAAACACATCAATAAAATAAAATAAAAATATAATTACGTGTATAAAAGTATGTTATAATTATATAAATTAATAATCAAAAATAAATAAATTAAATACATACAATGAAAATAAAAGAATACAATACATAGGTATTATACCTATAAAGGGCTAAAAAGTAAACTCATAAAAATATACCTCATAAAATAAATTAAAAATCATAATAAAATAATAAACATTTTTTTATTAAATAACCTAAAATTAATTAAATCATTTAATATTTTTAATTTCATTTACAAATCTTTTATTTGAGTTTTTGTCTTTTTGCGGATGACGTGGCCCCATCAGGCCACGCCATCCGTTGACCGGGGGTCAACTCCTTGACCCCAGGTCTGCTACTGCTGGACTTGTGAAAGCACCCATCCTCTCGGATTTATCGAGACCACACCTTTCACCTTTTTGAGTCGCTTCCTTCACGACTTTTGACCCCTGTCCCTAGCTCTTACACGCCTGTATCTTTTCTTGGACATTGGATCATCACAGTGCCCGTGATCTCTCCTTGAACCTCGCACCTCAACCATGTTTCAAAAGGGCATCCATCTCTCCCTTCCAACTTTGAACCCACTTCTACCCAGATCCTGACCCTAGTTCGCCGCGCTCCGGACCGGAGGGGTGACAGCCCTCCAACAGCACGCGCCGGGGCCCAGGCAAGGGCCGAGGCAGCGCTCCACCCACCTCGGTACACCCGCTGTTGAGGTCTCTCTTCCTCTTGGCCGACCAGCCAATCGAGGTTGTTTCAATCCTTTTTTTTGTAGTTTAGATAGCCATTCGTTCCAGCTTTCATCTTTGGTACTTAGTTTGCATTTCGATCAATCCCTTAGCGAAATCTAGCCATCGAACACCTCGCCGGAGCTCAAGAGCTCCGGTGGGCATTCTCGACTCCACGCCCATCGTTCTTCACACGCCAGTCAATCCTGGACCGTCTCCTCGTGCTTTTGTGTTTTTCTTGCAGGTCCAGGTGCTGGAGAACCCTTCTGGGTTCATTTTTGACCGCAATCCAAGCAGTTCGGAGCGTCTTCTTCCTCCATCGTCGTGGCGGTGCACCGGCGGAGCATCCGTCATTTTGGCACCGTTATCTGTTGCAGGACGTTTCCAGGTGGCGTCGGCAGCTGTCGGAGGAGGTTCTGACCATCGGAGGGGCTCGGATCATCAAGTTGAATCTCTCCAGGGGCCTGCTCATCTCCAGTTCTTCGTCCGTTCGCCTGAGCCGTTCAATCACGGCCTGTTCTTGCAAGGCTTCAGGCGCCGTCGGATTTTTGCAACGCCCAGCCGTCGATCGTCACCCGTGGGGAGTAATCTCAAGCGTCCAAGCCAACCGTTATCGTTTCCCCCGGGCGTGACACGTGGCGTCAAGTGGATCATCCCTCGCCGTCGGATCGACGCTTGTTGGGTATTTTGCGTATACACCCGACCACTTTTTGTAATTCGTTTTAACTCTTAAATCATTCATCTGTAGTTAAGTAGTTTTGTAATATTTTCTAAATAGCCCCTCGAGGTTCTGGTAATTGCAAAGTTATCCTCCCCAGGCGCGCGTGCTCTCGCACGTGCATCTTGGGGATTTTGCGGGGATAGCCCCTACGGCTTTGTGTTTTGAACATTAGTCCAACCAGTGTTTTATTCAGTTAGATATTTTGTTAGAAATATTGCACCTGCGCCCTTGAACTTTTCGCATATTACATAAAAGCCCCTGCCAACATGCCTTTTCTTTTTGCTTCTGGTAATTTTTGCATGCGTCTATAAAAACCAAAAAAATCCCAAAAATAAGTTTAGATCTCTGTTTCATAGTAGCATCTCGCCATATTTTTATTTTCTGTATTTCTTGCATTTTAATATTTATTAAAAATCAAAAACGTCCATTTTCAGCACTATTTGCATTATAAAATCCATAAAAAATATTAAAACACTCCAGAAAAATCCCAAAAAAATATATTTTGTTTCTATTAATGTGTTCTAACTTCAATCCAAAATTCACTTAAAATTATAAAAGAAAATTCCTAAAAACATTAAAACTCTAAAAAGCTTCCAAAAAATCCTAAAATTCCTTAGAAATCCTAAAAATACAAACTTTGTCTCTAAATTTTCTTTGTTTCATTGTCTTTAAGTGAAAATTAAATTGAAGTATTTTTTCTACTGTTTTCCATTTTATTTCTCCATTTTAAGTTTCGGCCTTGTCTTTTATCCACTGTTTTCAGTATTTTTGAATTTAAAAATACCAAAAAAACTAGGAAAAATCTAGAAAAATCACAAAAACATTATAAAATTATAAAAACCACAAAAACTTTTGATTTTCTGAATTTTAGTTTTTTTAGTTATTTTTATAAATACTCTGACCCTTCTTTTATTATATAGCTTATACATTCCAATCTTGAAAAAGAAAATATAAAAAAATATAAAATAGAAAAAGAAAATAAAAAATCAGTAAATTAAAAATCAAAATACAAAATTATAAAATCAAAAATTAAATAAAAAATATAAAATTAAAAACCCACAAAAAAAATAGCATAGTAGACACTTGATCACATACACACTCATTTTGTGCCTTAGTGCCCCGTTCTACCTGTCTGCTCCCTGTGTTCGACCTCTACACATACTTGCACTATACACATCTTTGTTGTAGAGTTATAATAAATTTTTAACTCCGCACATTTACTTTCATCGCTTGATTTAATTGTTGTGGGTTAATTGTTGTTTGAATCGGGATTAGTGAGCAGTCACCGCATCGACTGCGGTTTCGCCTTGTGAAACCGTACGACCATCGGATTTCTCGGTTCAACATATATTCATCTATATATCACTCCAATATGCCATTCAAATTTTGTCAGAAACAAAGACT
Source organism: Ottelia alismoides (assembly GCA_037367405.1). Lineage (NCBI taxonomy): Eukaryota > Viridiplantae > Streptophyta > Magnoliopsida > Alismatales > Hydrocharitaceae > Ottelia > Ottelia alismoides. The sequence continues at coordinate 490,432 of JAZKJV010008038.1, read as the reverse complement.
CCTATGATCTCCATCTAGAACACGCCGATTACAACAATTCTAAGACCGTTAAAATTACCTGTTCTAGATGGAGGTCATAGGAGTCTCTGTTTCTGACGAAATTCGAATGACATATTGGAGGGACATATAGATGAATATACACGGTGGTATTTTTCAAAAAAGAAAAAATATGGAAGATATAAGCGCCGGTGCATGTAAAGTTACATGCACCTTGGTGCAAGCTCCCCATCCTCTATACAATATACAACTAGTTCCCAAAATCCATATTTTACAAACAAGCTCGATTTTAATGAAACCACTTTCATTGGATAGATAATTTTCTAACTTGAACTTCAAAAGTGAGTTTAGTGAATTTGAAGTACATACGGAGCAGGAATATTGCCAGAAAGTTGGACTTTACGGTCTTTTCTCTTTGAGATCTAGGAGTATTTATTAATGGTGAGAATTATTTTATATTTTTATATTTTTATATACATTTGTATATACAAGTTAGAGAAAGAATTAATAGAAAAGTAGTTGATATGGAATTATTGAAAATAAATGAAATTTTGGCTATTTTCATGTGAATAACTCCTTTATTCTACAACTTTTTATAATATTTAATTTATTTTGTACAACAAAATATATAGTGATTAATGTATTTTATTAGCAAGAATCATTTTATTAATTTATTGATTTTAATGATATTAATTTGATATTTGGCTCAGGGATTTAGCTAAGATAATATATTGAGATGATGAATCATGGATTCATCACCCTCCTATACTTAAACTTTACTAATCCTCGAGCAAGTAAAGAATGAATAAGTTAGATTAACCACTGACTATGCATGTGAATACAAGACTTGATCTGTTGAAAAACTCTCGGTTTTAGAGATCCTAAAATTCCAAGCCAAACCAAGCTCTAGTCAAAAGGTATCCAATTTCCCTAATCATAAGACTCTCTGTATACATATATAATAAGGATATGACATTAAGTGTGGACTGCATTTACAAGAGTAGAGTCGCAACGTCAGACTTACAAGTGAAGATGGAAGGTCGGTTGATGAAGAGTATAGGTTTGTGTAGTTTCTTCTTTCCCTCTCATTGGAACATGGATCCTTGGCTAAAGGAGCTGACACTCTTGTTTCATGAAGCCTTCATCAATTTTATCCCATCCTTGAGCATCATAAAATCAGGTCCTGTCTATTTTTCTGGAGTTTTTGATTTTGTATTTTTTAAATACTAGCAGCATTTACTGATGGATTTTTTCCTCTTGAGCATGTAGATTATCCCTCTTCGGAAACATTATTCCAACCCACATCATCATGTCATCAGACCTCATATAGCAAGATGTAAAGTTCATGTGTGCAAGTTAGGTTACTATCTATAAGAGTCATGCATGTGTTGTGAAATATTCTACTTAGACAGTCAAGATGACACTGAACTTAATCCTGTAATCTCAAAGAATTAAGTCTAGTAGACCTAATCGCCTCAATTTCAGTTCCTTTAAGGTTCATGTGATTAGGTGGATTAAGGTCCAACCAAGCTTCAATCTTCAGATTTTATTTAGACTTGTTCATTTGTCATCATCAATCCGAAAAAATGCAAATGCTATGTAATGCAGATAGAAATCTTTTTGTGAAGCAATTTTCTGATTTTGAACTTTTTATGGGATTTTTAAAAACGTTTTGCAAATTTTTATGAAACTTTTTGAAAACATTTTTTGCAAATTTTTATAGATGTTTGGTTTTGTAACTTTTTAGGGATTTTCAAAAATAAAAGGGTTAATAAAATAATTTTGTGCAGATATTTACACGAGAGTGCATCTTATTATTTTACAAGAATTAGGGTTGGAGAATGTACAAGTTTTATCTATAGGGTTTGTACATACTTTTTATTTACTTCAATCATGTACAAGGTTCTCAAAATAATTTTGTAAAGATTTTCATAACCATTTTAAAAACTTTATTTTTGCAAATAATATAAAAATAATTTTATAAATATTTACAAAATTTGAAAATCATTTTGCAAAGATTTTTTAAATAGTATGTATAAGTTTTTCAAAGTATTTTTCAACCATTTTCCAAACATTTGCAAATAGATTTTCAAAACATTTCATTCAAACAAATAAAATGAATATTACAAACAAAACTCTCTTACAAATTTGAAATTATTTCACAAAATATTTTACAAAAGATTTTTCAAAGAATTTTCCAACCATTTTTCAAATATTTTGCAAAACATTTTTAACATGTTTATTAACCCTAATTACAATTAATTTGATGTGCATTTTAATTTTTATTAATTAACCATATTATTAAAAAATACGAATGTACGAGTTATGACTAAAGTATATACACCGTATATACGAACCCCTTATACATAGCTTGAGTTATGTCCCCATAGATCGGAGAGAAAAGGAAGACATAACTCGTATAGGAAAGTCTATACTACAACGACTGAATAAAGAATGAGAAGTCGATCATCTCCCCTATACATAAGATTAATTATTCATAAGTACAATAGACTGTATACAAAGTAGGGAGGGTCGAGGGTAGGAACGAATAAAATAAATGACTCGACCAGTCTCCCACTATAATTAAGGTAAAATATCCCCAAGTATAGACAAGATATCAAGATTTGAGGAGACATGCGAGGGGATTAAAGAATGAACATACGTATACCACTCATTGCCCTATACTTAGGGTGGAGTATATCCTAAGTATAACAACAATGAATGGGGTGAGTGACTTGTCAATAGAATGAAAAATGAAAAGAAAAAAAGAAGAAAATGATTAACTAATCAAAATACATTTAGATGCCCTGTCTGAATTTATTGATGCTGCAAGTTGAAGCTCTTCATAGTAGACTACATGTATAGAGTCAATTACGGACATGAATGTATCATGCTCGAGATATGGCTTCAGAAGCTATCCGTTGATGACGAAGGGTTGTGCGTCAGCTGACAAACCAGATATCATGATACTTCTACTGTCACACACATGCTTCACTATATACGACTCAGCCCACTTGCTCTTCAAATTCCCTTGGAAAGTTTTAACTTTGCATCGAACAATCAAACCTTCTTACCCAATTCAAAAGTCTTGATGTGGATATGCTTGTCATGCCACTTCTTGACTTTCACCTTGTACATCAAGATGTTGTCATATACATAGTCACAGAATTCAAGGAGTCGATTCAGATCAAACTTTCTATTCTTTTACGCTTTCTTTGGATCCAAATTGTAGATATTAATTGGCCACAGAGATTTATGAATTCAAAAGGAAAACGACATGGCTTGTCGTATACGAGACAATAGGGAGACATTCCCGACGGTGACTTGTAGGTAGTCCGGTAGGCCCAAAGAATCAAGTCGAGCAATTGTGATCAATTCTTTATGTCAGAACATACAAGCTTCTAGAGAATTGTCTTAATTTCCTTATGAGCGTGAAATCCACCTCTTTAATAATCGTAAATTGTAGTATAGGAGGTGAAAATCGGTCGATCAAAAACCACAATCTTTGAATGTTGTGGACTAATTTTACTTGGCAAGTCTACCAAGGTCGAACTCAGGGAACGGTGATTCTTAGTTGCGTGGCCTTAAATCAAATTAAATAATTAATAAATGCTCGATTAATTTATGTGTTGCAAAAATATACAATGCAATGATGACAATGCTGTGCAAAGAAAATAAATGGGAACACTAATTCAGCTCAGGATCTTGAGATTTTTCACGATTTCAATAATCAATTAACAAATTCAATTAATCATCAAATATAATCACATATTGAATAATATTAAAACCAAGAAAGATCAATCAACTCCAAGTTACATGATAATAGATTTATCAATGTAGATTCATGTCAAAGATTCAATGTAAATTGACTACTCCAAGTTAATAGTCGATCACCCAAATAGAGAGTTGAAAATATTGGTCCTCGATTCAACCTCTGTAAAGATTAAATTATTTGGAATAATCAACAATAAATACAAGAGGTTAATCAAATTGAAATCCTCCACCGAACTCCTGCAACAGATTTATCGTTAATTCTCAAGCATCAATATGTCAAAGTTAGCCTGCAAAAGCCAACAGATATCCTCAATAATAATTCTCAATAAATGACCTCAGATCTGTTCATAATCTACGCTAAATGGTAGAGCACGGAATTAGCTTCGAAACGACATATTATACGCTAAAATCGGAGTTCGTATGAAAAAGATATGCTCAATTGAAATTGCAGGGACTAAAATGTAAATAAAACAAAGTTTTCCTTGCAAAGAGGTCCCTGGGAGGACTTATCTATAATTAATAAAAACTTGAGGGGCCTGGATGTAATTTACCCCTGACGGGGTATTTTTGCAATTTTTGAAAATATCAGGGGTGTGGATGCAATTTTTTTCACAAGCACGTGCCTTGCACGTGCATCTGGAGGCTCGGGTCGTCGGCTTAGGCTCGGGTGTCCCGGAGTTGAGGCTCAGGTGATGAACCTGAGGCTTGGATGAAAGGGCTGAGGCTCGGGGGTCCCGAGCCTAGGTGGCGGTCGGTGGAGGCTTGGGGACCCCGAGGCGGAGGCTTGGGCGCCGAGCCTGTGGTATGGGAGATGCGGGCACGTGGCAGATCTACATCCGTTGGATCAAGGGCTACCGCCCGATCCAACGACGGATGGAGGGGGGGTGCTACCGCGGCGGAAGGAGGCGGACGTGAAGGCGGCCGGCGAAGGCTCGGCGAAGCGATGGCGACTGTTCGGCGGAGGGGGGGTGAGGTCGGAGGTGAGCGGAGCTCGACCGACACACGTCCGAGCTGCTGCGGAGGCGTGGGGGTCGGTGAAGGTGCCGCGCTCCTGCGGAGGAGAAGGTCGACGCGGAGGTGGCGACGCCGCCCCTCGGCCGAAACACGGCGCGAGGGTGGAGGCGCGGAGGTGGAAGCGGCCGATGCGCGGTGGAGGTGGTGGCCGAGTACCTGCAACTGAGATCAAAAAGGAAGGGGGGGTGTGCGTCGAGGGGGACCGGGTTTCGGCTTGTGCAAAGCAAACAGAGATGACGTGGGTTCGGGTCCAGAAGAGCGATGGAGAGGGGTATCTGTGCTGGGGTCACGGCGGCTACGAGAGGCTGTCGGAGCGTACGCGAGCGTGGAAGCTCGGAGCAACACACGAGGCGGTGGCTGGATCACGCCGTGAGCCGCTGTCACCGGCCAAAATAGAGGAAGGGCGGATGAAGGGATGGCCGATCTTTGGTGTGCTTTATAGGAGGAGGAGAAGGTTGGCGTTATGTGATGGAGAAGATGAACGGGCGTGGTGGTAATGGCCGACGAGGGCGGCGGCATTACCAACCTGGAGCAATGGGGGTTACGGGAGATTGGCAACGGCCATGGGGAGGAAGGAGATGGGGTCACATGCCGCGCACGTGACCAGCAAAGGGAAGAGGTCACGTGCGTGGCACGTGACCTGGGGCGGCAGTGGAGAGAGAGTGGGGTGCCACGTGGCACGCCCAGGCGCTGCCACGTGGCGCCCTAAAAAAATTTCAAAATAAAAGATGAAGAAAAATAGAAAAGAAATAGAAAGAGACCTCAAATCGAAAAGTTTTCTTCACAAAAGTTGTTCGTCTTGTCGAGATCTACAACTTTTATGAAGGACCCGGGAGCAAAAGAGGTCACCTGTGCGAAGTGGTATTTTTTGTGGCTCTCCATGTGTATAGAAAGCCGACTTTTTGGGATTTTGTATTTTTTGGTAGTTTTAAAGGGGATAAAAATTATAGAAAAAATACGATAAAATACAAGAAAATAAATTACACATTAATCTAATTTTTTGGATTTTTAGTGGATAAGAAATTAGGAAAATAAAATAGAAGTCAGAAACGCACAACTTTTGTACAGACCGACAACGGACACTTGAACTTGGTCAGTTTCTTTGATCTCAGTTTTGATCTGGATTTGGATTTTTGCGTCGCTTAATAAAACTTTCATCAAAGAACATAAATGAAAAAGAAATAAAATTAAAAGAGTTAATTAAGGACATAAAAACTGAAACAAAAAATAGCAAAAAGTCAAAATGCGCAAAAGAGGCCCAAAACCCAACTTTCACAAATGAGCTCCAAATTTTACGAAATTGGTCTTATTTTGAAGGTATTTGAAAATGGAGTATTTTAAAAGTGAGTAGACCAAAATCGGACACTATATGAGGGGGATATGCTCGTTTTAGTCCGTCAGATGTGAAATTAGACTTTGGGATTATTTGACACTTATTGGAGTTAGTAATTTTTTTGTATTTTTTATTTAATGAAGTTAGTAATACCTACACAATGGAGTTAGTTTTGGGTCAATCGGAATTAGGATGAATTAATTAAAAATAGGAGAAGTTAGCGGCTTTTTGGGCTAATTTACACTTGGGATTTTTAATGCAATTTATGCATGATGAAATGCAGATATTATTCGCTCATGTATGAATGCTAATAATGCTCTATTAATGATTAATTATAGATGAATGATGGGGAACAGAGCCTAAATGACCAATTTTAGCATGATGAATACGAGATTCATCATACCCCTATACTTAGACCATGCTCGTCCCCGAGCATGAATGAATGACTTAGTTGAATATATCCCTGACTGTGCATGTGAATTTTCAAGTCTTAATTCATAGAAGACCCTTAATTTGAGTGATCCTAAACTTTTGGGCTCAACCAAGCTTTAATAAAAAGGAATCCAACTTCTCTAATTTTCCAGACTCTCTTTTTGTACATATAGTATAAGGATATGAACTTAAGTGTACTGCATTTCATGAGAGTCGAGTCGGGGCATCACTCAAAGTTCCAGTCCCAAAGATCCTCCTCTAAACCTAATCCTCAACACTAGGGAATAAGTCTATTCTTACTTCAGTCAACCGTCTCATTAGTTTGTCAGACTTGAAAGTGTAGATGGACGGCCAGATGATGGAGGGCATAGGATTGTGTCAGATTTTCTCTCCCTCACATTGGAACAAGGTGCCTCTTGAGTGTCTTATTACTCAACACAAGTATATTTTTATTTTGTTGATCAATGTGTCCGTCAAGAGAATTTGGAGTCGTCTGCACTTGTTTTTCTGGGAGTACACCGGGGTGTGTCTCTTTTGAGTATCTAAGATACCTTCGACACCCAGACTTGTATCACTTACGTTGCAGAGCCCTTTTTGTGGTGTCAGCCCGACTCCTTGGTCCTAATTAGCGCTTAGTCCAAGTGGACACTTTGAAAATGTTTGGGAGCGCTCACCATTGGTGGAAGCTCATTTGGAATTTAACTTTGGATGATAAAGCTTTTCTTTAACAGTTCTTTTTCTTTTCTTTTGTTGGCTAGCTCCACTGCTTTTACTAAAAGTTGGCGTACACTGATCAACAATTTTCATTAAGTTTCATCACACCCTGGCACTTAGGTCAATATTAAAAAAAAGATAGCATATGAACTTGTTCACATACTGGCTAGGTTTTTGCTGACACTCAGGTTTTTTTGAAGCCTTCATTAACTTTATACCATCCTCGAATATCAATAGATCGGGTCTAAACTCAAATCTCTAGTCCTAGTTCCTCAAGTGATATCTCAACTCATCTCATCAAGCATGCAGTTGTGGGAGTGATTGTGCTGATCATATTCTTTTTGAAGGTAGAGATGAAGAGTGCAATATAGCGCTCAAATCTTTCAAACTAGAGAAGTGCGGATTATTAAGTTCTAAAAACCCTAATGACTAAGACAGGCTAACTCAGAATCTCAAGATCTCAGAAATCCAGTGTCCTCAAAAATCCTCAAGCCTTGAGTGATGGTGAATGTGTCAAGAATATATCAACCAAGGAATGCATGAAATGCTTGATGAAATGCAAGACCACGAGTGATGATTTTTTTGGTGTTGTTGTTGTTGTTGTTTTTTGAAAAACATGTATTATACACAATACTTATACCCATCCCCGATGTTAGATAAAAACAATTAAAGCACAAGCTATGGATAAAGTAGATAAAATATATACAAACACACCCCCTATACTTAGCTTGTGCTATGTCCTCATGGCACAAAGTGAAATGTTGACATAGCTCGTACTAAATATAGAAGGTTTAAAAACAAAAGAAGAGAAGTGTTGTAGAAACAATGAAATCAGTCCCCTAAGTATCGGGGATCGAGAGCGAGTAGATGGGTATACAGAAGAGTGGCGGTTTCAGAGAGGTGTGCTATCTGGTCAGATCAAATTTATCGTCAAAATCTATGCCCTGAGTGAAGGAGATTTGTTCAACTTGTACTAATTGCACGTTGGATTCGACAAAATGTTTAAGCAGCTGACCGTTGACTATAAATGTTTGAGTGCTATCTGTGGTCTCTGAGATCTCAACACTCCCATTATTGTGTACCTCTCTTACAATGAAGGGTCCCCTCCATTTCGATTTCAATTTCCCTTGGAAAATTTTCAATTTTGCATTAAATAGCCAAACTTTCTGTCCTTGGACAAAGATCTTGGTTCGAATGTTCTTGTCATGCCATTTCTTTACCTTGTCCTTGTAAATGGTGCTATTTTCATACGTATGATTTCTAATTTCAGATGGTTCATTCAAATCCATCTCGCGGTTCTTCTTTCCTTGGTGACAGTTCCAATTAATCTTTTTGATTGCCCATTCTGATTTATGCACGAGTTCTGCGAGCAAATGGCATGGCTTTCCATATACCATTCGAAACGGGGAGGTGCCCAATGGGCTCTAATAAGCAGTTCGGTAAGCCCATAGAACTTGGTCCAGTAGTTGGGACCAGTTCTTCCTGTCAGGGCGAACGAGCTTCTGTAAAATTCCTTTAACCTCCCTGTTTGACACCTCGACCATGCCATTAGATTGTGGATGGTAAGGAGTAGCGACACGGTGCTCGATGCCGTATTCCTTAGTCAACTTCTTCACCTCCTGGTTGACAAAGTGACTTCCCCCATCAGATATTAAAACTTTTGGAATTCCAAACCTCGAAATAATATGATCTTTCAAAAACTTGCAAACAGTTTTGCTATCTGCAGCTCGAGTAGGGATAACCTCCACCCATCTAGATAAATAATCTACCGCGAGAAGAATATATTCAAATCCTTGACTGTTAGGGAATGGACCTATAAAGTCAATGCCCCATGCATCGAATACATCACAGATGATCACTGATTGCATAGGCATGGCATCTTTGGAACCAATGGTTCCTCCCATTCTCTGACAGACGGAGCACGACCTAACAAAATTGTAAGCATCCTTAAACAAGGTCGGCCAGTAAAATCCACATTGCAATATCTTCTCAGCAGTCCTCTTCCCAGAGTGATGTCCTCCCGCCTCCAAGGTGTGGCATAGATTGAGGATACTTTGATATTCCTCTTGAGGAATACATCTTCTCCATATGCAATCCGGTCCTTCAAAAAAAAGGAATGGATCTTCCCAATGATAGTGTCTCGCTTCAGATATGAGTCGATCTATTTTGTTTCTGGGCCAACCTTGAGGAACTTCATTGGTGACGAGATAATTCACCGTGTCTGCATACCAAGGGAGTGAGTCAATAGCAGAAATTGACTCGTCTGGGAAGGTTTCATGGATGGATCCAGATTCCGGAATTTTGTTATGTTCATCCGTGATAAATGATCAGCGACGACATTCTTAACGCCAGGTTTGTCCTTAATCTCCAAATCAAATTCTTGAAGCAGTAGAATCCATCTCAGAAGTCGTGCTTTTACGTCCTTTTTGGCTATTAAATAGCGAATGGCAGAGTGGTCTGTGTAAACTGTCACCTTAGATCCTAGAAGTATTGATCGAAATTTTTCTAAGGAAAAAACCATAGCAAGCATTTCTTTTTCGGTCACAGTGTAATTTTTCTGAACAGAGTCTAAAACTTTGCTTGCGTAGTGAATAGCATACGGGATTCCATCTTTTCGTTGTCCTAATACAACCCCTACAGCGAAATCGGATGCGTCTGTCATGATCTCGAAGGGAAGAGACCAGTCAGGAGCTTGTAGGACGGGAGTCTCAATGATCCTTCTCTTGAGTAATTCGAATGCTTCTAGACACTTATGACATACCACGAATTCGGTGTCTTTCCCAAGAAGGTCAGTTAGCGGTCGGGCAATTTTTGAAAAATCTTTGATAAATCTCCTGTAAAATCCGACATGCCCTAGAAAAGACCGTATTTGTTTCACATTTGTGAGTGGCTCTAGTTTCTTGATCACATCAACTTTGGCAGGGTCAACCTCCATTCCCTTCTTGGAGATGAAATGCCCCAATACAATGCCCTCTTTCACCATGAAATGGCTTTTCTCCCAAGAGAGCACCAGATTCACTTCCCTTCACTTTTGGAGGACTCGATCCAGGTGTGCTAGACAATCATCGAATGAATCACCATGAACCGAGAAGTCATCCATGAAGACCTCCAGGAAATCCCCAACCATGTCGGCAAAAATCGCAATCATGCATCGCTGAAAGGTGCCGAGGGCATTGTAAAGCCCAAAAGGCATTCGCTTGAATGCGTATGTACTGAAGGGACATGTAAAAGTAGTCTTTTCCTGGTCTACGGGGGTGATGGCTACCTGATTGTAGCCCGAGTACCCGTCTAAGAAACAGAAGTATTCTCTCCCTGCCAATCTCTCCAGGATTTGATCAATAAAAGGCAGCAGAAAGTGATCCTTCTTCGTTGCGGCATTCAGGCGCCTGTAATCCACACACACACGCCACGACGTAGGTACCCATGTCGTAATCTCTTCTTCCTCCTCATTGCTAATAATCTGAAGTCCCGACTTTTTCGGGACTACATGCAAAGGTGACACCCATTTAGAGTCGGAGATGGGATATATGAACCCAGCTTTACACCATTTTTCTATCTCAGTCTTAACCACTTCTCGTAAGTTTGGATTCAATCTCTGTTGGCATTCACGGGAGGGTTTAGCAATATCTTCCAAGTAAATATGGTGTGAGCACAGGGCTGGGTTAATCCCTCGGAGATCAGACAATCTCCAGCCTATAGCCTTGCGGTTTTCTCCAAAACATTAAGCAGGCGGATCTCCTGCTCTTCGGTCAGATGTGAGCTGATAATGACCGGAAATTGTCACTTTTCTCCTGCAAGGAAGGCATACTTAAGTGTAGGGGGCAATGGTTTGAGTTCAGGTAAGTCAATGATATTTCTCGAATCTGGTTCTGTCAGTGATGTTTCTTGTTGTGATGTGGACGCTTGTAGTGTATCAATGTTGGCCATCATCGTGGTTGTATCAGGGATTGGATCGCTAATGATGGAATGAGGTGTGGCAATCGCCGCGTCCGATCTGTGTACCTTACTCAAGGGTTGTCCATAAGGAGAAGGAGTGACAGGTCCAGAGGGGCCTCTGAGTCTCCTAGAGTATAGGTAGATGCATGAATGAGCTGGCAGACTAAATCATCAACAATTTCCTCTCCAGATGAGGTTGATTCTATCATAGCGGTTGGATTTTGTCTACAGGGCCCAACTGTTGCTTCTGTAATTTCAGTCTCAGTTTCTGATTTTTCAGACTCGGTGCTCGACTCAGTGTCAGGTCTTTGGAACCTAGTTTGCTGCATTTTAAGTTCAACTTTTCCAAACTGGATTCTCCCGGATGTGTAATCAAATATAGCTCCTGCGGTCCTAAGGAAGGGTCGCCCTAGTATCATCTGGGAATCTTTCCAATTTCTAGGGACATCCATGTCAAGAATTGTAAAATCCACTGGGTAGTTTTGTCCCTCTATGTAGATGACAACATTTCGAATCTCGCCCCTAGGTCTCTTAGTTGATGTGTCTGCGAATTGAAGTACGGCTGCAGATTGCTTAAGAGGACCTAGATTTTGATGCTCATATAGGGTTGTGGGCATGAGATTGATGGATGATCCATTGTCTAACAATGTTCTTGCAAACTTGATTTCCTTAATGTAGCTAGTGACGAAGTGAGCACCCATGTCTCTTTTCTTTCGTGGCAGCTCATTTTTTATAAGACGAGATGTGTCTATTGAGAGTATGTGTTTCTTTGTTCGGCTAGAAGTCTGTTTGTTGGCTCTTGTTGGTGTGCATCTCACCTTCAGGTATTTTCGAAAAGCCGAGTCTCTTTCTATCATCTCGTCTAGGGACAGAGTGACCTTAATATTTTCCTTATAGATGCGGGCCATCTCTTCATCATTTTTTTGTTTTTTTATGTTTTTCTTCTTTCCTGCCGTAAGAGCACGGGGGAAAGGAATGGATTTGTTGTGATCAACAGCATCACTTTTATTGAATGAAAAATTTATTACAGGACTCGGACTCGGACTAAAAACAGGGAAATTTATGGGCAGATGTGGCTGGTGTCTTGGTGGCATTTCTCTGTCTGACTCAGACTCAGACTCTTCATTATATCTGGGTGGTGTGGGTGGGACTTGTTCTTTCTCCTCCTGTCTTCCTTTGTCAATTCCCCCAGGATTGTGTGAATTGGTGGACACGGGGGCTATGTCTTCGTGTTCCTTTGCTCGATCAGGCATGGTTACAGTCCTTCTGCTCCTAAGAGAGATATGATAAGAGTTATTATTCAAGGAGGGCTCAATTTCAGGTACGGAATAGTCAGAGATTAATACCTGATTGTGTCCAAGGCTATTTGGGTTATCCTAGACTTGGGCTGGAATCACGGTCTGGGGTGCAGCCACCTCATCCCTCCAATGAGAGAGTCGATTTATGTCGACTCTCATATCATGAAGCTCATCCAGCACTCGTTGGAGTTCTGGAGAGATAGCAGAAGAGGAGGACCCTTGGACCTGCCTGGCCTGAGGTCCCTGATATTGGCCTTGTTGGCTTTGGCGTTGGTTCTGCTGTGGCTGAGGTTGCGGGTTCTGATAAACCCGTGCGATATTGCTGCCTCTGCTGCGGTTGAGGCTGGTAGGTGGGCCGGGCTTGCGGTGGACGAGGGTTCGCAGTTGAGTTTTGGTCTGAGCGATTGACCGGTTCCAAATTATACCAGACTCCGTTTATCTCCATAACCTGTGGAGGTTCCTCAAAATCAGTTTGAGCGGAGGTTTCATCAGTTTGTTGGGATAAGACTTGGTCTCCATCCCAATGGCTATGTTGTCCTACCCCTTGACCTTGAATGTAGTGAATTTGGTGTATGTATGCGGGGGGTGCAATCTTTGATACCCTGTCAGCCAATTCCTCCATTTGTTTATGCAATTTAGCTAATTTCTCCATATCAGATGATTTATGGATCTCATCCACCTTTTTATAAATATGCTCAACCATAGTTAGCTTATCAGATATTATTCCTATATCAGCATTGTGGTCGGTTGTCAGATTATTCACCATATTTTTGGAGCCGGCTATGTAAGCCCGGCTAGATTCAGCAAGTCTTTCGAACACCTTGTAGACGGTGTCCTCGTAGCGCCCCATGTAGCTTCCTCCGCAGGATGCACTAACCAACCCTTGAGTCTCAGGGTTCAGCCTGCTTACAAGACTTTGGACCAGCACCATTTTACTTATCCCGTGTCCTGGGCATTTTTGTACTAAGTCTGTGAATCTTTCCCAGGTTTCATGAAATGGTTCATTCGGGTGTTGGGTGAAACTCATGAGCTTGATCCTCATTTGATTAATTCTACTAACTGGGTAGAATTTCTTTAAGAATAGAGTCTTGAATGTGGCCCATGTAGTGATTATTTCCCCTAGATTTTTCAGCCAGTAAGCCGCCTTATCAGTCAAGGCGAAGGGGACAGCTCTCAACCTTATGTAGTCCTGGCTAACCCTAGGGTGGCATAGGTTAGCACAGACTAATTCGAAGTCGCGGAGGAAGATATATGGTTCTTCATAATTATTTCCTCTGAATTTTGGCAACAGTGCAAGGAAATGCGGTTTGTGTTCGAACGCATCCTCAGGGGGGACATGTCTCAACCAATTATAGTCTTCATCTAATTCCGGGAGATACGTGTCTTCCATAGCATCCTCGCCTTGTTGCATTATTTCTATTTGTGCCCTAAATAGTTCATTGTGTTGTTCGACAGCAGTTATCCTAGCCAAGAGTGCCCGAATGGGGTCATTGTCGTTCTCATCATCAGCAGGGTTCTTCTTTGGAGGCATTGTGATTCACCTTCAGAAAGGAAGAGTTCAGTGTTAAGTGCCGGAATTGAATGAGGTTTTTGCTAAGGATAAGAGATTCCTTAGCAAAGGAGTAAAAAGAACAAGATGCTAAGACAAGGAGGATGGAGAGAGTCCTTACGAGGAAGCAGACACAAAGCAAACACAAGCCAATTTTCAGGTTGACCACTCAACACAGATGAAGGCATATCAGGGTTCGGCCGCTTATCTTTTCAATTTTAATTTAATGACAAGACAATCTTGCAAATTAAGCGGAGCTGTTAGGTGCCGAAATATTTCATAAAGATTGTCCCGAGTTCATACAAATAGTTGCACCCACTTTTAGCCAGTATAGGTATAAGTACGGACCGTTTAAACGGATACCCGTGTTACTTGAGGACGGTGCCTTCCGCAGTGTCCTCTAAACTACCTACTCTGCTAAGGGAAGTCAGACCGTAAACGGCTACCCGAGACCCTCACTGAAAAGTAGCTAATTCTTTTTAAAATCAGTAGTCTGAATGAAGTATTTCAGTTTTTGGCTCTACCCTAAGGTGTGCGATCTTGTCCTTACACAAACAATGAGTGGGTTTCTCTCCACCAAACAAAAGTAAATTTTAGGTCAGTTTATTTACAGTCACCTTGATTAGCAGTCCCAATTTTAGATTAAGGTTATCACTGTAGTTTATGTGAGCACATAAATTCACGCCTAACGAGCAGTCCCAATTCCGTTAATTCCTAAGTTGTAAAACTCGAGGAGGGAGAATCGAAAAAGCCAATGCAAGCGTAAATAAATGATGCATGCTTAAGAGAAGGACTTACAGTGAATCCTCGCGTTCTTCATGCGGGATGCAAGATAAGGAATTTAAATTTACACTAAATGATATGCACATATGGAAAATGCCCTAAACAGATAGTTCTATTAGCGGGAAGAATTTATTGAATTTTTTGGCTAATGTTGAACGATCTACAGTGTGTTTAATTAGTGAAAAGTGTGGCCTAAAGATTACAAGCACAATCAATGATAAACAAGCAAGCGTATATGTGCCTAAGTCCTACGCCACTCAAGTCAGGTCCCAACCACACAGAAGGGGTTGAAACAGACCCGACACACCACATGAATGTTCAATCTTAATTATTACAAGGGTTCAAAGAGAGGGACCATGAGAATATTGCAAAAATTAACGCTATGCTAAGCTCTCTCTCACAAAATTAAAATTCATTCTTCATTGTAGATCCTTGATTTAATATCAAAATCCAGCTCCTAGAAGTCTGCGAAGAGAGAATTTGCGGTTAGTAGAAGAAGTAAGAGAGAAATGCAAAATAAAATGCAGGAAAAAAATCACACAAAAATTAGTCTCACAAAAAATAATTACAAAAAATTGATTTAAAACCCTAAAAATTCGCCGTTCCCCGGCAACGGTGCCATTTGATGAGCGTGAAATCCACCTCTTTAATAATTGTAAATTGTAGTATAGGAGGTGAAAATCGGTCGATCAAAAACCACAATCTTTGAATGTTGTGGACTAATTTTACTTGGCAAGTCTACCAAGGTCGAACTCAGGGAATGGTGATTCTTAGTTGTGTGGCCTTAAGTCAAATTAAATAATTAATAAATGCTCGATTAATTTATGTGTTGCAAAAATATACAATGCAATGATGACAATGCTGCACAAAGAAAATAAATGGGAACACTAATTCAGCTCAGGATCTTGTGATTTTTCACGATTTAAAACATCAATTAACAAATTCAATTAATCATCAAATATAACCACAGATCGAATAATATTGAAACCAAGAAGATCAATCAACTCCAAGTTACAGGATAATAGATTTATCAATGTAGATTCATGTCAAAGATTCAATATAAATTGACTACTCCAAGTTAATAGTCGATCACCCAAATAGAGAGTTGAAAATATTGGTCCTCGATTCAACCCTGTAAAGATTAAATTATTTGAATAATCAACAATAAATACAAGAGGTTAATCAAATTGAAATCCTCCACCGAACTCCTGCAACAGATTTATTGTTAATTCTCAAGCATCAATATGTCAAAGTTAGCCTGCAAAAGCCAACAGATATCCTCAATAATAATTCTCAATAAATGACCTAATATCTGTTCATAAGCTATGCTAAATGGTAGAGCACGGAATTAGCTTCGAAACGACATATTATACGCTAAAATCGGAGTTCGTATGAAAAAGATATGCTCAATTGAAATTGCAGGGATTAAAATGTATACAACAAAGTTTTCCTTGCAAAGAGGTCCCTGGGAGGACTTATCTGTAATTAATAAAAATTTGAGGGGCCTGGATGTAATTTACCCCTGGCGGGGGTATTTTTGCAATTTTTGAAAATGCCAGGGGTGTGGATGCAATTTTTTCACAAGCGCGTGCCTTGCACGTGCATCTGGAGACTCGGGTCGTCGGCTTAGGCTCGGGTGTCCCGGAGCTGAGGCTCAGGTGATGAACCTGAGGCTTTGGATGATAGGGCTGAGGCTCGGGGGTCCCGAGCCTAGGTGGCAGTCGGTGGAGGATGGGGACCCCGAGGCAGAGGCTTGGGAGCCGAGCCTGTGGTATGGGAGATGCGGCCATGTGGCAGATCTACAGCCGTTGGATCAAGGGCTACCACCCGATCCAACGACGGCTGGAGGTGGGGTGCTGTCGCGGCGGAAGGAGGCGGACGTGAAGGCGGTCGGGGAAGGCTCGGCGAAGCGATGGCGACTGTTCGGCAGAGGGGGGCGAGGTCGGAGGCGAGTGGAGCTCGGCCGACACACGACCGAGCTGCTGCGGAGGCGTGGCGGTCGGCGAATGTTCCGTGCTCTTGCGGAGGAGGAGGTCTACGCGGAGGTGGCGACGTCACCCCTCGGCCGACACATGGCACGAGGGTGGAGGCGCGGAGGTGGAAGCGGCCGATGCACGGCGGAGGCGGTGGCCGAGTACCTGCAACTGAGATCAAAAAGGAAGGGGTGGGGGGGGTGCGTCGAGGGGGAACAGGATTCGGCTTGTGCAAAGCCGGCGGAGATGGCATGGGTTCGGGTCCAGGAGAGCGATGGAGAGGGGTACCTGTGCTGGGGTCACGGCGGCTACGAGAGGCTGCCGGAGCGTACGCGAGCGTGGAAGCTCGGAGCAGCACACCAGGTGGTGGCTGGATCACGCCGTGAGCCGCTGTCACCGGCCAAAATGGAGGAAGGGAGGATGAAGGGATGGTCGATCTGGTGTGCTTTATAGGAGGAGGAGAAGGTTAGCGTTACGTGATGGAGAAGATGAACGGGCGTGGTGGTAAATGGCCGACGAGGGCGGCGACGTTACCAACCTGGAGCAATGGGGGTTACGGGAGATGGGCAACGGCCATGGGGAGGAAGGAGATGGGGTCACGTGCCGCGCACGTGACCAGCAAAGGGAAGAGGTCACGTGCGTGGCACGTGACCTGGGGCGGCAGTGGAGAGAGAGTGGGTGCCACGTGGCACGCCCAGGCGCTGCCACGTGGCGCCCCAAAAAAATTCAAAATAAAAGATGAAGAAAAATAGAAAAGAAATAGAAGGAGACTCGAATCGAAAAATTTTCTTCACGAAAGTTGTTCTTCTTGTCGAGATCTACAACTTTCATGAAGGACCCAGGAGCAAAAGAGGTCACCTGTGCGAAGTGGTATTTTTGGTGGCTCTCCATGTGTATAGAAAGCCGACTTTTTAGGATTTTTTATTTTTTTGGTGGTTTTAAAGGGGATAAAAATTATAGAAAAAATGCGATAAAATATAAGAAAAATAAATTACACATTAATATAATTTTTTTGGATTTTAAATGGATAAGAAATTAGGAAAATAAAATAGAAGTCAGAAACACACAACTTTTGTACAGACCGACAACAAATACTTGAACTTGGTCAGTTTCTTTGATCTCAGTTTTGATCTGGATTTGGATTTTCACGTCGCTTAATAAAACTTTCATCAAAGAACATAAATGAAAAAGAAATAAAATTAAAAGAGTTAACTAAGGACATAAAAACTGAGGTCAAAAATAGCAAAAAGTCAAAATGCGCAAAAGAGGCCCAAAACCCAACCTTTCATAAATGAGCTCCGAATTTTACGAAATTAGTCTTGTTTTGAAGGTATTTGAAAATGGAGTATTTTAAAAGTGAGTAGACCAAAATCAGACACTGTATGAGGGAGATATGCTCGTTTTAGTCCGTCAGATGTGAAATTAGACTTTGGGATTATTTGACACTTATTAGAGTTAGTAATTTTTTTTGTATTTTTATTTAATGAGGTTAGTAATACCTACACAATGGAGTTGGTTTTGGGGTCAATCGGAGTTAGGATGAATTAATTAAAAATAGGAGAAGTTAGCGGCTTTTTGGCTAATTTACACATGGGATTTTTAATGCAATTTATGCATGATGAAATGCAGATATTATTCACACATGTATGAATGCTAATAATGCTCTATTAATGATTAATTACAGGTGAATGATGGGGAACCGAGCCTAAATGACCAATTTTAGCATGATGAATACGATATTCATCATCTCCCTATTCGAACAGTCTGCCAAGCCATTAGATTGTGGGAGGTATGGAGAAGCGATGCAATGTTTAATGCAGTACTCTTCAGTCGGCTTCTTTACTTCTCTGTTAATGAAATGGCTACTGCCATCTGAAGTCAGAAGTTTAGGGATCCGGAACCATGCAATGATATGTTCTTTCAGAAATTAGTAGATGGCACAACTATCGACGGCTTGAGTTGGGGTAGCCTCCACCCAACAACTGACATAGTCGACATAGAGCATGATATACTTATATCCATGACTATTGGGAAATGAGACCATGAAGTAGTTTCCCCACGCATCAAATACATCTGAGATCTGAATGTACTTCTGGGGCATTGTATCTCTTATTCCAATAGTTCCACCCATTTTCTGATAGTCAGTGCACCATTTCTCAAAATCATTTGCATCTTTGAATAAAGTCAGCCACTAGAGGCTGCATTGTATCACTTTCGCTACCGTACGTTTCCTATAGTGGTGTCCTCCTGATTCTCGAGCATGGCAATGTTTGAGTGGTGAACTTCCTCCTGAGAAATGCACCTCCTCCATATGCAATATGCCCCTAGACAAAAGAGATAAGGATCCTCGTACTGGTAGAAATGAATATCTGACAAAAACTTGTCAACTTTCAGCTTCGACCAATCTTGTAGAGTTCTCTTAGAAACAAGATAGTTTCACAATATCACAAACCAACTGAGCAAGGTGACTGACAGAATAGCCTCATCTGGAAAGGTTTCTGTGATTGACAATAGGTTCTGTTCAGGAGTGTCTGGCTCTGGTAACCTTGTAGATGATTTGCCACCATGTTTTTGATTCCAGGTTTATCTCTGATTTCATGATCAAACTCCTAGAGTAGAAGGATCCATCTGATAAGTCTTGGTTTGGCATCCTTCTTGGCTTGCAAGTACTTGATGGTAGAGTGGTCTGTGTAAACAATTACTTTGGATCCGAGCAAGTGAGATTTGAACTTCTCTAGGGTGAAGACGACTGCTAGCATCTCCTTTTCAGTGACTGTATAATTCTTTTAAGCTTCCTCAAGAGTTCTGTTGGCATAGTAAATAACAAATGGTAGATTGTCTCTCCTCTATCCAATGACCACTCCAATGGCATAATATAAAGCATATGTCATGATCTCTAAAGAGAGATACCAATCTGGCAGTTGGAGGATAGGGGCCCGAGTGATCAGATCTTTCATCTAATTGAAGGCTTGGAGGACTCTAGCATCTACAATAAAATCTACCTCCTTGCCTAGAAGCTCAGTCAACGGTCGCGTAATTTTGTTGAAATCTTTGACGAATCTATGATAAAGTCCTACATGCTCAGGAATGATCGGACTTGCTTCAAAATTGTAGGTAGCCCAAGTTTCAAAATGACTTCCACCTTTGTAGGGTCTATCTCTGTGACACGTTTGGATAATACATGGCCTAACACAATCCCTTCAGTCACCATGAAGTGACTCTTTTCCATGAGAGCACCAAGTTCACTTCACAACATCGTTTCAACACTCTGTCTAGGTATGATAGGCACTGAATAAAACGGTCATCATAGATCGAGGAATCGTTAATAAAATCCTCAAGAAAACTACCAACCATATCTGTAAAAACTACCAACATGCACCTATGAAAAGTCGTAGGAGTGTTGCACAATCCGAAAGGCATCTTGTAGAAGGCATATGTCCCAAATGGATAGGTGAAGGTAATCTTTTCTTGGTCTTCTAGAGTGATTGGAACTTGATTGTAACCAGAATATCCATCCAAGAAGTAGAAATATTCCTTTGTGGCCGGTCTTTTCACTATCTAGTCGGTGAAGAGAAACGAGAAGTGATCCTTCTTGGTTGATAGAATCAGACATCTGTAATCCACACAGACGCGCCAAGCAGGTGGAACTCGGGTTGCGATCTCCTCTCCTTTGTCATTTTTCACGATGGTGATTCCGGATTTCTTGGGCACAACATGCAAGGGACCCACTCATTTTGAGTCAGAGATGGGATATATGGATCTCAAATCACACATTTGTTAATTTCATTGATAACAACCTCTCGAAAATTCAGACTATCTTCGCTGAAATTCTCAGGATGACTTGGTATCTTCTCCAAGATAGATGTGATTGGAACACATTGACAGATTAATCCCATGGAGATCTGAAATTTTCCAGCCTATGGCCTTGCGGTTTCTTTCTAGAACCTCGAGCAGACGAGATTCTTGTTCCTTAGTCAATTTGGAATTGATAATCATCGGAAATGTATTCTACGTACCCTCAAGGAAGGCATACTTCATATTCGCTGGAAGTGGCTTAAGCTCTGGCGGGGTTTAAGTCATCTCAATGGTTACTTCTGCAACTGCGCAGGGCAATGGTGTCAAATCTATCGACTGTACACTATCCACCTTTGACATTTCAAGCTATGAATCCAGTGCAGCACAAAAATTTTCAATGATAGAATCTTGTTCAAATAAACCGTCAATAATCTCATCTTTCTCTGCTAAGGATAGGCGTCCATTAATAAGTTCTTCCGGTAATTAAGTAAATATATCTTCTTCTAAGATAGAGGGGATTTTGACTGTGCTATCTACTCCTTCCTCGATGGAGAGGAATTCGTGGGCTTCGATGACATCCATGAACAGGTTGGTGATGAATATGCATTTCATCATCTTTATTCATTTATTTTAGCTTAAAATTCCTTATAAAATACCTATATATTGATAAATTCATATTCTTACTAACTTACATTTGTGTGTAAAGATTGTACATATATTATTGTTTAACCTAAAATAAATAAATAAATAAATAAAAGAAAATAAAAAAATAAAAAAGAATAAGACTATATATATGTAATAGATACATGCTGACCCAAACCTTGAGAGAAGGTCAAGACTTGACCTGATCGACCAGGAATAAAGTAGGGGAGATAGGGTCCTTAAAAAATCCAAAAAATGTGTTGTAAATATTTTTCTATATATATATGTATAAAACTAACGCTATTTTATATGTCCATAAATTGACCTCAAATAAAATATTTTTTTATAAAAGTTGTAAATAAAAATGTTTTGTAAATAATAAAAATAATTACAAAATAAAATCATGTATAGAATAAAAGCAACCACACTTGGAAAAGGACGTAAAGCGATAATTAAATACCAATTCCGGCTCCATATGAATTCAAATTGAACCAACTCACTTCCATTGTATTGTAAATTAAATTATCTTTAAAATAGATGTGGTTTCATAACTTTTGGAGTTACGGTTGAAAAGTCGATTTTCTGAGTTGGTTTTTGCAATTTGACCATGTATTTATTGTATTTATTTATTTATTATTATTTATTTATTGTACATATTATATTTTTAATAATTTTAAATATGGTTCACAAGTAATATAAACTAAATAAAAATTTTATTTTAAAAAATAATTTTTATAAAATTATCTCCTTATTTGTACATGTGTGTAATGTACTATATGTATGTATCATACGTATATAAACTTTTTCCTTAAATAACTATCTCAAAAAAATTAAATAATTAACCTTTATTAATTAAATAAATAAAGTGATGAAAATAATTCATTCAATTAATTAATTGTATATAAAAATACTATATGTGTATAATTCAATAATTACCTTAATTAGCCACCATTAAGGTGGCTCTTTAATTTTTGATACTGATTAATTATTATTATTGTAATTACGAAAATTCATTTTTTTTATTTAATTTATTTTATTAATTCCACCACTAAACACCTTCCTCTTTTGTAAATATCTTCCTTTTTTGGATTTCATCTTCTTTTTTATAGGTCTCCTTTCCTTCATTATTCTGGGATCGATCCTTTGGGAGAGGAGCCTATTCTCCAAGAGCGTTCTTATCGTAGAAAGGTGCCTAGACTCCGAACCGTCCGGTGACAGTGAGTCGGTCTTCGTCGAGGCCATCACGAAGTTCATCTGCTTCCATTGATGCGATTCATTTTATTTCTCATTTTTAATCTTGGTTAATCGTATTGTATTTTGTAGTTTAATTTTGTTGTCATTTTCTCAATTTTAATTCGTAGATTTTAATCGCAGTTAATTATCCTCATCATGTTTTATTATGATCCAAATTTTCGCTCACATCAAGACCCCTACATTTCACATTTTGTCTCTCACGACCTCTCACATCCGATCACGTACGGCGGTCGGATCTCCGGATCTTTCTCTTATCTCGACGGATTCGTGTTTCCATTCACATCTTCCATCCAATAATTGTGGACCGAGCCATCATGCTCATGTCCTCCTGTGTTTGTTTATAAATAAAATAATAATAAAAAATACAAAGTTTTTCTCTCTAACATTTGTTTTGCAGGATAAAATAAAAAATAACAAAAAAAGAAAAATAAGAAAAAAAACTTAAAAAGGGTTATTTACAGTTTCTGTTCTAAAAAAATAAAAAAAAAGTTTTCTTAATTTCTGTTTTTACATTTGAATACACGCACGCGCGCGCGCACACACACACATAATAAAAGATAAGCAGCACGCACTTTCCTCTCCTGCCGCCGGCGGTGCCCGTCGCCATCCTCTCCTCAACGCCGGTCGTACGCTCGTGCTAGGCCCTCACCCACGCTAGGATTCGCGCGGGTGCTACCGCCAAGGAACATCAGCCCACACGACACATCGCCGCTCCATCTCCTTCCCTCGATAGCCCCCGCCTCCATCTGCCTTGCCAGCTGCGGCCAACCACCATGCCACCAATGATATCCATCGCTCCGCTGCAGGAGCACCCGACCATCATCGCTGGGAGGAGCCACCCGCGCCCACATCCAGGTGCCGCCCCATCGCGCCACCCATGCGCGTGCGCAAGCCGCCGGTCACACCCCCCACCTTACGTGTTGCTTCGCTGCCTAGAGCGACACTGCCTTGCGCCACAACGCGCATCACCGTGCAACTGCCAGAGGGAGCGTACGCCGTCACTCTGCAACGCAGCCGCCATCATCCGCCGCCCCGCCGCTTCGGGTGTGGGAGAAGAGAGGGAGGGCAGCGGCCACCCCTACGGTCCCCCTTTGCCTCTTTGCTTGAAACGAAGAGGAGGAACCAGAACCCTAGCGTTTTTAAAATAAAATTTAAATCTTTGGGCAAATTGCATAACAGCCCCAAAGGTTTTACAAATTTCAGAAAGTCACTGCTCTCCAGTCTGTCACATGCTCTACACGTGTATTATTGGGTAATTTGTGTTTTCAGCCTTCCTTTTATTTCTTATTATTTTTTAGTGCAAAAATAATAAATATTTGCATTTTAGTCCATGTTTTCCAGATATTTATTTTGCTTTTTCTTTTCATTGAAATAAATCTTTTTATTGCTCAATAAATTCTGAAAAATTCATGTTACATTCCTGTCACTTGATTCTTCATTGTACAATTTTTGCATTTCATTTTATTATCGTTTGTAATTATTAAAAAATCAAAACAATGTTATTTTCTCTTCCTGAAATACAAAAATTCATAAAAATTTGAATATTGCTCCAAAAATTCTAAAAAATATATTAGTTCTATTTTATTATCTTTTAATTCCTGTCCACGTTCTGTGCATTAATTCTTTTCAAAACCTAAAAATTGAAAAATATCAAAAATCTTAGAAAAATCACAGAAAATTCTACAAAAATCCAAAAATCGTTATTTCACTTCTTGTTTGTAGATATTTGTCTATAGTTTAACATAAAAATAATCTTTAGGAGTTTTGGGCATTAAAGTATTTTTAAGTTGTAATTTACTCCAGGTTGTGTATTGTTTATCAATTTATCTACTGTTTGATTTTTAGAAAATACAAAAATATCTGAAAATTCTACAAAAATTCCCAAAAATATTTCAAAGCCTTTAAAATCCAAAAACCCAAAAAACACTGTATATTTTACTCAATATATTTATTCTTTGTAATTTTCAAATTCTTTTATTTTTATAAAGTTGTAAATATTATTTGAGAAACATGTACATTATTAACATAAAATAAAACCATCAAAATAAAATGAAAATAAATAATCCATTTAAATACATAGATGAAATATACTTGTATATATATAATTTATATATACATAATTAATTAAGTGTACATACAAAATTAGAAAAAAATATAATATATATATGTATCTAAAAATGAAATATATATACACAATACGCGTATAAAATAATAAAATATATATTACAAAATAATAATAAAATACCATTTATACTATGATTTACTTGTAAATATTAATTTGTAATAAAAAGCCTCATAAAAATAAAGAAAAATATGCATAACATACTACATTTAATTACAAATATTTTTTATGTTTTGATAAAAATTTAATTAACTCATTTACCATTTGTTTTTATTTTACCAATAATTTCTTCCTAGGATTTTTTGGTTGGTTCATGTGGACTAACCAGAGAGCTCCCCGTGTTGACCCCTGTAAATACTCCCCCTCTATCTTCCTCGAGCTTCAACATGTCAGACCCGGATTTTCCTCCATTTTATCCACTCGAAATCATGACGCTCTGACTTGGTATGATGTGCAATTCATGGAGATTGCACATCCAAGATTCACACCATGGCCGAAGATCCAATTGATTGTCCTTGATTCATCCAGAAATCTCGATCGAAGATCCCCATTTCACAGCCTATAAATAAATCCCTTCGACCTTCTTCTCGAGTTTGATCCATCTTCATCTATTCTTAGCCCGTCAGATCTATCCCATTCTCCTCGCCTTGCTGACAACAAGCAGTAGAGAAGACTTGCAGTGAGAAGGAACGAGTGGAGGTGGAGATCCAATCATCGTTGAAGGAGCTCCGATGACGATTAAGCTTTGTCGTCCCTTGGTCAATTTGAGGTTGTTTTCCTCCGCTTCTTAGGTAATATCTTAGTTGTTGTTTAAATTCATACTTTTAGTTTTGTTATTTATCGTTCGATGAGCCTTAATTTCAGAAACCCTCAATTATTTGGATATCGAGATCCAAGGCTAAATCAAAGTTATCTGACCATTAACTCGATCCACTAATCATTACATTATCTTCCCCATCATCTTCTAAATCAATTGCCCCATATGTCCCACCTAGTCCATCGTGGATCAGGGAGTCAATGGTCCCTCTGCCGACCTTTATCGGATCCCCACCTACATCGCATCCCATGCATCTTTTTGCTTAACCCCTTAGTTGAGGAAGTAGCCCTCGAGCTAAGGAGTTGTTTGGTGCAGGTCCGCGACTCCCTAGAGGCTTCTGGAGCTTCATCGAACACCTGGAGCAACTCCTGGTGCTCGGACCTCATCTGAGTGCTCGGAGCTCTCCCGTCGTCCTTGGAGAGTCCCACTGCACGTGGAGGAGATCCAACAAGCTACTGGACCCATAAGAGCAGAGATCAATCGTTGGAGTGAGGAGATATACTATATCGAAGTTCGTCAATTGAATGTTCTTCAGAGTTCTTCGTCCACCCCTGCGAGCCGTCCAATCATAGCCACACTCTAGATCTAATCTGGAGCTTTCATTTCGAGCGAAGCGGTGCCCATCCGCAACCGTGGGATCTTCCACGTGGCGTCCAGATAGCGTTCCGGATCCGAAGGTTTTAAGTAGTATAATTACACAGACATCCTCTGCTCTTTTTGTATTTTATAAATAGTCCTATAATTATTTAAGTACGTACAGAACTTTTGGGGTATTTTGCATGTGTGCCCTTGGTGCTTTTTAATATTGCATATCAGTCTAGTGCCAGGTCACCCCACATGGACCTACATGTGAGGTGAAATTTTGCATGCGTACCTACCTTATTTGTGTAATTGGTATTAAGTCTTGAAAAATCAAGTAACGTTTAAACTTTTGGGTTATTTTGAATTAGTGCCCCTGACCATTATTTTATTTGAAAATATACCCTGCCAGCTTGATTATAGTTTATTTTTGCATTTCTTTTTATTTAGAATAGTTCTTTTCTCCAAATATTCTCAAACAATAGGTGTATGTACAAGATTAGTTGATTATCCACACTACCATTTTTATTTGCCATTCTTCATGCATCTAATATCATTATTAAAAATCATATAGAACTATTTTATTCCATGTTTGACTTAAAAATTTTAAAAATATATATATAATATTTTTGAAAATTTTCAAATATATTACTTACTATTTATTAGATTATTTATAACTCGAAATCAAAAATCATAAAAGAATCATAAAGAAATTCTTAAAATTAGCAAATCCTTGATAACCCTAAAAATTTATAAAATATTCTCAAAAATTCCAAACATATTTGTTTCTATTATATATATATTAACATTGATTTGGATAATTTTTGAGATAATTTCTTATTTTTAAATCCCAAATCTATTCGGCCTTATAAATAGTCCTTGATTTGCCTTATTTTTGAATTAAAAATACAAAAAATGCAAAATTTCCCCAAAAATCCATAAAAATAGAAAAATATTTGAAAAAATATAAAGATTTTATTTTCCCCTTTTGATTAGTTTTTTTATATTTATATATAATATATACTTTATAGTATATATATGTCTATATAGTATTATATATCCCTTATATTATTATTAATTATTATAAATATCATACTTATATTTTAAAATCTTTAGAAAAAAGGATTGTTTTGTTGGTTATTTTTCGATTTTTGGTTTTTATTATATATATATATATTATATTACTTATATACACACTTATATATCTTATATCCCTTTATACATATATATCCTTATATATGCATTGACTATATATTAGTAAATTAAAAGGAATTAAAAATCAGAAAAATTAAAATAAAAAATTATATATATATATAATTATAAAAAGGGAATTAGTTTATTAATTAAAAAATCTGCATACACATTGATTGATTTTGTTTACACTTATATATACATTTGCTTTATTTATTTGATTAAATAAATTCCTTCTACACCCCGTCTCCCTGTGTTCGACACCCTACCGGCTTGTCACTATACATACTTATTTTGTAAGGTTATAATAAATTTTTATCCACACACATTGGATTTCATTGCTTCATTTTTATATTGTGGGGTGATTATTGAGATTATTTTGTGTGAGAGGTCACTTTGACGAATTCGATTTTTCCTTGTGAGATCGTACGACTCTTTCCCCTGATTCCTGGCTCTATTATTCACACGCGTAAGTTTATATTTATTTAACATTTATTTTTTGTCAAACATTTTTTCATTATGTTATTTAACTTAAAAAAGAGGAGGAGATGACTCAGCCGTTGCAGATCGACACAACCAACATATGGTAATGATGCGACGATCCCTCTGATGACTTTAGAAAAATGTATTCCTATCTGTTTCCCCAAAGAACACCATGATCTTGTTCATTTCAGAGGTGCTGCAGCGAACACCACTAATTGGTACGGGGAAGAGGGCTCAAGGATTTGTTCAGGAAAATCAGTGCTTGAGTTTGATCAAATGAAAAATGTCATAAACAATTGATAGTAACATCGATGAGAGCTAGAAGACTTGAAAAATGCTTGCTCGCATACTTGCGAATCAAATGAGTCAGGAGTCTCCTACATTGACATTTTTCCTTTTATTTTTCAGATGATCAACCAGCTCTGGGTGCTGGATTGTAATTCCAGTGATTCATTCTATATTATAATTTTTGTTATTGTAATTTCATTAATTTATTTTTAAAATTGGATTGCAGTATTATATCTTATTAAAAAATCAAATCCATATCCCAAATCCGGATTTGATTTTTATTTTTTTTAACGTTTTCCATTTTATTCCATATAGTTGCAAATAACCGGGACAAAGTTACAAATACTGGTATGTCATTACCGGGGGGCTTAACCGTCAGGATAGAGTTACAAAATGTCGACGGTTATCAGACCGTCGATACTAATTTATAATACCGTTGATGTTAGTATTACTATAGAAGCAGCACCACAGTGATGCCCGGCGGTCGTCATGATACGGTGGCGGTGAATGAACCTCTGATCTTACTTTAGCAACGACGTTTTGTAAATCTCCGGTGAACGAAGGTTATACTCACGGTCAGATAACCGTCGTTGGTACCTTGAAACTGCCAACAGATAAATCGCCGGCGACGGGTTCACCTCATCGACGACAGTTTTAACCAAATTGAAAACCACCGACATTGACCTGCGTTGTTGTTGTGAATCTTCTTCCAGGGCATGTTTGGTTGCCATTGTATTTCGGAGTATCCTTGCATACCCCTGGTTCCAACCCTACATTCCAGGGTTGGTATTACTTGTATTGACTCTATAATTTCTTTGGTATAATGATTTTTAACCTTGTTCAAATACACTTATTAACATAAAAAAACATACTATAATCATTAAAAAAGTTAATATAACACATAATCAATGTCACATCACATCACAATTATCAAAATCCAACTATCCCAACCCTCCAAATAGCTACTATTCACATGAGGATACCCCAACCCAGACCAACCCAATCCAACCCAGTAACCAAACATGCCCTTCTGTTTGGTTACAGGGTTGGGTTGGGGTATACCGGTGTAACCCTCCTTCCAACCCTCCCAATCCTCCTCACAGTTTACTATTCACAGGGGTATCCCAACCCAACCCAGCAACCAAACAGACCCTAGACTTCGTTTGGTTGCAGGGTTGGGTTGGGGTACACCGGTGTACTCCTCCTTCCAACCCTCCCAATATTCCTCACAGATTACTATTCACAGGGTTACCCCAACCCAACCCAGCCCAACCCAGCAACCAAACAAACCCTTAGGGTGTGTTCGGATACAAGGTTAAACCACCCCCGGGGTGGTTTAACTCCCCTAACCCATGTTTTCTCCCTCCACGTGGGCCCCACTTTATTCCTTTTTTAAAAAATTAAATAAATAAATTTTACATCATCAATCCTATCAAAAAATAATATATTATACCATCATCTCATATAAAAAATATAAACTACTCCACTTCTACTCACTTTTTCAAACTCCAATACAATCACATCACAATAACTACTCACTTTTTCAAACTCCAATACAATCATATCATAATAAACACACTTCTAACCCACCCACAGTTTAACCCTTTATCCAAACACCAAAACCCAAAAATAGGTTACCTGCAACCAGTTTAACCCACCTAAACCCACTATCCAAACACCCCCTTAGAGTTCGTTTGGTTGCAGGGTTGGACAGGGTTGGATAGTGGGTTTAGGTGGGTTAAACTGGTTGCAGGTAACTCATTTTTGGGTTTTGGTGTTTGGATAGAGGGTTAAACTGAGGGTGGGTTATAAGTGGGTTTATTGTGATATGATTGTATTGAAGTTTGAAAAAGTGGGTAGTTATTGTGATGTGATTGTATTGGAGTTTGAAAAAGTGAGTAGAAGTGGAGTAATTTATAATTTTTATATGATATGATGGTATAATATATTATTTTTTGATGGAATTGATGATGGAGAATTGATTTATTTAATTTTTTAAAAAGATAAAAAGTAGGTCCCATTTAGAAAGAGAAAGGAATGGGTTAGGGAGGGTAAACCACCCCAACCCCCCTAGCCGAACAGCCCCTTAGGGATGAAAACGGTCGGATACGGATACGAATATAGGTATAATCATATCCTTATCTATTTTAAAATATGAATAAGAATGTGGATATCAATATTGACGAATGTGAAAAATGTGTTACCATATCCTTAAAAACGAATACGAATGGAAAACGAATACGAATCGGATACGAATAATAACATAAGTATTTAATAGATTAACTAAAATATACATATTTAAGATGGCTTACAAATAAAATAGATATACCAAATATAGTAATTATATTACAATTATATCAACAATGGTGAATACAATTATAAAATATTGTTACGCACAGTTATAAATAAATCTATCTCTATACTTAGGTACGGAAACGAATAAACAAATACGAATGTGAATATTAACGAATATCAAAGAAATATCCATATCCGCATCCATTTTAAAACGAATACGAATACGAATGTCAAAATATGTATAAAACGAATACGATAGCGGATCGAATACGAATATATTCACATTCGTTTTCATACTTAATTACACTGCTACTTTACCAGATCCAGCCTCCCAAAACTAGACATTTGCCAAACCTTTTAACTAGATCTCATATCCCAACCACCCTAAGCCTTTTTCCGAGTTCACATACCCAAACACGAGAGTCGATCCTGTCACGACCCGTCCCGCTTAATCCTTGAGACGAGCATGACTAAAAACATAAACTTATCTTATCAAATTTAACCCATGTAAAGCACAATATAATAACTAGTAGAGAAAAATTGTATTCATGTACATTACCACAAAAAAAAATGAAATACATATTACAGAATACATGATTTTAAAATCGAACAAAATGATCGTAAATCAAAAATCCAAATTCAGTGCAATCGGGAATCATCATAAAATAAATAATAGCTATGATGGCACAACCTCTTTCATTATATGTCTCTTCTCAACTTGGTATACTTAGGTCGACATCTTCTTTCTTTAGGGTACCTGAAAAATATTGATTTGGAGTGGTGAGCCTAAACTCATCGACATGAGCCTAGACCCAGTGAATGGGTCACAAACATCCAGCTACGTGATTATAAAAAATTTTCTATCTAGCATAACTTGCAAAATAATGGACATTATAAGTTTAAACTTGATTGCTTTATAGCAAGAAAAAAAACATTTTCCTTATAGTATTTCCAAAATCAAAGCATAACTTGATAGTTCTCAACTACCGGTAAAATAATGGGAAACAATAATCAAAACTTATTCTGAAATCATATTTGCTATTTGGAAATAAACATATAGGTTACCTTTTCATACTTAATGATGCACCACTACCCCAACATATCTTGATAAGTTCATGAACACTTACTGCTAAGGCGAATCTTAGCCTTACTTATAGCCTAGGAGAGCGAACTCCACCTAGAACCTTATCTTACTGTCATACGCGCAGACGGTCCCAAAGGCCAATAAACACCCTGCATACGGCCCAAAGCCCATTGCATACAGAATGCGGACCCAAAGTCCTCTTACTTGTTCATGACTTTCCTAGAGTGTAGGACATAGTGTGCATCTTACTTAAAGATTATCTAATCATACAACTTGCATAATCGACATGAGAATCATATAAAACTTGCATAACTAGACATAATTCTTAAACAAGAATCATATAAAACCTGAAAACTTCATATTGCATATCATTTAAATTGCAAACTTAAACAACAAAAATGCATAGACCGTACATTTGTAATGGGGAAGAACAAAACTGGTTGAACTTAGCATCAACTATACTTAAAAATCTTGAAATACATAACCAATTGAAATATTAAAAACTTGCATCATACAAAATAATTGCATGAAATAAAGATAATAATAAGGCCTTCAGCTTATGAACCACTCACCTTTTAGAAGTATCACATACAATTTTCACCCGTCTTAGGTTAATCTTCTCCAGGTAGTCTTTTAAATACGCATAATCCTATATGTAGTTTGAAATCGCAGTAAATACTCATGATGGTGTAGCTGAATACATCATACAGAAATATACCTATTTCAGTTCTAGTTATTATAAGGAGTCCTAGCATTTTATCCTAATAGGACGAGTTCTACTGTAAGTATAGATATATCTATCTAATTTTATTGAAATTGGTTAATATACGTACATGCCTCTCTAAGTGCTATCATATTATTATTATTATTTTAAGCACCCAATCTTGCTTTTCATGTCCGTAAACCTTTATGTATAGTTCTACTTCATAGTATCTTCTTCTTCTTCTTAACACATGACTAAATTATCTATAAGATAAAATCCTACCGTTTACCTCAGTTGTAAACATGTGCCATATATAATTATACTTAAATAGATTGTTGTAAAGTAATATCAAAATAGAAAGGATAAGATAATGACAATTTAATTTATAACAATATTTCTATCATCATGCTAGACACGTACCATGATTGGTGCACCCAGAATTGTTCAAACAAAGCATCCAGATTAATGATGAAACAAATAAATCCATTCTTTATATTCATAATATGATCGTCCTATATAATCAGATATCCATAATGATGCATGATTCCTGTAGGCTGTAGGAATCATGTACGTACTTATTTAGGTGCATATTTTAACTTCCATATTAATTTGATTTCTCGATTCTTCTTTCTGGATGCTAAATTTAACTAGTTTCCATTTCTCATTCTATTCATCTAGCCACACGGAATATTCCGAAAGCAAAACTTCAAGTCAATACAAATTAAAATTTATGATTAAGGATTTGATCTTTGTCCTTTTAGTAGATCTCGCTTCCAAAGAAATGAAATGCGAAATAGTATTGTAGTATCGTCTTAACTCGTTCGTACAAGCTTCATATATAAATCTGGTGAACATCTACGAACATGTACACATAGACCAAAAACATACCTCTTTCTATTCTTTTTGAACTCCAGAACACCTTTCTGAAGAGAATTGCTGGCTCTCTCCAACCTTCGTCAGTTTCATATGAACGATACTCTTCATAAATACTTAGTATTACATGTTTAAAATGTTAACACGTGCCCCCCTAACGGCCAGGTGTCCCCCAACATGAAATATTACGCATGCATGTGTTGCTGGATAATATTAGATCAATATATATAAATATTCATGGTAACCCGTTGTTCACCTTTTTTCCACAGCACCGACTTTATTATGCCATCGTATCCTCTTACACTAATTATTATTTAAATATATGATGTATTATGTTCGTTACTTTTTAAAAGAGAAGAGTAATACTCACACTATTTTTTTTAATGTATCATAAATATTTAGGAATATAGTGGGTACTTATTTTATCAATAATAACCTTTTAACATATGCCAGCTTTCTGTTAGAATAATTAAATCATCCATAATCAACTCTTAAAATAGATATTTTCACATGTAAAACCTTATATCCATATCTAATTATTGATACGCATATTCTATACAATCAATGTTGATGATATAATTAAAGTACTTGTATTTGTCAAATTTTTTTTTAAACTAAAAAAAATATCTATATTCATATTCCTGAGTTGAATGCTTGGCATAAACTTAGCACAATCTAGTATGGATGTTACATCACTCCCTTACTTAAAATAATTTCGTCCTCGAAATTTAAGAGTTTGATAACCTTTATATATATTTATATTTATATTTAAAACTTATTTTTAAAGTATTGTTATTCCTATTGTCCAACCAAGTACTTAGGAATATTATTTTGGATTTGACCAGTGAGAACTTATCATCTTTCTTTTTCTTCTTTTTCCTTTTTTTTTGAAAAATAATAATATTTCTTTTCTAAGATTAAATTGGCACAATCACTCCAAATCATCTGATTTTATTTTTCTTAAAGAATTGCCTAACTATTCAAAGTTAAAAACAAAAACATATGCTTATATTTACTATTCACATATCTCTACATTATTGCTTTAGGGAACAAAAAGTTTACCCCCTCTATCACTCTACACACATGCTCTGCAACATAGCTTAAGGGGACAAAAAGTTTTACCCATCTTCACTTTGCACACATCATGTACAACATAGCTTAAGGGGACAAAAAGTTTTACCCTCCCCATCTCATATGCATGTTATATACATAACTACCACAGACTTTTTAATATGACTGCTTTCCTTGGCATGACTGCTCTTTAGGATCGTCGTTGTCTACGACGCTGGATAATTGTTTCTACATGCTGTATTAGGCTGTTAATTATGTCAATTAGGTCTGACAAAGTATTTATCAGATCTTCTTCCTCTTCTTGTTCTTCACATTGAAAAGGAGGTGTGACACTATTTTCACCCCCATTCTCTGGAACCCCTGACACGAATGTTTCTGGTGGAGGTGGTTGCGGTGGACTTCCATTGTTTTGTATAGGATGAGGAGGAGGTCGGACCGACTTTCTTGCCGTGTACTTCATTTTAGCCATTACCTAATAGGTTCAAATAAGGAGGAAGTAGCACAAGGGTAGGTACAAATGAAAATTGGCTACATGATAAAGATGCAATAAAAAATAACCAAGTTAACTACTAAGTAGGATTTCATACATGAAAAGGAATATGAACAATTGCTAAGGTAAACATTTTCTGTCTCTTGTATAATTAGAAAAGTATCAATCAATTCTTCCCTTTATTGTATATAATGATATGTGTAATCATGTAGGAACACCTATTTATAATAGCATGAACAGTAACTTGCACACAAGGGCAACCTGATACAATTGGTTTACAAAAAAAAACCACAACTAATTTTATATCCCGAGTAATTGATATGGAAAGGTAGTACCTATTTTATAGAGTACAAAATCAAGGCATATACCAACCGAGAAAAGTTATTAAAAGATATATGCTTGTGATCATAATATTCTTATCGGGGTTATACCTTAGTAATGACACTTATCTTAGTTCTAACATCGATTCAGAGGGTGTAAGCCTACATTTACATCAAACTATATTGAACCTGTCATAAAAGACTAGGGCTTGTTAAACCATATAAACGATATATTTTTTGTATGAACATCAATTAGATCAGATGTAATCAAGGAAGGTGATAAATACATACATATATCGACAATAATAATAATTGAAACCTCCTTGAGTTATGATTTAAACACACAACACATTCATATGCATGCCAAAGAAGGAGAATCTAATTTGGAACCGAATTATCGGGCCCCTTCTAACATATTGCTTCCCATTTTTTTATAACTTATAAGCAGATCCTATCTTGCATATATCATGATTTCTAGAAATGGAGAATATTCCCAAGTATATATAGCCACATACAATTGTTGGGTCAACATATGAGTACAAGATGTCCTGAAA
Organism: Ottelia alismoides; assembly: GCA_037367405.1. Taxonomy (NCBI): domain Eukaryota; kingdom Viridiplantae; phylum Streptophyta; class Magnoliopsida; order Alismatales; family Hydrocharitaceae; genus Ottelia; species Ottelia alismoides. Next base: position 455,068 of record JAZKJV010008038.1, on the reverse strand, counting down.
TGCATACCTTACTAGTTGTTAAGTATCTGAATATGTTAAAATAGTCTTTAAACAGTCTCTTAATCAATCTTAATTATCTCTTAATATAAAGGTTACTATTACCGTTAACTCTTACTTGGATACCTATACTTTTATATTTAATGAAAGTTTTACACCCTTTCGATATCAAGGACAACTAATATATGAAAATTTTCGTTCCCTTGGTAATTCTAAAAGTAGTGCATCTATCACTGTATGAATAATACATTACTTTTAATACATATACATACTAAATAATAGTAAATTAATTATTGCATTAAGTACGTGTTTGTTGGAAAAAAATGCTAAACATACAAGAAATTCCTAGTTTGATAAAGATCTAACTTATTTGCAACGTGGAGTCACCTTGAAGTATTCTAATCAAATAATGTAGATCCTTAGCTAGTTCTGAGTGCATGAGGAATCTTAAGTTCTTAAGTCTGTCCTTGACAAAAATATATAGGGTAAAACATGTTAAGATAACCATGACATGCTAAAAGGTTGCCAAAATGTCATCTCTACCACAATAGTTTGCTATGAGTCGTATGTATTTACGAATCTAAGGAATGATAGATTCGCATTAACTGCCCACTGGTTAAAAGCGTATTCTTATTTTTTTATAACTATAGTGGTTGATCATACATACATAATTTTATTGTACCATTTATCCTAAAATGGTTAGCAACATTCATATTCTTTTGATAAAAAGATGATTATGCACCTCCTTCCAGAAACACATCACGCCTCAACCTCTTTGTTTTTATAATGGAACTTGGTTTGAGCGGATACATGTCTTTCATGTATGGTTACACTATATATAAGTCTAGGATGATATGTATCCCCAAAAAAAATGTCTATCCATCTATTGAGCTTAGCACTATGACACTAGAGTGCATTAGAATTTGGAAAAGTAACATGTCCATATGCCCTCAAAAGAGGTTTTTTTTTTCACCGAATAGGCCACTAATGATGTGATTCTACTTGTTTCCTAATTATAAGTATAAGTTCCATTCTTACATATCTCGGAAATGGCAATTATCCTTACATCTGTATAAGTACATGCAACAGTTTTGCCAACACAAAATTATAAGAGAAACTACAATACATATCTTAAAGTTATGGGGACAACAGAAATATCTATTTATGTCATGCAACTCGACATATTACAATAGTCCTTAAAAAGTTAATAAATCAATCCTAGTTGTTTCGAGGTGTATATGCGTGAATAACTATACTACATTATCACCAACTCATGTTGGAGTACCCAATTTTTTTATACCACTATTTATAAAGGTTTTACGTATTTAGCATATGTGTACATAGGTCCTATGTTGGAATACCCATTCATCACTCTTTATTCTATTATTTTAGCTACAAAAACCTTTGCAAATACATGTAGATATGTGTAAATACAAATAATTACCAGAAGCATGCATTGTGTAAAAACCTATAATTAGCATGTTTTTGTGCACAAAATAAAAGAATAAAGAGCAAAAAGAAAAAGAGGGAAATATTTAGAATAAATATTGAGCAACCTAACCCAAGGGAGGGCTCAGCATGGGCCTGACCGCATAAAAGCCAAAGTAGAGGGAGATAGGAGCTCATGTGTATATACTTCTGTAAATTCAATAAATTATATTTTCCTCAACCAAAAATATGTTGTAAATATTTTATATATATTTTGTAAAAGCTATTAAAAACAAAATAAAAAAGATGAAAAGCAAAAAGATCAAAAATATCCTTCCTTCACCATGTACATAAACCACACCATTGTATATATTTCACCTTGTAAATAAATTCAATTATTTTCTAAACTTTTTGTAAATATTCTATGTTATATTTTGTAAATAAAATAAATAAAAAGAAATAAAACAAAAATCAAATAAAAATTACAAAATTAAAATACAAAAATACATTGTATAAATACCATGTGTATAAATGTATATATCTATTTATTTCACCCTTGTATATAAGTGATAAAAATAAAATAAAAATATTCTTTTATTCCTCATTTTATCTTGTAAATAAATAAAATACAAAATGAGCATAAAAACACATAATAACAAATAAAAAAATCAAAAATAAAAATCCATATAGTGTACATATACCTATATATAGAGCTACCCTATTTTTATTTCCAAAAATTAATTAAAAATCACCAAAAAATAGAAAAAAATAAAAGAAAAATATTTCATGTTTTGAGTTTTCTTTAATTCGGCCTATTTCTACCCTAAATTAAATAAACAAAATTCGGGCACACGTGGCCGCTCCTGATTGGTCCACGGGGGACTGTTGACCCCGGTCAACTCCCCCGCGGACTCCTTCCTATTCTGGACGATGCGTGCCGCGCCTCCTTCGCCGATTTTCCCACGCGACTCCAGGCTGTCCCCCACGCATATCTCGCGCCCGGATTCTTCGCCGTTCATCCCTCTCCCTCGCCCGATCCTCCGCCATCAAATCCACACCTTCCTTAGCCGTCCACCCTCAACCCTAGTCGACGCTGTCACCATATATATTCTTCCCTCCGCCGCCTCCGCGCCCCATCCTTGGATCGCCATCCTCGTTCCCGTGACCTCCAGAGCGAAGCCCGAGGTGACAGCTCGAGTTAGCCCCTGTTGCAGTGAGGTGAGGGTGCCCCTACCATCGATCCGGCGATCCTCGCCGTCCTTGCTCCGCCGCCGGCGTTGAGCATCGAGCTTCAGGCCTTGACGCCCTTCGAAGCTACGACCAGGAGCAAGAGCAGCTCCAGCACAGTCTACTGCAGCCATCAGGTAGTCGATTAGATCTTCTATTTAGCGTAATTTCCGATTTCGCCCAAATCGACCCATCATCGCATTTCCTTGATTCCGGCCATCTCACGCAACATCTCGACCTCCCGACCATCTCATCACCTCCGCCGTATCCCCGCGCACCTTCTACGCCCGTCCACTCAACCCAGATCGCACAGGATCTGGGAGTCGAGCTCCACCGTCCTCCGCTCGCCGGAGCTCTTCCGCCTCACAGCACCGACCACCTTCACCCCGCCTTCTTGGGTCGAGGCAATTTGCCCTCGACCCGCGAAGCTTCTTGACTACTTTGCAGGTCCAAAGGGAGGCGTCTGAGGCTTCCCAACTTCCAGCCAGGAGCTTCATCTCCGCCGACTTCGCCGGAGCTCTTCAGAGCTCGTCTAGGTCATCGGAGACTACCACCAGCTGCGCAACTTCACGCCGGATCTTCTCCGACCTTCAGGCGCAGCAGAGGAGGGCGGAGACACCTTCACGAGGCCGGCGAAGTTCGCCGGCCATCAGTTCTTCCTCCATCTTCCAGAGCCGTCCGATGAAGCCCTCGCTCCAGTTCTGATCGTGTCCGTCCATTCTTCGAGGAGCAACAGCCGTCGATCCATCCGAGGAGCGCATCTGGACCATTGATAGCAGAGGAGAGAGGCGCCAGCGTTCCAGCCGTCAGATCCTCCACGTGGGCCTCTCCCCATCGTTGATCGAGCCGAAGGAACGAAGAGAAGAGTCGCGCCGCCATCCCAGCCGTCAGATCACCCACGTGGCGCACATCCGACCGTCGGCTAATAAAGGGGTAAATATCGTAGGACCCCCTCTTAGTTTTTCATTTCCTGTTTAGTCCTGTAATTATTTTTAAAACTTTATTAGCGTTGGGTTATTTGCACTAAGGACCCCGTACTTATTTTTATTTGCACTTATACCCCCGCCAGTTGTGAACCACGTGCTTCGTCACGTGTTTTGTTGGGTTATTTGCAATGTATGCCCTGTAGTTCTGGATGTTATTCATTGAATGAAAAGTTTTGTTTATTTGCATATATACCCCTGTGAGCATCGATTATGCGCATGTGCGTTTTATTTTGGGAAAATTGCACATAAGCCCCTGGACTTTTGATACGAGTTATCAATAGGTCCTTGGAACTTATTTTTATTACATTTAGGTCCTTGAGTGCCCCAGGCACGTGCTTGGCACGTGACTTCTTGGGTATTTTGCACCAGGACCCCAGAACTTTTGGGTATTTGCACAAAGGTCCCTGTGCACAGTGCCCCACCTTTATTTTTGAATAAAATATCAAACGACCTCCAAATCCAATGAGATTTTGACACATGGCTCCTGCCATGGTGTAGGAATTTCTATGATTTTTGGGGACATTTTTGATTTCATTTATTATTTTTAAAAATTCAAAAACCCATATTTTTGCTACTGTTTGACTTTAAAAATACCAAAAAAATATAAAAACTCCACCAAAAATTCTAAAAAAATTAGATACTGTAGTTTACTTGTTGTTTGATTTTCTAGCCAATTTTGGCTACTTTTCATCTCTTAAAAACCCTAAAAATTGAAAAACCCCTAAAAACTCATAAAAATTATAATAAATAAATTAAAAATCCAAAAACAATAATTAGGGTGCCTAAATTTTCCTTATTCTTTCTAGATTATAGGAAAATTACCCTTAGGGCTTTTTGAGATCCAAGAGTATTTTATTTTTGGGTCTTAAGCCTTGCTGGACAGTCCTCTTTGTTTTTCGCATTGTTTGATTTTTAATAAATAATTTACCCATTAGAAAAATTCCAAAAATTCACCAAAAACAGTAAAAAACTTAAAAAACCTAAAAATCAATTTTCTGGAATTTTTGCATCATTTTTGGTGTGTGTAATAAATTGTTGAAGTCCCCTTGTATTTACTTTCTTTCATTTTCTCATCTTTAAAAAAAAAATTCTAAAAAAAAAAAAGTTTATAAAAACAAACAAAACCACAAAAATATGTTCTCTGTGTTTTAGTTCAATTTGACTACATCGTAGGCTATTTAGCCAATCTGTGCTCCTTGAGTTCGACCCTGGGAGCTATACCAGGTTAATCCTATAGCAGGACCACTTCTCTGTATTTTATTGTTTTATCTTCATCTGTGGTTCATTTTCTTGATTGACTCAGCCCGAGTGATTGAGGTCGCAACGACCTATTTATTTTACACCTTTACCTCTGTCATTTGGGCGGTCGTCAGAATGGCGCCGTTGCCGGGGAGCACGGCTTTGTAGTCAGTTTTCATTCTTTTATTTTTGTCTCTCTATATTATAATTGTTTTCTGACATTCTCTCTTGGATTTTTGTGCGAGGTACTGCTTGGACTGCTTGGAGTTACTATTTAGAGGACCCGCGCAGGAGGAAGAGAGAGAGGAGAAGAGATTTTCTGTTTAGAGAGAGAGAGAGAACAATTTTTGTAATAATTTAGGACTCAGACCTTGGACATTTGTGGACATTTGTAACTTAGCGGGTCTGTTTCGCCGAGCACCGGTGTGCTCGGGGGACCCATTCGGATTTTCGCGGCTTTTATCGTGGTTTTGATAGCTAGCTGCCTTTTCCGGTGTTTACGCGGTCTTTCTCGAGCCCCTAGATTTAGGAATTTCTGTTGATTGTGACGTAGATATCTAAGGCCCAACACTTAATAGAACGTAAGTGGACCTTGATAAAATTCACTGAAAAAGTTAGTTTAATTGGATTTGAGACCACGTGCCGTGAGGAGTCACATACAGCGCTGGCAGGACCCGTTGTGGCGGGCACCGAGTGACTCCCAAGATCGGACTCCGGACTCGATTCCGTTGGCTAACTATTGTTCCTTACGATCAATAGAAGTTGCTCATCTAGGACTCGGTTTTTCCTCGTTGCATCATTTACGTAGTTTAATTCTGTATTTAAATTCTGCGCGGATCACTTGCATGTAGAGTGCTGGAGACAAGGTACGCATTTCTTTCTCTGCATGCATCATTGATTTTCTCGCGCATCGGCTTTTTCGTCTTCTCCCCCTGTGTTTGGCTTAATCATCAGGAGAATCGGAAAAACCGTTAGGCCGCTTGTATTTGTTTTGAAAAAAATTAAAAAGAGAAACAATAAAAATTGGGACTGGATAACACTATTGACCCTAAAAGACACTCACAATTAAAAATTTGTCTTGGGGAGAGCAACCCCCTCATTGTTTGGTTTGATTGTGCGAGAGAGTGACCCGAACACTAGGTAAAGCCCTCCGGTACTCATCTCGACTGATTACCGACTCTTCTGTGCGGGACAGTCGGTTGAGAGAGTATCGGGCATCCCAGCAGGTCACGTAATCGCTCTGATATCTTGTGTGTTCACCAAATAAAAATTGACAAGATAAATTGACCGAGCTTTCACGGTCTTCAGATTGTGTTGAGTTGGTGAACAAGGGGTTTGCTTTGTGATCATATTTTCTCCAGATCCAATCCGCCCAACTTGCCAGATCAAGATGATGGGTAGACGATCTCTTAGGCAGCCTCTGGTTGCACCGCTTTCAGGCGCGTCTACTCCATCATCTAGGTTGGCCCGTGAGAGTCGAGACCAGCTCTCCGGGCCCGAGTTCGATTCCACCCTGTTCCCCCTCGATCCCCTTTCTTCTGCTTCTGAGAGACATGAGCCCGAGGAAAGACGAATTAATTTGACAGAACCTGAGTTGGGCTCATCTGATTTTGCAGACATCCCTATGGCTGGAGCCGGCAGTTCAGACGATCGCCAGCCCGAACATTTTGTCTTAGACCAGGGAGCGATTAACTCCACCCTGATCGCGTCATTAGAGACAGTTCAACAACAGTTACGCGATCAGGGGGCATTCATGATAGAGATGAGGAGGGAGTTGGAGAGACTCCGAAGAGAGCGAGACGAGCCGAGCGAGCCGGAGGACATTCCTGACGCTGATGCAGAGGCAGCAGCCGCAGCAGCAGCTGCCGCAGCAGCGGCAGCTGCCGCCGCAGCAAGACCGATGCGGGAGCTACACAACCCCGGATCTACACTGATGCACCAGTGGGTGGTGATACCTGCTATCGTGGGGGATTTCAAGTTCCCTCCGAACACCCTGCAGATGCTTCCTCATTTTCACGGACTCGCCACTGAGGAACCCCACCTCCATCTCCAGGAGTTTCTGATGATCTGTAGCACTGTCCACGACCGTCGTGTGGACCAAGATACGATTCGGATGATGGCCTTCCCTTTTTCACTGGCAGATAGAGCAGCCGCCTGGCTGAAACATCTAGGGAAGTTTGTTTACACCTGGGATCAGCTCCGCACCGAGTACTTGAACAAGTACTATCCACTCGGACGGACAAATGCAGCGAGGGCCCTGATCAACAACTTCTCCATGCTCCCTAATGAGCAATTTCACGAAGCATGGGAGAGGTTCAGAGAGCTTCTGGATAGATGCCCACACCACGACATTTCGAAGCCGAACCTAGTTCAGAGCTTCTTTAGTGGGCTGACACCAGAGCTTCAGGGTCTGGTGAATGCTTCTTGCGGCGGGTCCTACTTTGTCAAGGACCACAACCAAGTCTGGGCCATCTATGAGGAGATGTCAGAAAATTACATGGTGATGTCCCAGACTCGGTTGTACACACAGAGATCTCAGCAGCCGCCAGGACCTGTGCAGTATCAGCGGATAGCACGGGTTGATGCAGGTCCATCCAGTTCGTCCACAGTTGCAGCCGCACAGGCAGAGTCGGCTACTGCGGACATGGGGATTATCAGCGAGAAGTTGGACCGCATGGAAATCATAGAGAAGAAGCAGTGCCAGGGCATAACTCAGATGGAGCAAATGGCACAAACTCTGAGCGACATGAAGACCCAGCTCTTGTGTCTCCAGGAGGCACAGACGGCTCCTCAGCCCCGTCTTCTGTCGCGAGGCGATTCCGGCGGCAGCCGCAGCTCGTCCCAGCGCTCCAGCTCCTTGCAGCAGCCTAGACAAGTTCACCTTGTACAGGCGGAGCCGTACCAGCAGCAGCAGCCCTCTTACCAGTCACCACCATCTCCGGACTTACAGATGGTGGTATATCAGCCGGATCAGCCTCTGGCAGCACTGCCACCAGACCCCTTTGATGCTGAGCCGTTGATGGATATCAACGGGATTTGGTATGACCGTCCTCAACCTGGAATCCGACGAGACCATCCCGGATTCAGGTGGGGGAATGGGGGTAACCAGTCCCAACAGCAGCCAGCCGGTCAGGGAGGGCAGTACTCCCAGCAGAGAGATCACCAGCAGCCCCCAGCATACCAACCACACCAGCCATCATCCTTCGTATCTCGTCCCTATCAGCAGCAGGGACAGAATTGGAGACGTGAGCAGCAGGCTCACCAGCAGCAGCATCATTCCTCTTACCCCTCTCAGCCGCAGCAGCACCAGGTCCAGCAGCCTCATTATCAGAGAGGCAACCCGTCGGGCTCCCATGAGAGCCCCACCATGGATGATTTAGCCCGTCTCTTCACAGAGCAGCAGGCTACATTTAGACGGGAGATGGACGAGTTCCGCCAGGAGATGCGGGACCTGATGAGAGGGAAGGCCGCCATCCCTGCACAGATCGAGCCGAATCCGAATAACTTGAAGAGGAAATCTGAGCAGGTAGTTCACACAGAGCCTACCACTTCTAGTGACTCATTTGATGTTATCTCGTCGGATTTATTTGATGCTGATTTTGTCACACTTAGGAGCGGTAGAAGACCAGCAGGAGGCGCCTCATCTGAGCGACAATACGAGGATCCATCTAGAGCGCCAGATGAGGAAGAGGAGAGCGGTACTGAAGCCGCACATCATGATGACGGTGGTACTGATGCCACCCGAGATGCTGATCCCACCGGCGGTACTGAGGCCGCCATTTCACCACATCGAGGAGGTGGTACTGACGCCACCAGCAGAGTCGAGCCAGCCCGCGGTACTGAGACCGCAAGACGTCTAGTTGTAGAGCCAACTAGAGGTGGTACTGATGCCACCAACATTTATTCTGATAGAAATGTTGTCTTTCCTCGCATGAATGTATCTCAGAATTCTAATTTGAATAAAGGAAAAGGTTTAGTTTCTTCTGATCCCACTGTGGTGAATGATGTTTGTGAGGATCCAGTCATCGAACCGTATAGGCCTATTCCTAGTCCTTCATCTGAGAAGGACCCTGTGATCCCCTTTCCTAGAGCCCTTGAGTTGGGGAAAGGGAAGAAAAAAGAAAAAGATCCAAAAAAGATAGAGCAGGAGGAGTTCAGCCAGAGCATGATAGACCGATTTCACATCCAGCTGACCCTCAATGAGGCTTTGAAACACATCCCTCTTCTTCAGCGATCCTTGAGAGATAAGACCACAGTCAGAAGGACGAAGAGGAACAAGACCGCAGAAATTCATGTGTTGACCAAAGCCACGTGTTACGCGATCCAGAACCATCTGCCGACTAAGAGGCCAGATTTAGGGGCCCCGTATGTCAGATGTCAGATTAGTGAGCAGAGGTTCAACCGTACTCTATTAGATAGCGGATCGTCGATCAACCTTCTTCCGGCAGCCCTTCTCGACCACTTAGAGTTGGGCACTCTTAGACAGAGCAGGACATACCTTCAGTTTGCTGATCGGTCTGTCAAGAGGCCAAAGGGGTTGTTGCGAGACGTTGTCGTCACGATTCAGGGTTTGCAATTCCCCGTGGACTTCGTAGTGCTGGACATGGAGACCCCTGACTCGTTGACTGATTCCCCCATTATCCTCGGTCGCCCGTTCTTGGCCACAGCCAAAGCGGTGACTGACCATGACAGTGGGAAGGTATTCTTTCGCGTCCAGGGCGAGAGTATACAAATAGAGACGGTTAAGGACCACAGAGCCAGAGCTAGATCCCGCTCAGAGGACAGTACAGATTCAGAACAGCTGACAGACGCAGGACCAGACATCCACCAGGACTGTGATTTTGTGATCACAGATGATGAGGCAGTTTGGGCAGATCCTGCAGCACAGACCATCCTCTCATATTCAGATACAGTTGATGCAGAATTGATATCAGAGGATAGTCTGGAGAGCACAGCCTTGGTTCAGGATACTATTGAGTCAGCAGAGTCGGACCTTGATCGCGACACGATTTCCAGTGATGGTGGTGCTGATGCCACCTTGTTCTCCGGTGGTACTGATGCCACCGAGTCTGATATAGATCCCTCGGATTCAGAATCTGATTGGGCCGATTGTGATGATCAGATGCCAGATCTGGATCCACCTGAGCCTATAGATGAGGAGGAGGTAGAGGCAGAGCAGATCAGAGACAATGCAGAGGACCCACCTTCGCCAGATCCAGTTTGTGAGAGTTCGTTATCATTTTCCCAGGCAAATTTGGCAGAATTGTCCGCATACACACATCTTCTTCAGAAGCCAGATTTGCCAGCACCCAGCTGTCCAGAGCTGAAGCCGCTCCCTACTTCGCTGAAGTATAGATTCCTTGCGGGAGAGTCTGAGATGTACCCAGTCATCATCTCTGCTGATCTGACTGAAGAGCAAGAATCCCGTCTGATGGAGGTTCTTGAAAAGAACCGCAAGGCAATTGGATGGAGCGTGGCAGATCTCCATGGGATTAGTCCCTCATTGTGCTCCCACCATATCTATCTCGAGGAAGGGGCGAAGCCGTCGCGTGAGTTCCAGCGGCGACTGAACCCCAACCTAAGAGAGGTTGTCATAAAGGAAATATCAAAATGGTGGAGTGCAGATTTTATTTATCCCATTTCCGACTCCAAGTGGGTCAGCCCCTTGCACGTGGTGCCCAAGAAGACGGGCATCACGACTGTGATCAGTGAGTCGGGAGAGGAGATCGCTACACGAGTACCCACCTCTTGGCGGGTCTGCGTTGACTACAGGAGACTCAACCAGGCCACCAAGAAGGACCATTTCCCCCTGCCTTTTATAGATCAGATCATTGAGAGACTGGAAGGGAAAAGCCATTACTGCTTTTTGGATGGGTACTCGGGCTACAATCAGGTGGCCATCGCTCCTGAGGATCAGGAGAAGACCACCTTTACCTGTCCCTTCGGTACCTACGCCTTTCGACGCATGCCATTTGGGCTATGTAACGCCCCTGCGACTTTTCAGAGATGCATGTTGTCAATATTTTCGGACATGGTAGGGGAGTGTTTAGAGGTCTTCATGGACGACTTCTCGGTTTACGGCGACGGATTCGATTCCTGTCTTGACTGCCTAGACCGAGTGCTCCAGCGATGTATTGACACCCGCTTGGTTCTGTCTTGGGAGAAGAGTCACTTCATGGTGACTCAAGGGACGGTGCTTGGCCACATCATCTCCAACAGAGGCATGGAGGTTGATCCGGCCAAGGTCGATGTCATTAGGAAACTCACACCGCCGTCCAATCTGAAACAGTTACGGTCATTTCTGGGGCACGTTGGTTTTTACAGGAGATTCATTCATGATTTCAGCAAGATTGCCCGACCGTTGACTGACCTCTTGACGAAAGACACCGAGTTCCTTGTCGATGACAAGTGTCTTTCGTCCTTTGAGACTCTCCAGCAGTGTGTTATTGAGGCTCCTGTCCTTCAGCCACCCGATTGGACTCTCCCATTCGAGATCATGACGGACGCCTCTGATTTTGCTGTAGGGGCCGTGCTAGGACAGAGGAGGGATGGAGTGCCATTTGCCATACACTATGCTAGCCGCACATTGGATTCCGCCCAGCGGAATTATACAGTCACAGAGAAGGAGATGCTAGCAGTAGTGTTTGCCCTAGATAAATTCAGATCATATATCATTGGATCCCGAGTGACTTTGTATACCGATCACACCGCCATCAGGTACCTCATGTCAAAGAAGGATGCCAAGGCCATACTTACCAGATGGATCCTTCTACTCCAGGAGTTCGATATTGAGATCAAGGATAAGCCTGGAGTCAAGAATGTGGTGGCGGACCATTTATCCCGATTAGAGCAGCCTGAGGAGACAGAGCAGATTGATCCCATTTGTGATACCTTCCCAGATGAGGCGATCCTTGCTATCGCCTCACTCCCATGGTACGCCGATATTGTGAACTTTCTCGTTGCTGGGAAAGTCCCACAAGATTGGCCCAGGAAGAGGCTTGAGACCTTCCTTGCGAAGGCCAAGTCCTACCACTGGGAGGATCCCATCCTTTACCACGAAGGAGGGGATAGCATCTGGCGTCGGTGTATTCCTCAGGAGGAGCATCATAGTGTCCTCACTTACTGCCACAAGCTTGAGGCAGGAGGACATCATTCTGGGAGGAGAACGGCACAGAAAGTGCTCCAATCCGGCTTGTGGTGGCCTACACTCTTCAAGGACTCTGATGAGTTCGTGAAGAGATGTACTGACTGTCAGAGGATGGGCACTTGTGGACAACGTGATATGATGCCGATGCAGCCCATTCATTTCTGTGAGGTTTTTGACGCATGGGGCATCGATTTCATGGGTCCATTCCCTAAGAGTCAGGGATTTGAGTACATTCTGTTGGCCGTAGATTATGTTAGTCGTTGGGTTGAGGCTATCCCCGCCCGAGCCGCAGATGCAAAGACAGTTTGCAGATTTTTGAAGAAGCACATCATCATGCGGTTTGGGGTTCCACGAGTTCTGATTTCTGATGGGGGATCTCATTTCATCAACGACCAGGTGAAGGCACTTGCTAGAGAGTTCAGTATAGACCATCGTGTTGCCACTCCATACCATCCACAGACAAATGGTCTAGCTGAGGTGTCGAATAGGGAGATCAAGAATATTTTGCAGAAAGTCGTCCGCCCTGACCGAAAGAATTGGTCACAGCTTTTGGACTCGGTCTTGTGGGCATATCGGACTTCTTTCAAGACTCCATTGGGTACATCTCCCTTTCGCCTCGTTTATGGCAAGCCATGCCATCTACCTGTCGAGCTGAGGCACAAGTCACTTTGGGCAGTCACAGATATTCTTATGGATCCAGATGGTATAGGAGACCAGAGGAGGGCAGAGTTAGCCGCCTTGGAAGAGCTTAGAGATGCAGCTTTCTCAAACAGCCTACATTATAAGGAGAAAGTTAAAGAGTGGCATGATTCTCATATCAGCCACAAGCATTTTGAGATTGGACAGAAAGTATGGCTGTTTGATGCAAGGCTACGATTATTTCCAGGGAAGCTACAGAGCAAATGGAAAGGACCATACTTGGTCAGAAAGGTACACGATAATGGTAGCATTGATATATCCGAGTTATCTTCTGAGAGTACCTTCCGAGTGAACGGCCAGCGGCTCAAACCATTTCTAGATCATGAGCCGCGGGACGTTATTATTGCTGCTATTCATTTTGCGTGAGATGTGGTCTTTTGACTCACATCTTTTACATCTCACGCCTGATTTTCACTGTTCCTCCGCCAGTATAGATCCAGTTGTCCATATCATTCTATTCTTTAGTCCCACATCCCATCTCTCATCTTATGATTATGCTATACTTAGGGTGTACTTTACCCTAAGTATAGGGGGGATGTCGGACCTGCGAGTATTCTTTTCATTCTTTCTGCTCTTGTTTTTGCTGCCTATACTTAGGGATATTTTACCCTAAGTATAGGGGGGGCAGATTCTGTATATTCTGCACTCGGCTTTCCCTTCATGTACAGCTTTCTATACTCAGGATTAGTTAATCCTAAGTATAGGGGGAGACCACCGAGTTCCTTTCATTTTATTCTTTTATTCATTCCTGTACTTAGCCATTCCTTTTCACTTCCCTTTTACTAAGCACGAGTTATGTCTTCTTCATCGCTCTTGAGCACTCTGAGGACATCGTTCGAGCTAAGTATAGGGGGGTGTGTATATATTTCATATATACTTTAGCCATAACTCGTACTTTGTGTGAGTGTGTTAATAAATAAAATGGCTAAAAATCACAGAAATTAAAAATTTTTCATGTACATAAACCTCTTTTATTCTTGCACATACATAGCTAGTGTACAAAGTATTTTTGTAAAAATGATTTCAAAAATCTTTTGTGTAAATCTTGTGTAAATGTGTGTAAATATCACTTTGCAAAACTTGCACTTCATGCATCATTCATTCATGATTTCAAAACATTTTTCAAAAAAAATTTTTGCATGATTGTAAAATATTTGTAAATAGCATCTTGTGTACATATATGTATATAGTTTTTCCTGGATGAGAGTTGACAATTAAACTAAGCCTGGAATTAAATTGAGAAATGGAGCTTGAAAAGATCTTAATCCACTTAACTTCAAGAGGAACCTTATAGGACTTAGGGGTAAGGCTTTTCAGGTCCATAAGGACTTAATTCTTTGAGTCCACTAGGCTATGAGCATATGTCATCTTGATGAGCCTAAGTAGAGCACTTAACAACACACGCATGACTCTCAGAGACAATGGCTTCACTTGCACCTGCACTTTACACATGGCTCTCCATGGATGAGGTGGTGAGGAGGCAGTTTCCTTTGGCTTGGGGTAGCATATGAGGGTAGTACTTCTAGGCGGAACCTCTCTTCTTCTTATAGTGAAGGAAGTGCACCTCAACTTGGTCTAGTGGTGTTGAAAGCTAAAGACAGAAGCTGTGGGTTGCAATAAAGCTTCAAAAGAGGGATAGTCTACTGGCTCAAGGGGAAATTTCTTGTATATGCTGCACCATGTAGATATGTGTACAGAAGTCTTGAAAAAAAAAATGCAAAAAGAACTCCAAAAAAGTGGTGGGTCGGATTGAAAATTTAATAACCCCACCGGAGTGAAAAGCAAAAGCTTATGGTATCCATGTTACATCTCATGAAGCTTGCAGCGGGAGACTTAGCTACACTGGCTAAGCTTCCAAAACTCTATACTTCTACCCCCTCTTCTTGAGCCGGTTGCACTTGAACTTAGAAGGGAATACCCCGCTTCTCGAGGAAAGAGTTGCTAGACTGAGGCATTAGAGTTACCAGGTTGAGGGAGGTTGTTTCTTTGTTACTTCTGAGGTGGGGAGCCACATATCACTTACACTGCATGGAAAGATTCATGGTCATTAGAGTTTGTGTATGTAGACTTGTTCTGATCTGGTTTATTGAGGAGTCTTGTCCATAGACTGGTGGAACTTAGAGGCTGTTGAGTTTTAGGCTTAAGTCCAAATAAGGTTCCGACACATTAATAATCCAAAGATCTGATCAAGCTCCATATTTCAAATTAATGAAGGAAAATTTAATAAGTCAACCTTGATCCATGTACATCCTCTTTTTCTTTTTCTTTTTCTTTCTTTTTCACTTCTTTTTCAAATAAGTGTTTGCTAAGGGACTAGCAAAGTTAAAGCATAGGGGGTGATGAATACCCATTCATCACTCTTTATTCTATTATTTTAGCTACAAAAACCTTTGCAAATACATGTAGATATGTGTAAATACAAATAATTACCAGAAGCATGCATTGTGTAAAAACCTATAATTAGCATGTTTTTGTGCACAAAATAAAAGAATAAAGAGCAAAAAGAAAAAGAGGGAAATATTTAGAATAAATATTGAGCAACCTAACCCAAGGGAGGGCTCAGCATGGGCCTGACCGCATAAAAGCCAAAGTAGAGGGAGATAGGAGCTCATGTGTATATACTTCTGTAAATTCAATAAATTATATTTTCCTCAACCAAAAATATGTTGTAAATATTTTATATATATTTTGTAAAAGCTATTAAAAACAAAATAAAAAAGATGAAAAGCAAAAAGATCAAAAATATCCTTCCTTCACCATGTACATAAACCACACCATTGTATATATTTCACCTTGTAAATAAATTCAATTATTTTCTAAACTTTTTGTAAATATTCTATGTTATATTTTGTAAATAAAATAAATAAAAAGAAATAAAACAAAAATCAAATAAAAATTACAAAATTAAAATACAAAAATACATTGTATAAATACCATGTGTATAAATGTATATATCTATTTATTTCACCCTTGTATATAAGTGATAAAAATAAAATAAAAATATTCTTTTATTCCTCATTTTATCTTGTAAATAAATAAAATACAAAATGAGCATAAAAACACATAATAACAAATAAAAAAATCAAAAATAAAAATCCATATAGTGTACATATACCTATATATAGAGCTACCCTATTTTTATTTCCAAAAATTAATTAAAAATCACCAAAAAATAGAAAAAAATAAAAGAAAAATATTTCATGTTTTGAGTTTTCTTTAATTCGGCCTATTTCTACCCTAAATTAAATAAACAAAATTCGGGCACACGTGGCCGCTCCTGATTGGTCCACGGGGGACTGTTGACCCCGGTCAACTCCCCCGCGGACTCCTTCCTATTCTGGACGATGCGTGCCGCGCCTCCTTCGCCGATTTTCCCACGCGACTCCAGGCTGTCCCCCACGCATATCTCGCGCCCGGATTCTTCGCCGTTCATCCCTCTCCCTCGCCCGATCCTCCGCCATCAAATCCACACCTTCCTTAGCCGTCCACCCTCAACCCTAGTCGACGCTGTCACCATATATATTCTTCCCTCCGCCGCCTTCGCGCCCCATCCTTGGATCGCCATCCTCGTTCCCGTGACCTCCAGAGCGAAGCCCGAGGTGACAGCTCGAGTTAGCCCCTGTTGCAGTGAGGTGAGGGTGCCCCTACCATCGATCCGGCGATCCTCGCCGTCCTTGCTCCGCCGCCGGCGTTGAGCATCGAGCTTCAGGCCTTGACGCCCTTCGAAGCTACGACCAGGAGCAAGAGCAGCTCCAGCACAGTCTACTGCAGCCATCAGGTAGTCGATTAGATCTTCTATTTAGCGTAATTTCCGATTTCGCCCAAATCGACCCATCATCGCATTTCCTTGATTCCGGCCATCTCACGCAACATCTCGACCTCCCGACCATCTCATCACCTCCGCCGTATCCCCGCGCACCTTCTACGCCCGTCCACTCAACCCAGATCGCACAGGATCTGGGAGTCGAGCTCCACCGTCCTCCGCTCGCCGGAGCTCTTCCGCCTCACAGCACCGACCACCTTCACCCCGCCTTCTTGGGTCGAGGCAATTTGCCCTCGACCCGCGAAGCTTCTTGACTACTTTGCAGGTCCAAAGGGAGGCGTCTGAGGCTTCCCAACTTCCAGCCAGGAGCTTCATCTCCGCCGACTTCGCCGGAGCTCTTCAGAGCTCGGCTAGGTCATCGGAGACTACCACCAGCTGCGCAACTTCACGCCGGATCTTCTCCGACCTTCAGGCGCAGCAGAGGAGGGCGGAGACACCTTCACGAGGCCGGCGAAGTTCGCCGGCCATCAGTTCTTCCTCCATCTTCCAGAGCCGTCCGATGAAGCCCTCGCTCCAGTTCTGATCGTGTCCGTCCATTCTTCGAGGAGCAACAGCCGTCGATCCATCCGAGGAGCGCATCTGGACCATTGATAGCAGAGGAGAGAGGCGCCAGCGTTCCAGCCGTCAGATCCTCCACGTGGGCCTCTCCCCATCGTTGATCGAGCCGAAGGAACGAAGAGAAGAGTCGCGCCGCCATCCCAGCCGTCAGATCACCCACGTGGCGCACATCCGACCGTCGGCTAATAAAGGGGTAAATATCGTAGGACCCCCTCTTAGTTTTTCATTTCCTGTTTAGTCCTGTAATTATTTTTAAAACTTTATTAGCGTTGGGTTATTTGCACTAAGGACCCCGTACTTATTTTTATTTGCACTTATACCCCCGCCAGTTGTGAACCACGTGCTTCGTCACGTGTTTTGTTGGGTTATTTGCAATGTATGCCCTGTAGTTCTGGATGTTATTCATTGAATGAAAAGTTTTGTTTATTTGCATATATACCCCTGTGAGCATTGATTATGCGCATGTGCGTTTTATTTTGGGAAAATTGCACATAAGCCCCTGGACTTTTGATACGAGTTATCAATAGGTCCTTGGAACTTATTTTTATTACATTTAGGTCCTTGAGTGCCCCAGGCACGTGCTTGGCACGTGACTTCTTGGGTATTTTGCACCAGGACCCCAGAACTTTTGGGTATTTGCACATAGGTCCCTGTGCACAGTGCCCCACCTTTATTTTTGAATAAAATATCAAACGACCTCCAAATCCAATGAGATTTTGACACATGGCTCCTGCCATGGTGTAGGAATTTCTATGATTTTTGGGGACATTTTTGATTTCATTTATTATTTTTAAAAATTCAAAAACCCATATTTTTGCTACTGTTTGACTTTAAAAATACAAAAAAATATAAAAACTCAACCAAAAATTCTAAAAAAATTAGATACTGTAGTTTACTTGTTGTTTGATTTTCTAGCCAATTTTGGCTACTTTTCATCACTTAAAAACCCTAAAAATTGAAAAACCCCTAAAAACTCATAAAAATTATAATAAATAAATTAAAAATCCAAAAACAATAATTAGGGTGCCTAAATTTTCCTTATTCTTTCTAGATTATAGGAAAATTACCCTTAGGGCTTTTTGAGATCCAAGAGTATTTTATTTTTGGGTCTTAAGCCTTGCTGGACAGTCCTCTTTGTTTTTCGCATTGTTTGATTTTTAATAAATAATTTACCCATTAGAAAAATTCCAAAAATTCACCAAAAACAGTAAAAAACTTAAAAAACCTAAAAATCAATTTTCTGGAATTTTTGCATCATTTTTGGTGTGTGTAATAAATTGTTGAAGTCCCCTTGTATTTACTTTCTTTCATTTTCTCATCTTTAAAAAAAAAATTCTAAAAAAAAAAAAGTTTATAAAAACAAACAAAACCACAAAAATATGTTCTCTGTGTTTTAGTTCAATTTGACTACATCGTAGGCTATTTAGCCAATCTGTGCTCCTTGAGTTCGACCCTGGGAGCTATACCAGGTTAATCCTATAGCAGGACCACTTCTCTGTATTTTATTGTTTTATCTTCATCTGTGGTTCATTTTCTTGATTGACTCAGCCCGAGTGATTGAGGTCGCAACGACCTATTTATTTTACACCTTTACCTCTGTCATTTGGGCGGTCGTCAATCATCTCTTAATACACGCCTATTTATGTCCCTAGCGATTTATAAAATATGTTTATCATCGTAAGCTTATCCTAGAAAATGATGAATGTTTACGGTATCCTTTATACATACATATTACATTATTATTGAGCTTATTTTTAAGGCCTTAACAGGTTGTCCTAGTGCCATCACTACTCATAAAAAAATATTTTTGTAACAAAACACATACATATATGGAAATATACAACTATAAACACAACTTTTATATACAAAATAATTTAATGGTATATATATTTCAAAATCAATTTCTAAATTATTATAGCTACCTCAAAAACTTTCGCTCTGATACCAAACTTGTCACGACCCGTCCCGCTTAATCCTTGAGACGAGCATGACTAAAAACATAAACTTATCTTATCAAATTTAACCCATGTAAAGCACAATATAATAACTAGTAGAGAAAAATTGTATTCATGTACATTACCACAAAAAAAATGAAATACATATTACAGAATACATGATTTTAAAATCGAACAAAATGATCGTAAATCAAAAATCCAAATTCAGTGCAATCGGGAATCATCATAAAATAAATAATAGCTATGATGGCACAACCTCTTTCATTATATGTCTCTTCTCAACTTGGTATACTTAGGTCGACATCTTCTTTCTTTAGGGTACCTGAAAAATATTGATTTGGAGTGGTGAGCCTAAACTCATCGACATGAGCCTAGACCCAGTGAATGGGTCACAAACATCCAGCTACGTGATTATAAAAAATTTTCTATCTAGCATAACTTGCAAAATAATGGACATTATAAGTTTAAACTTGATTGCTGTATAGCAAGAAAAAAAACATTTTCCTTATAGTATTTCCAAAATCAAAGCATAACTTGATAGTTCTCAACTACCGGTAAAATAATGAGAAACAATAATCAAAACTTATTCTGAAACCATATTTGCTATTTGGAAATAAACATATAGGTTACCTTTTCATACTTAATGATGCACCACTACCCCAACATATCTTGATAAGTTCATGAACACTTACTTAGCCTTACTTATAGCCTAGGAGAGCGAACTCCACCTAGAACCTTATCTTACTGTCATACGCGCAGACAGCCCCAAAGGCCAATAAACACCCTGCATACGGCCCAAAGCCCATTGCATACAGAATGCGGACCCAAAGTCCTCTTACTTGTTCATGACTTTCCTAGAGTGTAGGACATAGTGTGCATCTTACTTAAAGATTATCTAATCATACAACTTGCATAATCGACATGAGAATCATATAGAACTTGCATAAACTGGACATAATTCTTAAACAAGAATCATATAAAACCTGAAAACTTCATATTGCATATCATTTAAATTGCAAACTTAAACAACAAAAATGCATAGACCGTACATTTGTAATGGGGAAGAACAAAACTGGTTGAACTTAGCATCAACTATACTTAAAAATCTTGAAATACATAACCAATTGAAATATTAAAAACTTGCATCATACAAAATAATTGCATGAAATAAAGATAATAATAAGGCTTTCAGCTTATGAACCACTCGCCTTTTAGAAGTATCACATACAATTTTCACCCGTCTTAGGTTAATCTTCTCCAGGTAGTCTTTTAAATACGCATAATCCTATATGTAGTTTGAAATCGCAGTAAATACTCATGATGGTGTAGCTGAATACATCATACAGAAATATACCTATTTCAGTTCTAGTTATTATAAGGAGTCCTAGCATTTTATCCTAATAGGACGAGTTCTACTTTAAGTATAGATATATCTATCTAATTTTATTGAAATTGGTTAATATACATACATGCCTCTCTAAGTGCTATCATATTATTATTATTATTATTTTAAGCACCCAATCTTGCTTTTCATGTCCGTAAACCTTTATGTACAGTTCTACTTCATAGTATCTTCTTCTTCTTCTTAACACATGACTAAATTATCTATATGATAAAATCCTACCGTTTACCTCAGTTGTAAACATGTGCCATATATAATTATACTTAAATAGATTGTTGTAAAGTAATATCAAAATAGAAAGGATAAGATAATGACAATTTAATTTATAACAATATTCCTATCATCATGCTAGACACGTACCATGATTGGTGCACCCAGAATTGTTCAAACAAAGCATCCAGATTAATGATGAAACAAATAAATCCATTCTTTACATTCATAATATGATCGTCCTATATAATCAGATATCCATAATGATGCATGATTCCATGTAGGAATCATGTACGTACTTATTTAGGTGCATATTTTAACTTCCATATTAATTTGATTTCTCGATTCTTCTTTCTGGATGCTAAATTTAACTAGTTTCCATTTCTCATTCTATTCATCTAGTCACACGGAATATTCCGAAAGCAAAACTTCAAATCAATACAAATTAAAATTTATGATTAAGAATTTGATCTTTGTCCTTTTAGTAGATCTCGCTTCCAAAGAAAATGAAATGCGAAATAGTATTGTAGTATCGTCTTAACTCGTTCGTACAAGCTTCATATATAAATCTGGTGAACATCTACGAACATGTACACATAGACCAAAAACATACCTCTTTCTATTCTTTTTGAACTCCAGAACACCTTTCCGAAGAGAATTGCTGGCTCTCTCCAACCTTCGTCAGTTTCATATGAACGATACTCTTCATAAATACTTAGTATTACATGTTTAAAATGTTAACACGTACCCCCCTAACGGCCAGGTGTCCCCAACATGAAATATTACGCATGCATGTGTTGCTGGATAATATTAGATCAATATATATAAATATTCATGGTAACTCGTTGTTCACCTTTTTTCCACAGCACCGACTTTATTATGCCATCATATCCTCTTACACTAATTATTATTTAAATATATGATGTATTATGTTCGTTACTTTTTAAAAGAGAAGAGTAATACTCACACTATTTTTTTAATGTATCATAAATGTTTAGGAATATAGTGGGTACTTATTTTATCAATAATAACCTTTTAACATATGCCATCTTTCTGTTAGAATAATTAAATCATCCATAATCAACTCTTAAAATAGATATTTTCACATGTAAAACCTTATCCATATCTAATTATTGATACGCATATTCTATACAATCAATGTTGATGATATAATTAAAGTACTTGTATTTGTCAAACTTTTTTTTTAAAACTAAAAAAAATATCTATTCATATTCCTGAGTTGAATGCTTGGCATAAACTTAGCACAATCTAGTATGGATGTTACAGATCCTCTGGTGTGGGTTTAAATACAGCATGATCTGTTGTATCCCTTGATTTCTTTTTTGTGAAAATCTTTTCAAAATTCAATAGCATGGATCGAAAGAGTGTATATTATTTTATGTACCAACCAAGTTTCATTTTTATCTGATGTTACCAACTATTTTATCTCAGTCAAAGAAAATGTCAACATTGGTTGGATACAAAATCCATTTCAAATTTGACTTTTTCTTTGACCTTTGAGATAAAGTAGCTACAAATATCCAACCAAAATGAAACTTGGTGGGTATATAGAACAATATGTTTACGTTCGATAAGTATAGTTGGATTTATGACTACATCCTGGGGAGTCCGTATCTTCGGATAATCCCTTCCATTTCTGGGTGGTCAAAGCAAAGTGACCCTTTCATGTAATGGTTCATAGATTTATGGATGTAATATTCAAAAGGATTAGTTTTGCAATTCAAAAAGGATTAGCGGTACAACTTGTTGCATGCTTGTCTTCTATTTCGACGTAATCACTCTATTTATATAATATTTCAAAACTTTCATTATCACCTTAAAAAATTATTGCAAATGGAGTGGCCATCGCGAGGGGTTGCCCTCCTATAAAGGAAACAGAACCTATAACTAAGGCCATCCCAAAATCTCATGCTTCTATGACTTAGGATAAAATCTCGCCTCCAAAGTTTGGACCTCCTGTCAAAGTCGGAGATCCATATTATGAAGGAAATGATGAAATAAGAAAACCATGGATGAAATAAGCAGATCATTCGAGCTGTGCCTCACTGGATTTTTTTTTTCAAAAAAGTTAGGCCCAAACTTTTGAAAATTGATGCGATCATTAGGAAGGAAATGAAACTTCAAAAAGATTGTTCAAATTGGAGCCATGGATGCTAAACACATTCTTATTAAATTTGATCACAAAGATGATTATCTAAAGATGTACATCAACAATAATTGGATATTTGAAAACATTTCAATGTCTCTGATCCGATGGTCACACACATTTTGAAACTATTATTATTGATAATGGCAAACATGCTGAGCATACTGCGACAATTCCTTCTCCTCCCAAAGAAGGGAAAGAGAAAGAGTTACATGAGGCAGAAATTTTTCAATATTGTGTTCTAAACACAGCCCCTAACACTAGTGGATTTTCCATCTCTATACTAAACTCCTTTGAAGCTCTAAAAATTGCATAGGAGTAGGAGGAAGAAGTCTCCTCTAAATTTCAAAATGCTGAAGACTACTTTAGTGTTCCCTCGCAAAGCAGCAAAGACTTTAACTCATCAGACTCCGAGAAGATTCAGAAGACTCTCAAGTCAACCTTCTCCCCAGTTGTTTATGTCAAACATCTTTTAAAGAAATTGTCGGGGCATTTACAATAATGCTACTTTAGCTCATCCCAACAAAATTGTCGGGAATTATAATGTCTCAATCTTATGAATTATCGAACCTATGGTTGCTGAAAATAGAATGCTTATGTTTCTCTTCTTAACAAACTGGAGCATATTTTCGTTAACTTTGAAGCCCCTAAGAAGATCTAGACTGTGGCCAGAGACCATGTTGATATAGAGATGTATCAGATGAAAGATCAAATCTTCACTTGTAAACTTTGATTAGAAGGTGCTGGAGCTGAAGGTGTTGGAGTTGCCATATTTTAGGAAAGGAAAGGGAGCCAAAGAAGCCATGTGTTGTTGATAAGGAAAGGGGGCCAAAAGTTGGGGCACGTGGCGATGGGTAAGAAAAATCATTGCCACGTGTTGTTGATAATAAAGGAAAGGAACAAAGCCACCTGTCTTGGCTCTCATATGGAAAGAAAGGATGGTCACTAGGAACAAGGTTTTAAAAATCAGACCAGACATTGAATCGGTTAGTCTTTGGTTTGATCCAACCGGGTCGGGCCATCGGTCTAAATCGGTCGGACCGGTGATGATGTCAGTATGACGCCATCATTCCTATCGACTCGGAAAAATCAGACCAGGCTTAATTTATTGGACTGACCAATCGGACCGGTTTTCTAAACCGATAAAATCGGATACATATATGTAAGTATGTATTTATATATCAATGAAATAATCGTTTAAAATGTCAAACCTTTCAATAGAATAATATGATTGTCTATTTAGAGTAAAACTCTACAAATGTTAGCCACATTTTCTAGCGTTATATATGAATATAATATTGTAATCATTTATTTATAGTTGCTTCTAGAAAATTACTCTAAGAAAGTAGTGGCACAACTTATATTCCAAAAAAAAGAGCGACATAACTAATATTGCATAAGTTAAGAATAGCACAAGTAATAAAGATCCTATTATTTCATTATTCAAACCTTTATTTTTTTAAAAGAATACCAAACCATCAAAACAGGATCAATCTGGGTCAATCCGGTCCGACCACCGGTCAGATCCAGTTCTTTATTTTGTTTATTTTTGAAATTAATTACATAAAACCGACCAAACCAATCGGGTCGGGGCTAGTTCTCGGTCCAACCGGTCCGACCAGTCGATCTGATCATGTTTTTTAAATCCTGATTAGGAAGCCACACGGTAGTCATTTGAGGACAAACTAAGTTTTAAAGTATTAGATAGATTTCTGAAAATGGAGCCAACGAAATTGGAATCAGAGTGCAACTTCATGGAACCAAAATAGATGCGGGTTGAGCTCGATCCGAAACCAAGCCAACCCAAACCCGAGCCCAATCTCACGGGCCTTGGGTCAGGCCTGGATCCTCGATTTGCTAAAAAAAGCCTCGACTCGGATCAAGGCTTGCGACAAATTGACATTCTCGGGTTGGAGACTTTTCTGGGTTGGGCCGGGCGGAGCCCAATGCTCCACCCTAGTTCCAATTTAAATATTTAGATTGTGATCAAAAGATAATATTATCCTTTTTATAGAACATATGTGCATCAATCACGTTCTTAGAATAAGAATAAGAGATCATTCTCGATCAATCCCAGCCTTTCATTCTTCAAGAATCGTAAAGATCCTTTTTGAGTTTTAATTTGTTCATTCAGACTCTGAATTCTTCTACTTATTTATATATTTTTTCTTCTTCCTTTATCCCTATACCATAGGTATAATGTTTGTATCGATAGAGAAGGGATCAGCATTTTTCTAAATAGGATGGATTACATATTCATCACGTGCCTATGAGGAGGCATGTCTAGAATAACTAGGAATGGGTGTGACATACAGTGGTAGTGATAACATAGGAGAGGATCTTGCATATGATGAGGATAGTTCAATACAAACTCAAGCAACATGAGATTGTGATGGAAAAATCAAATCAAGGAGGAGATTGTCATGAGAAGGAATAATATTTTGAGTAGGAGACAAATCGGGCTCTGCTAATCCAGCAATATGGTAGCATTCAAACATATATGGAAATGGTGATGATTAAAAAAATTATAGAGAGATTCATGGGAGAAGGGTGGGAGAAGGGTGGGAGAAGGGCAACAAGCTGCGCCACCAATCCTTTTTGGATGGCAAATCCAATTCTTCGAAATACAACATCTATAGATCTGGGAGCCATAACATTGCTATGCATAATTCTTTTGGACCCTTTTGAGGAGCCCTACTGTTTTAGTAATCAAGAATCCGAAGGTGTCAAAATCAAAAGGAATGAATTTATGTTGATTGTCAATACAAGCCTTCTCATGCTTAACAACTTTAGCCGAGGCAGCTTTCTGTGCAGCATATCCCGATAAATCCACTCCTTATCGGACTCACCAATGGAGAAACTCCAGTCAAATCAACACATGCATGCTTCCCTCCAGCCCATCCAAATATTAAAACATATGTTGGTCTGAGTGTCGATCTCTCCTCTTGTGGATCCGTCAAAAAATTCAGAGGTGCTTCTTTCTTTGAAGCAACTCCAACATGTTTGAGTACATCATAAAGGACATCCCTTACAAAATCATGTCTATATTAAAACCTGAGAATTCACGACAATGAACTGCATGCTCCCCAAAAGTATCCAAGCATGATTTGTGGCATATTGGGCAAGGCTCATCAGCTGGAAAAAGAGGAATCATAAGATGATACTTGATGATAGTATGATACTCAATAGGTGACATATGAATCCCAAGGCCCTCAATAGAATAGCAAAGAGGAAGTCTTGAGCATTGTCAGCCTGTAAACAACGAAAAATTGCTTTTTGCCTAATGATCATGTCAAACTTAATTTCCATTTCTTGAACAATTTTGCTAAAAAGAGAACCCGCCAAAGCATATTGGGTTTTAGGGGGGACGATATCCTTGCTAGCAAAACATATAAGATTAAGAGATAGAAGTGTGGTACGTAGGCCCTCCAAAGCATATAGAAAGTCAGAATCCATATCATGTATCCCACTGTCTCTTAAATTGTGGTCTTGGAGCACCCACGATTGAGCTCTAGAGGCCACGAAAGCATACGAGGAAGCCTCAAGAGCTGAATGAAGATCGAAACCACCAAGTCTGATGGTTAGTGATACCACCCGCCATTGAAGGTCGTCAAAGAAAGGGCCTCCACAAACCACAATATCCTCAATATCTCCGCGAAGCCCTTTGTCAAACCACGTAGCAGCTCGTTCCATGTATGCAGGTTGACATGTCCTTAAGCCAAACATGAGCTTGGAAGTGCCCATACAACATCGTAATAAAAGAATCTCACTTTGTGGATCATCCAATTGAGGGAGTAAATCATTAAGTCAACAGCTTTGGTGGCCCTCATCATAGCGAAGTCTTCAACAAAGTCTTTGTCCCTACTCACTGCACCTCCAAGTAACCTCACTCCCAGCACAAGTCTTCCAATATCCACGAAAAACAACCCTTTTTGGATCTTCTGTCCATCACATGAAGACCCAAAAAGTTCGATTTTTTATATTCAGCATAAGCCCCATCCCTGGACCCTTACGTGGTATAATGTCAAGCACTTTGCTACCTCTAAAGAATCCCCGATGATAGTCCCATCATCAAGATACCAAGCATGAAGAAGGAGCTTACAATTATCTTGTATCTCATGAATAAGTGGATGCAAGGCAAGAGAAAAAAGAAGTGAACCTAAAGGATCACCTTGCTGCACTCCGGTGGTTGATCATAAATGATTGTCTCCAATATATAATCTGGGAGGTTGAGCATATATAAACTTCACCCATGAAGAAATAGACGGGCATCTCCTCCTAACTTCATAAAGCATCAACGATCTATGTATCATGTTGAAAGCATTATAGAAATCAAATGTAAGCATGGAGAGAGACCTGTCACCGTGAAGCTTGCTCAAAAGTCTTTTGGAGCTGTGTAAGATGGCTTCTGCTCCTCCATATACACCAACTCCAAATTGAAAGTCATTGAGATACTTATACATCTCTTTTCCCACCCTAGTCATGACAACTTTGGATACAAGACGCCTCCAGATAGTACCTAATATGTCGTTGTCTGGTTTGAGCAATGGAGTAAGAGGTGCAGAGGCTACAAACTCAGCCAGACTCAATGGGCAACTCCCTCCTAGCCATAGATTAACTACCATGGAGATAGCACATAATAGATCAGTGGCAACTACCGACCAGAAAGGGCATCAAAAATATGTTGAGCTCTCAGCCCGTCTCTACCACGTGATGTCCCTTTGGGAAAGGATTTGATAGAATGCAAAATAGCATCTGCATCACCTATAAGAGGAATCTCTGACATCAAGGTATCTGGCAGGGAAGGAGGCGGCTTATACAGATGTTTAGCTTCTAAAGTATTCATGGTGTGTTCATTAAATGGAGCCTTTCCCAAAGAGCACAAAACCTTTAAAGCTGCTGAAAAGTGCCCATCTAACACTTTGCGAAGACACTGCCTGATGTTGGAGCTTCGATATTTATTATCCTCTAATGAGTTATTCTGACTATGAAAAGCCTCTAGTAGATCACTTTTCAAAATATCACCCACCCACGTGGTAAAACCATCCGCACTAGCCCACTTAGTGATCCAGCTCAAAATAAGCTATTGTTGCAAGGGCTTTCTATTGCCGGATCTTCTATCCCGCCTATTCATAGGCCTAAAAACCTGCAGGGTGCAGCGTGGAAGAAGTAGCGATCTCACCCAAGCATGAATGGAACCTGACCCAGCAATAACTTGATATAATGCTGTTTTAAGAGCTTGAGAGAAAGCAAGATGACAATTGGGAGGAATGCTCTTAACTGTGGTGATAGAAACTTTGAAAATACAATCAAGGAGCATAGAATCAATAACCAATACATCTGTGACATCATGTACAACATGTAGAAGATGTTTCAAGATGCCGACAATGTGCCCTGAAACCACCCATGTGTCATCTGTAACTCAAGCAAGACCATCGTCATAATGGAAACCACGACTCACTGCTTGTATCTTCATGCACCTCCCATACAATGACCGATCAAGGGCCTTCAAGGTCCTTTCTAAGACAAGATAAAGATCAATATCATTCTTGATGGCATACCGCAAAAAAATAGCACACTCGTCACTGCAAAGATGTACCCTCTTGATATGAGAGATTAAGCACGAAGTCCCTTTACTCCCTTCCCTACCGTCCGGGCAGCAGTGAAAGTTCCAAAATGGATACAACAAACTATCTGTACGATGTGAGATTAAAGAACAAGATTGAGAGTTTTCACGATGCGTTTGAGCTGCGGAGGCACATGTAATAGGAGGAATCCCTTCTTCCTCAATGCCAACCATCATGATGGGAAGAGGGGGCATCGGCAAACAGATGCCGCAGCAAGTCAAGATGCACGAGAACTTCTCCGACGGACGTGGGCCAGGCGTTGAGCGGGAAGCCTGAATGCTGGAAGGGAGATCCAGAGGGGACGTTGGGATGCTGAATGAGGAGGTCGCATGGACACTGGGATCCTAAAGGGAAACCTTGAGGAGGAGACCCTGAGGGGATGCATGGCTGGGAAATGGAGGCAGGGAAGGGGGCTGGGAGGGAGAGGTGGGTGCTGGCGGTGGTCGTTGGGCGCTGGAAGGAGAGATATGGGTGGTCGTTGGGCGGGGGTAAGGTCGCAGGACAGGGAAAGGGTGGGGGAGGGTCGTAGGGCGGAGGGAGATCGTTGGGCGTTGGGCGAGGCCGTTGGGCGAGGGCGTTGAGGGAAGGTCGCAGGGCAGGGGGTGGGGGCGCTGGGCGAGGGGAGGTCGCTGGGAGAGGGGCGGGCGAGGGCGCAGAATGGGGCGCGGGGGAGCGGGTGAGGGTAGGTCGGGGGGCACTGGGCGAGGGGAGGTCGGGGCGCTGGGCGAGGGGAGGTCGGGGCCCAGGGCGGGGCACAGGATGGGGCACAGGTCGGGGGCGCGGGAGAGGGGAGGTCGGGGCGCGAGACATATGGGATGAGATCCTATTGCTATTAAGAACTGAAGTGTACATATTATATTGTATTGTATTCTATATTAATATATATACATATTGATAGTATATTTTATATCTATCTCATGTTTTCTCAAAAAAAAATGCATTTTATACGCATTCATTTCTTTTTGACAAGCCAATTCAACTATTTTCACCGTCAATTTGAGGTTTAATCCGATTTTAAAGAATGATGATGTCACTTTTCGATTAAGTTGGCTTCATTTCATAGTTCAACCAAATCCAATCTTTCCGACAAGATTTCCGATTCAGTATATGGTTCGATTTCAAAAACTCTACTTTGTGATATCGCTTATGTGATGGAACATCAATAATTTTATGATGTATCTTTTATTTATTTCGGATAGTCCCGCTTATTTTGGATGCGAAAAAATATCATTTCATAATAAACATGCATAAAAAAGTGCTAATATGTGTTTTCTAATAGAAATTCCTACTTGTGCATATATTTCTATTGTAAAAATGAGTTTTTTCACTTATTTTGATTGGAATCAACAAAACCCTCCCGAAGCAATATTCAAATCATCTAATGGAGTATCATTCTCTATTTTTAATTATTTTCGACACTATATAAGGAACATGTATATCATATGTGATCAATAAAAGAAGCATTTCGAATCATGGAAGTAGAATATGCACAAACGATCAATAAAAATAAGCACGAAGACACGGAGTTTCACACATAATTGGTCAACATCCTTGAGCGGCGGTGATCAACTTTCACTATGTGGAGAAAAAAAGAGAGTACAAAAGATTATTAAAAAGAATAAACATACGAGGGTTTATATAATACCTTCTCCCACACATATAAATCCTAAAACAAATATAACTTCAAAACTATAGCAACCACAATCCAAACAAGAAGAGACGCCCTATTGCATGCAAGTGGATGTGCGGACCACCTCCTTGTGCCCTAACTTTCTTCGCATCCCCTTGAAATTAAATGTCATATGTCATCCAATTATTCAGTGTTTACTTTTGCTTGCTTCCCACCTAATTCTTTAGACGATTTAAAATAAATGGGGCTCATGTTGTTCCATATGAGATGGATTCACATAAAATATCAGGATATTGATGGATTACATACATAGTCCCCTCAGAAACTCCTCTCTCCCATCCCCTCCTCTCAACATCCATCACCTAAAAGGATCCTACCCCCTATCTTCATAGCAAGGATCCTCTGCTGGCCAGCAGGGGCCTGCTGTACCACGTGGGCCGCTCGATCATGATCGAGCGGTTCACACGCAAAGGGCCACTTTAACCCTGAATTCGTGTGAACCGCTCGATCTTGATCGAGCGGCTCACGTGGTACAGCAGACTCTGCTGGCCAGTAGAGGAGCTGCTCTCCTATCTTCAACCTTGGTTGCTTTTAGATCATCACACATTGATCATCAGCGATTATCTAATGGAGTTTGCAACCATTTTGCAGTGTCTACCTCCTTCCATTGTTCTGCATTAGAGTTACAAAATTTAGCCTTGGATCTTTTCCCTCTAAGGAAGTATTTGTTTGAGGAATAAGGAGGGATACCCTTCTTATCCTTCTATAGCTTGTTAATGTTTTGGTCTATAAAGAGGAATAAAGAATGAGTTAGTAACTTTCGAGGTATCCGTATGAAGATATGAAGTATTTCAAGAGCTAAAGTATAGTTATACTGTTTTCCAAGATTTACATCCTAGATATCCCTGCATGAAAAAAAAATTCTGCAAAACAATACAAGAGATTTTCTTAATACAAGGATCCCAACTGTGCATCCTGACTTGGTCTCTATATCTGAGTGGACCACATTAATTAATATCCATTATTATGTGTCAACACCCACTCTCAACTGCCATTGTCTATACACGGAAAATGATCCTCGGTGTAATGTGATTTATAATCGAGATGCTATAATTTTTTTGGGTTTTTTTTATCATTGTGTCCCTTGAGATATTGCAACATCAGTTATACCCTTCCCTTTTTGGTAATATTAATTGTGCCCTCGACTTCTTACCGTTCTATTACTTGTGTCCCTCCGTTACTTTAGCCGTCAATGAGGTGAACTTAACCATGATTTTTTCAAACCATGGTGAGGATAAGAGGGATATAACTGTCCAAAAATCTCCTTCTCCTCCTTCCATCAAGGAGCTCGTCGCCTCTACCTACTCGCCGTTGAGGAGTGGTGCACAACAAAACTGGTAGATGATCTAGTCAAGGATGAACTAGGGTTTGAGGTAGTGGTGGAGGAGAGGGGGTTGCTGCGGAGGGATGCTGGGGGAGGCAGGGATGGGTGCTGAGGTGGAGAAGGAGAGGAGGAGAGGGGGTTGTTGCGGATGGGCGCAGATCATCGGTGAGGGCGAGGAGAGACGGCTAGGAAGGAGAGGTAGATGAGAGGATCGGAATGGGAGGAGCGGTAGGGGAGGAGCATGGGGCGATGGTGGCGGAGCAGGGGGTGCAGAGGAGCAACAGGGGCGGAGGATGATGATGGAGGCATGAGGGAGGAACAATGGGCGGAGGAGGAGGTTGTCGGGGGAGTGGGTGGAGAGGAAGACGAGGGCAGAGGAGAGGTTGTGGGTAGAGGGGTGAGTAGGACGAGGCTGCTGGGGATGGTGGAGGCGATTGCGGGTGAGGTAAAGAGGACGGGGCGGAGGGGGAGGTCGCGGGTGATGGAGGAGGCTGCGACCGGAGGGGTGAGGAGGAGGATGACAGGGAGGGGAGGGGGAGGAGGCTTGGGGCGGTAGAGGGGGAGGAGTGGGCTGAGGTAGAGGAGGATGGGGAGGAGAAGGGAGAGGGTGAGGAAAAAGACCACTTAACTCATTTTTTAATTAATTATACTTGTGTCCCTAAAGTTAATGTCGTTTGCATTGTGGATGGATGACAACTAACCTGAGGGGCACAAGTGATAGAATGAGAAGAAGTCGAGGGCACAACTGATATTACCAAAAAGTGAGGGGTATAACTGATACTGCAATATCTCGGAGGGGCACAACTGATAAAAACCCATTTTTTGCGAGATTTACAACGGAGGTGCTATAATTTTGTGTTGCGATTTTGATTTCGAAAATTCAACTTTATGGAATATATTTCGATTAATGTTTCACGTATTCTCCAAATTTCGCAAATTTAGGATTTTTATAATTTTATTTTAATAATCAAAAGATTGATTTTTTTAAATGATATTTAAGCTGCTTAATTTTGATCGAATCTTTAATTATTAAAGATACAATAACAAATGTTTCGGATTTGAGCGACATTCAGAGAATATGTGAAGCTTCAGTGAAAGAGATAATCATAAAGTTGGATTTTGACAAAAAAATTACAAAAAAAATTCAAAACCTCTACCGTAATTCACAGCAGAGGATCCCCTTCCCAACAGCACAAACGTCTCCAGTCATTTCCAACAGTCAATCTCCAGGGCTCGGGTTGTTGCTGCAGTACTCGAGCATGATCGAGCTGCTGTAGTGCATTACAGCACTGCAGCTAGGAGTGTAAACGGACCGAACCTGAACGAACCTATATTTTTTAGGTTCGGTTCGTTTATTAAATCGAGCCTAAACTTGTGTCCAGGTTCAGTTCGTTTAGTTTCGAATCGAATCCAAATCGAACCTCTTTTTAAACGAATCGAACCTAAGTGAATATCGACTTAAGAATTCAGAGGGAGTGAAAAGAAGAGAAATGAAAATATATGTGTGTTTGCAATTAGAATAAATATTCATTTAGTTTTTTTCTTTATCTAACTCATCTTCATCTTTTGAAAAAAATAGATTAATATGGATTCATCTCTTTGAAAAAAGTATAATTATAATATATTTTTACATTTGTTCTGATGGGAATAAGGAATAAGAATAATATGGAGATATTCGATAAGTGAGGTTTATACTTGTTCTGTTGATTTGAAGATAAAGAAGGAAAATGTATAGACACATAGATGATGGATATTGTAAACATGATGTGACTATTTATTTTTGGATAGTTTATACCGAGATAAAACCTACTTATCCCATAAATATCCAGTTATCTCTAGACAAAATTCACTTATCTTGGGACAAAATTGACTTATCTCAAAATAAGGTCCACTTCTACGGATACAGATTTGTAAATATGTATATGTGCATGTTTATCGAGCTTTTAACGAATCGAACCTGAGCGAACCTATGATTTTTAGGTTCGATTCATTTATTTAATCGAGCCTGAACTTGTGTTCAGGTCGGTTCGTTTATTTCCGAACCGAATCTGAATTGAACTTTTAACGAACCAAACCCGAACGAATATTGAACTCGAGAATCGATAATTTTCTTAAAGCCCTAAGGTAGCGTTTGGTTCGTGGGTTACCTGCGGGTTAGGGAAGTTTACCCCCCTTAACCCACATCCCCCTCTCTCCCCGTGGGCCCCACTTTATTCCCTTTTTAAAAAATTAAATAAATTAATTTTACATCATCAATCCTATCAAAAAATAATATATTATACCATCATGTCATATAAAAATTATAAACTACTCCACTTCTATCCCTTTTCCAAACTTCAATACAACCACATCACAATAACTACTCACTTTTTCAAATTCCAATACAATCATATCACCCAAACCCACTTCTAACCCACCCCCCAGTATAACCCTCTATCCAAACACCAAAACACAAAAATGGGTTACCCTCTACCAGTTTAACCCACCTTAACCCACCAACCAAACGCACCCTAACTGCAGCAGAGGATCCGCACTCCAATCTACAAGTGCAATACTCGGACGGCAAGGAGACCTTCACAAAGCCATCATATCGTCAACCTCAACCCCACATCCTTTACTTGTTAAATGTTTGACTTCGTCAAAGGATAGATCCACGTCCTTCACATGTTATATCTACCACACTCGCATTCCACTTCTACTCCACCTCACCCTACTTCACCCATGGCAACCCTCTTCCTCCTCCTCCTCCTCTTCGTTGACCTCTCCGCCTCTGCCCAAACCACTAACTTCATCTTTCAAGACGGCTTCCCCACCGCCAACCTCACCCTCGGCGGCAATACCACTATAAGCCCCAACGGCATCCTTTCTCTCACCACTAACCTCACTGATGACCCCATCCAGGGCCTTGCATTCTTCTCCAGGCCGCTCCCCTTCTGGTACCCATCAACCCCAGAGAGCCAGCAGCCTCTCTCCTTCTCCACCTCCTTCGTCTTCGATTTGCTCCCCGGATACCGCAACGAAGGAGGTTTCGGCTTGGCCTTTGTCATCTCCGCCAATACGCACGTTCCCCTTCCCGAGCGAATGTGGAGGTTTCAAGGCCTATTCAACAAATCCATTAACCGCAATTCATCCCACATCCTGGCCGTCGAGTTTGCGACCAATACCGACAAAGTCAGCATCGACGTCAACGGCACTGTCAATTCGACAACCGCTGGTTACTTCTCTGCGTCCCGTCAGTTCACCAACCTGACCCTTGTAGGCGAGGAGAACTCCTTACAGGCGTGGGTCGAGTATAACAACAAAGATACCACGCTGCGCGTCTTTCTCGCCCCGCTCAACGTTACATCTAAACCCAATGCTCCACTCGCCTCTGCTAAGATTGACCTTCGCAATGTCATGCTCGACCACATGTACGTCGGATTCCTTGCTGCTTCCGGCAAGATTCCTTTTTCAAGTTACGTTCGAGGGTGGAGCTTTAGTATCAACGGGGAGGCCGATACCCTTGACCTCGCTAAGCTTCCGGAGCTTCCAAGAGTAAAGAAAGTTAACGAGGATACGACACCTCTCACGGTTCTGTTACCAATCTTTTCGGCAGCAGTGGTGTCCGTAGCGATGGGAGTGGTCATCGTGTTGATGAAGAGAAGGGCGAAGTACGCGGAGGTGCTGGAGGAGTGGGAGAACGCGTATGTGCCACACAGGATCTCCTACAGGGACCTCTCCCGAGCCACCAAAGGGTTCCGAGACCGCGAGCTTCTTGGGAGCTGGGGTTTCGGGAAGATGTATCAAGGTGTCCTTCCGAGGTCGAAGACGGAGGTGGCAGTAACGAGGGTCACCTGCGATTCCGATCAGGGCATGAGGGAATTCGTTGCGGAGATTGTGAGCATGAAGCGGATGCGTCACCGCAACTTGGTACAATTCTTGGGCTATTCCCGACGCAAAGGAGAGCTGCTCCTCGTGCACGAGCACATGCCCTACGGGAGTGTCGACAGGCACATCTTCGACAGCCCGAGGAGTCCGTTAGGTTGGGATCGGAGGCTCAGGATCATAAAGGGCGTGGCCGCGGGGCTTCTCTACCTGCACGAAGGATGGGAGCAGGTGGTGATTCACAGAGACGTGAAGTCGAGCAATGTGATGTTGGATGGGGATTACAATGCGAGATTGGGGCTATTCAGCCTGGCGAAATTGTACGACCATAGGAGCCACCCTCAGACGATGCACGTGGTGGGGACGATGGGCTACCTGTCTCCGGAGTTTACGAGGACGGGACGCGCGACGAAGGCGACGGACGTGTTCGCCTTTGGTGTCTTTGTTCTGGAGGTGGTGTGCGGAAGGAGGCCGATAGAGTCTCACGTGGAGAGAGGGGAAACGGTGCTGGTGGATTGGGTGGTGAGGAAATGGGTAGAAGGGAGGAAGCTCGCGGTTGCCGCGGACGGGAAGATGGAAGGCGGGTATGAAAAGGAGGAGGAGGTGGAGAGAGTGCTGAGACTGGGGCTTCTGTGCGTGCACACGGCGGAGGAGTCGAGGCCGAGCATGCGAGAGGTGGTGCAGGTGCTGGAAGGGGGCGCCAGGTTGCCCGAGCATCCCGACGAGTATTACTGGAAAGGGTGCGTTAGCGGTGGGAAGGCGTGGCTTTGAGTCCTGCTTCCTGTGCTGTGGTCCGGAGCTCTTCTACCTGTGTGCCATGTTGTTACCAAGTCGTCTTCTCTCCGGACCAAGTAGAAAAATTGCAGACCTGTTTGGGCTTAATGAAGTTAACCAGACAAGACGAGGTCTTACGCTTTGATTCCATGCAAGTGTTTATGGGGACGGCCCCCATGTGGTGTAACTTTCTTCCCGTCCCCATGTTGTTAAATTTCAATGTCTTTCAATTTAGTCTGTATTTTTATTCGCCTCCGGCCTTCCATATAATTAATATATGTTAAGTAAGAGGTGCAAGTTGTATTGACGACGTGCCAGGGAGAATGCGATACAACGATAACCAAGAATCAGTGTGTTTAAACAAGATCGATCGGTCTGTTCGACCGGTCAACTTGGTCGATCCGGTTAATGGAGTCAAATCAATCCGGTTAACCAATACTTAAAAGTTCGATTCGAAATTCTCAATTTTGGTCATACTGTCAGTCTGATCTATCATTTCAAACCCAGTTTAACCAAGTTCCACCAAAATTGAAATACATTTAATCATAAATTTATTTAGAAATAATCTTATTCCTAAGGGCCTGTTTGGTTGCTGGGTTGGACTGGGTTGGTCCAACCCTGGTTACTATTCACAAGGGTACTTCCTCCTCACAGATTACTATTCACCCACCCCAACCCAGCCCAACCCAACCCAGTCCAACCCAGCAACCAAACAGGCCCTAAAAGTTGAGTCCATGACCTGCAGTAATCCCCCCAACCTTCTAACGACAAACTCTAGCACAACTTTTTGTACATAATCGCGTTTATATATTATTAAACTACTATTCATTCGCGTAGAATTTACTCCAGATATTTTATATAGATGTATATGCATGACATACAATTTACTCCAAATATATTTTACTTATTAATATTGTGTTCTGTCAACAAAAGTTTTTAACATAATATAAATTCACTACAAGAAAATAGGCTTTAGGTGACGGACTTATAGCGACGGATTTATGAGTTTAGGTGACCGATTTGTTTATAATGACAACTATTCCGTCATCGTAAAGATGACACCTAAAACGTCGTCGCCAGAGATTTTGGTGACAGATAATCTGTCGCCATAGTATTATGTGACAGAAAATCTGCCACATAAAATTTGTCTCATTCTGACAAACAAACATGCATTCCCCACTTTTTATTAATGAGTTGACATTGAGTATTTCAATACATCTCTTCACAGCATATAAAAGACAATCAATAATAGATAAATGAATATGAAAAAAGTAATTGTATACGATACAAAGATGTTTGAAAATGGTAAATCGGTTAATCACTTTCTGACTAAATTGTGCGAACATGAAAATTGATAAGAAAATAGGTATTGTCTCCATCTAAATTGTGTGAACATGAAAATTGAGAAGAAAATAGGTATCGACTCCATCTTCAAACTATCTTCTGTGACTTTGTAAACATCCGCAATAACCTCCAATCACCACTCGCTAGGAGAAATGATCTGCATGCACTACAACAATATTAAGTTTCGACGACGGAATTTAGATGACAGATTTTACTGTGACAGATATATGTCACCTAAATCCGTTGCAAAAGTCCATATAGACATAGCCCTTATGAAAAAAACCATATTCCCATTCTATACAAAACCCTATTCGCCATTCCAACCTCTCTCTTCGCAGCCGCCATCACATAACCCCTCTCCTCCCCTTTTTCACCCCATTCTCAATGTTGATCAGATCCTCTGTCTCCGGCGCTCGACGCAGCGACGATCTGCAGTGATTTCCGTCTTGTTTTGTCGCCTCCATCGAGGAGATCCGTCACCAGCCGCCGTCCGTCCACCGTTGAGGAAATCCACCGCCAGTCACCGCCAAATCTCAAGGTACCCCGGCTCCATTTGCCTTTCCCTAGTCGTTGATAACCTTATTTGTTAAACACTAGTAATACTAGTTTTTTGTTGAGATCAGTCCGTTACCATGATCATTCTACAAATTCCCTTGCATTGAGCGGATCTGCTTATTAAGACTTGCAAATGTGGGTTATTTGTAATAGTTTGTTGGTGCATGCCCAACGTCGGATCTTTGTTTTAGATGCTTTTGTAACTGGGCTCTTTGAATGCTGAGGAATGAGCTATGATGAGCAAACAGATGTTATGGACCGGTACAAGTAAGAAGACTAAAACACAAATATGTAAAGCAACAAAATCAACGACTAATTAAGTCTTGCCGTT
Organism: Ottelia alismoides; assembly: GCA_037367405.1. Taxonomy (NCBI): domain Eukaryota; kingdom Viridiplantae; phylum Streptophyta; class Magnoliopsida; order Alismatales; family Hydrocharitaceae; genus Ottelia; species Ottelia alismoides. The sequence goes on along the minus strand of JAZKJV010008038.1, from coordinate 416,721 downwards.
CATAGAGAAAAATAAGTCCAGATTGCTTGTGATTTGCTCTTGTGCATGTACATGACACGAGGAGCAGAGGCAGTGCATGTTGAAATCTAAATGTTCTTATTATCCTCTGGCTTGAGCATTGATATTGATTTAAGCTTCATTTACTGAACCTAGTATGACAATTGAAATGTTAACCAAAATGTTTATCATAACCCTTTTGATATATAAACCAAAATATGTTTCTCAATGCATTTCTTTTACTTCTAACACCTTCATGGCTTGGTGAACAATGTAGAACATCAATTAGCATAAAAGCATATACCTAGCAATGTTCACGTATCACCCTTGGAAACTGAAATAGTTGTAGTAGGCTAACTAATTTGCATAACAACAGGCATCTTAAGTGAGAAGGAAAATCTGATATCGGGTACTATAAAAACTAGCTTTAAAAAGTGGCCTACACAATCGAATAGCATGTTTGTCTATCCTACCACCTAAATCGGATAACATGTTTGTTTGTCCAACCAAAGAGTAACATGCAGTCTTTACCTTAGCAATCTACCCCAAAGAGTAACATGCAGCCTTTACCTTAGCAATCTACCCCATCTTCGGCATGAACATCTGCAAAGAACTGAACTAGAATTCTTGAGAAAAGTGCCTCCATGCTCGAGTACCAGACTTTTCATAGCATCAAAAAAGTACTCTTATCACTATAACTGATTCGATAAAAAGACAACTACATGCTTGCACAATTTTGTAAAAGGTCTGATCAAACAACCGCTTATACTAATGTCCAAATGAAGAGTCAGACTGGCATTCAAGGATCATACCACAAGGACAAATCCATAGCAATATAGTCATTTCTGTTCTATATGATGGCAGTACGCCACCAAGTCTGCCTTCCTCCTACAGCTCTCCTCCAAGCACATCCACCCCGATGGGTTATTCTTATGTCAATACACATAAATAATGTAGAGATTTATTTTGCTAATATGATATAAATCTAAATATAAATACATAATTTGACCTTTATATTCTAATATGCAGGTTCTACACCACCAACTCTTCCTTCCTCATATAGCTCATCTCCTCACAGTCTCTCCACCCATGGTACCTTAATTTCTAGGTAATATTTTTATGGATAGCTAGTTTAATCGATTTGTACTGGATAACTACATTTTTTATGATCGTTAACCAGCTATGTTTCCTTTTTATTTTTATTTGTAGGAGCGACTCCACCAAGTCATCCTTCCTAATACAACAGTCCTCCTAGCACCCCTACCCCAGGTATGTTAATTACAAACTTTGTTGATTTAACGTGGTAATATACATATCTCCCGTTATGTTTATATTTGTATTGAAATGAAATTTAGAAAATTTGTTGATTTAACGTGGTAATATACATATCTCCCATTGTTTTATCTTATACGTGTTATGGCACCTCTATTACACAATGCCCAGTTATCTTGACCATCATCTCTTACAGGTCAAAATTCTAAGTGGTCGTAGAAAATTTTACGGAGGAGATCATTAATGATGAAGTCCATGTTATTCTTGATGACATGAAGCAGTTTGCATAGGAGATCGTTAATGATGAAGTCCATGTTATGCTTGATGACCTGAAGCAGTTAGCTGTAGCTTTCAGGATCAAGTAAGATGATTGGCCATGTTATTATTTTTCTTGTGCTTGTTTTGAATTTATGACAACACCATGCACTGAGAACAATCCTACGATTATCAGCACCATGTTATCATTTTATGTTATGTGCATTCCTAGTTACAGGTTCTTGGCATTTAAAAAATCACTACTATGGATGATTGATGCTGCTTGCGTCTCGGTAGGGCCATCCTCCATAATGGCAACATAACTATGGATGCCTCCTGACAGTGGTGCTATGTCTCAGAGTTAGGAGCCCCGCATCCAGCGGCATCGACGTCTGTTTCTTCATGTCCGTTCGTCCCTTTTCATTTGAGAGGACTCCTCAGACCTTTGACATGAGGGAGGTGACTCCCTTGATAGCTTTGCAGGTACATATACATACTGTTTTGGATTTTTCTCCCCCGTTGATTACAATTGGTATATCTTTGTTTTTTTAATTCAGATTGATAAGGATAGTGATTTTTTTATTGACAACTTCCACATTTCCCCATCTCTTTTGAATGGAGTGGCTTGACTTTAGGTTGTGCTCATATTTTGGTCCATTGGTAGTGGCATTTAGTAGACAATATGTATTGATGTCGAGTGGTTTGTTGCTGCAATTTGATAGTGTGCATGGACAGTGGAAACACAATAATGTTAAGGAGAAAGGACTCCAAGACACTTATATATGTTTGGTGATAAGCTTGTCACAGTTTTTGGATTCAGGTAAGGATTTATATTTTACTTTATCATTTGAATGTTCGCAAGCATTTCACTTAATCATATATTGGTGGTTTTCTCTTATCAAGGCAGCTGCATGTTTGTGGTTTGGAATGGATATTGGCGTATATGCTTTTTTGTCAAGATCAATTTGTATGCATGTTTTTTTGTTTTTTTTCTTATTAAGACTTCATCCCATCACTTTAGTGACTGCTTGTATAATTTGAAAATCTCATATGAAAAATGTTTATTTCTTAAAATACATTGATTATCAAAGGGAGTTGCAAAAATCTTGCTCAAAAGTTCTACAGAACAAGAAACTCTTGGATATGGGTAAGTGCTTCACATGTAATTGGATTGAGGTGTTATATTAAGTAGGATTGCATATCTCACTGAAGTCTTCTTGCTCCGCAGGGCCTATGACAAGGCAGCCATTAGATGCAATGGAAGGGAGGTTGTAACCAACTTCGATCTGAGTACATACGAGTGGGAGAATATGTCTGGTTTCGATGCTCATGGTAAGAAGCTCAACTTGCCAATGTGGTCTAGAGGATTATGTGTTCCATTTGACTTAACTATATCATTTGTGAACATGTAATTGCCCCTACATCGACCTAAATTTGAGTATCTCTCAGCCAGTTGCTTGCGGCTCGAGTTGGGATAACAGTCCGAGCAATGCCAAAGTCCACTCCATTTCTTTTGACATCCCTGACACTAAGAAATCTAAGGTCAGAGGAGTGGATGCATACTAAATTTATCTATTTGTCAATGTTCCTCATCTTAGTATTCTTGTTTTAAAAATATGTGAAAAATCAAATGAAGTAGCAGTTCGGTGAAGTTGTATTGAAATCTAGGATTTTGAAAGTATAAGTTTCTGGCTTTGAATGGCTGGGATCTGAATATAATTTCGTGTAAGTTTCTGGTTGGTTTTTTGTTGTATAGAAGTCAAATTGCATTGAATTTTCAGACTTGATGTCTGGTATACTTATTCGATGTTCTCGTTGTACGACAGATCGATTTTGTAGTTCTTGCTTCACGGTTTCTCAATCTTCTGACATAGATGTGTACGACATTTAATGTTCTACTTGTATCCCAATCAAATTTATTTTTCACTTCAGTTGTTAAATACTAATTCTGTCCATCTCTTATAGACATGACAAGGGGTTTGTAGTGAGGTTCTTAAGGGACAACTAATTGATATGCAATTTATCTGTGAAAACTGACGTTAAAGTATACCTTGTTATTGCTATGTATTGGGTGTCAACCTCTGATGGTGGGAGGTGTTTAATATTGCATTGTAGTTGTTAACCCTTATCTCAAAAGGTACAAATCTTAGTTTTTAAGTTCCATAAAGTGAAACCGCGTAGATTTAACATATGCAAAAAAGTGATTATTATTGTTGTTTTTGTGCAGGTTGTATCTTAATACTGATTAAGATTGTCGAGTATGTGCAGTGAACTAAAGCTAATGGGTTCAAGCCGATAGCTGGAGTAGAAAGAAATTACGTGATATTCGAAGAATTGAGAGATTGGAACTATCTATTCATTTTTTCAACCCTTGTAATTACAATTGCAATTGCAATTATCTGATTATAGCAACTCTGTAATCTATAGAGTAGAAATCACATTGTCCTAATTTTAATGATTATTTTTGAAATGGAGATTTTTTTGGTATGCACATCTACGTACCCAATGGTATGTACAACCATATACCTTATGGTATGCAATATAGCAATGAACAACTACAAGCAGTAAAGTTAAAAAAAACAAGCTTGGATTTTGTTATTAATTGTTTTTAAATGGTTTTGAAGATGTGTTATGATACTAATGTGGAATCTCCAATCAACTATAGCAGGTTATGTTGGCTTGTTGGTAAAAATAATTATTTTAACAACGATTTTTTACGTGACAGATTTTCTGTCACATTGAACGATGGTGACGGATAGTTGTTGCCAAAGTCTTTAGCGACGCGACTTTTGGTGGCGTTGCCTGAGCGACGGAATAGCTGTCATCATAGCATATTCCGTCGCCATAACTCTGAAATCCGTCACCATAGGTCCGTCGTCAAAAACCTGTTTTGTTGTAGTGATGGAAGAAAAAATTTAAGTTAAAAATAGGGCACAATGTACTTCAAGTTATATTAGAATTCAAATAAGGCAAACAACGTCCCCATAAAAATAAGCAATGCTATCAGGGCGGATGTTTATATTAGAATCCAAAGGCAAACAATGTCCAACATCATGATTAAGTTCTGAACATAAGCAAGATAGGGTACTGGCAACTAAAATAAATCCTTTTTTTAATAAAATTACTAAGTTATAAGTATTGGTGTGATATAATCCTCATGTTAATAACCAAATCAAGAACACCTTCCCCCCAAAAAAATCACTCAACTGACAATCCAAATTAGACTATTAGTAACTGAATGCAAGAGATGATTAACTGATCATAACAACAAGAAACCTCGAGATATCTTCAGCTGACAGCCTAAATTAGACAAGATAACATATTTTATGCTACTACAAAGATGTAAGAACAAGAAAACAATATATTCAAACAGTTTGGATTATAGCAGACAATCTCATGCCTCGTTTGGCATTGGATATCCTTATTCAGTCCGAACAACACAGAAGTCTATACTTTTATTTCAAACCAGTTTACACATTCACAAGTAAACTACATATTCACATTCAAGCAAACTCATACCCATGCTCCCCACATTCACGCATACACTCATGCACGGATGCACCCACTCACTTTTACATATATGTACAAATACTCATATGCACCTACATGCACATTTACACATGTAAATAAGTATACAAATCTAGAAACACACACATTCATGTATTCATAAGTGCACGTGCACACACACATGCTCATGTATTAGCACATGCTCACACTCTTATATATACACATCCGCACACACACAACAAATATACACTCATACACAACAAATATACACTCAAACACATACATACACATTTACTCATAGGCTTACTCCTACACATTCGCACAAATACACATTTACACATGCACTCGCACATGCACGCAGATTCATAAAACCAATCACACAAATAAACATTCATACAACCAACCAAACACACATTCACACAAACACGCATCTAAACATACACATAAATTCATGCACAAACACATTTGCATGCACAAGATCCATACATGCAATACACATTAATGCACATGGGCAAACACACACACACACATAGAGGATAAGTGGTGATGCATTAGTGTGTGAACACCCAAGGATGAATTGTGAATACCAAAAATGCATACATAAATACACACATACATCATGCATACACATATGAACTAGAGAATTGCGCTATGGTGCGAGACATAAATAAAGTATATGTATTAGACTAGAAGGTCACTTAACCAATCTTTCAAATGAGTTGGTGTATCCTTAAACCCCTTAAACACCTAACATTGCTAATGATAAAAGAATAACATGAGCACCGAGCAACCTGAAGATAAATATAATTGGATGCAAGAGATAATTAAGAGATCCTATAGGGACCAATCCTACATAAGCATTGTTAGCAGGCATGTCTAAAACACTCACAAACCTTAGGAGTTCATATATATTTCAATAATTATATCACTTGGTAATTTAATGCACTACTATATATGTGAATATACCTGTCTCTAACATGAAGTTGACCACTGATAACACCTCGTAGTGTGCCTCTAGGAAATCCTCGGAAGCTGGAAAGCTATACGACCAGAAATTTACTTCTCTTTCCACTTGTAATCGATCAAAACACATCTGTTAAGATCCATATATTATTTCTTCTAAATTTAGACGCAATATGCCAAAATCTTAAATATGTGATTATATGAACCTACGATTTTACCTCTCTCCAAAGCATTGAGACGTCAACCTTCTCTAGGCTGAATAAAGATAGATGAAACACCTTCCGGTATTCTCCATTCATGAGTCGCACCGTGATACCAGACCCTTGGTAATGATTGTTGACAAACATCTGGATGCCAAAAATATTACCGATCACACATATCAAATAAGAGCTCATGTGGACATGTTAGAGACATCAAATGCATTAATTCATGTTCAGCCCTCTTTCTTAACTATGCAATACGCCAATATATATATTTTGTTTCATGGTCAAATACATAAACATATGCAGGTATGTGTATTTATCTGTGACTATCACATACTGAGAGGGTTACGGGGCCAGAATGGGAGGAGAGGTCCTGCTTGAGTGACCCTCTGGTTTTGAACTCGTTACTCAGAGTTATCATCCAGAATCCTACTGGATGGCATGATCCAATCCATCCGTAAATCTTGTTGCATTGATTCTCTATTGAGTATTGATGGACACTTGTCATCACCTACATAATTTTACCAATAAGTAAACATATACGCAAGTATAATATATGATGTTTGCTGAAACAAGAATGAGATTGATTATAAATCTAAAAGTTCAGAGGATTGGCAGAATCACCTCTGTTTTAAGTGAGGGATTAGTAGGATTTATCATCCACACCACTTCCTTGTATGCAAGCAGTTGTGCGCGACCTCTGAGGCGGTCCTTCGACAGTGGCATCATTCTTTGCCTACTGTCGGAGATGGCTATGTAGTGAAATCTACAATCATGATATGTATATATATATATGATTAATTATCTGTTTTCAGCACAATAATCTTGAAACTAGCTAAGACATATGATGACTGTCGTATATGTATCTCAATCTATGTATACATACATGTATGCAGCTATTTGTTGAGACTTGAGAGATCTATTACCTAGTCTTATCAATCTTGAAGGCGAGTCAAGTCCCGTGTATATTCAAGTCCGACCATCCATTCTTATGCTCATAGATCTGTCAAAAGGAAGTCCGCCAGATACATCTGCATAAAAAAGCAAATATCTCATCATTTTTTTTACCATGCCATGCCATCATATTACCAACATAATTACTGAAAAAGAAGACTATATACAAAGTGCAATTGTGATTATAAAGGTTTTGTGTTCAAGATCTATTTTTATACTAGTAATATGTCATCACACCATGACAATAAAAAAACTAATCCACTCAACCCATATGATTTATAAAATGGAAATAACACAACCAACTTGTAACAGTTTGTCTTCTATTAACAATTATAGCCTCACTGTTTGACCAAAACCTTTGTTCATGCTAAATTTGGATAATCTTAAACTAAAGGCTTAACAGATGAAATCCATACTTTACCATTTCTCAAGATAATAAAAGGCCTAAATTATTTGCAGGCTAATTAATAAATAGGATAGACATGCTAGAGCGCTTTAGATATAATGTTTCTAGAGAATGCCCTCGTCGTTGTAAACATATAAAGCCAGTCTTTTATCATATCCAGTAGGCCCAACAAATCATCATGATCTCCTCCTTTTACCTTTCATTTCTCTAACTTCATCCGTACGAAAACTTGCCAATATCAAGATCTGATATAATGATAAAAGAAAAAGAAATGCTTGAAAAAAAGAGCTATCTTAACATGAAAATTGACGTTCTTTATCTTCTTGCGAGCATCGTATGTGAATGCTTCGAGAGCATTCCTTGAGTTCATACAAATGGTCTTTTCACCATTTTTCCTTGCTGTTGAATTTTCTTTAAACTCAATATGCAGGAATGAATTGAGATGCAAACTTTAGTATTTCTAGATGTGATTAAAGAAGCATTACCAGTTGATATCCTCCATCTGGTATATTGTTCAGAAGTCTAGTGGATTCAATCATTTGTAAAGTTAAGAAAAAAAATCATGTATATAAGAAATTTCTCAAAAATCACACATATGCATAATATTTTACGTACAAAGAGTATCTCCAATCTTACCACCTTCACTTCCTGAATCTTGTTTCCATAAACATCTTCGGAGGCATCACTTTCTTCCTAACAAAGGCAAACTTCTATAATGTTCAGTTAGCCTAGCAAATAATCATGGTATCCTCTTTTTACCCCCTTTTTCCTCCAGCTTCATAGTAAGAAAAACTTGTCGATGTCAACATCCGATATAATGATAAAAGAAAAAGAATAACTAGAAAAAGAACTATCCTAAATTTAAGTTTTTTATCTTCATAGTCAATAATAATACAAGTTATTCTAAATTCTTTTTTAAGTTCAATAAACAATTATAAAGGGTAAATATAGATACAACCAATTTGAAAGTGAAATCACAAGCAGGCTATACAGATGATATATGTAAAATGTGATGCATATTCTCAATAGCAACAAAATTTATAGAAAATCAAACACCAAACCTTGTGATTCTTAGGACCCTGAAGAATCTCCTCACAAAGGTCACATCCACGAGCAACGCGCTTGCTACCATTAAGTGCCTGGCTCATTCCTCTGCCAAGGGACTCTCTCAACCTTTCAGAGATAGCCGGTATCCAAGATTATTAGCTTCATAAGGAAAAATGCTATATAGTTTGCCTACTCGAGTCATCAAATTTCCTCCTAACATTTACATGATAATAGCAGGCAAATTAGCTTATCTTAGATGTGAAAGATACTTCATTCAGTTTACATGAGGCTTCCAATAAATGATGCATGCCCTCACGCTCAGTGTGTACCACTTGTTACACCATTTAAAAATATATTATAAATATGAGCACATAAATTTAATCTAGGGAGAAATATCATATTCTAGATTGATCAATGATTAACTACGTGTGTGAAGCCTTTTGCACATGATTACTTCATGAATCACCAAAGCATGCCTGAAATTGGAGTGCTGGCTCACCAAATACAATATTCTAAAATACCAGACACAGAAAATAGACAAATTCTCGAATCATTATAATTTGCACATTTTGACAATCAAATCCCCCTCCCACTGTTTGCAGCAAGAACATTGATAAAACAAACAAGTTAGCCATGCCTCTTTGTGAGCCACTATTCATTCAACCATTCTCTGGAGGGTGAAAAACTATATCAAGCATACAACATAGGACAAAAGATCAACCATGAGAAAAACCATACTGGTTGTTAATGACATAAGTTGACAACTTGACATTAACATCCAGTATGCATATTGCAGTACATACAAAGGTTCTGACTGTGTTTTTCTTTCAAGAAAAGATTATTGTTTTTTTATTATTATTTATCTAATCTACAACAATAACTTCTAATCGCATCCATAATCTACTTTAGGTAACTGACAACAAAAAAAACTATCGGTAGGAAATAATTACATAGCAACCAAGGCCTTTCTTTAGTAAATATAATACTCTAGACTGGCATTAGCAACAACAAAATAAAGAGAGGTAGATGCATGTAAAATTAACTAAAATTCCTCAAAATATTCTATTACCATAAAAATAACTTGTCTGTTCTTTCTCACATATCTCCCATAAATTCTATCATGCAACCAAACTAAAAAAGAAGCCCAAAAAACAACCAATTCCTTCGTACCAATAGACACCCCACTCCTCCAACTCCAGTGAGAATAACATAAGGCCAACTTGACAAATAAACCACGATTTACGCTAAGTTGAACATTCAACACGGGAAAATCTAATTTTCAGGCTATAAAACGAGGCATAACACATGATTGCTATGTCATCAATATAAAAGCACAACATGGAGCATGTCATGCTGCTTATTTCTTGCTTAAGAATTATTAATTAGATACATCCAATGATACATTGCATTTATCATCGTACGAAAAATAAAATTAAGAGAATCCAATGTAAACTATGATAACAACCTGAAACAGGCACTAATATTAATATTAATATGAAGTTGGCGTAACATCCGTGGAGCCAATACTCATACCATGATAATACGCTGATGAAGACATTCCTTATACGTTTTCTAATAAGTTAACGAATTAAGACCAATAAACATATGCTAACATTTTGGTGAAATAAAGTCAAGAGAATAAAGTCAAGACGGAAATATACGAATATTATCTGTATAACTATAAAGTTAAAGCCCCAGGGCAGCATTAGAACAAGAGAATAACAAAGGTACTGTACAATTTCTAACAAAAAAAATTTAATCCTTGAGTGGGTAATATAATCATAATAATAAAACCAATGCCAGATATGTCATCTTGCATTTATACAGGACAGACAGTTAAATGAAATTAAGTCAGACAACTAACACCTCTCATGTATCAGATATCATCAAAATATTGTACCGTGCATACGAGTCTGGTTTATATAGAATAATCAAATGAGTTTTTCTCTTTGCGTTTTATTCTTATTCTCTGTATACGAAATAACCATGAGGGTCTAAATATATTCAAGTATATAAAATCGTGTAAATCCAACAACGAGGAGGGACAAAAGTTCCATCACATCCGAGGATATTCCCTTCGGATCTCCTATTGCATGAAAACAGTGTTCTTTGATGGGAAATCACGAGGTTCCCTTAACCAGTCAACGGGAACCAAACACAATAATCGTAGCACGATAATAAAGCAACCACAGAGAGATGAGAAATTTTTACGTGGAGAAACCCTCCTTGATGTAAGAGGGGAAAAACCTTCAGGGCAATGACCCGTAAGAAAATCCAATAGGCCGAAAAAATGAGAGGGCACAATGTCTTCTCAATTTTATTCCCAACAAAACTGAGGCTCAGTTAGAAGAATAAAATCAGATAATTGTCACCTTGTACTTGGAGAACACGATACCGATGCTTCTCCACGTCACGAGTTGTCCCTCCTCAAGAACGGACTTCCCTGACGGTTGCTCCTCGAGCCTCCGGTGCAGACTCTCCTCGCGGATGCAACTTCTCTTCGCACCTTGTGCGAACTTGCTCCTCACACCTTGCGTGGGCTATTTCTCTCCTAGCTTGAGGTGAGAAAACTAAGACGGAAGAGAGGGAGAGATGCTTGAGTTGGGATGATCTCCAAAGCTATGCATGGGGCCTTATTTATATCATCTCCCTCCACCTATAACTCTTCTAATCTTATTTGGAATAGGACCCCATAAGGGATAATTGTCCAACAACCCCCTCCTATATTGGGATTGGATAATAACCAACAACCTCCCCCTCTGGTCCTAATGGGGAGGTGTCACCAAGAAGATTATTACTGAGAAGTGACACCACTCAACTCTCTACATAGCTGCATCTTGTCATGAGTTATGACCTTTGTCAGCATATCTGATGGATTTTCATCTGTGTGGATCTTATTCAGAATGAGGTGCTTCTTGTCAGTAGCATCTATCAACCAATTTTATCGCACATCTATATGCTTTGTGCGAGCATGTTGCATCGTTGGGGATGAAAACGAATCTGAATATATTCATATCCGATCCGCTATCGTATTTGTTTTATACATATTTTGACATTCGTATCCGTATTCGTTTTAAAATGGATGCGGATATGAATATCACTTTAACATTCGCTAATATTTGCATTTGTATTCGTATATTCGTTTTCGTACATAAGTAGAGTAATAAATTTATTTATAGCTATGCATAACAATATTTTATGACTGCATTCACTATTTTTGATATGAGTATTATGAAATTACTACATTTGTTATATCTATTCTATGTGTAAGTCATCCTAAACATGTATATTTTAGTTAATCTACTAAATATTTTTGTTATTATTCGTATCTCATCTGTATTTGTTTTACATTCGTATTTGCTTTTAAGGATATCGTAAGACAATTGTCACATCCGTCAATATTCGTATCCGCATTTGTATTCATATTTTAAAATGGATAAGGATGTAATTATACCTATATTTGTATCCGTATCCGACCGTTTTCATCCCTATACATCATGCTCTTGGTCAGATCAATTGCGCTCTGGCTATCACAGAAGACAATCAGTTCATTATCTTCGCATCCAAGTTCACCGAGAAATTGTTGTAACCACAACACTTCTTTTCCTTCTTCTGTTGTCGCAATGTACTCGGCTTCAGTCGTTGAGATTGCAATGCATTTCTGCAACTTGGACTGCCACGAAATCGCTCCCCCTGCAAAAGTGAAAATGTTTCAGGAAGTCGATTTCCTCTGATCCACATCTCCTGCCATGTCAGCATCTGTGTATAAACTGAATTTGGGATCTGACCTCCCAAAAATCAGACACATACTTGAGGTCCCTGTCAAGTATCTCAGAATCTACTTCACAGCTTCCCAGTGATCCTTCCCTAGATTCAACATGAATCTGCTCACTACGCCTACAGCATGAGAAATGTCGAGTCTGATGCGAACCATGGAATGCATAAGGTTACCAATAGGGATGGGCATTGGGTTGGGCTGGCTCGACCCAGCCCAAGCCCAATAGAGGATTGGGTCGGGCTTGGGCTTAAAATGTCGGCCCAAAAATACTTTGGGCCGGGCTCAGGCTTGGCTCGGTCCAACCCGACCCGGCCCAAGGCCCAGTTCATTCGGGGGCCCAAGGAATGGCCCGAAGTTGGCCCAAGGGTAAAGCTCAAGACCTAGCCCGAACATGGGCATATGCCTTAGTCAAGGTGTTTTTCCTATGAGGTATAATGTATACGATTGTTGAAGTACCGATAATGCTATTGTTTAGCCATTGTTTTCTCATTGTAATATTACTACTATTTAGTCATTGTTATAGATTCAAGATACGTGGAAACTTAGCTGTTGTAGATATCTTAGATTTTTATGCATGGCTTAATAGTTACTTTAATGTAGACATTCTTATGCTTGTAACTTCTTTTTTTGTGCTTTATTTAGGGATGTGTAATCCTTCTCTTGAATGTATATCATAATCCAGCATTTCCATATTTCTCATATTGTGGTTTTTATGATCAAAAAATGAACCAAGGATCGGGCCGGCCTGACCCAAGCCCAGCCCAAAAGACAGGGTCGGGCCTAGTCTTGGGTCGAGCAACACCATAATTTGCGGGCCTAAGCCCAGCCCAATGCCCAATATATTTAGATGGGCTTGGGCCTGAGCCCTTCAGGGCCCAACACAGCCTGGCCCATGCCCATCCCTAACTGCCAACTGCGAACTGGTAAGGCATTTTGGTCATCTCAGCTTTCTCTTCAGAAGTAGACAGACATGTCTCTTTCGTCAACTTGAAATGAGCAGCAAGGGGCATGTGTTGAACACGAAAATCGGTGATCTTAAGTTCCACACAAGGCGGGAACTCAGTCGCTGAATCGACCACACGAAATTCGGATTAAAACAACAATTAACCCACGACAAATATATCAAGCAATGAAAGTAATTGTGCGGAGTTAAAATTTATTATAACTCTACAACAAGATGTGTATAGGTGCAAGTATTGTAGAGGTCGAACACAGGGAGCAGACAGGTAGAACGGGGCACAAGTGCTCAAAAATGTGTGAAAGTGATCGAATGTCTATCTATGCTATTTTTTGTGGGTTTTTAATTTTATAATTTTTATTTGATTTTTTAATTTTATATTTTTGTATTTTGATTTTTAATTTACTGATTTTATATTTTCTTTTTATATGTTATATTTTTTTATATTTTCTTTTTCCAAATTGGAAATTAAAGACAATGTAATAAAAGAAAGCAAGAGATATTTATAAAAATAGATAAAAATGTTCAAAAATATGAAAATAAAGTCTTTTTGGTCTTTTTATATTTTTTTACTGTTTTTGTGATTTTTGGGTGATTTTTAGAATGTTTTTGGTATTTTTAATTAACAAAATAAAGAAAACAGTAGTAAAAAGCAAGGCTGAAACTTAAAATGGAGAAATAAAATAGAAATCAGTGGCAAAAATTCCCCAACTTAATTTTCAGTGAAAGATAATGAAACCAAGAAAATTTAGGAAAAGAAAACACTATTTTTGGATTTTTTAATGATTTTATAAATTTTTATGAAGGTTTTTAGAGTTTTGCAATTTTTTGGAGTTTGGTTTTATATTTTTTAATGATTTTTGGCTGGGAGTTAAAACAAACTAAAAGACACAAACTGTATTTTTTTGGAATTTTTCTGGAGTGCTTTTATATTTTTTAGCGATTTTCTAATGCAAACAGTGCTGAAAATAGATGTTTTTGATTTTTAATAAATATTAAAATGCTATAATTATGAAAAATAAAAATATGGTGATAAAGTACTATGCAACAGGAAGCTTCAGTGATTTTTGGGGATTTTTTGGGATTTTAGAGAAGCATGCAAAAAATACAAGCACCAAAAAGAAGAACCATCATCGCAGGGGCGTTTTTGTAATATATCAGGAATCCAGGGGCCTACACGCAAATTTTCCAAAAAGTTATAACTAATACATCGACTCCTTAGACTAATTACCAATAGCAAAATTTGCGAGGTCCCACCCACAAAATTCCCAAGGCCACGTGATAGCTCACGCGCACCTGGGAGAGATCAAGTAGCAAATTCCTAGAACCTCAGGGTGAAAATGCAATTGTTACAGAAAATGTGAACTGCACTTTAATGTTTTCGGACTATAAGCAAATAAGCTAAAGGCCTCGGGGGCCACCTGCAAAATCGCCACGGCCACGTGCTCTGCACGCGCCTGGCGGGGGTCTCTATGCAATATAACAAACGCTAGGGGGGGTATAACGCAAATATTACAGAAAGTGCTTAAAGGCCGTTGAAAGTTTTAAAATGATATACTAAATACCAAAAACGGGCTGGTGCGACGTGCAAAATGCCCAACCCCGGCGCGATCAAACGGAGGGGAGCCTCCCACTTAACCACGTGGCAAACGCTGGGCCCGCGATGCCGTTTCGGCCTTGAACGGCCACGATTAGATCCTTCCTTGAAGATCCGACGGCTGGAGGCTCCTTCAAATCCAACGGCAGCTGCTCTGCCTGGCGATGGAGAGAGATCCGACGGCGTAAGATGATGCTGGATGAACACACGAGGAACTCGACCTGGGCGAGTTTGAAATCGCCGAGGGTCGAGCTCCCGTGCACCTGGATCTGTCCCAAGGCCTTCTTGATGCTCCAGCAGCGGTGATAAAGCCCCAGGTACCCACGAGATGCTCCAGAGATCCGCGTATGATCCCCGGAAGACACGAGAGCGCCGGCGGGCCTGGGAGCTTTTCTTGGCAAAAATCGAGGCTTCAGACGCCTCCTTCAAGTCCTGCAAAGACGGGTACAAAACGACATCACAACTGGCAGAGACTTGGCCTTTATTGGCGAGGAAACGGTGGGGAATTAAGTGGAAGATGGTCGCCGGAACGTGGGGCTCCGGTGAGGTGTTCGGTTGCGAGATCGAGGCGAAATACACGATGGAATACCCAGATAAAAGCACAAAGCTAATCCTAATACTATCAGCTAGTTAACTATGAGAAAAACACAAAGAAAAACAAACGAAAGCACCTCGATTGGTTAGGAAACCAAGAGATCGGACCTCACGGCCGAGGTTGGCCGGAGATGGTGGAGACCTCTCCTCGACCCTCGCCTGGGCTTGCCTAGGCCAGCTGGAGACGCTCCTGTCACCAGCGTCGATCCGGAGCTGGAAGAGAAGCTCAAACAAGGGGCAAAAGGGTTCAAGGTGAAAAGAAGGTGGCTGGGCGGTTTTTGAAACATGGGCGAGGAGGCACTTTCAACGAGGAAAAACGAGCGCGTCAACGGACCTCTGCCCGAGACAAGCATTGGGCGAGCTAGAGGGATCTTAGGTGATCAACTTTGCAGAAGAAATCATCCTCAAATGGTGAAAGACGCGGCCGCGAAAAATCCAAGAAGATGGCCACTCGCACATATCCAGCGGTCTGTGACCTGGGTCACAGAGTTGACCCAAGGTCAACGGATGGCGTGGCCTGATTGGGCCACGTCATCCGTAAAAAGACAAAATTTAAATAGATACCTTGTAAATTAAATTAAAAATAGTAGATGATTTAATTAATTTTAGGTTATTTAATAAAAAATGTTTATTATTTAATAAAGTATTTTATTCCGATTTTTATTTATTTTTATGAGATATATTTTTACAAGTTTGCATTTATGCCCTTATAGGTATCTATATCTATGTATTTAAGTATTCTATTTTTATTTAGGTATTTTTAATATTATTATTTTTTGTTTATTATTTTATATAATTATAACATACTTTTATACATGTAAATCTATTTTTATTTTATTTTATTGATGTGTTTTGTATAATTAATAAAGTATAAGTATAGTTTACACCGGTATGTGTATAAGTAATGTATCTATGTATTTTATTTTTAAGTATTTTATTTTTGTTTTTATTTAGGTTTTTATTCTTATTTTAATGTACATTATTATTATAAGTATTATTGACAACATTATAAAAATATAAAATTATAAAAATAATAAATAATTAATAAATTGAATATTTTAATATGTACAAGGTACAATCGGGGTCCAAAAGTCAACTTTCACACCGTAGCTCCGCCAAATGCGAAACCACCGCCATTAATTAGATTATTTTCTTCTATATACAATTAAAGGTGAGTATGCTGCATTTGGAGTTTTTATTTGTGAGATACGGGTCTGGGAAGTTGGCATTCTGGATTTTTATTCAGACCATAACTTTTTATCTGTATATTATTTTTCTGTGAAATCAATTTTGTATTTTTATTTATTAAATTATCTACAACTTTCATGTATAAAGTTTCTTTATTTGATGAATAAAAAGTGGAACCAAAAATAGGTCCCAAAATGAATAAATAATAGATAGAATGTATAGGTATTTACAATGTATTTTGGCCCTTATCTCCCCCTACTTTATTCCTTGTCGACCTATTCATCAAGATGCCTAGGTCTCGGGGTTTCGGGTCATAAAATATTTACAATATTTTATTCTTTTTCTTTTCTTTTCTTTATTCTATTATTTTGGCTTTAAAAACCGCAATTTATACAGTATTTACACACCTATGCATGAATGCTAAAATGCATGAATTAGGCCTATTTACACGCATTTACTAGGGTTTTTAAGGCCAAAATGATAGAATAAAGATGATGAAACGTGGATTCATCATCCCCCTATACTTGCCTTTGCTAGTCCCTAGCAAACACTTATGCAATAAGTGCAGAAAAAGAAAAATAAAGAAAAGAAAAAGAAGAAAGATGGATTAAGTTTAACTATCAAACTTGTCTTCGCAAAATCAAAGTTTGGAGCTTAAGTCGGACCTTTGGAATTTTAGTGCGGGCGGAACCTTAATGAGAACCGAATTTGAAATCCAACAGTCCCTGAGAATCCCAAAACTCTGCTCAAGTCTCCTCAATAGCCAGGTCAGAAATATCTCAACTCATACGCAAACCCTTACGACTATGAATCTGACTTGTACATTGTAAGTGATGGTGGCTCTCCCCAACTAGAATGACAAAGAAACTGACTTCTCCAATATGACTACCCAATGATTCCCCAATCCAGCAACTCCATCCTCGAGGAGCGGGGTATTCCCTTCTAAGTTCAAGTGGCAACCGGCTCAAGAGGAGGGGGTGAAGAGAAGAATGGACGGTAGCCAGTGTAGCTACCTATCCTTGGATGCAAGACCAGTGTAGTCAAGTCATCCTGCTGCAGGCTCACATGATATGACTTTGGAACTCAAGCTTGCTTATTGACTTTACAACATATGTACATACTTTGCAGGCTTTTTATTTTTGTACATGCCTGAACTTTTTTTTTTTTGAAATACTATTCACAGCAGCATTTACATAAGGAGTTTTTCCTCTTGAGCCAGTAGACTATCCCTCTTTTGAAGCTTTATCGCAACCCACAGCCTCCTGTCTTTAGACTTCCTAATCACTGGACGGGTTGGGGTGCACTTCCCTCCCTAGAGGAGGACAAGTGTTTCCACTTGTGTGCGTCTCATACCGGCAAATCCAATCCCCTCACCACTCCAACTGAGTTGAGCCATGTGAAAGGTGCAGGTGTCCAAGTTAGGTCATTATCAACAAGAGTCGTGCGTGTGCTCCGAAATACTCTACTTAGGCAGTCAAGAATCCATTGAACCAAGTCTCATGATCCTCAAAGAATTAAGTCAACTAGACCTGAAGTACCTCAAACCCAGTTCCTATAAGGTTCCTGTTATTAGGTAGATTTTAAGGTCCAATCAAGCTCCAATCTCCGGATTTTACTTAGACTTGTTCAACTATCAAACTCAATCCGAAAAATGCAAATGCTATGCAATGCGATGCAGAAAATATTTTTTGTGATGCAATTTTCAAGAATTTGAACTTTTTATGGATTTTTGAAAAGATGATGATGATGCATATGCATTTTTTTTGTCTTTTTCAAAAAGATTTTTCAAATGTTTTTGGATTTTAATGTTGCAAATGTTTTTGGGAATTTTTGAAAATAAAAAGATTTTGGCTAAAAACTAGGCGAAAATATGTATACGGGAGTGCTTCTTTATATATACAAGAAGTGGATTTTAAGAATTTACAGGGTAAGTGATCAATTTTATACATATATATACAGTGGATTTTTGGTGTGATGTGAATATTCCTCAAACTTATTTGACACAAGCTTTTCACACAATTTTTGAAAACTATAGTCCAAAATAGTTTTTACAAATATTTTACACACATTTGAAAATCATTTTGCAAAGGCTTTCAAAACAGTATATATAGGTTTTTCAAAACATTTTTGCAACCATTTTTCAAACCATTTGCAAATCATTTTTCAAACAATTTTTTATTTCACACAAAGAAAAGAAGTTTTACAAACCACACAGGTTGAAAACACGAAATAAAATATTTTCAAAATAGTTTTCAATAGATGTTCACAAAGATTTTCAAACTATTTTTCAAACATTTTGCAAAAAACATTTTCACCTGATTTATTAATCAGTAAATACAAAAAGCATTTGAGGAATAACCACATCTTTTTATTAAGAATTTTTAATGATTTTTAAAGAATTAGTAGCTATATTATTACGAAAGTACGAGTTATGGCTAAAGTATATACGTAGTATATACGACCCCCCTATACTTAGCTTGAGCTATGTCCTCATAGATCGGAGAGAAAAGAGAAGACATAACTCGTACTAAGTATAGGCAAGTCTAAAGAATAAATGAATGAATCAATGAGAAGTTGACCGTCCCCCCTATACTTAGGATCAAATAATCCTAAGTATAGCAGACTGTACACAAAGCAGGGAGGGTCAAGGGTGGGAATGAACAGATCGTACTCAGATTGTCTCCCCCTATACTTAGGGTAAGATATCCCTAAGTATAGACAAGAAGAGGAGACAATGGAGAGGATCGAAATGAATGAGAACCACTCAGGGTGCACACCCCCCTATACTTAGGACAAAGTACGTCCTAAGTATAGAAAACTGTCTACAAGGGTGACGACCGCCCGAACGACAGAGGTAAAGGTACATAAAATTAGGTCGTTGCGACCTCAATCACTCGGGCTGAGTCAATCAAGAAAAAATCATCAACCACTCACAGAGATAAAATCAAGCAAGCACAAAATAGAGCGGTCTAGCTATAGGATTAACCTGGTATAGCTCCCAGGGTCGAACACAAGGAGCACAGATTGGCCTTGCGGCCTACGATGTAGTCAGGAATCCAAGAGAATACTTTTTTTTAGTGGTTTTTTTATTTGTTTTTATAATTTTTTAGATTTTTTAAATGATGAGAAAATGAGAGGAAGGGAAAACAAGGCAACTTCCACAATTTATTAAACACACCAAAAATGATGCAAAAATTTCAGAAAATTGGTTTTTAGGTTTTTTAAGTTTTTTACTGTTTTTGGTGAATTTTTGGAATTTTTCTAATGGGTAAATTATTTATTAAAAATCAAACAATGCGAAAAACAGAGGGTACTGTCCAGCAAGGCTTAAGACCCAAAAAATAAAATACTCTTGGATCTCAAAAAGCCCTAGAGGTAATTTTCCTATAAACTATGAAGAACAAGGAAAATTTAGGCACCCTAATTATTGTTTTTGGATTTTTAGTTTATTTATTATAATTTTTATGGGTTTTTAGGGGTTTTTCAATTTTTAGGGTTTTTAAGTGATGAAAAGTAGCCAAAATTGGCTAGAAAATCAAGCAACAAGCAAGAAACAGTAACCAAATTTTTTAGAATTTTTGGTGGAGTTTTTATATTTTTTTGGTATTTTTAAAGTCAAACAGTGGCAAAAATATGTGTTTTTGAATTTTTAAAAATAATAAATGAAATCAAAAATGTCCCCAAAAATCATAGAAATTCCTACACCATGGCAGGAGCCATGTGTCAAAATCTCATTGGATTTGGAGGTCGTTTGATATTTTATTCAAAAATAACAAGGGGGCACTGTGCACAGGGACCTAAGTGCAAATACCCAAAAGTTCTGGGGGTCTGGTGCAAAATACCCAGCAAAACACGTGCCAAGCACGTGCCTGGGGCACTCAAGGACCCAAATGTAATAAAAAAAAGTCCCAAGGACCTATTGATAACTCGTATCAAAAGTCCAGGGGCTTATATGCAAATATCCCAAAATAAAACGCACATGCGAATATAAAGTGTTCACAGGGGTATATATGCAAATAAACAAAACATTTTATTCAATGAATAACATCCAGAACTACAGGGCATATATTGCAAATAACCCAGAATAACACGTGACGACGCACGTGGCTCACAACAGGCGGGGGTATAAGTGCAAATAAAATAAGTACGAGGTCCTTAGTGCAAATATCCCAGAAAATAAATAACTGACTCGACAACTTACAGGACTAAAAATGAAACTACAAACTACGAGGGGGGCCTACGATATTTACCCCTTTATTAATGAAGCGTTGGATGCGCGCCACGTGTAGATCGAACGGCTGCGGCTGGTGGGCGCTCCAGATCACTCCTCCTCTGATCGGACGGTACTGGTAGCTCCAAGGATGGACGGCCAAGATCTGAACTGGAGCGAGGAGATGCAATCAACGGCGGCTGGAGGTCCTGGAAGAACAGATCCCCGGCGAACTTCGCCGGGCTCGTGCGTGCGCTAGGATCCTCCGGTGAGCCCTCTGAAGGTCGGAAAAGATCCGCGGTGAAGCTCCGTGGCGGGTGGTAGTCTCCGATGACCTAGCCGAGCTCTGAAGAGCTCCGACGAAGTCGGCGGAGATGAAGCTCCTGGCTGGATGGCGAAGGGCTTCAGACACCCTCGATTCGACCTGAAAAGTAAACCAGAAGACTCACGGGTCGAGGGCAAATTGCCTCGACCCGGTTAGGTGGCGTGAAGGTGATCGGTGCGGTGAGATGGCGAGCTCCGGCGAAGGTGGTCGGCGGGGGAGCTCGATTCCCAGATCCGGTGCGATCTGGGTTGAGTGAAAGGGCGTAGAAGGTGCGTGGGGAGATGGCGGAGATGACAAGGTGCTCCGATGATCGAAAGGGTACTCGGGATAGTCGGAATCAGAGAAGCACGTCGGAGATGCGATTTGGGCGAAATCGGAAATTGGGAGAAATGGAAGAGCTAATCGACTACCTGATGGCTGCAGTAGACTGTGCTGGAGCGTGGCTAACTCCGGGTCGTAGCTTCGAAGGGCGTCAAGGCCTGAAGCTCGATGCTCAACGCCGGCGGCGGAGCAAGGACGGCGAGAATCGCCGGATCAATGGATTCGCTTCCTCGCCTCACTGCAACAAGGGCAGACGCTTGCTGTCACTCTCGCGAAGCCTATGGAGGTCACTGGGAAGGAGGAGAAGGGCCAAAGATGGGGCGCGGAGGCGGCGGAGGTGAGAATATATAAGGTGACAGGGGCGATTAGGGTTGAGGGGCGACGGCTAAGGAAGGCGTTGATTTCATGGCGCAGGATCCGGCGAGGGAGAGGGATGAACGGCGAAGAATCCGGGCATGGGATATGCGTGGGAGACAGCCTGGAGACGCGTGGGAAAATCGGAGAAGGCGGGGCGGCGCGCGTCTTCCAGAAAAGGAAGGAGTCCGCGGGGGAGTTGACCGGGGTCAACAATCCCCGTGGACCAATCAGGAGCGGCCACGTGGATGCAATTTTTGTTTATTTATTTTAAGGCAGAAATAGGCCGAATTAAAGAAAACTCAAAACATGAAATATTTTTCTTTTATTTTTTTCTATTTTTTGGTGATTTTTAATTAATTTTTGGAAATAAAAATAGGGTAGCTATATATATAGGTATATGTACACTATATGGATTTTTATTTTTGATTTTTTATTTGTTATTTTTATGTATTTTTATGCTCATTTTGTATTTTATTTATTTACATCATAAAATGTGGAATATAAGAATATTTTTATTTTATTTTTATTATATATATATAAGGGTGAAATAAATAGATATATACATTTATATACATGGTATTTATACAATGTAATTTTTGTATTTTCAATTTTGTAATTTTTATTTGATTTTTGTTTTGTTTCTTTTTATTTATTTTATTTACAAAATATGCCATAGAATATTCACAAAAAGTTCTGAAAATAAATACATTTATCTATAGGGTTAAATAAATACAGGATGATGGTCTATACACATGGTGAAAGGGCATTTTTGAATTTTTTTGATTTTTAAATTTTTATTTTGTTTTTAATAAGATATATACAAATACTTACAACATATTTTTGGGTGAGGAAAATATAATTTATTGTATTTACAGAAGTATATACACATGAGCTCCTATCTCCCTCTACTTTGGCTTTTATGCGGTCAGGCCCATGCTGAGCCCTCCCTTGGGTTAGGTTGCTCAATATTTATTCTAAATATTTCCCTCTTTTTCTTTTTGCTCTTTATTCTTTTTATTTTTGCACAAAAACATGCTAATTATAGGTTTTTACACAATGCATGCTTTTGGTAATTATTTGTATTTACACATATCTACATGTATTTGCAAAGGTTTTTGTAGCTAAAATAATAGAATAAAGAGTGATGAATGGGTATTCATCAAAGGGGCGGCACTTTTTCAGTAGATGAAGAAGATAGAAGAGGAAAAGAAGAAAAGAAGAAAAGAAGAAAAGAGATGAAGATGGAAGAAGAGATCGTAAGGATGTACACGTCACTCCCCCTATACTTAGGGTGAAAGAAGCCCTAAGTATAGGCAACAACAGGAGTGATCAGACGGAACGATGAATGAACACTCGGCTCGTTCACCCCCCTATACTTAGGACAAAGTACGTCCTAAGTAAGGCAGACACGATAATGGGTGGACGAGCAATACGGAAGATAGAGATGAACAAAGGAGAATGTACAACAGAGGTGGATATACAGAGGGTCAAGAAGGTAGAAAGCGAACCTTCTTGCGGGACCGCGGAGGAATAGATCTAGTGTGGTGCAGGTCGACATCGGGGTCTACAGTGGACGGAAGCCGATCAGGGTCGACAGAAAGTAGATCCTCAGGGGCCCTAGGGTGTGAAGGCACAGACGGGGTAGTGGAAGAAGTACGGCTAGGTCCGGCCTTGGGAGTCTCGCTGATATCAAAGTGAAATGGGACGAACTCATCATCATCGGAAGTAGTGTACTCAGAGTCGTCCTGCGAGGAGTCATCCAGGTCAAAACCAAAAGGCACGAACTCATCGGTGGAAGTAGTCGAACTCTGTTCGTCCTCTATAATCTCAACTGGATCATCTTTTTCATCAAAAGGTCTGAATCTCTGAAGAAAAGCAACAAAATCAAATTCGGCCTTAGTCTCATCAGTATCTACATGGACAGGAGCGGACTCATCAGTGGAAGTAGTCAAAGCATGTCCGTCCTGTATAGTCTCTATATCTGCCCTCCGCTCAATAGTGTCGATCGTGTAAATCCCGCGGATGTCATCAACACATCGCCAATCACAGGAAGCGGAAACACCAAGGTCTATGCTTTCCGAGCTTTCCTCCTTGGAGAGGAATTCTCGGGTCTCATCATCGGTCATGAAGAAGGTCTCTCTGATATCCTCGTATAGATCATAGTCCTCGGGGTCAGCCAAGATAGGTGAAGTCATATCAGGTGCAGGTCTCTGGTCGGCAGTGGGTGCGGTGATCAACACTTCGCTCTCGTCAGCAGGACGGAAGCGAATCTCTCCTGATCCATAGTCAATAACGACCCTCGCAGAGGCGAGGAATGGTCGTCCCAGGATGATTGGAGAATGCTCCCCTGTGGAGGTCTCCATGGGCAATACGACAAAATCGACAGTGTAGCTCGTGCCCTGAATCGAAATGACGGCGTTTTCAAGGATACCCTTCGGCCTCTTAATTGATCCATCAGCAAACTGTACGATCATCCTGATCTTCTTGAGAGGCCCTAGGTGAAGAGACTGTACCAGCGAGAGGGGTATGATGCTAATAGAAGCACCGCCGTCTAGGAGAGTGCGATCACATGTGTGGTCAGAGATGGTGCAGCTAATGAAAGGTGTGGCAGTGTTCCTCTTCTTAGGAATGGGACGGTGTGTGATGGCGTGGGCAGTGGCCATGGTCAAGATATGACGCTCAGATCTGCTCCTCCGCTTTCTCTTCTTGGGAAGAGGAGCAGACATATGGGTCATGGCCTGCTGAAGTGGGGCACGGATAATCTCATGAATGGTGGCCACCACTTCGGGTTCAGTCAGAATTTTTTTGAATTTTTGGACCTCCTCCATACAAGGGAGGGAGTCGGAATCATCATATACACGAGGCATGCCAAGAGCAGTCTGTACAGCGGCATCCTCGGGGTCAAAGGTGGGACAAGGTGTGAAAGGCTGTGTGGTAAAAGGGTCTGGCAAGTGGTACCTCTCCTCACAGTCTGGCTCGATCATGTGTCTCCCGAACTCTTTTTGTATTTTCAATTTTTTCTCATTTTTTTGTAATTTTGGTGATTGCAAGCTCTCATGGAAATCCTCGAGTGAACCCATATCATCAAATGGTGGAATATCATGGTCGCTCTTATTTGTACTAGTGAGGGTGTCAATCCTCTGTCTCATATGATCCATCATCTGGGTCAAGTGCTCAAGGGTGGACTCCATGAAAGGTGACTCCATCAGCTCAGTCTCGGGTGGATGTGAAGGTGGAAGCGGATAATACACAGGTGGAGGTGGGTGTGGGTAGAAATCCGAGTCCTGATACTGTGGCTGAGGCGGATATGTACAAAAGTCAGGAGCAAAGTCCTCCTGGAAAAAGGGAGGTGGACTGGCTGGAGCGAGCGAATGATCCGCAAAGTCCGGATAGAATATGCTCCAGTCGTCCATCTCGAAAACAAAAGGAAAATGGTCGGGAGAGCACGATGGTCAAGTCAAGAGAGTAGAAAAGAAGGGCGCAAGTGCGCAGCGGCGATCTAGGACACACACAAAACAATCACAAGCAAAAATGAAAAAGACAAACCCTCAATTCACCTACTCAACTCGGTGAAGACCACAAATGCGGTCTTTTTATCTTGTCTGTTTTAGAGTTAGGTGAGAAGTCCAAAATTTCGCAAACACTTAGGGGGCTGAATGGGATTTGGGCACTATCCTTAGTGTATGCGCGAGCAAGTAAAAACGAAGACAATGAGGGGATTACTCGCCCCAATACAAGATTTTTCTTTTTGGTGAATTTTAGGGCCAAGTAATGTTAACAGTCCCAATTTTATTTGGTTATCACTTTTTTTGGATTTTTAATAATAATGCACGATCCTAACGGGGATTCGATTCCTTTGAGCTCCTAAGTTGGCAAAATCAGGGGGAGAGTCGGAAAAGCAATGCAAGCGTCAAATCAATGATGGATGCTAAAGAGAAATGCTCACCTTGCCTCCAGCACTCTACATGCAAGGATGCTCAGCAGAATTGAATCCTAACTATATGCAAATGCAAAGCCGATGAAATCACCCTAAGTTTCAGAAATTGCTATTATCGTGAAGAACCACAAGCTGACCACCAATCCTCAACCCTAGAGTCCGGTCTAGGCTCACCCCTCCTCTGCTCAACAAATTGAGGGTAGGAGAAAGCGCTTTGCGGGGAGAGCTCGCGGCGCGACGGATTGAAGGTGATGATCAACTGTTTATAAATTTGACTAAGTCCAAACGCGGCTATAGGCACATGCAAAATATTAGGTGTTTGGCCTTAGTCTATCGCAAGCAATCCTAAAAGCTAAGGGCTCAATCACACAAAAGAAATAAAAAATCGAAAAACAAAACAAAATAAAAGAATGCGAGAAAACCGTGAAAACCGCGGCGAGCCCCCAAGTGAACAGACACCAGGAAGTTAGGCTCAAGAGTCCAAGTTCGGGGGTACCTGTATTATTACAATAATATGGGTCTCTCACTAGCTTAAATTACAAAAATAAATGCGGGAAATAAATTCTACAACTAAAGGTGGAGCTCGGTCTTCAAAAATCTCTCCCTGTCTCCTTGGTGCTAAGCTGGCAGAAGCCGGCTTCACGTGGGTGCGTAGGCGCCTAGGGTGGAGTGCCTCCCTCGATCCGCGGTTCCTCGCACGAAGTCAACAAGAGAGGGGGTTAGACAGCTCAACAGGTATATCAAAGATAAAGAACAATAAAATAGCAAAAATGAAAGCCGCGAAATAAACAATCAATCACAATCACAACAAGACCCGAACTAAGCGCTGTTGCTCCCCGGCAACGGCGCCATTTGTTGAACACGAAAATCGGTGATCTTAAGTTCCACACAAGGCGGGAACTCAGTCGCTGAATCGACCACACGAAATTCGGATTAAAACAACAATTAACCCACGACAAATATATCAAGCAATGAAAGTAATTGTGCGGAGTTAAAATTTATTATAACTCTACAACAAGATGTGTATAGGTGCAAGTATTGTAGAGGTCGAACACAGGGAGCAGACAGGTAGAACGGGGCACAAGTGCTCAAAAATGTGTGAAAGTGATCGAATGTCTATCTATGCTATTTTTTGTGGGTTTTTAATTTTATAATTTTTATTTGATTTTTTAATTTTATAATTTTTATTTGATTTTTTAATTTTATATTTTTGTATTTTGATTTTTAATTTACTGATTTTATATTTTCTTTTTATATGTTATATTTTTTTTATATTTTCTTTTTCCAAATTGGAAATTAAAGACAATGTAATAAAAGAAAGCAAGAGATATTTATAAAAATAGATAAAAATGTTCAAAAATATGAAAATAAAGTCTTTTTAGTCTTTTTATATTTTTTTACTGTTTTTGTGATTTTTGGGTGATTTTTAGAATGTTTTTGGTATTTTTAATTAACAAAATAAAGAAAACAGTAGTAAAAAGCAAGGCTGAAACTTAAAATGGAGAAATAAAATAGAAATCAGTGGCACAAATTCCCCAACTTAATTTTCAGTGAAAGATAATGAAACCAAGAAAATTTAGGAAAAGAAAACACTATTTTTGGATTTTTTAATGATTTTATAAATTTTTATGAAGGTTTTTAGAGTTTTGCAATTTTTTGGAGTTTGGTTTTATATTTTTTAATGATTTTTGGCTGGGAGTTAAAACAAACTAAAAGACATAAACTATATTTTTTTGGAATTTTTCTGGAGTGCTTTTATATTTTTTAGCGATTGTCTAATGCAAACAGTGCTGAAAATAGATGTTTTTGATTTTTAATAAATATTAAAATGCTATAATTATGAAAAATAAAAATATGGTGATAAAGTACTATGCAACAGGAAGCTTCAGTGATTTTTGGGGATTTTTTGGGGTTTTAGAGAAGCATGCAAAAAATACAAGCACCAAAAAGAAGAACCATCATCGCAGGGGCGTTTTTGTAATATATCAGGAATCCAGGGGCCTACACGCAAATTTTCCAAAAAGTTATAACTAATACATCGACTCCTTAGACTAATTACCAATAGCAAAATTTGCGAGGTCCCACCCACAAAATTCCCAAGGCCACGTGATAGCTCACGCGCACCTGGGAGAGATCAAGTAGCAAATTCCTAGAACCTCAGGGTGAAAATGCAATTGTTACAGAAAATGTGAACTGCACTTTAATGTTTTCGGACTATAAGCAAATAATCTAAAGGCCTCGGGGGCCACCTGCAAAATCGCCACGGCCACGTGCTCTGCACGCGCCTGGCGGGGGTCTCTATGCAATATAACAAACGCTAGGGGGGGTATAACGCAAATATTACAGAAAGTGCTTAAAGGCCGTTGAAAGTTTTAAAATGATATACTAAATACCAAAAACGGGCTGGTGCGACGTGCAAAATGCCCAACCCCGGCGCGATCAAACGGAGGGGAGCCTCCCACTTAACCACGTGGCAAACGCTGGGCCCGCGATGCCGTTTCGGCCTTGAACGGCCACGATTAGATCCTTCCTTGAAGATCCGACGGCTGGAGGCTCCTTCAAATCCAACGGCAGCTGCTCTGCCTGGCGATGGAGAGAGATCCGACGGCGTAAGATGATGCTGGATGAACACACGAGGAACTCGACCTGGGCGAGTTTGAAATCGCCGAGGGTCGAGCTCCCGTGCACCTGGATCTGTCCCAAGGCCTTCTTGATGCTCCAGCAGCGGTGATAAAGCCCCAGGTACCCACGAGATGCTCCAGAGATCCGCGTATGATCCCCGGAAGACACGAGAACGCCGGCGGGCCTGGGAGCTTTTCTTGGCAAAAATCGAGGCTTCAGACGCCTCCTTCAAGTCCTGCAAAGACGGGTACAAAACGACAGCACAACTGGCAGAGACTTGGCCTTTATTGGCGAGGAAACGGTGGGGAATTAAGTGGAAGATGGTCGCCGGAACGTGGGGCTCCGGTGAGGTGTTCGGTTGCGAGATCGAGGCGAAATACACGATGGAATACCCAGATAAAAGCACAAAGCTAATCCTAATACTATCAGCTAGTTAACTATGAGAAAAACACAAAGAAAAACAAACGAAAGCACCTCGATTGGTTAGGAAACCAAGAGATCGGACCTCACGGCCGAGGTTGGCCGGAGATGGTGGAGACCTCTCCTCGACCCTCGCCTGGGCTTGCCTAGGCCAGCTGGAGACGCTCCTGTCACCAGCGTCGATCCGGAGCTGGAAGAGAAGCTCAAACAAGGGGCAAAAAGGGTTCAAGGTGAAAAGAAGGTGGCTGGGCGGTTTTTGAAACATGGGCGAGGAGGCACTTTCAACGAGGAAAAACGAGCGCGTCAACGGACCTCTGCCCGAGACAAGCATTGGGCGAGCTAGAGGGATCTTAGGTGATCAACTTTGCAGAAGAAATCATCCTCAAATGGTGAAAGACGCGGCCGCGAAAAATCCAAGAAGATGGCCACTCGCACATATCCAGCGGTCTGTGACCTGGGTCACAGAGTTGACCCAAGGTCAACGGATGGCGTGGCCTGATTGGGCCACGTCATCCGCAAAAAGACAAAATTTAAATAGATACCTTGTAAATTAAATTAAAAATAGTAGATGATTTAATTAATTTTAGGTTATTTAATAAAAAATGTTTATTATTTAATAAAGTATTTTATTCCGATTTTTATTTATTTTTATGAGATATATTTTTACAAGTTTGCATTTATGCCCTTATAGGTATCTATATCTATGTATTTAAGTATTCTATTTTTATTTAGGTATTTTTAATATTATTATTTTTTGTTTATTATTTTATATAATTATAACATACTTTTATACATGTAAATCTATTTTTATTTTATTTTATTGATGTGTTTTGTATAATTAATAAAGTATAAGTATAGTTTACACCGGTATGTGTATAAGTAATGTATCTATGTATTTTATTTTTAAGTATTTTATTTTTGTTTTTATTTAGGTTTTTATTCTTATTTTAATGTACATTATTATTATAAGTATTATTGACAACATTATAAAAATATAAAATTATAAAAATAATAAATAATTAATAAATTGAATATTTTAATATGTACAAGGTACAATCGGGGTCCAAAAGTCAACTTTCACACCGTAGCTCCGCCAAATGCGAAACCACCGCCATTAATTAGATTATTTTCTTCTATATACAATTAAAGGTGAGTATGCTGCATTTGGAGTTTTTATTTGTGAGATACGGGTCTGGGAAGTTGGCATTCTGGATTTTTATTCAGACCATAACTTTTTATCTGTATATTATTTTTCTGTGAAATTAATTTTGTATTTTTATTTATTAAATTATCTACAACTTTCATGTACAAAGTTTCTTTATTTGATGAATAAAAAGTGGAACCAAAAATAGGTCCCAAAATGATTAAAGAATAGATAGAATGTATAGGTATTTACACTGTATTTTGGCCCTTATCTCCCCCTACTTTATTCCTTGTCGACCTATTCATCAAGATGCCTAGGTCTCGGGGTTTCGGGTCATAAAATATTTACAATATTTTATTCTTTTTCTTTTCTTTTCTTTATTCTATTATTTTGGCTTTAAAAACCGCAATTTATACAGTATTTACACACCTATGCATGAATGCTAAAATGCATGAATTAGGCCTATTTACACGCATTTACTAGGGTTTTTAAGGCCAAAATGATAGAATAAAGATGATGAAACGTGGATTCATCAGCATGCTGACAAGCTTCGCATTCTTCATGTTGAAACACTCAAGAATGTATTCAATATACTTCTCTTATGACAACCACAACATGTGCTTTTTCTTTTCGTGAGTGATCTGCATCCCAAGCATGTTGCTTGCCTTGCTCAAATCCTTCATCTCAAATTCTCTGGAAAGTTCCCTTTTGATCTTTGCAATCAATCAGAGATCATGACCAACTATCAGCATGCCATCCACATAGTTCAATAGGATAATGAACCTGTCATTGGAAAAACGTCGAACATACACACATGGATCCATTGCAGTCCTCTTGAAGTTTTGCTTCATCTTGAAGGCATCAAATTTCAAGTACCACTATCTAGGGACTTGCTTCAAGCCATAAAGACTCTTCCTCAACTTGCAAACCATGTATTCTTTACCCTTCTCTTGGTATCCTTATGGTTGCTCCTTGTAGATCTCGTCATTCAGGTCAATGTGAAGAAAAGTTATCTTCACATCCATCTACTCTAGCTCAAGGTCTAGGCTTGCAACAAAGCATATCACTTCTCTCAGAGAATTCATCTTCACAACTGGTGAGAAGATCTCATCATAGTCCACGTCCTCTTTCTGGTTGAGTCCCTTCACAACCAATCTGGCCTTGTACTTCAGTTGCTTGCCACTATCATCTGACTTCAGCTTGTAGACCCACTTGTTCTTCAACGCTATCTTTCCTGTAGGAAGCTCGACAAGATCATAGATATGATTTTTCTTTAGAGACTGCAACTCTTCATTCATTGCATTGTACAATGATCTCTCTCCTTATGCTCTTGTGCCTCCTCAAAAGTGCATGGCTCATCATGATCAGTCAGCATCGCGTACTAAGAACTAGGATAATGAGATGATGGGTGATGTGCCCTCCTAGATTTCCTAACCTGAGGCTCTGCCGTATCTGGTTGCTGATGAGGCTACTCTCCCTACCCAAGATCCCCTGGACCTGCATCAACAAGGTCTGCATCTGGTTCATGATGTTCTTACTATACATATTCTCTATTTGTACCATGTACTGGAGAAGAATCTGATTCCTCATTGTTGTCATCATCCATAGCAATCCCATCTGAGTCGCCATCAACATTATCATCCTCAGCCAAAGTCTGGTTCTCATAGAAAAACACATTTCTATTATTGGTGATGGTCTTCTTTATTGGATCTCAAAGTTGGTATCTGAACTACTAATCTGCATAGCCAACAAAAATATAGGGCATTGCCTTGTTATCAAGCTTCTTCCTCTGCTCCTTTGGTATAAATGCATAAGCTTTGCATCTGAACACCCTCATGTGAGTATATGAGGGATATTTCCCTAACCAAATGCGCTCAGAGACCTAAAAATTCAAGGGAACAAATGGAGATCGATTAATCAAATAGTAGGCAGTCCGAACCACCTTAGCCAAAAGGTATTGGGCAACTCACTGTCTTCAGCATGCAGCGAACTCTCCCTACAATGGTCCTATTCATTTATTCAGTGACACCATTGTGCTAGGGTGTGTCGGACTCTATCCTTTCATGCATGATCTTGTGCTCTGCATAGTAGCTCTGGAAGTTGTGAGAGGTGTAATCCCCTCCATTGTCTGTGCGCAGACACTTCAACACTTTACCTGTCTCGCGCTCAACCATGGCATGAAATTTCCTGAAGCAATCAAAGACTTGATCCTTCGTCCTCAGCATATAAACCCACATCTTTGTTGATACGTCATCAATGAAGGTCAGAAAATATTTGTTTTGACCCAAAGACGCTATGTCTTGGGACTGCACATATTAAAGTGAATCAACTGTAGAAGATCTTCCTTTACCTTTGATTTGGCCTTGAAGGTACACACCTATTCTTTTCAACCTTACATGAATCACAAGGTGATAGTGTGATGTCAATGTGGCATGGAATCAACTCCTTCCTGCTCATAATATGTAAGCCCTTTTGACTCATGTGTCCGAGTCGATGATGCCAATGATCTAACGTGTCAGCCACGCTAGCATGTAGGCTACCATCCATAACCTTCATCCAAGTCTTGTAGAGCATGCAACACAACTTGCCTCAAGCCATGATAAGAGAGCCCTTACTGATCTTACACCTGCTATTGCCAAACTTCAGATGATATCCTCCCCTATCCAGTTGAGAACATGATATGAGGCTAAGTCTCAAGTCAGGAATGTGCCTAACATCCTCTAGAGTCACTGTACATCCAATATAAGTCTGAACTGAGGTGGTGTCCATGCCAATGATCTTGGAGTAACTTTTGTTCCCCATCTTGATTCTCCCAAAATCTCCCTCTGTATAGGATGTAAATAACTCCCTATGTAGAGTCACATGTTAGGAGACGACCGTGTGAACGACCCACTCAGAGTAATCCCTACAAGTAGACATTGTTATTGAATAGTGAGAACCAATTGATCCTCATTATCATCAGCCACTGCTGCAGTAACGTTCTCATCTCCATCTTTCTTCTGATTCTTTTTGGCTTCTCCTTGCTCTCTTTCCAGACTCTACCGTCTCTCTTCAAGTGACCAAGCTTGTTGCAATGATGGCGCTTTCCTTTGTCTTTGGACTTCTTCCTGGGTCTCTCTCATGATTTTCCCCTACTAATGGGCCAACCTCTTCTTTTAACTGCGTACACATGTGAAGAAGAGAACTCTCCAGATGATCGTTGTCTGATTTCTTCATCCAGGAGACTGCTCTTGACCACAGGTATGATCAGCTTGCCGTCCGTAATGGAATTGCTCACTGGACCAGTAGAATAAGCACCTGCAATTCATCATCTAGCGCCATGTTCATGGTATTCAATTGATTGATGAGACTCTGAATCTCATTCTAGTGCTCAGCAACCTTCATCTCATCCTTGTACTTTAGATAAAACAACTTATGAATCAAGAACGCATTCTTGGTGGTCGTCTTCTGCTCATAGAGCTCTGCCAGTTTCTCCTGCAGTTTCTTTACATATGTCTCTTCTGGGACATGGTGGAATACTGATAAATCCAGCCACTTTCGGATGGTACCGACCACTTTCCTGTTCATCTTCGTCCAATCACCTACGGACATACCCTCGGGCTTGGTTGTTTCTCCTTCCATCGAATCATGGATATCCTTACAATACAAGATGTCCTCCATCTTGGCCTTACATATTTGTCTTTTGTGCTCGTCAGCTTGATCATCGTGCCTTTGTCATAATTCACCATCTCGACAACGTGAGCTCTAATACCACTTGATGGGAAATCAAGGGTTCCCTTAACTTGTCCTGCAAAGGATGACAGGCAACGAGATGTTCTCCATATGGGAACCAAATACAATAATCGTAGCACGATAATCAAATAAACACATGGAGATGAGGATTTTTTACGTGAGAAAACACTCCTCTATGTGAGAGAGGGGAAAATCCCACGGGGTACAACGACCCACAACAAAATCTACTAGGCCGGAAAAATGAGAGGGCACAATGTCTTCTCAGTTTTGTTGTCCAACAAAATTAAAGCTTACAAGAATAAAATTAGATAACAGTCACCTTGTACTTGGAGAACATGATACCAATGCTTCTCCTCATCACGAGATGTCCCTCCTCAAGAACAAACCTCCCTAGCAGCTGCTCCCCACGCCTTCTGTGCATAAACTCCTCGCGGATGCAACTTCACTTCGTGCCCCTACAAGCTAACTCTTCGTGCTTTGCGCAAACTCGTTCCTCACGCCTTGCATGGGCTACTTCTCTCCTTGCTTGGGGAGAGAGAACTAAGAGACAATAGAGGAAGAAATGCTTGAGTTGGGATGATCTCCAAAGCCATTCATGGGACCTTATTTATATCATCTCCCTCCACCTATTACTCTCCTAATCCTATTTGGAATAGGACCCCAAGGGGATAATTGTCCAACAATCCCCTCCTATTTGGGACTGGATAATAACCAACACCGTCCACCCGAACACAATGAGAATGTGTGCATGACGGTGATCTCGAACTCTCCTCTACAATGACAATCTCAGATCATTGATCCAAGCACCTTCTCCGTCGACGACAATGGATCTTAGGCAAGAAATCTTAATAAACGAGTGGCCTTGGGGGAGGGGAGAGATGGTGGGTGGCTAGGATATGAGAGAGCCATCCATCTACCTTATATTTATAGCAAAATGTGATATTATGATATGTATATGATTTTTCGGCCAACATCTTGAAATGTTGATGTCTTGAGATAATAAGCTTAGAATTCGACATTCTTAGGCTCGTTGGAAAGGTCTCAATGATCTCTATGAAATGGTGTGGTCATTTAATTTTTTTGTATGTCAAAATAATCTAGAATTTAGGATGAATAATCGGATTTTCACACTATAGCCCCATTTTGTTGTAGTGGATTTAACTTATAAAAGAACTTTTTAAAGTTAATATGGAAGAAATGAGATAAAAGGATTTTGATTTTCAGTTTTGTAAATTGATTTCTGAATCAATTATTTTGTGGAATGCTTGTTATATTTATATAGCACTCATATTGAAATATTTTTCAAAAATAAAAAATGCCGTCTAAAGTGCCTCAAAATGCTTTACATACCATGGATTATTAGGAATTTTCTTAAGCAAATTGATATTCATAAAAATTCAAATATTCAATTCCAAGTTTTATTGCATTTTTCATTTTTAATTCATATAATTCCCACAATTTCAAAAATACTAAATTAGGCTTCATTTACGTCACATTTCTACTCATATGTTTAATTTCGATAATTACTTCATTTTTTACCCTAAAAATAAAAATATATAAAAACTTCAGAAAAATCACACATAAAAATTCAAAAAAAATAGTGTTTTGAAAAAAGATGAAAAATAAATCTTTTAGTAAAAATAGAATTAGAATTTTTAGGATACAGTTCATACGAAATCATATTCTGCAAGGTGCATTAAGTACATCTTTCAAAACATTTTTAAAATTTAAGTCTTTATTTATTTTTAAAATTTTTCTTATATTTATAAAAAAAACTAAAAAATAATTTATTTATATTTTTATTATATTTTATCATATTTTTTATTAATCAAAACCTATATTTTCACCACATTTTATATATAACTAAATCATTTTCTTTTTTCATTATTGAAAATCAATTAAAAATTTTCAAATTTAGATATTAAAAAAATAAAAAGTCTAAAACACATGGAAAATCCATATGAATTGTACTTAAATAGACTGAAACTTTCTCAAAAATATGCCAATGCATTATATTCTATGCATCTATATACCATTATCACAACACTCAAAAGCACACACATATATATAGAAGTGATCCTTAAGAACAAAAAACTGTGAAAAGCATGAGAGCGGTGATTCTGGACCACTAGATTTTGTCTTCTCTCTCATGGTCTTCTCTCTCCTGGTTGAATCTAGTGGTCCAGAATCACTGCTCTCATGCTCTCACAGGCTTTGGCTCTCACAAGATCAACCCTATATATATAACTAAACTCTATTTAAACATTTTAATTATTTAATGACATAATATATATGATTCAAGTAATGTAATACTAGTTTTATGAACTATTATAGAAAATATAAACTATTGAAGGCATGTGTATTTTTGTGCCCACGTTCCCTTACATATATAATAGTATTAGAAATTAAATATGGCTATAACATACACCGCTTCCCTCTCCTATCATTCCTACGTGAAACTCCAAATACACCTGATGAATACCCATTCATCACTCTTTATTCTATTATTTTAGCTACAAAAACCTTTGCAAATACATGTAGATATGTGTAAATACAAATAATTACCAAAAGCATGCATTGTGTAAGAACCTATAATTAGCATGTTTTTGTGCAAAAATAAAAAGAATCAAGAGCAAAAAGAAAAAGAGGGAAATATTTAGAATAAATATTGAGCAACATAACCCAAGGGAGGGCTCAGCATGGGCCTGACCGCATAAAAGCCAAAGTAGAGGGAGATAGGAGCTCATGTGTATATACTTCTGTAAAAATATATTTTCCTCACCCAAAAATATGTCGTAAATATTTGTACATATTTTGTGTATATTTAGAAACTATTAAAAACAAAATAAAAAGATGAAAAGCAAAAAGATCAAAAATACCCTTCCTTCACCATGTGCATAAACCACACCATTGTATTTATCTAACCCTATAAATAAATGAAATTATTTTCAGAACTTTTTGTGAATATTCTATGGCATATTTTGTAAATAAAATAAATAAAAAGAAACAAAATAAAAATCAAATAAAAATTACAAAATTAAAATACCAAAATACATTGTACAAATACCATGTATATAAATGTATATATCTATTTATTTCACCCTTATATATATATAATAAAAATAAAATAAAAATATTCTTTTATTCCTCATTTTATCTTGTAAATAAATAAAATACAAAATGAGCATAAAAATACAAAAAAATAACAAATAAAAAAATCAAAAATAAAAATCCATATAGTGTACATATACCTATATATAGAGCTACCCTATTTTTATTTCCAAAAATTAAATAAAAATCACCAAAAAATAGAAAAAAATAAAAGAAAAATATTTCATGTTTTGAGTTTTCTTTAATTCGGCCTATTTCTGCCCTAAAATAAATAAACAAAAATCCAGTCCACGTGGCCGCTCCTGATTGGTCCACGGGGGAATGTTGACCCCGGTCAACTCCCCCGCGGACTCCTTCCTTTTCTGGAAGAGGCGCGCCACTCCGTCTTCTCCGAATTTCCCACGCTTCTCCAGGCTGTCACCCACTCAACTCCCGCGCCCGGATTCTTCGCCGTTCATCCCTCTCCCTCGCCGGATCCTCCGCCATCAAATCCACGCCTTCCTTAGCCGTCGAGCCTCAACCCTAATCGACGCTGTCACCTTATATATTTTCACCTCCGCCGCCTCCGCGCCCCATCTTTGGCCCTTCTCCTCCTTCCCAGTGACCTCCATTGGCTTCGCGAGAGTGACAGCAAGCGTCTGCCCTTGTTGCAGTGAGGCGAGGAAGCGAATCCATTGATCCGGCGACTCTCGCCGTCCTTGCTCCGCCGCCGGCGTTGAGCATCGAGCTTCAGGCCTTGACGCCCTTCGAAGCTACGACCAGGAGCAAGAGCAGCTCCAGCATAGTCTCCAGCATCCATCAGGTAACCTTAGATCCTTCTAGTTTCTCCCAATTTCCGATTACGCCCAAATCGTATCTCCGACGCATTTCTTTGATTCCGGCCATCTCGCGTTACATCTCGACCATCCGACCATCTTATCACCTCCGCCGTATCCCCGCGCACCTTCTACGCCCGTTCACTCAACCCAGATCGCACCGGATCTGGGAATCGAGCTCCACCGTCCTCCGCTCGCCGGAGCTCTTCCGCCTCACAGCACCGACCACCTTCACCCCGCCTTCTTGGGTCGAGGCAATTTGCCCTCGACCCGCGAAGCTTCTTGACTACTTTGCAGGTCCAAAGGGAGGCGTCTGAGGCTTCCCAACTTCCAGCCAGGAGCTTCATCTCCGCCGACTTCGCCGGAGCTCTTCAGAGCTCGGCTAAGTCATCGGAGACTACCACCCGCCACGGAGCTTCAACGCGGATCTTCTCCGACCTTCAGGCGCAGCAGAGGAGATCGGAGACACCTTCACGAGGCCGACGAAGTTCGCCGGCCATCAGTTCGTCCTCCATCCTCCAGAGCCGTCAGATCGTCTTCTTCGCTCCAGATCAGATCCTCACCGTCCATCTGCGGAGTCTCGCCACCGTCCGATCATCCCGAGGATCGATCTTCACCGTTGAGCAGCGAGGTTAAGCCACGACGTCTCTCAGTCGTCCGATCATCCCCGTGGCTGCACCTCGACCATTCGATCTGAGCCTGGCCTCCTTCGAAGAACCACGTTGCATCTCAACCATCCGATTATCCACGTGGACTCACACCCGCCGTCGATCGAGCCGAAGAGGAGAAGAGAGAAGAGGCGCAGCGCCTCCAGACCGTTCGATCTCCACGTGGCGCACATCCGACCGTCGGCTAATAAAGGGGTAAATATCGTAGGGCCCCCTCGTAGTTTGTATTTTCTTTTTAGTCCTGTAAGTTTTAATTCAAGTTGTTTATTTTCTGGGATATTTGCATCAAGGACCCCGTACTTATTTTTATTCGCATTTATACCCCCGCCAGTAGTGAACCACGTGCTTCGTCACGTGTTACTTTGGGATATTTGCAATATGTGCCTTGTAGTTCTGGATGTTATTCATTGAATAAAAAGTTTTGTTTATTTGCATATATACCCCTGTGAGCATTGATTATGCGCATGTGCGTTTTATTTTGGGTAAATTGCATATAAGCCCCTGGACTTTTGATACGAGTTATCAATAAGTCCCTGGAACTTATTTTTATTACATTTAGGTCCTTGAGTGCCCCAGGCACGTGCTTGGCACGTGACTTCTTGGGTATTTTGCACCAGGACCCCAGAACTTTTGGGTATTTGCACATAGGTCCCTGTGCACAGTGCCCCACCTTTATTTTTTAATAAAATATCAAACGACCTCCAAATCCAATGAGATTTTGACACATGGCTCCTGCCATGGTGTAGGAATTTCTATGATTTTTGGGGACATTTTTGATTTCATTTATTATTTTTAAAAATTCAAAAACCCATATTTTTGCCACTGTTTGACTTTAAAAATACCAAAAAAATATAAAAACTCCACCAAAAATTCTAAAAAAATTAGATACTGTAGTTTACTTGTTGTTTGATTTTCCAGCCATTTTTGGTGACTTTTCATCACTTAAAAACCTTAAAAATTGAAAAACCCCTAAAAACCCATAAAAATTATAATAAATAAATTAAAAATCCAAAAACAATAATTAGGGTGCCTAAATTTTCCTTATGCTTTCTAGATTATAGGAAAATTACCTTTAGGGCTTTTTGAGATCCAAAATTATTTTATTTTTGGGTCTTAAGCCTTGCTGGACAGTACCCATTGTTTTTCGCATTGTTTGATTTTTAATAAATAATTTACCCATTAGAAAAATTCCAAAAATTCACCAAAAACAGTAAAAAACATTTAAAACATAAAAACCATTTTTCCTTAATTTTTGCATCATTCTTGGTGTGTGTAATAAATTGTTGAAGTTCCCTTGTATTTACCTTCTTTGATTTTCTCATCTTTTAAAAAATCTAAAAAAATTTATAAAAACAAATAAAAACCACAAAAATATGTTCTCTGTGTTTTAGTTCAATTTGACTACATCGTAGGCCGCAAGGCCAATCTGTGCTCCTTGTGTTCGACCCTGGGAGCTATACCAGGTTAATCCTATAGCAGGACCACTTCTCTGTGTTTTATTGATTTATCTTCATTTGTGGTTCATTTTCTTGATTGACACGTTCTGAGCGATTGAGGACAACGACATTGTGATTTATTTTCTACCTCAGTTGTTAGTGTGATTTTCGTGCGGTCAGAATGGCGCCGTTGCCGGGGAGCACGGCTTTGTAGTCATTTTTCCATATTGTCTCTCTTAATTATAACTGTTTTCTGACACTCTCTCTCTTTCTAATTTTTGTGCGAGGTACTGCGTGGAGAACTTGGAGTACACTTTTTGAGGACCCGCACGGGAAGAAGAGCAGGAGGAAGAGAGAGAAGAAAGAGATTTTCTATTTAGAGAGAGAGAGAGGACAATTCTGTTGTAATAATTTAGGACTCAAACTTTGGACTTGTGGACACTTGTAACTTAGCGGGTCTGTTTCGCTGAGCACCGGTGTGCTCGGGGGACCCATTTGGATTTTCGCGGCTTTTATCGTGTTTTTGATAGCTAGCTGCCTTTTCCGGTGTTTACGCGGTTTTCTCGAGCCCCTAGATTTAGGAATTTCTGTTGATTGTGACGTAAATATCTAAGGCCCAACACTTAATAGAATATCTGTTCCTATAAAACGTAATTGGACCTTGATAAAATTCACTGAAAAAGTTAGTTTAATTGGATTTGAGACCACGTGCCGTGAGGAGTCACATACAGCGCTGGCAGGACCCGTTGTGGCGGGCACCGAGTGACTCCCAAGATCGGACTCCGGACTCGATTCCGTTGGCTAACTATTGTTCTTCACGATCAATAGAAGTTGCTCATCTAGGACTCGGTTTTTCCTCGTTGCATCATTTTAGGTAGTTTAATCCTGTATTTAAATTCTGCGCGGATCACTTGCATGTAGAGTGCTGGAGACAAGGTACGCATTTCTTTCTCTGCATGCATCATTGATTTTCTCGCGCATCAGCTTTTTCGTCTTCTCCCCCTGTGTTTGGCTTAATCATCAGGAGAATCGGAAAAACCGTTAGGCCGCTTGTATTTATTTTGAAAAAAATTAAAAAGAAAAACAAAAAAAATGGGACTGGATAACACTATTGACCCTAAAAGACACTCACATTAAAAATTTGTCTTGGGGAGAGCAACCCCCTCATTGTTTGGTTTGATTGTGCGAGAGAGTGACCCGAACACTAGGTAAAGCCCTCCGGTGCTCATCTCGACTGATTACCGACTCTTCTGTGCGGGACAGTCGGTTGAGAGAGTATCGGGTATCCCAGCAGGTCACGTAATCGCTCTGATATCTTGTGTGTTCACCAAATAAAATTGACAAGATAAATTGACCGAGCTTTCACGGTCTTCAGATTGTGTTGAGTTGGTGAACAAGGGGTTTGCTTGCGATCATATTTTCTCCAGATCCCATCCGCCTTACTCGCCAGATCGAGATGATGGGTAGACGATCTCTTAGGCAGCCTCTGGCTGCACCGCTTTCAGGCGCGGCTACTTCATCATCTAGGTTGGCCCGTGAGAGTCGAGACCAGCTCTCCGGACCCGAGATGCTGATTCCACCGGCGGTACTGAGGCCGCCATTTCACCACGTCGAGGAGGTGGTACTGACGCCACCAGCAGAGCCGAGCCAGCCCGCGGTACTGAGACCGCAAGACGTCTAGTTATAGAGCCAGCTAGAGGTGGTACTGAGGCCACCAACATTTATTCTGATAGAAATGTTGTCTTTCCTCGCATGAATGTATCTCGGAACTCTGATTTGAATAAAGGAAAAGGTTTAGTTTCTTCTGATCCCACTGTGATGAATGATGTTTGTGAGGATCCGGTCATCGAACCGTCTAGGCCTATTCCTAGTCCTTCATCTGAGAAGGACCCTGTGATCCCCTTTCCTAGAGCCCTTGAGATGGGGAAGGGGAAGAAAAAAGAAAAAGATCCAAAAAAGATAGAGCAGGAGGAGTTCAGCCAGAGCATGATAGACCGATTTCACATCCAGCTGACCCTCAATGAGGCTTTGCAACACATCCCTCTTCTTCAGCGATCCTTGAGAGATAAGACCACAGTCAGAAGGACGAAGAGGAACAAGACCGCAGAAATTCATGTGTTGACCAAAGCCACGTGTTACGCGATCCAGAACCATCTGCCGACTAAGAGGCCAGATTTAGGGGCCCCGTATGTCAGATGTCAGATTAGCGAGCAGAGGTTCAACCGTACTCTATTAGATAGCGGATCGTCGATCAACCTTCTTCCGGCAGCCCTTCTCGACCACTTAGAGTTGGGCACTCTTAGACAGAGCAGGACATACCTTCAGTTTGCTGATCGGTCTGTCAAGAGGCCAAAGGGGTTGTTGCGAGACGTTATCGTCACGATTCAGGGTTTGCAATTCCCCGTGGACTTCGTAGTGCTGGACATGGAGACCCCTGACTCGTTGACCGATTCCCCCATTATCCTCGGTCGCCCGTTTTTGGCCACAGCCAAAGCGGTGACTGACCATGACAGTGGGAAGGTATTCTTTCGCGTTCAGGGCGAGAGTATACAAATAGAGACGGTTAAGGACCACAGAGCCAGAGCTAGATCCCGCTCAGAGGACAGTACAGATTCAGAACAGCTGACAGACGCAGAGCCAGACATCCACCAGGACTGTGATTTTGTGATCACAGATGATGAGGCAGTTTGGGCAGATCCTGCAGCACAGACCATCCTCTCATATTCAGATACAGTTGATGCAGAATTGATAGTAGAGGATAGTCTGGAGAGCACAGCCTTGGTTCAGGATACTATTGAGTCAGCAGAGTCGGACCTTGATCGCGACACGATTTCCAGTGATGGTGGTACTGAGGCCACCCTACTATATGGTGGTGCTGATGCCACCTTGTTCTCCGGTGGTACTGATGCCACCGAGTCTGATATAGATCCCTCGGATTCAGAATCTGATTGGGCAGATTGTGATGATCAGATGCCAGATCTGGATCCACCTGAGCCTATAGATGAGGAGGAGGTAGAGGCAGAGCAGATCAGAGACAATGCAGAGGGCCCGCCTTCTCCAGATCCAGTTTGTGAGAGTTCTTTATCATTTTCCCAGGCAGATTTGGCAGAAATGTCTGCATACACACATCTTCTTCAGAAGCCAGATTTGCCAGCACCTAGCTGCCCAGAGCTAAAGCCGCTCCCTACTTCGTTGAAGTATAGATTCCTTGCGGGAGAGTCTGAGATGTACCCAGTCATCATCTCTGCCGACCTGACTGAAGAACAAGAATCCCGTCTGATGGAGGTTCTTGAAAAGAACCGCAAGGCAATTGGATGGAGCGTAGCAGATCTCCATGGGATTAGTCCCTCATTGTGCTCCCACCATATCTATCTCGAGGAAGGGGCGAAGCCGTCGCGTGAGTTCCAGCGGCGACTAAACCCCAACCTAAGAGAGGTTGTCATGAAGGAAATATCAAAATGGTGGAGTGCAGATTTTATTTATCCCATTTCCGACTCCAAGTGGGTGAGCCCCTTGCATGTGGTGCCCAAGAAGACGGGCATCACGACTGTGATCAGTGAGTCGGGAGAGGAGATCGCTACACGAGTACCCACCTCATGGCGGGTCTGTGTTGACTACAGGAGACTCAACCAGGCCACCAAGAAGGACCATTTCCCCCTGCCCTTTATAGATCAGATCATTGAGAGACTGGCAGGGAAGAGCCATTACTGCTTCCTGGATGGGTACTCGGGCTACAATCAGGTGGCCATCGCTCCTGAGGATCAGGAGAAGACCACCTTTACCTGTCCCTTCGGTACCTACGCCTTTCGACGCATGCCATTTGGGCTATGTAACGCCCCTGCGACTTTTCAGAGATGCATGCTGTCAATATTTTCGGACATGGTAGGGGAGTGTTTAGAGGTCTTCATGGACGACTTCTCGGTTTACGGCGACGGATTCGATTCTTGTCTTGACTGCCTAGACCGAGTGCTCCAGCGATGTATTGCTACCCGCTTGGTTCTATCTTGGGAGAAGAGTCACTTCATGGTGACTCAAGGGACGGTGCTTGGCCACATCATCTCCAACAGAGGCATGGAGGTTGATCCGGCCAAGGTCGATGTCATTAGAAAACTCACACCGCCGTCCAATCTGAGGCAGTTACGGTCATTTCTGGGGCACGTTGGTTTTTATAGGAGATTTATTCATGATTTCAGCAAGATTGCCCGACCGTTGACTGACCTTCTGACGAAAGACACCGAGTTCCTTGTCGATGACAAGTGTCTTTCGTCCTTTGAGACTCTCCAGCAATGTGTAATTGAGGCTCCTGTCCTTCAGCCACCCGATTGGTCTCTCCCATTCGAGATCATGACGGACGCCTCTGATTTTGCCATAGGGGCCGTGCTAGGACAGAGGAGGGATGGAGTACCATTTGCGATACACTATGCTAGCCGCACATTGGATTCCGCCCAGCGGAATTATACGGTCACAGAGAAGGAGATGCTAGCAGTAGTGTTTGCCCTAGATAAATT
This sequence comes from Ottelia alismoides, assembly GCA_037367405.1. NCBI lineage: Eukaryota > Viridiplantae > Streptophyta > Magnoliopsida > Alismatales > Hydrocharitaceae > Ottelia > Ottelia alismoides. The sequence continues at coordinate 372,396 of JAZKJV010008038.1, read as the reverse complement.
CAGATCATATATCATTGGATCCCGAGTGACCTTGTACACAGATCACACCGCCATCAGGTACCTCATGTCAAAGAAGGATGCCAAGGCCAGACTTACTAGATGGATCCTTCTACTCCAGGAGTTCGACATTGAGATCAAGGATAAGCCTGGAGTCAAGAATGTGGTGGCGGACCATTTATCCCGATTAGAGCAGCCTGAGGATTCTGAGCAGATTGATCCCATTTGTGATACCTTCCCAGATGAGGCGATCCTTGCTATCGCCTCACTCCCATGGTATGCCGATATTGTGAACTTTCTCGTTGCTGGGAAAGTCCCACAAGATTGGCCCAAGCAGAAGATTGAGACCTTTCTTGTGAAGGCCAAGTCCTACCATTGGGAGGATCCCATCCTTTACCACGAAGGAGGGGATAGCATCTGGCGTCGGTGTATTCCTCAGGAGGAGCATCATAGTGTCCTCACTTACTGCCACAAGCTTGAGGCAGGAGGACATCATTCTGGGAGGAGAACGGCACAGAAAGTGCTCCAATCCGGCTTGTGGTGGCCTACACTCTTCAAGGACTCTGATGAGTTCGTGAAGAGGTGTACTGACTGTCAGAGGATGGGCACTTGTGGACAGCGTGATATGATGCCGATGCAGCCCATTCACTTCTGTGAGGTTTTTGACGCATGGGGCATCGATTTCATGGGTCCATTCCCTAAGAGTCAGGGATTTGAGTACATTCTGTTGGCCGTAGATTATGTTAGTCGTTGGGTTGAGGCTATCCCCGCCCGAGCCGCAGATGCAAAGACAGTTTGCAGATTTTTGAAGAAGCACATAATCATGCGGTTCGGGGTTCCACGAGTTCTGATTTCTGATGGGGGATCTCACTTCATCAACGACCAGGTGAAGGCACTTGCTAGAGAGTTCAGTATAGACCATCGTGTTGCCACACCATACCATCCACAAACGAATGGTCTAGCTGAGGTGTCGAATAGGGAGATTAAGAATATTTTGCAGAAAGTCGTCCGCCCTGACCGAAAGAATTGGTCACAGCTTTTGGACTCGGTCTTGTGGGCATATCGGACGTCTTTCAAGACTCCATTGGGTACATCTCCCTTTCGCCTCGTTTATGGCAAGCCATGCCATCTACCTGTCGAGCTGAGGCACAAGTCACTTTGGGCAGTCACAGATATTCTTATGGATCCAGATGGTATAGGAGACCAGAGGAGGGCAGAGTTAGCCGCCTTGGAAGAGCTTAGAGATGCAGCTTTCTCAAGCAGCCTACATTATAAGGAGAAAGTCAAAGAGTGGCATGATTCTCATATCAGCCACAAGCATTTTGAGATTGGACAGAAAGTATGGCTGTTTGATGCGAGGCTACGATTATTTCCAGGGAAGCTACAGAGCAAATGGAAAGGACCCTACTTGGTCAGAAAGGTACACGATAACGGTAGCATTGATATATCTGAGTTATCTTCTGAGAGTACCTTCCGAGTGAACGGCCAGCGGCTCAAACCATTTCTAGATCATGAGCCGCGGGACGTTATTATTGCCGCTATTCATTTTGCGTGAGATGTGGTCTTTTGACTCACATCTTTTACATCTCACGCCTGATTTTCACTGTTCCTCCGCCTGTATAGATCCAGTTGTCCATATCATTCTATTCTTTAGTCCCACATCCCGTCTCTCATCTTATGATTATGCTATACTTAGGGTGTACTTTACCCTAAGTATAGGGGGGATGTCGGACCTGTGAGAATTCTTTTCATTCTTTCTGCTCTTGTTTTTGCTGCCTATACTTAGGGATATTTTACACTAAGTATAGGGGGGGCAGATTCTGTATATTCTTCACTCGGCTTTCCCTTCATGTACAGCTTTCTATACTTAGGATTAGTTAATCCTAAGTATAGGGGGAGACCACCGAGTTCCTTTCATTTTATTCTTTTATTCATTCCTGTACTTAGCCATTCCTTTTCACTTCCCTTTTGCGAAACACGAGTTATGTCTTCTTCATCGCTCTTGATCACTCTGAGGACATCGCTCGAGCTAAGTATAGGGGGGTGTGTATATATTTCATATATACTTTAGCCATAACTCGTACTTTGTGTGAGTGTGTTAATAAATAAAAATGGCTAAAAATCACAAAAATTAAAAATTTTTCATGTACATAAACCTCTTTTATTCTTGCACATACATAGCTAGTGTATAAAGTATTTTTGTAAAAATGATTTCAAAAATCTTTTGTGTAAAGCTCGTGTAAATATTTTGTATCAAAATTATGTATATAGTACAAAATTTTTTTTTTCAAAATGTTTTGAAAATCAAAAGTTTGCAAAAATCTTGTGTAAATGTGTGTAAATATCACTTTGCAAAACTTGCACTTCATGCATCATTCATTCATGATTTCAAAACATTTTTCAAAAATTTTTGCATGATTGTAAAATATTTGTAAATAGCATCTTGTGTACATATATGTATATAGTTTTTCCTGGATGAGAGTTGACATTTCAATTAAGCCTGGAATTAAATTGAGAAATGGAGCTTGAAAAGATCTTAATCCACTTAACTTCAAGAGGAACCTTATAGGACTTAGGGTTAAAGCTTTTCAGGTCCATAAGGACTTAATTCTTTGAGTCCACTAGGCTATGAGCATATGTCATCTTGATGAGCCTAAGTAGAGCACTTAACAACACACGCATGACTCTCAGAGACAATGGCTTCACTTGCACCTGCACTTTACACATGGCTCTCCATGGATGAGGTGGTGAGGAGGCAGTTTCCTTTGGCTTGGAGTAGCATATGAGGGTAGTACTTCTAGGCGGAACCTCTCTTCTTCTTATAGTGAAGGAAGTGCACCTCAACTTGGTCTAGTGGTGTTGAAAGCTAAAGACAGAAGTTGTGGGTTACAATAAAGCTTCAAAAGAGGGATAGTCTACTGGCTCAAGGAGAAATTTCTTATATATGCTGCACCATGTAGATATGTGTACAGAAGTCTTGAAAAAAAAAATGCAAAAAGAACTCCAAAAAAGTGGTGGGTCGGATTGAAAATTTAATAACCCCACCGGAGTGAAAAGCAAAAGCTTATGGTATCCATGTTACATCTCATGAAGCTTGCAGCGGGAGACTTAGCTACACTGGCTAAGCTTCCAAAACTCTATACTTCTACCCCCTCTTCTTGAGCCGGTTGCACTTGAACTTAGAAGGGAATACCCCGCTTCTCGAGGAAAGAGTTGCTAGACTGAGGCATTAGAGTTACCAGGTTGAGGGAGGTTGTTTCTTTGTTACTTCTGAGGTGGGGAGCCACATATCACTTACACCGCAAGGAAAGATTCATGGTCATTAGAGTTTGTGTATGTAGACTTGTTCTGATCTGGTTTATTGAGGAGTCTTGCCCCTAGATTGGTGGAACTTGGAGGCTGTTGAGTTTTAGGCTTAAGTCCAAATAAGGTTCCGACACATTAATAATCCAAAGATCTGATCGAGCTCCATATTTCAATTTAATGAAGGAAAATTTAATAAGTCAACCTTGATTCATGTACATCCTCTTTTTCTTTTTCTTTTTCTTTCTTTTTCACTTCTTTTTCAAATAAGTGTTTGCTAAGGGACTAGCAAAGTTAAAGCATAGGGGGTGATGAATACCCATTCATCACTCTTTATTCTATTATTTTAGCTACAAAAACCTTTGCAAATACATGTAGATATGTGTAAATACAAATAATTACCAAAAGCATGCATTGTGTAAGAACCTATAATTAGCATGTTTTTGTGCAAAAATAAAAAGAATCAAGAGCAAAAAGAAAAAGAGGGAAATATTTAGAATAAATATTGAGCAACATAACCCAAGGGAGGGCTCAGCATGGGCCTGACCGCATAAAAGCCAAAGTAGAGGGAGATAGGAGCTCATGTGTATATACTTCTGTAAAAATATATTTTCCTCACCCAAAAATATGTCGTAAATATTTGTACATATTTTGTGTATATTTAGAAACTATTAAAAACAAAATAAAAAGATGAAAAGCAAAAAGATCAAAAATACCCTTCCTTCACCATGTGCATAAACCACACCATTGTATTTATCTAACCCTATAAATAAATGAAATTATTTTCAGAACTTTTTGTGAATATTCTATGGCATATTTTGTAAATAAAATAAATAAAAAGAAACAAAATAAAAATCAAATAAAAATTACAAAATTAAAATACCAAAATACATTGTATAAATACCATGTATATAAATGTATATATCTATTTATTTCACCCTTATATATATAATAAAAATAAAATAAAAATATTCTTTTATTCCTCATTTTATCTTGTAAATAAATAAAATACAAAATGAGCATAAAAATACAAAAAAATAACAAATAAAAAAATCAAAAATAAAAATCCATATAGTGTACATATACCTATATATAGAGCTACCCTATTTTTATTTCCAAAAATTAAATAAAAATCACCAAAAAATAGAAAAAAATAAAAGAAAAATATTTCATGTTTTGAGTTTTCTTTAATTCGGCCTATTTCTGCCCTAAAATAAATAAACAAAAATCCAGTCCACGTGGCCGCTCCTGATTGGTCCACGGGGGAATGTTGACCCCGGTCAACTCCCCCGCGGACTCCTTCCTTTTCTGGAAGAGGCGCGCCACTCCGTCTTCTCCGAATTTCCCACGCTTCTCCAGGCTGTCACCCACTCAACTCCCGCGCCCGGATTCTTCGCCGTTCATCCCTCTCCCTCGCCGGATCCTCCGCCATCAAATCCACGCCTTCCTTAGCCGTCGAGCCTCAACCCTAATCGACGCTGTCACCTTATATATTTTCACCTCCGCCGCCTCCGCGCCCCATCTTTGGCCCTTCTCCTCCTTCCCAGTGACCTCCATTGGCTTCGCGAGAGTGACAGCAAGCGTCTGCCCTTGTTGCAGTGAGGCGAGGAAGCGAATCCATTGATCCGGCGACTCTCGCCGTCCTTGCTCCGCCGCCGGCGTTGAGCATCGAGCTTCAGGCCTTGACGCCCTTCGAAGCTACGACCAGGAGCAAGAGCAGCTCCAGCATAGTCTCCAGCATCCATCAGGTAACCTTAGATCCTTCTAGTTTCTCCCAATTTCCGATTACGCCCAAATCGTATCTCCGACGCATTTCTTTGATTCCGGCCATCTCGCGTTACATCTCGACCATCCGACCATCTTATCACCTCCGCCGTATCCCCGCGCACCTTCTACGCCCGTTCACTCAACCCAGATCGCACCGGATCTGGGAATCGAGCTCCACCGTCCTCCGCTCGCCGGAGCTCTTCCGCCTCACAGCACCGACCACCTTCACCCCGCCTTCTTGGGTCGAGGCAATTTGCCCTCGACCCGCGAAGCTTCTTGACTACTTTGCAGGTCCAAAGGGAGGCGTCTGAGGCTTCCCAACTTCCAGCCAGGAGCTTCATCTCCGCCGACTTCGCCGGAGCTCTTCAGAGCTCGGCTAAGTCATCGGAGACTACCACCCGCCACGGAGCTTCACCGCGGATCTTCTCAGACCTTCAGGCGCAGCAGAGGAGATCGGAGACACCTTCACGAGGCCGACGAAGTTCGCCGGCCATCAGTTCGTCCTCCATCCTCCAGAGCCGTCAGATCGTCTTCTTCGCTCCAGATCAGATCCTCACCGTCCATCTGCGGAGTCTCGCCACCGTCCGATCATCCCGAGGATCGATCTTCACCGTTGAGCAGCGAGGTTAAGCCACGACGTCTCTCAGTCGTCCGATCATCCCCGTGGCTGCACCTCGACCATTCGATCTGAGCCTGGCCTCCTTCGAAGAACCACGTTGCATCTCAACCATCCGATTATCCACGTGGACTCACACCCGCCGTCGATCGAGCCGAAGAGGAGAAGAGAGAAGAGGCGCAGCGCCTCCAGACCGTTCGATCTCCACGTGGCGCACATCCGACCGTCGGCTAATAAAGGGGTAAATATCGTAGGGCCCCCTCGTAGTTTGTATTTTCTTTTTAGTCCTGTAAGTTTTAATTCAAGTTGTTTATTTTCTGGGATATTTGCATCAAGGACCCCGTACTTATTTTTATTCGCATTTATACCCCCGCCAGTAGTGAACCACGTGCTTCGTCACGTGTTACTTTGGGATATTTGCAATATGTGCCTTGTAGTTCTGGATGTTATTCATTGAATAAAAAGTTTTGTTTATTTGCATATATACCCCTGTGAGCATTGATTATGCGCATGTGCGTTTTATTTTGGGTAAATTGCATATAAGCCCCTGGACTTTTGATACGAGTTATCAATAAGTCCCTGGAACTTATTTTTATTACATTTAGGTCCTTGAGTGCCCCAGGCACGTGCTTGGCACGTGACTTCTTGGGTATTTTGCACCAGGACCCCAGAACTTTTGGGTATTTGCACATAGGTCCCTGTGCACAGTGCCCCACCTTTATTTTTGAATAAAATATCAAACGACCTCCAAATCCAATGAGATTTTGACACATGGCTCCTGCCATGGTGTAGGAATTTCTATGATTTTTGGGGACATTTTTGATTTCATTTATTATTTTTAAAAATTCAAAAACCCATATTTTTGCCACTGTTTGACTTTAAAAATACCAAAAAAATATAAAAACTCCACCAAAAATTCTAAAAAAATTAGATACTGTAGTTTACTTGTTGTTTGATTTTCCAGCCATTTTTGGTGACTTTTCATCACTTAAAAACCTTAAAAATTGAAAAACCCCTAAAAACCCATAAAAATTATAATAAATAAATTAAAAATCCAAAAACAATAATTAGGGTGCCTAAATTTTCCTTATTCTTTCTAGATTATAGGAAAATTACCTTTAGGGCTTTTTGAGAGCCAAAATTATTTTATTTTTGGGTCTTAAGCCTTGCTGGACAATACCCATTGTTTTTCGCATTGTTTGATTTTTAATAAATAATTTACCCATTAGAAAAATTCCAAAAATTCACCAAAAACAGTAAAAAACATTTAAAACATAAAAACCATTTTTCCTTAATTTTTGCATCATTCTTGGTGTGTGTAATAAATTGTTGAAGTTCCCTTGTATTTACCTTCTTTGATTTTCTCATCTTTTAAAAAATCTAAAAAAATTTATAAAAACAAATAAAAACCACAAAAATATGTTCTCTGTGTTTTAGTTCAATTTGACTACATCGTAGGCCGCAAGGCCAATCTGTGCTCCTTGTGTTCGACCCTGGGAGCTATACCAGGTTAATCCTATAGCAGGACCACTTCTCTGTGTTTTATTGATTTATCTTCATTTGTGGTTCATTTTCTTGATTGACACGTTCTGAGCGATTGAGGACAACGACATTGTGATTTATTTTCTACCTCAGTTGTTAGTGTGATTTTCGTGCGGTCAACTCCCAACCACTAACCCCGCATGTGACCCCATACATTTCTCTCCTTATTCCCATGCAAGAAGCCAAGGGTCCTTATTCTTCCCCCAAATAAAAACCATACTACGTCTCCTCCTTGCAATTTATTCCCTAACCCAATAAGAACCGTTGGATCAAGATGATCCAATGGTCTTAATCCCTTCTTCACCGAGTGATGGTAGTACCCTTTCTCCCTGCACACATCGTCCCCTGCACAAGAGCGGGCAATCCATCCTTCCTTGTCGTTAATAACCTTACTCCATCACAACAAGTGAACCTAGCAACATTAACAAGCGGCCATCGCTAAACCCCCTCGAGCATAATGACAACATAGTCAAAAGAGAGGCACAATTTGAAGAGAATCCATCATCCCATCCTTTGCCTCCCCCTAATCTCTAGAAGTCTTTCCATTTTAAAAATCCAAGTCCCATGTTCTTGCTCAACAAACATGCTGGAATGGAGAGTGATCGACTACATCCCACATCAAGAGAGGACATGTGACAAGGTCGGCCGCAACTCCCAATGATCCTTGGCATTATGCACCTATGGTCAACTCCAACGACCAACCCACCACTACCCATGCCATCTCTCATTACATCGCTTAAAGCTATGTTACCCTTGCATCGGTACATACTACCACCCATCGCCTTTCCCCTTTTCTTGTCGGTCACGACTACAACTCCTTGGGTCTAAACCTTTTTATTCCAAGATCATTACCTTATAAATATCCATGCATGCTTAAATTTTATCTCCATTGCCATTCTAACTCTTCATTCGTCTATACCACAAGAGCTCCAAGAAGATGAATGTTAAAATCTAGAAATGAAGAAGCGAATTGCTAAACAAGAAATATGAAATCATTGAACACTCCGAATTTTACGTGGAACCTGGCGAATATCCATTTCATCATCTTTATTCTTTTATTTTGGACTTTAAATACCTAACTTAATGCATGTAAATAGTATTGATTTGTACAAAATAACATTCATAAATTGACATGTAAATACTATATAAATACATGTATTTAATTCCAAAATAAAGAATAAATGAAAGAAAAGGAAAGGAAAGGAAATGAAGATTCAAAGACACTGAACGACCCTAGACCCCGAGATCAAATAAATATTGCCTTGATCGACAAGGAATAAAGTAGAAGGAGATAGGGCATTAAAACTGTACATAAGTACACCTAAAATCCCTAATTTTATTTACCAATAAATATCATTTGACACCTATTTTTTTATTTTTGTACCACAAATAATAAAACCCTCAGCGTGAAAGTTGTATAAAAAATATAAAATTTATAAAATAATTTTACATCAAAATAATACACAACGCACCTATTCAGAACAAAAAGACATAAAGAAAACTTCACAGACCTGTATCTGCTCCATAGAGACCCAAAATTGACCAAACTCATCTTTATTATTCTTATAATTTAATTATCTATTTAATGAAGGTGGTTTCATTAAAAATAGAGTTAAGATGCAAAAGTTGTCTTTTAGGTCACTATTGTAATGTATACGTTTATATTTTATTCAATATATTCATTCTTTATATATTTTAGCTTTCTTCTATTTCTATATATATGTAAATATTATCTAATACAATAAAAAATATAAAAAATAAAGGCATAAAAAACACATTAATATAGATTGTGTGCTAAATTATATAGTAAATTATACTTATAATATATAAATACCTATTTATTTAAGCATATAAATAAAACCAAGAAAATAAACTAAAAACATCTAAATATGTATTTAATTATAACTTAAATATATAAAATACGAAAATATAATAATAAAATACAAAATACCAAATAAAAATAAAATACTAAAATACATGTAAATATACCAATATGTATACATGTAAATATTAACAACTAAGAAATAAACAAGTAAAAATAAATAAAATTAATAATAAAATACTAAATAAATAAATAAACATTTTTTTATATTTGACTTTTAGTTATTAATTTTTTATTATTTATTATTGAATTTATAAAGGATTTCTTCTCTGTAAATTTCTGTTGGTCCACGTGGACCAACATGAAGCTTCCTTTAGTTGTCCCAGTGGATCAAATATCCTATCGAGCTGCCCGCTCATGTCAGAACTTGTGACCTCCTTCCTTCTCCATTTTCTTGTAGAAGAACCAGTGCTCGTTGCCCCTCGTTTCCTCCACCGATGTTACATGGCTCACAATCCTACATCACGCTAGCTTGATAGCATCCACCAACCACCTTCCTCCCTCATGCAATCCCCCTCGCCCTTTTGCCCCTCACTTTAGCTATAAATATTACCTATCTCCTCACTTTTTGATTTTGATCCATCATGAGTGAATCTTAGCCCCTCAAATTGAGCACAACGTGCATTCTTGATGACGAGAAGTTACGCCCTTCGATTTGCAGCGTAGACGAATCACCATGATCCAAGGTCTCATCGGATCCCCTACAACGAGCTCCATATGCTCCCTGAATCCTTCAAGTATGAGAGCATTTCTTTAGATTTTTAGCTTGCATTCATTCCAATGGTTTAGCTTAGCCTTTAATCTCTGCAATTAGTCAGTAATTTATCCTTAATTTCTCAGTCTTTATATGAAGGAGCATTAGGCTCCGGCTCAATTTCATCGTGAACCCACCGTCTATGACCTGCAATTACACCTCACCTTCAGACCTCATCACTTTCTTAACAAAACCCCTCTTTCCCTCTAATTTTGCATAAATCAGAGCTACCGAGTTGCATCCTTCACCTCTGCCCATAGCTCCATCGCCCCCACCCACTCACTGTGCTTTCAGCTTCAACAAGTGGCCAAGGACCTTTACCTTGAGTCAAAGGGATATCAGACTTTCATGGTTCTTAGAGCAGCTAGATCCCTAGGTCCAATTTGAGAGGACTTGGACCTTTTGGAACACCACCTGCAGATGTAGCATGCTTCCAGGAAGCCAGAGCACCTGTCGGAGGAGAAAATGGCGGTTGGGATGTGAAGATCTTGCCGAGTGAAGTGACACCCAAGTTGAGTTCCTGGCATTCTTCTAGCCTTAGTCTGAGACAGTGTTCAAGAAATCAGTAGAGTATACTGCATACTCAGGCGCATACTCGTACTCGGAAGCCTTGGCGCTCCAAGTATGATCATATTAGCATCTAGGCCGATCAGGCCGCATAGTTGGTTGAGTATACCGTATAGGAGGTCGAGTATACGTATATGTGGCTGAGCATACCTTTTATGTAGACAATTTTCGAATAAATATTTTTAGAATCCTACCCTAAACTCGGACACCCGACTTAATGCTCTTTCAATTGATGTTTTTGCTCATTTGACTCTATATTACTTTTTATCCTAATAGTTTTGGTCCTTGTACCTTCGATCCTTTATTATTATAATTACGAAATACAATATTTAGAGGATATTAACATGATATTAAAAAATTAATAATATTTTTAATAATAAAAATACCAAACTGCATAAAATAGTGTACTCCCCCATACTCTCTTGCATACCGCTACTCTTTATGCAAAGACCCCTTCGATTGAATACCGCATACCGCCTTCCTGAACATTAGTCTGAGCCATCCGATCAAGGGTTGCCCCCCATATCTAATCATGGTCGTGAATTCCAAGTGAAACGATGAGTGCCTCATTCGTACGATGAGCTAAGTAGCGCCACGTGGATATCCCTCCACCACTGGATGGTGCCCTATTAGTGGATAAATTACTAAAACCTGTGACGCCTTTTGTATTTATTAATTAACTTTGTAAATATTTGTTGAAGTGTTAATTTTATTGCATAAATTTTCCAGGACCCCATGAACATTCTTGATATTGCACTTGGGTCCTATGCCATCTCACCTTACGTGTGTCCTCACGTGAGGTAGTGCATTTTTAATGTATACCCTTGTGGGTCTAAGTATTTATATTTAGTCCATAAATTGTTATAATTAATGTGTATTTTTTTGTAAAAATTAGATGTAGGCCCTTAGCTTTTTATTTTATTGCATTTATACCCCTACCATGTTATTTTTAAATACGAAATTAATCAGAAAATTTCTTTGAATGTTCCTGGAGTTCTTAATAGTGTTATTAAATGCATAAAATGTTCTGACTATTTGCAAATAGGTCCTTGCTAACAATTTCATTTTATTTTATGTATATGTAATATTATAAATAGCATACTGATGAATCCACATTTCATCATCTTTATTCTATCATTTTGGCCTCAAAAACCCTGGCAAATGCGCGTAAATACCCTTAATTCCAACATCTTAGCATTTATACAGGTGCATGTAAATAGTGTATAAAATGCTGTTTTTAAAGCCAAAATAATAGAATAAAGAAAAGAAAAGAAAAAGAATAAATTATTGTAAATATTTTATGACCCAAAACCCTGATACCTAGGCATCTTGATGAATAGGTCGACAAGGAATAAAGTAGGGGGAGATAAGGGCTAGAATACAGTAAAAATACCTATTCATTTTATTCATTCTTTATTTATTTTGGGACCTATTTTTTGTTCCACTTTTTATACCTCAAATAAAGAAACTTTGTACATGAAAGTTGTAGATAATTAAATAAACAAAAATACAAAATTTATTTCATGCAAAAATACTGTACAGATAAAAAGATATAATCTAAATAAAAATCCAAAATACCAACTTCCCAGACCTGTATCTCCCAAATAAAAACTCGAAACGCATCAAAATCACCTTTAATTGTATATAATTTTAAATAAGCTATTTAGTGAAGGTGGTTTCGCATTTGGCGGAGCTACGGTTTGAAAGTTGAGTTTTGGACCCCTATTGTATACTTGTACAAAATAAAATATTCATTTTATATTTGGTTATTATTTTCATAATTTTATATTTTTATAATTTTGTAAATATTATTTGTAACAATTGTGTATATTAAAATCAGAATAAAAATACAAAGAAAACACAAAATAAAATACTTGTATAAATAGCATACCTAGGTATAATACCTATACATGTACCTTTAGAATTACTATTTATATTTTATTAAGTATACAAAATATATCAGAAAAATAGAACAAAAATATATTTAAGTATATAAAAATATGCTATAAATGTAAAAAATAATAAACAAAGATAAAGAAAGTAAATACACAAAATAAAAAATAAAATATATAGATATATATACCTATATAGGGCATACAAGGTAACTTGTAATCATATACCTCATAAAAATAAATAAAAATCACCAAAAAATTCTTTATAAAATAAGAAATATTTTTTATTTTATAACCTAAAATAAATAAAATCATTTACTATTTTATTTTGATAATTATCACCTGGAATTTCCTAGTTGGTCCACGTGGACCAACCAGGAGCGGACAAGTGTTGACCTCGGTCAACTCCCTGACCGAGGCCTGCCAGGCCTAACACTTGCGATTTTTTCCCCATTTCGAGAAATTTTGGAGCCTCATCCTTCCATCCTATGGCCTCGATTCCTTCTTGAAAATCTTTCCTTGATCTTCCCTCAGCCACGCCATGCCTGCAGATCACGCAAAATCTCCATCATTTGTGTGTGGCCCTCGCTTGAAGAAGACGCCACCATCTTGTACATAATCGACCCACCATCTTTGAGCTCCAGTTTGAACCCTTCTTGGCCACCAATCCTCCTCCCTATTGCGCTCTTCACGTTGCTGGAGGTGACAACTCCTCAAATGTACCCTCAGGCGAGTCGAGGAAGCCTCGAATCGACTCCACCATCTCTGCCGACCTCCGGCATCGAGGTTCCCCCTCCTCTGGTTCCAACCATCGAGGTATACCCCTTTCCCCCCTTTTTCCTTTCACTTTTTATTTCCCTTAGCCGTAAGATCATTTTCCCCCAATCATCTTCTAGATCTATCCATCGAATCGACCCATCGAGTACCTCGCCGGAGCTTGCTCCGACCTCCACTTTGCACCACCGTTCCCCGTCGCCATCCGCTTCACCGACCTTCGAGGAATTTCTCTCTCGTTGGTCTTAGGTTACTTGCAGGTCCAGAGACATTAAAGACACGCCTGGAGCTCGTTTTGACCTTCGTCGGAGGGTCCAGGAGCCCACCAGCTCCGCCGCTCTCTCCCGCGAACTCCAGCCACCATCGGAGCTTTTTGGAGCCCCAGGCAGCTAGAAGAGGACCCCAGGAGCTCGCAGCCCAATTTTGGAGCCCAACTCTCGCCGGAGACCCGAGATCGAGCTCGGGGAAGTTCGCCTCGCCGGCGTTCTTCCCTGTTCTTCCCCTTGGCTTCTCCACTATTCGATCGGGCCGCAGCTCTAGTTCTGATATCAGCCGTTGGATCGCGTCGCACCACCACCGTCAGATCTTCGGCCGAAGATCTAATCTCCACTGTCTAGCTGCGAACCATCATCGCGCGTTGTGCGCGCGCCACGTGGACAAGTGATTGCGTCTCAGCCGTCCGATCGTGCACGAGGAATTTAGGCGTGGGTATTTTGCACCTACACCCTCACCAATTTTTCATTTTATTTTTAGTCCATAAACTTTCATTTGTAGATTAATTATTTCTGTAGTATTTGCATCCAGAACCTGGTGCTTTCATTATTTGTACTTAGGTCCAGTCCACGTCACCTCACGTGACCCGTGCACGTGGGGTGGTGGGCATTTTGCAAGGACCCCCTAGGGGTTTGTCTATTTCATTTCAGTCCATGAACTTTTTGGTTACCTTGTAATATTTTGGAAAACTACATGTTACCCCTGGATCTTTATAAAATTGCAAAAATACCCCTGCCAGGTCACGTGCCCAGTGCGCGTGAGTTGGACATTTTGCAGCGAACCCCCTCCGGGTTTGGGTATTTATTTTTAGTCCAGAAAATTATATTTAACGTTATATATTTTTGGAAAAATTGCAAGTAGGCCCTTGGATTTCTATGTATCTACGTTTATGCCCTCGCTAGTATTGTATTTTTGCTTGGATGTTTGCATTTATTTCATGCATCTTTTAACTCGAAAAATTACCAAAAAACTACCATGTGTTCCTGTTGCATTATAGTTTAACGCCATATTTTTAGTTTGCATTTTTATTGCATTTACATACTTAGAAAAAATAAAAAACAAGCATTTTTGTTACTGATTGCAGTAGAAAATATATAAAAATTATAAAAATTCTTTGAAAAATTCCAAAAAATTATATTTCGTGTGTATTAGTTTAATTTATTTTCTGACCAAAAATCCCTAAAAATTACAAAAGAAACCCCCTAATCAAAATCTTCATAAAAATCTAAAAAATTCATAAAAACTCTAAAAATTGTATTTTCTATCTCTGAACTTTCCCTATCCTATTATCTATCTATAAGAATTAATTTCACAATTTTTCACTCCTGTTTGCTATTTTATTTGTATCTTTTTATCTCATATATATATATATTGTATTCACTGTTTACTAGTATTTGTGACTTTAAAAATACCAAAAAATTAGGAAAAATATAGAAAAATCACAAAAACGTTAAAAAATTCTAAAAAGCCCAAAAAGATTTGATTTCCTGAATTTTGTTTATTTTTCCCTATTTTTCTCTATATATTGTATCCCCTTTTCCTTTATTGTATATACACTTCATTATTAAAAAAGAAAATATAAAAAATAGATATAAAAAGAAAATAGAAAATCAGAAATTCAAAATCCAAATACAAAAATATAAAATAAAAAATTAAATAAAAAAATTAAGAAAAAGTAAAAACCCACAAAATTTTGCATATTTGTAGGCAATTGATCATTCATTCACACTTTGTGCATTTTTGCCTTGTTCTATCTTGTTTGCTCCCTGAGTTCGACACTCTACACGTACTTGCACTATACAAATATTCTGTAGAGTTATAATAAATTTTAACTCCACACTTTGATTTCCATTACTTGATATTATTTGTGGGTTAATTATTGATTTAATCGGGATTTACCGAGGGTCGCCGCAACGAGTTTGTCTCCACCTCGTGTGAGACATTTAGACCTCGTATCTCACGCTTAATCACATACTATATCTAAAAATCTTAGGAAGATTACTTAATATGCATGCTATATCGACTTATCACATATAATTTTCGTTAGGTATTTTAAATATTTTTCCTATTTATAAAAAAATCATTTATGAGCTTTTTATTCCTTATTTACACATAAAAATCTAAAAACATAAAATCACACTTAAATTTTCCAAAAAACATCATAGTATATATTACTATATATTATACTTCCATATCAAAAATCATAAAAAATTATAAAAAGAAAATAATAAAAATAATAAAACCTTAAAAACTATAAAAATAAATAAAAACTCTATAAAAATACAAAAAATAGTTTATATTTCTTATTTATATTATATATTATATATTAAAATTAGCTTTGGTATTTTTTGGACGTATTATCTATTTTTACTACTCAAAACAATTCAGCCTATTTACACAACTCATTATTTTGTACTTTTAAATACATCAAAAATACATAACAATTAGAAAAAATTACATAAAAAATCACAAAATAGAGACAATATTTATCACACAAAAACAATTTATTTTCTAAGTTTTATATATTTTTGTCTATACTTAAAAATATATATATTTAATATCTAAAAAATAAAAATGATTATTTCTGTATGTATTTATATATATTATTTATCTTATATATTATTTATAGTATCTATATTACTAATATTATCATATATATACACATATATTATACCTTAAAAACAAAAGGAAATTAACTAATTGCAAAATTAAAAAGAAAATAAAATTCTTAAATTCTAAAAATATATAAAAGAATTAAAAATCCCTAAAAATTAAATATTTAAAATCCCACAAAAAACAAAAAAACCAGAAAAAATATAAAAACTTGTAGATTATTATTAGTTGATAATAATTATACCTATCCTTGAGTTTTGCTCTCATTGATTTGACCCCTACACTTGCTTGCTATACACATCTTTTGTAGAGTTTAATAAATTCCACCCCTCACTAGTTTTCATTGTTTAAAATATATCACAGATTGATTTATTGATTTATTTTATAGATTTGGTTCTGAGAGCCAAGAGAGGTGCCACTATAATGATTGTCGAATCCGAGTTGTAAGACACCGCAGGCCCTCCAAGACTGGATGCTACGATCCCCAATCATTCAAATTATCAAATAACACCATTGCTGGGGGGGCAACACGTAGGATAATGTATACCTAGTTTGCATATATATATATATATAATAGCTGCTTTTATTTCTTTTTCAAATAATTATTTATCTTTTCTGACGATTTCTTTTGTTGACTTCTTTGTGTTGTCCCGCTAATTGAGATGAATTCTTAGGAAGACTCGTGCAGTCTCTTGAGGTGGAGACTGATTTCATCACTTTGCTGGTAGGAGAGAGAAATAAGGAGACAATGAGAGAATGCATGGCATCTTAGTGTAGATTTTTTTTATTATTTTTGTGTGCATGAGAGAGATATTCAATTAATTTGTAATGTTACATGGACGTGACACTTTGGACATTCAAACTCTTACAAGCCTATTTTACCAAGTGTCTTTTCAATTGAGGGCCCGCTCAGTTTTATCATGTTTTCCTCACCTTCTACTTTGTTTCATTCCTATTTTTCCTTTAATTTTATTTTTTCTCATGTTTTGAGTTTTTGACTTTCTTTTTCTTTGTGTTTCATGTTTGCAGCACCAAGTTCTAAGTTTTTAATTGGTCGAGACAGGTAGAACTAGGTCCACACACCAAAAAGAATTTCGTTCCTATAGTTCCTTGGATTTAGTCAAATTAATAAATATGTGCTTCCCGAGTACAAGTTTCTACTAGGTAGGTTCCTGCTTGCACACATATAGGATAGATTTTATTTTATGCATGGATCATCTTGCTTGTAGACTGCTAGAGTCATATATGCATCCCTATCTCTAACATTTGCATTAATTGGTCTTCGTGCATCGGATTTTTCAAACACCTAATCTTTGTTGTCTGAATTAAGCAATAAAGGAATCAAAAAATTCGTTAGACGTTTCTTTTTCAAAAAATGCTAAAAAATATTATAACTAATAAAATTGGGATTGTTAACTAAACTCGACCCTAAAACTGAGCGTAAAAGATAAATATCATTGTTTGGGGAGAGTAACACCCTCATTATCACCTATACATTCCAGATCGAGTGAGGCACGAGCACATAAGGATTAGATCTCTCATCTCTTGACTTGTGCCTTAAGCGATTGTGTTGGCTCGTGGGCCCTATTATTGCTGTAAGAACTCGCTGCAGACTTTAGATGAAGACATCAGATGTTCTAGTAGGTGTACTACATCAACTAGAATACAACCACTCTAAACGACTGCACTTGTGAGTTTGTAAATAGTTGCTTTGTCACCTAACTCTAAAACCAAAATGATAAAAGACCGAGTCTTCACGATCTTCATAGTGTTGAGTTGGTGAATTGAGGGGTTTGATTTGTGTTTGTTTTATGTGTATTCTAGATCTTTCTGGCATTTGCACCTTTTTCATTCATATTTTGACTTGACTATTGTGCTCTCCCCAATCCTGCCTCTTGAGTACCATGATGGCTGTCTAGAACTACTTTTATCCAAACTTCGCAAATTCTTCTCATTCCACTCCAGTAAGTGCACCTCCATTTCGTTAGGAGGAGTATTACCCAAACTTTTATTTTGTACATGTCCACCACTCCTACATTTTCAGCCACCAGATTTTCACTATATCCACCACCACAATTTTTCCACCCACCAAGACCCTACATGGTACTGAACTGTTGGATTTCCTCCCTTGGAACCAACTCTTGATTATGTGACATGGTAAGTGGAACAAATGCAAAAGAAGATAGAAAGCCTCACTGGACATAATAAGAGACACATTGTCGCTTCAGCTTTTGAAGTTAAGGAATCAAGAGAGGTCACCCATGGGAGATTGCAATCGCATAAAATACAAAAGAACGAGCAACATATAAAAATCCAAAACAACAAGAATGGGAGACATCTAGCCAGGACTGATTATGAGGAGAGGGCACCTGTGCCACCCACTTTGCCCATACATACACACACCACAGTTCCCACCCACGCACCCTTTAAGGATGACATTGTACATACTGATTCTATGTCATCGTGTGCACACTGATTCTCACTCCTCTCTAGTATGGAAGAAATTAAAAATCTAAAAAATTTGTTGACTAACTCGGAAGTGGTGACGACTATTCATGATATTTTCGATGCCACATTTCGAAAGGCCATGAACCTTTTGCATGCACCTACACCCAAGAAAAGGAAAAGATGTCACAGGATTGAGCGCCATATTCTGACCATGGCCATTACCCATGCCATCACTCACCATCTGCCAAACAAGAAAAGGGATACCAGCACACCCTTCGTTAGATGTACTATTTCTGACTATCACTTTGATCTCACTCTCCTTGATAGTGGGGCATCGATTAATATAATACCCTTCTCACTTGTCTAGATACTCAATCTCGAGACTCTCAAGAAAACCAGGATGATTTGTCGATTTGTTGATTGATCTATAAAAAGGCCAATATGTACTCTTGAAAATATTGTCATTCATATCCATAGCATGAACTACATTGTAGACTTTGTACTATTGCCCATGGAGACCTGTACTACTGTGGAGTGCACTCCAATCATCTTGGGTCAACCTTTCCTCACTACGGTAAAGGACATTATCTGATTATGGATCTAGAGAGGTACACTTTTGTTCCCACAATGAGAGCATGTTAATTGAGACGATCACCACACCCACTACAAGTCAAAAACTCACTCTTCATGAGTGTACCTGTGTCAGCCACTTCAGAGGACTATGAACTAGCTGTCGAGATCAAGGATGTTTGTTTTACCATGGATGATACTGAGACCCAAAAAATCCTCTTCAAGAGGGGAAGAGTTGGATAACATAGACCTCTGTGTCCCCTCTTCTTATGTGTTGCGACGTGTTGATGAGATCAACAACATTTACACCATAGATACCTTACCTTGGAGGGCACCAAAAATAGAGACCTCCTAGGCTGGACCTAACCTTACTTCTTTCACTGATGAGTTCGTACCTTTTCATTTTGAGACCACCAAGGATCTCCATCACATTGATCCTGATCGGGATTTGTCAACTGTTGACCCCGATATCAACTTGCATCTTGTTAGATCCATTCCTCAACGATTATGCAAGAAGGTACGATTTCTACCTTCTTGATCACTGTATAATCATCACCTTGTATATGTTAGATTTTATTGCTTTCCTTCCAGCTACCATTTCTCTCATCCACCTCGATCTGTGTGTTTGTCTTGATTAGAAAGTGTTTTATCCTAAGTATAGAGGAAGTGGACGAGTCGAGTGTTCTTTCTTCATTTCATTTTATCAATCATGTCGTTTCTTACACTTGGGGATCTCTTACCCTAAGTATAGTGGGAGTGATACTATTCATTTTCTCATCTTCATTTTCCTTATTTTTCATTTCTTTCAATCCCCTCGCTTGTATCTTCACTGGTTGATATTTTTATGGTAGACTTAGGGATCATTTACCCTAATTATAGGGGGAGACATACGAAGCAGCAAATCTGTCTATCCTCTCCCTCGATCATCCTCATTTTGTGTACAACCTGCTATACTTAGGATTACTTGATCTTAAGTATAGGGAGAATGATCGACTTCTCATTATTTATATCGTCGTGTAGTACAAACTTTCCTATACTCATCACGAGTTATATCTTCTATTTTTCTATCTCATCACTATGAGGGCATAGCTCAAGCTAAGTATGACAGGGTCATATATACAGTGTATATACTTTAGTCATAACTCATATTTCAATAATTTTGAATAATATGGCAAGTATACTATATGGAGTAAGGGTATATGATTAATCAATTTTAAAGAATACACTCAAATTATGTATTTGTTTTCAAAATTTCCTTGTAAATATAATTAATAAACTGATTTAAAATGTTTTGCAAAATGATTTGAAAATGGTTGGAAAATGTCTTGAAATGTCTTTTGAAAATTATTTGGAAACTTTTTGCAAAATATTTTAAAACCTTTGTAAAAATATTTTGTAAATGTTTGCATAATTTTGTTTCATTTCATTGATTTTTTTTTGAAAATTCAGTTTGCAAATGATTTAGAAAATGGTTGCCAAAATATTTTGAAAAATCTATCTACACCTTTGAAAAATCTTTGCAATCTGATTTTCAAATTTTGTAAATGTTTATAAAATGTTTGTAAAAACTATTTGCAAAATAAGTTTTCAAAATGTTTATAAAAGTATTTGTAAATTATTTTGAGAATCTTGTATATAATTATCAGATAAAATTCTTTACATAACCCATGTACATAAAATCTGTAAATTGCAACTAACTTCACTATAAACTCCCAATGTAAATTCTACACCCAATTCTTGTAAATATGCATCCACTCCCATATAATATTTGTATATGTACCTTTCACTAACCTTTATTGAAAATCCCTAAAAATTTAAAAAATCCAAAACTCATAAAAATTTGCAAAATGTTATCAAAAACTGCATAAAAATCTGTAAAACTTTTCCAAAAACCCCATGAAAAGTTCAAAACCAGAAAATATTTTGCAAAAAAAGATTTCTTTTATTGCATAGCATCTGCATTTTTTGAAATGATAATGACAATTGAACAAGTTTAAATAAAATCTGCTAGACCTTAATCCACTTAATTTTAGAGGAACCTGTTTAGGACTGGAATTGAGATGCTTTAGGTCTCTATGACTTAATTCTTTAGATTCTATGATATTGCATTCATAGTCAATTCCATGTGTCTAACTAGAACATGTCATGTCATCTGTACAACTCTTGTGACAATGGCTTGACTAGAAACCTCACACTTAACACTTAGCTCAACCTAGATGGATTGTTGAAAGATCCTGGAGTCTAAGTCAGGATGATACTAGGATGCTTCATCAAGGGTGGCTCAGGAACTATTTTTGGGGACTGCTGAAACATGTACTTCATCCCACTTCCTCTGGTAGCATGGACATCTAACAAGAGGACATTGGATCGAAATAAGTTTCGGATAAGGAATGGTCTGCTAGCACACCAATGCCTCAAAACATGGACGAAACAAAAGATCTATATCTGTCGAGGCAAAACAAGAATGAAAAGCAATGCTAAATCAAGAAATTATCCAAAAAGAAGCCTACACCAAAAATTCTAAAAAATATTGAACTTCTAAAAAAGGCTTGCTTCTTAGTGAAGACTTGGTTACACGGGCTGAACTTTACAAGGAAATACGACTATACCGGTCGATTTCCACTTCTTTTCCCATTCTTCTAGCCTCTTACCCCTTCGGTTGTGAACTAGCACGCACTTGAACTTAGAAGGAAATATCCATCTCCCGAGGATGAGTTGCCAGATGAGGATACCGCTTGATAGTTCAGTAATTTGTCTGGGAAAAGCTAATACAAGCCATACATATGGTACTTATCATTTCAAGGTTGTGAGTGCGACTGATGAATATCCATTTCTTCACCTTTATTCTATCATTTTGGTTTTAAAAATCATAGCTAATGCATGTAAATAGCCCTAATTTGTACACATTAACATTCATTCTTTATTGTATAAATATTGTATAAATTATTATTTTTAATGCCACAATTATATAATATAGAAAAGAAAAAGAATAAAATGCCAAAGTTATTTTATGACCCTAAACCCCGAGACCTAGGCATCTTGATGACTAGGTCAACAAGGAATAAAGTAGGGGGAGATAAGGGACAAAAATCCCCAATAAATCCCCCCCCTTTATTTATTCATCATTTATTAATTTTTGGGACCTATTTTAGTTTCCACTTTTTATACGTCAAATAAAGAATCTTTGTATATGAAAGATGTAGATAATAATATATAGAAAAATACAAAATTGAGTTTATACAAAAAAAATATACAATGTACTCTTTACATGCAAAATAAGATTCCAAAACCCCAGCTTCCCAGACCCATATCTCTCAAATAAAAATCTAAAATGTATCAAAATCACACTTTAATTGCATATAAACTTTAATAAGCTATTTAATGAAGGTGGTTTCATTTTTTTTTGTAGTTAAGGGTTGAAGTTAGGTTTTGGACCCCTATTATACAATATACCCGAATAAAATAATTATTTTATTTATTCTTTATTATTTTAATAATTTTATAATTTTATAAATTTTTAAATATTATTTATAACAAATATACATATTAAAACTAGAATAAAACCATAAATAATATACAAAAAGGACATAGATGAATATACAAAACATATACCTATATAAGATATAACCTTATTTATTTAAGTGTATATATTATATCATAAAAATATAATAAAAATATATTTATGTACATATAAATAAGTTATAATGATATAAAATAATATAATAAAATAATAAAATCAAAAATACAAAATAAAAATAAAAGAATCAAAACATAGGTAAATATACTTATAATTTAAACCCTAAAAATTAACTTGTAATTAATAAGCTCTTAAAAATAAATAAAAATTATATTAAATACTATAAAAATAAGAAACAACTTTCATTTTATAACTTTATTTTAATTAAATAATTACTATTTATTATATAATTTCTAAGGAATTTTTGGGTAGGTTTTTCCTGGTTAGTCCACGTAGACCAACCAGGTTGCTCTGCTAGTTGACCTCGGTCAACTAGCTGACCTACACCTGTGCCTCTGATAGACCTACATTCGACCCATTGTTTATCGATTTTTGCGGCTCGACCCTTTCATCATTTTGCCTGGATTCCTTGACAACTTTTGCTCCTCGATCACTGGACTTAAATGCTAGATCATCTCCTCGATCCATGGATCACTACATCGCCAACGCTTCCTCGTTCTTTGGAGCCCGCCCACAATCTTGTACTTAAACATCTCCGATTTTTCCTTTTGATTTTGAACCGCTTTTTGCCCTTTTCTCGACCTTCTTCTTCGAGCTCCGGATCGAGGGAAGTGACAGGTCCCTCTCTAGCTCCGTGGGAGCGAGCTCAGGCGGGTCATAGGCAGCTTCCACCCACCTCCGGCAGAGCACCACCATGAGGTCGATCTCCTGGTCTTAGCCGATCGAGGTAATATCTTTTTCTCTTTTCTAGCTTAGTTTAATCCCTAGGTTAATTTCCTTTAGTTATTTCATCGTTTAATCACGTGTATTAGCCGTAATCGACAATTTCAAAGTTCCCCGAAGCACAGATCCGGCGAACCCAATTGTCGTGACCTACTTGTTTTCTAACCTTGCCAGACCACCTCACACCTTTCCTTACGCTTCTGCTATGCTCATTGCACATCCATACAACCAGATCCATCATGGATCTGGAGAATCGTGCCTCACCTACCTCGCCGGAGCACCACCGCCACATTCCACCCTTCATCCATCGCCGCTAATAAGAGCCCCAGGTCCCCCTTTTTTGTGTGTTTGTTCTTACTTGATGGTTCTGGAAACTCAAAACTCATTGGGGGATCGTTTTTGTGTTCACCAGAGGTACCTGAAGCTCTCTCTCAACCCCGATATCGTTGGAGATCTCCGGTGGTCCTCGAGCCTCTTTTTGCCACCAACAGATAGAGGAAGACCCCAGGAGCCATTTGGACCATTCTGGAGAAACAAAGGATGTTGGAGGAGGAGGAGCTCACCGACAGAAGCTTGTTGCGATGGTGCTTCATCCCAGTTCGCCCATTTCCCTTCTCCACCGTAGGATCAAGAACAAGTCCCAGTTTGATCGTGGACCGTCGAATCATTTGAACTTTCACCGTAGGATCTCTCCCGGAGATCTAATCTTGGACGCACATCCGTGAAGTATCATCGTCGCATAGGAGGACACCACATGTTTAAGTGGCTAGATCACCACCATTTGTTCACCCGCCTTAGTTGGGCATTTTACGCATTTTACCCAGCCATTTTTTTTGTATATAAATATTAACACTTAACCTTTCATTTGACATTATTATATTTCTATGTAATTTGCATAAAACCCTCACACTATTTATATTTGCATTTTAGTCAGCGCTAGCTCACCTTACATGTCATCCCACGTGAGATGGGCATTTTACGTCGGTGCCCCTGAATTTGTTGTATTTCATTCTGGCCCAAGAAAATTTTATTCTCATTATATAATTCTATGAAAATTACAGCAAGACCCCTGACTTTTATTTAAATTACATATATGACCCTACTAGTACATATATTTTTGTATGTTTGTTGTATTTATTAAATATATCATTTGTCCCCAAAAATCACCAAAAAATAGATATAGGTTCCTACACACACTTTCATGCCTTAATTTTATTTTTGCAATTTAGGACTTTTAATATTTATTAATAATCAAAAAGAGCATAAATATTCCCTTTTTAGCTTAAAAAACCATAAAAAATATAAAATCATCTTGAAGAATTCCCCCAAAATATATTTTGTTTATTTATATATTTTGAGCCTTCATTTCAAAAATCTATAAAAATAGAAAAAGAAAACTCTTAAAAATTGAAAAACCCCAAAAACCCTTATAAAAATCTCAAGCAATTCTTAAAAACCCCAAAAATATTATTTTCTATTTATAATTTTCTCTATATTGTTATCTATATATTAAAAGTGATTTTAAGAATTTTAGAATTATTTTGCTATTTTAGTCTTCATTTCAATTCTAGATATTCATTAAGTACCTGATTTGGTTATTTTTGACTTTAACATATAAAAATAATAACTAAAAATCACTAAAATAGTAAAAATTTATTTAAAATCCAAAAATATTTAATTCTATAATTTTTAGTTATTTTTTTAGTTATATTTATATCTATATTATTCTATAGTGTATATATAATCTTATATATTCTTATATTAGATAACTAAAAAAGAAAATACAAAAACTTAAAATATAAAAAGAAAATATAAAAAATATAAAATTGAGAACAAAAAATAAAAATATAAAAAAATATAAAATTAAAAACCCACCTAAAAATTAGACAAGAAGACCACACAGTCATCTTTGCACTTCAATTGCACAATCTATCATTCTGCTCCCTGTATTAGACCTCTACACATAGTTGCACCTATACACATCTTTGTTGTAGAGTTATATTAAATTTTATCTCCACACATTATTTTCATTGCTTGATTATTATTGTGGGTTAATTGTTGTTTGAAGTTGGGATTCATGAGCAGTAACTGCATCGACTGGATCTCTCACCTTGTGAGATTTCTAGACCCCTGCAAAATCCTATTCAACACTTTTTGACTAATCCGGGTTTCGTGAGCGGTCACTTCAACGACATTGTAGTTCTCTCCTTATGTAGACTACTCTAGACCCTCGCAAAACTCGATTATCAAATGATGCCGTTGCCGAAGAGCAACTGCGCATAGATTGGTTTTGTATGATTGTATCTTCTTTATCTATATTTGTGCTTTATTTTTTCTCTCTTTCATTTGATATTAGTTGTTGAATTATATAACCCCTCTCCTTGTTGACTTTGTTGCGAGGTACTGCGGATCGAGGAAGGCACTCTGTTAGGAGTGTCTGCATACCCATGTGAAGCGAAGGCTACTTTCTGACCAAGCATAAAGGGAGACTTGGAGGATTTTTGTAGACATTTCTACTTTACATTTTTATTTCATTTATTACTTGTAATTCAAAGTGAGAGAGAGAGACTATTGATTTGTAATATTCAGACTCTCAGGACTCTACAACACTTCACAAGGTCCAATGCCTAAAGATTGTTCCCTTGGGGCCTCGTTGATTTTCCATTGTTTTCATCGTATTTCTTTTATTTGTTTTCTGAGTTTTCACTTTTCTTTATTTTTTGTGATTGAGCCCTAACATAGGATTGCTTGTCGATAGTCTTAAGGCCAAACACCTAATATCATTGCATGTACCTATAGTCTTGTTTGGAATTAGATAAATTTAATTGTTAATTATTTATATTTGAGATCGCATGCTGAGAGATGTAGTATACAACGCTTGCAGGACCCGTTGTGACGGGCACTAATTGACATCGAAGATCGAACATAGTTCACATTTCTGAGCAGTTTCCATTTTATGCTTCACGTTAATAGAAATTCATGTACTTATGAAAATTACATCGGTTGCATTTGCATATAGATAGGTTTCAATCCTATTTAGCATCCTTGCATGAAGAGAGTTGGAGGCAAGGTGAGCATTTCTCTTTATCATTCATCATCATTTTCACTGGCATTGCTTTTCCGGTTCTCTCCCTCTGATTTGATCACCTAGGAGCTAAAAGGAATTGATCCTCCATTAGGCTCATGCATTTTCATTAAAAATCTAAAAAAAGTGATAATCAATAAAATTGGGACTACTAAAATTACTTAACTCTAAAATAAATCAAAAAGAAAAATCATTATCTTGGGGCAAGTAATCCCCTCATTGTCTTCGCATTTACTTGTTCACATACACACTAAGGTTAGTTCCCAAATCCCATAAGCCTTCCTAAATGTTTGTACTACTTTGTCTTCTCACCTATCTCTAAAACAAACAAGATAAAAGACCACTTTTATGGTCCTCATCGTGTTGAGTAGGTGAATTAAGGAGTTGTATTTGTTTGTTGCATAGCTATTTGTGATTGTTTGTGTGTGAACTCGAACCTTTTGTGCATTTGCGCCTTTTTCTTGACATCTTTTTACTTGACCTTCTTGCTATCCTGATCATTTTCTTTTGTTTCGGAGATGGCCACCTGGAGTGATTTTTGTCTGGATTTTGTGGATCCCTAGTACCCTCCAGTCGGTCCACCTACCTTTTTCCAGGAGGAATTTCCTCCTAGTTTTTGTACAAACCCGCCTCATCCACAGTATCAGGCCTCGAACTTTTATCCATCATTACCCTCACATTATCCACCTTCACATCCACCTGAGATTGATCTGTAGGAGTCACCTCTCATGGACACTGCACTTGAGACCATTACTCGATTAATGGAGCATTTGAATTTGAGGATTGATAATCTTACTAGTTTGGGTAAGAGCCAGAATGTTGCTCCACTATTTGATGATATGGATTCATTTGGGGATGTTGATGAGATCTTGCAATCACTCATAATACAAAAAATGTGAAAAATTTAAAAAAGACAAAGAATTTGGGAGACACTTTGTTGATTCATTTTGTGAGGAGAAAGCCCATTTGCCAGATCATTTAACCACACCTTCATTCATCCCATGTCCCACCTTTGTCCTCGAGGACGTCAGTGTACAAACTACTCTTAGTCTTCCTTGTGTATATGCTGATTTCAATCTCCTCCCTTATATGGAGGAGGTCCAAAAATTCAAAAAATGTTGACTGAACCTGAAGTGGTGGCCGCTATTCATGAGATCATTGAAGCCCCACTTCACCAGGCTATGACCCATTTATCTGCTCCTCAACCCAAGAAGAAAAAGTAGAGGAGTAGATCTGAGTGTCATATCTTGACCATGGCCACTGCCCATGCCATCACCCAATGCCCTTCTTCTAGGAAAGGGAACACTGCTACACCATTCATTAGATGCACCATCTCTGACTATTCATGTGATCGCACTCTTCTTGACGACGGTGATTTAATTGGTATAATACCCTTCTCATTGGTACAATCTCTTCACTTAGGGCCTCTCAAGAAAACTAAGATGATCGTTCAATTTGCTGATGGATCTATCAAGAGGCCGAAGGGTATTCTAGAGAACATTGTCATTTGGATTCAGGGAATGAGTTATACTGTCAATTTTGTTATATTGCCCATGGAGACCTCCACTGGGGAGCACTCTCCAATCATCCTGGGATGATCTTTTCTCGCCTATGCAAGAGTCATTATTGATTACAGATCAGGAGAGATTCACTTCCATCCTGATGACGTGAACGATTCGGTCATCACTGCACCTACTGCTGACTAGAAACCTGCACCTGATGTGACTACACCTGACTTAGCCGAACCCGAGGCCTATGACCTATCTGTTGATATCAGAGAGGTTTCCTTTATGACCGATGATGAGACCCGAGAATTTCTCCGCAAGGAGGAAGACATGGAAAGCATAGACCTTCGAGTTTTCTCTTATTGTGATTAGTGATGCGTTGATGACATCCACATGATTTACATGATTGACACAATTGATCGGAGGGTAGACATTTTAAAGACTGATGAGGACGAATTTGAGCTAATTGCTTTTATAAATGAATTCAGGCCTTTCAAATGATATGGATGATCTGGTTGAGACCTTAGAGGATGAACATGACCTTACTTTTTCCACAGACAAGTTTGTAACCTTTTGTTTTGACCTAGTTGAGGCCTCACAGGATGAACATGACCTTACTTCTTCCGATGATGAGTTCATCCCTTTTCACTTCAATATTTATGAGACATCCAAGGCGGACCTAGCCACACTCCTTCCACTGACTCATATGTGCCTTCGCACCCTAGGACCATTAAGAATACCCAGGTTGACCCTTATCCATTTGTGTCAGTTGAGGACCCTGATGGCGACCTACACCTTGTCAGATCCATTCCTCAACGGTCCTACAAGAAGGTCCATTTTCTACCTTCTTGATCCTCTGTACATCCAACATCTTGTATATTCACATTTGTTTTCCTCTGTCCATCCACTGTATCGCTCATCCACCCCATGTTTGTGTATGCCTTGCCTAGGACATACTTTATCCTAAGTATAGGGGGTTTGCACCCAGATTTCTTTCATTCTTTGATCCTCTCCACTATCTCCTCTTCATGTCTATACTTAGGGATATCTCACATTAACAATAGGGGGAGACAGTCTGAGTATGATCTGTTGATTCCCACCCTTGACCCCCTACCTTGTGTACAGTCTGATATACTTAGGATTATTTAATCCTAGGTATGGGGGACAGTCAACTTCTCATATGCTTATTCCTTCAATCGTTCATTTATTATTTAGGCTTTTCTATACTCAGTACGAGTTATATCTTCTCTTTTTCTCTTTGATCTATGAGGACATAGCTCAAGTTAAGTATAAGGGGTCTATATACCACATATATACTTGAGCCATAACTCGTGCTTTTGTATTTTCAATAATTATGGAAACATAATGTATAAAATGCTATATATAATATAAAATACATTAAAATCAACTAATAAAAGATGTTTATTAGTCCTCAAATTCTTTTTGTATTTACATATTAATTAATCAGGTAAAAATGTTTTTTGCAAAATGTTTGAAAAAATCATTTGAAAATCTTTTTGAAAAATCTTTTAGAAACTTTTTGGCTAACGTTCTATTAAATATTTTCAAACTTTGTAAAATTATTTTATTTAAAAAATTTCTTTTCTTTATGTGAAATAAAAATGTTTGAAAAATGATTTGTAAATGGTTTAGAAAATGGTTGCAAAAGTATTTTGAAGTATATATATACATATTGTTTGAACTTTTTTTTTCAGAATGACTTTCAAACATTTGTAATTGTTTGTAAAATTATTTGTAAACATTACTTTGAACTATAGTTTTTCAAAATTTTTTGAAAAGTCATTTTTAAATAAGTTGAGGAATATATACATCATACTAAAATTCTTTATATATATATCTATAAAAATGATCACATATCCCTTGCAAATTCTTAAAAACCCAACATTTGTGAATATAAGATGCATCCCCATGTAAATATTTGTATCTATTTTTATCAAAAATCTTTTGTTTTCAAAAATATCAAAAACATTTACAAAAATCTTTTTGAAAAAATGCATAAAAATGTGCAAAACCTTTTTCAGAAATCCATAAAAAGATCAAAACTTTGAAAATTGCACCACAAAAATATTATTCATTGCATTGTACATAGCATGTGCATAGCATTCACATTTTCAGATTGAGTTTAATAATTGAAATATTCTAAGTAAAATCCGAAGATTGGAGCTTGGTTGGGCCTGAAATCTACCTAATCACAAGAACCTTATAGGAACTAGAATTGAGGTACTTCAGGTCTAGTTGGCTTAATGCTTTGAGAATCACGAGACTTGGTTCAATGTCGTCTTGACGACCTAAGTGGAGTATTTCGGAGCGCTTACATGGCTCTTGTTGAATGACCTAATTTGGACACTTGCACCTTTCACTTGGCTCAACTCAGTTGGAGTAGTGGGAGTATTGGATTTCCCAGTATGAGATGTATACTAGTGGAAACATTTGTCCTTGTCTAGGGAGGGAAGTGCATCCCAACACGTCTAGTGGAGTCGATGTCTAAAGATAGGAGAGTGTGGGTTGCAATAATGTTTCAAAAGAGGGATAGTCTACTGGCTCAAGAGGAAAAACTCCTTATATAAATGATGTTGTATATAGTATTTCAAAAAAACTCCAAAAAAGTGGATAGGCCTGATTGATAATAAAATGCCTGACGGAGTGTATATATTTATATAGTCAATAAATAAGCTTGAGATTCAAAGTCATATCATGTGGGCATGCAGCTGGATGACTTGGCTACACTGGTCATGCATCCTAGGATAGGTAGCTACACTGGCTACAGTCCATTCTTCTCTTCTCCCCCTCCTTTTGAGCTAGTTATCACTTGAACTTAGAAGGGAATACCCCGCTCCTCGAGGAAAGAGTTGCTAGATTGGGAAATAATTGGGTTTTCATGCTGAAGAAGTCAGTTTCTTTGTCATTTCAGTTGGAAGAGCCAATATCACATATAACGTACAAGTGAGACTCATAGTCACAAGGGTTTTACGTATGAGTTGAAGTATTCCGACCTGGCTATTAAGGAGACTTGATTAGAGTTTTCATATTCTCGAAGGCTGTTGTGTTTCAAATCCGATTCCCAATAAGGTTCCGACCGCACTAAAACTCCAAAGGTCCGGCTTAAGCTCCAAACTTTGATTTTGTGAAGACAAGTTCAAGAAAAATTTAAGCCACTTTCTTTCTTTCTTTTTATTTTCTTTGTTTGTCATTTTCTGCACTTCTTGCATAAGTGTTTGCTAGGGACTAAAAAAGGAAAGTATAAGGGGGTGATGAATCTCTGTTTCACCACCATTATTATATCATGTTGGCCTTAAAAACCCTAGCTAATGCATGTAGAAAGCCCTAGTTTGTACAAATTAACATTCATTCTTTGTTGTATAGATACTATATAAAATACTATTTTTACTGCCAAATTGTATAATAAAGAAAAGAAAAGAAAAATAATGAAATGCCAAAGGTATTTCATGACTCTAAACCCCAAGACCTGGGCATTTGATGACTAGGTCAACAAGGAATAAAGTAGGGCAAGATAAGGGCCACAAATCCCAGATAAATCCCATTTATTTATTCATCATTTATTCATTTTTGGGACATGTTTTATTTTCCACTTTTTATGCCTCAAACAAAGAATATTTATACATGAAAATTGTAGATAATAATATATATAAAATTACAAAATTGAGTTTATACAAAAAATAATATATAGTCTACTTTTTACACGTAAATTAACATTTCAAATCCTAACTTCCCAAACCCATATCTCTCAAAATAAAAACTAAAATGTATCAAAATCATCTATAATTGTATATAACTTTTAATAAGTTAGTTAAGGAAGGCAGTTTTATATTTTTTGAAGTTAAGATGTGAAAGTTAGGTTTTGGACACCTATTGTACAATATACCCGAATAAAATAACCATTTT
Source organism: Ottelia alismoides (assembly GCA_037367405.1). Classification (NCBI taxonomy): domain Eukaryota; kingdom Viridiplantae; phylum Streptophyta; class Magnoliopsida; order Alismatales; family Hydrocharitaceae; genus Ottelia; species Ottelia alismoides. Next base: position 340,464 of record JAZKJV010008038.1, on the reverse strand, counting down.
ATTTATTATTTATTATTTTTATAATTTTCTATTTTTAAAATTTTGTAAATATTATTCATAATACATTTACATGTTAAAACTATAATAAAACCATAAATAAAATACTAAAATAAAATAGAATATAAAAAGACATAGATTAATATACAATACATATACCTATATAAGATATAACCTTATTTATTTAAGTATATATAGTATATCCTAAAATCTAATAGAAATATATTTATGTATATAAAAATAAGTTATAACATTATAAAATAAGAAAATAAAATAATAAAATCAAAAATACAAAATAAAAATAAAAGAATCAAAACATGGGTAAATATACCTATTAAACCCTAAAAATTAACTTGTAATTAATAAGATCTAAAAAATAAATAAAAATCATATTAACATACTATAAAAATGTAGTAAACAACTTTTATTTTATAACTTTATTTTAATTAAATCGTTTACTATTTATTATATAATTTCTAAGTTATTTTTGGGTAGGTTTTTCCTAGTAAGTCCACGTGGACCAACCAAGTGGCTCTGTTAGTTGACCTCGGTCAACTAGCTAGCGTACACCTGCGCCTTTGACTGCCCTACGTTCGATTAGTTGTTCATCGATTTTTGCAACTCGACACTTTCACCCTTTCACCTCTATTCCTTGACAACTTTTGCTACTCGATCACTGGACTTACATGTCAGATCATCTCCTCGATCCATGGATCACTACATCGCCAACGCTTCCTCATTCTTTAAAGCCCGTCCACCATCCTTACATAAACATCTCTAATTTTTCCTTTTTATCTTTAACCACTTTTTGCCCTTGTCTCGGCCTCCTTCTTTGAGCTCCGGATCAAGGGACGTGACAGATCCTCTCCAGCTTTGTGGGAGCGAGCTCAGGCATGTCTTAGGCAGCTTCCACCCACCTCCGGCGGAGCGCCGCCGTGAGGTCGATCTCCTTGTCTTGGTCGGTCGAGCTAATATCTTTTTCTTGTCTTTTCTAGCTTAGTTTGATACCTAGGTTAATTTCTTGTAATTATTTTGTCGTTTAATCATGTGTATTAGTCGTAATCGACCATTTCGAAGTTTGCCGGAGCACAGCTCCGGCAAACATATTTGCCGTGACCTGCTTGTTTTCTGACCTCGTCAGACCACCTCACACCTTCAATACGCTCTTGTTATGCCCACTGCACCTCTATACAACCAGATCCATCGTGGATCTGGAGAATCATGCCTCGCCTCCCTCGCCTCGTCGGAGCACCACCGCCACATTCCACCCTTCATCCATCATTGCTAATAAGAGACCCATAACCCCTTTTTGTGTGTTCATGCTTACTTGCAGGTTCTGGAAGCTCAAAACCTTTTGGGGGTCGTTTTTATGTTCACCGGAGGTACCTAGAGCTCTCTCTCGACCCCGACGTCGTGGGAGATCTCCGGTGATCCTTGAGCTCCTTTTGTGCCACTGACAGATAGAGGAAGACCTCATGAGACATTTGGGCCTTTCTAGGGCATCAAAGGATGTCAGAGGAGGAGGAGCTCGCTGGAAGAAGCTCGCTGCAGCGGTGCTTCGTCCCAGTTCATCCACTGCCCTTCTCCATCGTAGGATCAAGTACAAGCCCCTGGTTTTATCGTGGACTGACAGATCCTTTGAGCCTTCACTGTGGGATCTTGCCCGGAGATCTAATCTTGGACGCACATCCACGAAGCATCATTATCGCGCGGGAGGACACCACGTGTTTAAGTGGCTAGATCACCATTGTCCGTTCTCGCACCTTAGTTGGGTATTTTACATACTTTACCTAGCCATTTTTCTCATTAAATATAAGCACTTAATCTTTCATTTGTTGTTATTCTATTTCTGTGTGATTTGCATAAAACCCTCACATCATTTATATTTGCATTTTAGTCTGCACCTTCTCACCTCACGTGTCATCCCACGTGAGGTGGGCATTTTGCGTTGGTGCCTTTGTAATTTATTGTATTTAATTATGGCCCAAGAAAATTTTATTTCCGTTATATTATTTTGTGAAAAATTTAGCAAGGCCCTTGACTTTTGTTTAAGCTACATATATGCCCCTACTAGAACATGTATATTTGTATGTTTGTTATATTTTTAAATATATCATTTGTGCTCCAAAAATCACCAAAAGATAGGTGTATGTTCCTGATCGCACAAATTTTCACGCCTTAATTTTATTTTTACAATGTAGGATGTTTTAATAATTATTATAAATCAAAAAGAGTGCATATATTCCCTGTTTAGCTTTAAAACCCATAAAAATATAAAATTATCTTAAAAATTTCCCAAAAATATATATTTTTATTATTTTGGGATTTTGAGCCTTCAGACCAAAAATCCTTAAAATAGAAAAAGAAAACACGTAAAAATTGAAAAACCCTAAATCCCTTATAAAAATCAAATAAAAAATCCTTAAAATCCCCAAAATATTGTTTTATATTTTATAGATTTCTTATATTATTATCTATATATCAAAATTGATTTGAGGAATTTTGGAATTATTTTGATATTTTTAATCTTCATTTCATGTTATTTTTTATCTTCATTTCAATTTCGGGTATTCATTAAATCCCTTATTTGGGATATTTTTTTATTTTATAAATATAAAAAATTTAGCAAAATTAACTAAAAAATTATAAATAGTAACCCTTTATTTAAAACCCAAAAATATTTAACTCTGAAATTTTAGTTATTTTTTAGCTATATTTATATCTATATTATACTATAGTGTATATATAATCTTATATTTTCTTATATTAGATAATTAAAAGAAAAAGAAAATACAAAATACAAAATATAAAAAGAAAATACGCAAATATAAAATTGAAATAAAATATAAAAATATAAGAAAAGATTAAAAAATATAAAATTAAAAACCCACATAAAAATTAGACAAGAAGACCACACGGTCATCTTTGCACTTTAGTTGCACAATCTATCCATTCTGCTCCATGTATTCGACCTCTACACAAACTTGCATCTATACACATCTTTGTTGTAGCATTATAATAAATTTTATCTCCACACATTATTTTCATTGCTTAATTATTATTGTGGGTTAATTGTTGTTTGAAGTTGGGTTTCGTGAGCGATCACCACATCGACTGGATCTCTCGCCTTGTGAGATTTCTAGACCCTCGCAAAATCCTTTTCAACAACTACTAAAAGGATGGTTCTGACTATGCTGTGAACTGAACTGGATAGAGGAGCATGGAACCTAGGTGTTGTTGAGTCACAATTCCTAACCTAAATGTGGTTTTGAACAAACCTAAAATCCAAAGGGTCTTAATCGAGCTCCAAACTTTAACTATATCAAGATATGTTTAAGAGTCAAAAAATATTTCAAGTTCTTTCTTTTTCTCTTCTTTATTTTCTTTTTCTGCACTCATTGTCGCAACTATTTGGTAGGGACTAGCAAAGGTAAGTATATGGGGTGATGAGTCTCTTTTTCATCACCTTTATTCTTTTATTTTGGCCTCAAATCCCTAGCTAAATGCATGTAAATAGTATTAATTTGTATAAAATAACACTCATGAATTGACTTGTAAATACTATGTAAATATATATATTTAATTCCAACATAAAAGAATAAAGGAAAGAAAAGAAAAATAAATGAAATGTAAAAGACACTGAATGACCCTAGTCCCATAGACCAAGTCAATATTAACTTGGTCGAAAAGGAATAAAGTTGGGGGAGATAGGGCATTAAAACTATACATTAATACACCTAAAAACACTAATTTTATTTACCAATAAATAGCATTTGACATTTTTATTTTCTAATTTTTGTACCTCAAATAATAAAATCCTCAACATGGAAGTTGTACGTAAAAATACAAAGAAAAATAAAAAAATTAATTTTACATTAAAATAATACACAGTTGACTAGAGACACTCGGAATAAAAGGCAGCAAAGAAGACTTCACAAACCTCCATCTCCTCTACACATACTCAAAATAGACAAACTCACCTTTATTGTTCTTAAAATTTAATTATCTAGTTATTGAAGGTGGTTTCATTAAAATTGGAGTTAAGATGCATAAGTTGACTTTTGGGTCCCTATTGTACTGTATACATGTATATTTTATACAATATATTCATTCTTTATATTTTTTATTTTTCTATTCATATATACGTGTAATTATTCTTTAAAATACAATAAAAAACATAAACATAAAATAAAGACATAAAAATACATTAAAATACATTATGCACTAAAATATACAGGTAAACTATACCTATAATATATACATACCTTTTATTTAAGCACATATATAAAACTAGAAAAATAAGCTAAAAATATTGAAATATGTACTTAATTATAATTTAAAAATATAAAATATGAAATACAATAATAAAATACAAAATTAAAAATAAAATACCTAAAATACTAGTAAATATACTTATATGTATACATATAAATATTAGTACCTAATAAAATAACTTGTAAAAATAAATAAAAATCATAATAAATTACTACATAAATAAAAAAAACAATTTTCTATTTGACTTTTAATTAATAAATTCCTTTATTATTTATTATAGATTTTACAAGGGATTTCTTCTCTTGAATTTTCTGGTTGGTCTGCGTGGACCAACTGGAAGCTTACTTTAGCTGACCCAACAGGTCAACTACCCTTTCCAGCTGTCCGCTTGTGTCAAATCTCGTGACCTCCTTTCGTCTCCAATTTCATGGAGATGAACCACTATTTAATACCCATCTATTCCTCCACCGATGTTGCATGCCTCACCACCCTCCATCACGCCCTGCTGATAGCATCCACCAACCACCTTCCACCCTCACGCAATCTCCATTGCCCTTTTTGCACCTCAGTTCAGCTATAAATATTACCCATCTCCTTCCTTTTTGATTTTGATTCGTCATGTGATGAATCTATGCCCTCAAATTGAGCACAAGGTGTGTTCTTGGTGACAAGAGGCTATGCCCTTCGATTTGTATAGAGGAGGAAGCTCCATCGTGGTGATCCAAGGCCTCACCAGAGCCCCTCCAACGAGCTCCATCTGTGCCCCTAAATCCTTTTAGTATGAGCGGCTTTCTTTAGCTTTTTAGCTTGCATTTCATTCAATATTTTAGCTTAATCTTTGATCTCTTTAATTATTCAGTAATTTAACCTTAATTTCTCAATCTTTTTAAGCTGTATCATTAGGCTCTATCTTGATTTCATTATGAACTGATGAACGTGAAATCTGCCTCTTTAATATAGTCGTGTTTATCGTATTACAGGAGGCAGATTTCGATCAGAAAAGAACCACACCTTCGAATACGTGGACATTAGTTTTAGTTGGCAAGTTTACTAAGGTCGAACTCAGGGACACAAGCCTCTTTAACATATTTATCAAAATTTTCTCATTGATCTATGATTATCTTCTTAAATTTAGGTCTTCATGTAGATACACGATAAAATGCAGGTAAAATAATGCAAACACAACAAAGGAAACTGATGCAGGTACTTTTATTTGATTTTTCAAAGCAATTATAAGATTAATGCCTGATCATAATGCATGAATAATGGAATTCAAGACAAAATATTTAATTACAAAAATGCCCTACGAAATATGAGCACAGGTTATGATTCAGATTTAGAGTCAAATGGAGTAAGCATCTATTTAATGAAAATGCTTTATAGAGAAAAGGACATTATATAACACTAAAAACTCATCACATTTAAATTAGTGCCAAGTCATTAATTTAAACATGCCATTAGAAAGAGAACTAAATTTTTAACAAAAAGAAATTGAATTTGTGTGATTTGGATCTAAAATGCTCAAGATACGAAGTAATCAGTGCAAGGGTAAAAATGCAATAAAAATGTGAGGAAATCAATGATAAATAATCACAAATAGTCCCTAGAAGGACCTATTTGTAATTTAGCAAAACTGACGGGGTCTTTTTGCAATTTATCTAGGTGTGCAAGGACCATCTTGTAACCTGAAAGCCACTGATGACTAGGCGCACGATCTCAACCCTCAGATGCAGTGAGAACGCGTCGGTTTTCCTGACTAATAGCCTGAAATAAGTCCTTGATTTCCTGTTCCACTCTTTCTTTTTCGAGCAAAAAAAACTAATGAAATATAAATCAAAAAAGAGATTATAGGGGCTATTTTGGTGAGCTTATAGGGATAATAGTCAGAAGGGGGAGAAAGGAAAGCTAGCTGCCTCCTATCAGTCTTCGCTCTTCCCCCCTTTCCCGCTTTCCTCAGCTTCTCAACACAAGAACCAGGGAAAATGCCATTACTCAGCCTCACAATTTCTAAAAACTGAGAGGGCCTCCTTGTGAAATACCTAGCACGCACGTGAGGCACAGCATAGGGACCTAAATGTAATATCAAAAAGTTACAGGATCATCAGTGCAAATTGCACAGCTCGCACGTGCAGGGCACGTGAGGGGGCCACGCTTGGAATGCGGCTCAGGGCTTGGGCCACAAGGCATCATTTTGTGCTTCGACTCTTGGCATGGACCACCCGATCCTGAAGTTTCAACATGGAGGCTCGGAGGTCAATGTGGCTTCATCTAGACCCTCTGATCATGAGGATTAGACGGTGTCTGCTTGTCGAGTTCCTCAGCCCCGCCGCCTCCTACAGCGGAGTTGGTGGGGCTCCGACGAGCCCGTATTTCTTCCACCGTGATCCTCCGTGCACGCAAAAGGTCCTGAGACCTCCATTGCCACCCGACGAAGATGGTGGTTGGTCAAGGAAGCGACAAGGTATCTGGAGTCCTTGGAGGAAGATGTGTCGCCGGAGTCGACGCTCTAATCGAAGAAGGAGCTCAAAGTCCAGCCATTGAAGATTGGAGCACCTACAAGTATTAAAACGCTTTTATTAAATTAAAATTATAAAATAAGAAACATTTCTTATTTTCTAAACTATTTTATTATGATTTTTTTATTTTTTAAGGGTATGTAATTACAAGTTACTTTTTAGGGATTAAATATTGGTATATTTTCTATGTATTTAGGTCTTTTATTTATATTTTATATTTTTATTTATTTAATTAATTATCTTTTTAATAAAATTATAACTTATTTTTATATACTTAAATACATTTTTATTGTATTTTTTTGATATAACATATACACTTAAATAAATAGATATATTAATTCTATATGTATAATTATAGGTATTTCATCTATGTATTTTTGTATTTTATTATATTTTAATGTTTTCTTTATTGTTTTATTCTTATTTAATATGTACATATATTATAAATAATTTTTAAAAAAGTATAAAATTAGTAAATAATATATAAAATGATTATTTTAAATACAATAGGGGTCCAAAACATAACTTTCACACTAACTCCAAAAAATATGAAACCGCCTTAATTAAATAGCTTATTAAAAGTTATATAATAATAAAGTGATTTTGATATATTTTGAGTACTTATTTGAGAGATATGGGTCCGGGAAGTTGGGATTCTGGAAACTTATTTAGACTGTAACTTTTACACTGTATATTATTTTTGTGTAAACTCAATTGTGTATTTTTCTATATTTTATTATCTACAATTTCATGTTTAAAGTTTATTTATTTGAGGTATAAAAAGTGGAAAATAAATAGGTCCCAAAAATAAATAAAGAATGGATAAATAAAAGAGGTTTTTATTGTATTTTGGACCCTTATCTCCCCCGTATTTTATTTCTTGTCGACCTAGTCATCAAGATGCCTAGGTCTCAAGGTTTAGGGTCATAAAATATCTTTAATATTTTATTCTTATTCTTTTTCCTTTATTCTATAATTTTAGCATTAAAAACAATATTTTATACGTTATTTACACAACAATGCATGGATGCTAAAATGCATGAATTAAGTGTATTTACATGCATTTACAAGGATTTTTAAGGCCAAAATGATAGAATAAAGGTGATGAAATGGAGATTCATCACCCAGGTCGAGCGAAGACCCTGAGGTCCAATGGACCTCATCCCAGATCGCTTTCTCCGTCCCTTTCTCCCTCTTTTCTCCAGCCAGGTACTCTCCCTTTTTTCCTTATTTTTCTTCTATTTATTCCATCACCTACCATCACCATCACCCTCACCTGACCACCTCACGAGATTCGCCAACCACCAATTACCTTCGCTCGCAACAAGATCCCCTCCTCTTTCCATAGCCCACTCCGCCTCGCTCCATTTCTCTAACAACACGTCGGAGGACCCATTTGAGCCTCCGCCTTCTCCATCTGATCAGGCTCCCATCTCACCCCCATTTCACCCGCACACTCTTCACACCCGCCTCTACTATCATTTATTATTTTTTGTTTGATTTATAAATAATTTTAGAGTTGATTTTTCCTGGTTGGTCCACGTGGACCAACCAGGTTGCGCTCTTGGTTGACTCAGGTCAACTACCTGACCTTGCGCTTGTAGCTCTGACACCTCGGTTGACCCCCCTCTTTGTCGATTTTTACAGCCCTGAGCCTTGAATTATTTTGGGTTGATCCTTCGACAGCTTTTGTTCCTCGATTGGCCACCTTTCACGCAGGCCTCATTTCTCGACTCGAGCATCATGGATTCGCTCGATCTCTCTCATTCTTTGGAGCCGTTCCACCATGCGTATAAGAAACCACCTCCATCCAAAACTTGATTTTGATCCCTCCTCTACCTTCAAACCCTAGATCTAAGCGTCGAGTGTCATTCCTGGTGACAATAGGAAGGTGCTCCGCATTTTAATGAGGTGTTTTTGTATTGAATCGAGGTTGATCCAGTTGTCTCCACCTGCTCTGCCACGAGGTCTCTCCGCTCCGGTCCAGGTGAGGTAGCTCTCCTTTTCTTAAGCTCTTTCTGTTCTTTATCTTGCAGTACTTTAGGTCAACCTTTCATTTCTTTTGACTCTGTCAAGTCTAGCATAAAATCCAAATACCCCATTCGTCGGAGCCCTGGCTCCACCCACCTCATAGCGACCACCTCCACCACTCTCATTCTCTACTAATGCCTTTATCAACTTCCTCTCCATCTTATGATCACCTGACACACCTCCATCCATTTTTCTCTTGCATAGAGTAAGGCCATCGCCTCTCCTCCTTTGTCGCTCATCAGAGAGGCCCACGTACTTCACCTGCCGCTCATTCCGAGCGTCTGGAGCTACCCCTAGCCCCATTTTTGTTCCCTTTAACAGTTCCTCCAAGAAACAACAAGGAACGACTTTACTGAGCACTTCATCGAGCCGCAGGAGACCCTCCATGATCTGCTCCTCCGTCAGGCCAATCCAACTCTCCTCGCGCCCTTTTGAGCCCATCCCTGGCGCAGGGGAACATCAGCAACCTTTGGAGCCCTATTGCTACGAAGGAGATGCTAGCCATTGCGAGTTTTGAAGATCAAAAATCGCCCAGCCTCGGTTCTTTGTGTTCTTCCAAGTGGGCTCTGTGTCGTCTGATCTCCAGGTGTTCTTCCCACGCTCCAACTATCATTGGATGTTGTGAACCAGAGCCTTTAGATTTCCTTGGATGATCTAATCGCAGCTGCCAGTCGCGAAACGTCATCGAGCTACTAGAGGGCGACACGTGGCATGTGGATCGCCCCAAGCCATTGGATCCGTGTTGAGACTAGGTATTTTGGTGATTTTTCCACGATCATTTTTTGTATTTAATATTTAGGATGCAAACATTCATCAACCATTATTATATGTTTATGTAATTTACGTTTAGACCCCCATACTTTATTGTTATTACGTTTAGGTTTACGCCATGTCACCTCACGTGATCCCCCACGTGAGGTGGCGATTTTGCAAGCATGCCTCTGAACTTCGTTGTATTGCTAAGAAACTTTTTGTGTGTGTTATATGATTTTTTGTGAAATTGTAAGCATGCCCTTTAACTTTTTATTATTTACATTAATGCCCCTACCAGCATTGTAGTTTCTCTTTGTTGCTTGTATTTGTTTTAAATAGCAATTAAACTCCAAAAATTCCCAAAAAATAGATATAGCTTACTGGTTGCATCTAGTTTCGCGTCCTATTTTAAGTTTGCAATTTTAAGAGCTTTATTATTTTATAAAAATTAATAAGTGTCCTTTTTGTCCCTGTCTAGCTTAGAAAATACATAAAAAAATATAAAAACATTTTATTTATTTATCTGCTTTTAACCTTTAGACTAAAACCATAAAAAATACAAAAGAAAACTCTTAAAAATTGAAAACCCTTAAAAAACCTATAAAAATATATATAATCCCCAAAATTTCCAAAAATTGTGTTTTCTATTTCTATTTTTCGATATATTATTGTATTTATTTTAAAATTAATTTGGAGAAATTTTGATTATGTTTGTTATTTTTCTTATTCATTTTAATTTCATGTATTTAATCTAAACCCTGATTTAGGGTATTTTTTGACTTAAAATACATAAAATTAGCCACAAAATCCTAAAAAATCATAAAAATAGTAAAAAACATTCAAAAACTTAAAAATATTTTATTTCCTATATTTTGATCATTTATTATTATTATTTATATATACCTTAGCCTATATTGTATATATATATCCTATATATAGCCTTGTTATAGATTTAAAAAAAAAGAAAATATAAAAATATAGAAATCCAAAAAAGAAAATATAAAATCAGAAAATTAAAATTTAAAATACAAAAATATAAAATCAAAATTAAAATAAAGAAATTAAAATAAAAAACCCACCAAAAACCAAAGTTTGTCCAAGTGTTTGAGAGAAATTTCCTATATTCTCACCTCTAGGACTTGCAAATGGGACCAATATTAGTATCTCAACATAAGAAAAATGCAACGAAGCTTCTGGTGAAGTTCTAGATCTTGCTAGGACGATGTCTGAGGTTGCGTATCTGTGCAACCTAGAGAATCTGAAGATGTTCTTCGAATGATTACTTTAGATAAGGTCAATATATCTACACTACAAAAAATGTAGGATCGACGAGCACAATTTTGTTCGTCTAGTGCTCTCCAAGTAATCGCCATGTGCTCGCCAAAGGGATGGGCGGGCACATGTGCGCGCTCAGCATGTGCAAAAAACTGGCCTAGATGTAAGTCGAGGTGGGCGACCACATAATCACTCCTAATGGCACCTGATAAGCTGGGTGAGCACGTGTGCTCGCCCTAGTGCATGCCCATTTCTCATAATCCCCATACTTTGAAACATGCGGGGAGCACATGAGTTATAGTGAGTGACCACATGTGCTTGCCCATCTTAGAATTGGAGAAAAAAATTGCAGGTTTGTCGGGGTTTTGAAGCCCCGTCGAACCTGTAGTACCTGCTCTAAACCACTACTTGTGTTTAAAAGAATCGTCGAAGATCATACCCGAGATACTAGTTGGATATCAATCGATTGATAAAACCTATAATTATTATATCATCTACATATAAGTAATTAAATAAAGAACAACCTAGCAAATATATTTTTCTTGACATGAAATAGATAAAACATCATTGTAAAACTTAAAAATATTGTACGTAGATAATACTCGTTAAACACCATATAAAAGTTCGTCAAAATATAAAGACATTCTCCATTCTACTATTAAGAAAAACATAATAGTCATTTCTCTTTACTCGAAAAATCTTTTACATGAATCTCTGCTTAGATTTCTTTTTTTCCTTTTCCATTTCCTTTGCATACATTCGAGCTTCTTCTTCGAGATCAGTCTTTTCTTCCTCTTCTTCTTCAATATCCTTTTGATGCACTGTGGCCTTCGTGACCTATTGGGATATTATATATAAGATAATGGAGATGAAACATGACTACTTAGAATATACTTAGAATACACATAAATTAATTCTTACATATATGTAGTGAAACCTTCCTGCAGCTTGGTCACTTGTTCCACCATCATTGCCATATGAGGCTCCATATATGGTGATGGTTGTTGTGATGACTGAGGCTATTAATATGATGGTTGTCCATAACCAGAGGAAGAGTGTCGATGTTCCTCCACATAATATGGATGAAGATCACTAAGTGTCTGCTTCCTGTTGGCGAAACCAACATCTCTCTCCTAAAAAACCTATAATCAAAATTTTATAACATATAACCACATAGATAACATTGTATAATCATTTAATCACTTAAATTTTATTTTATTATACATGTTTCAATACAGTTTTATCAAATGCCAGTCGTTGGTCCTCATGAATGCTTGCCTACTTTTCAGCATTGAGGGCCATATATCGATCATGAAATGAAAATTGGGAAAAATTTTAGTATCTTCATGATTTATAATTCTGCTAATCAGTTACAACAAATGAAAAATTTACCATCACTTCTCCCTCTCCAGGAATAGACTATTGTGAATCACTATCTTTCCCTCGCATATGCATCCTAGCCCACCATTCCTGAACAAATGGTTCCCTTTCCAACATTACATCCTCAAAAATAAAAGTGTATATAATAAACAAAGAATTTATATGTCACAAATCAACATTGAAGTCGATGTATAATATTGTTAAAGTTAATTGCTCAACCCAGATTTGATTGCGGATTTTCGAACCAATTGTCAACCTAAGTTATTTATGCACAACTTATGTCATCTATCTCCTAGGTTCATGCATAATAAAGCATAATCACGACATAGTAGTACTATCTCCTAGATTTAGTCATTTTTTTTATCATGAACAAGGTATTCCAATGGCCACTAAAATGATACTTTTATTTAATTTTTAAACATCTATACAATTCTAAGCATGAAACCGATTGTGACACTTTATCGTACACCTTCGATGCATGAATAATTTCATCTATATTATACCACAATCAACAATCCAATAACGAATACATATTAATCTACTACAAATGATACATATATAAACACCACTATTATGTACTGAAAATAGATAAACATAATTATTCTATCAAAAATCTTGAATATATAAAACATGAGTATACAATAAAATATACAATTAAATAATGAAAACGATGAGAGAGGGTATAGGGAAATACCTCAAGGAAGGTGTGTACATGGTCGGGTGAGGCAAATGTTGGCTACCGTAGGGCACGGACGAAGGGTCGTCCGTCCGAAGGATGGTTTTGGGGGCTCGATGTTGAAATGAATGATAAAGAAATGCCTTGGAGCATTCTGTTTACAGACATGGATGAGCACATCATGTGCATTCCCGTGCACGCTCAGGTGCTCACCCACAAAAATTATCATACCACGTGTCGTCGGGTCGAAATTCAAATAGGTGAGCATAATGGGTTAGCATGTGTGCAGACCATGTGCTCACGCATTTGAATTTCGAGGTGCCAACGCTAACCAGATCTAAATTACAAAGGGGTGAAGGAAGAGACGAGCATGGTTGTTGGCCATGTGCTTGCTCGAACATGGGCGAGCACATGTGCTTGCCCATCTCTCGAAAGGTCATGCTAGTCATATCACATTTTTCTTGTAGTGTTAGATGCATCAGTGAATAAGGTATGGGGCAGAGCTCCGTAGCTCGGCCCTCTTAGTCCGGTGATGGTGAGTCTGCGATGGCAACTAAAACTTCTTGAAGAAGGGATCAGCACAGAGGTGCCGATTACCTCAGCTCACTCAATTGGGGTTAGGACATGCAAGTGAAGATGGTTTATTGATTCATCTCAGAGAAAAAGGAGCTAGGATTACATACAATACATGCGATCAATTGGGTTAGTACAAATATTCCAATCTCACTTTCCCTAGGTGGTGGTGGCTTCAATGCTTGAGACTGACGTGCTCAAGGTGGGCTATAGAGGAAGAGGTTGGGTTTGAGGGGTTGGAGGCAGAGGGGAAAGAGTATTTTTTACCATTATACCCCTTGTAAATATATCATGTGAGTAAACCACAGTTTAATTTAACTCTTTGATGGCCAATGTAACGGAAGGACACTAGTGATAATTGTTAGTAATTATGAGACGTTCCTTAGTATAACCCCAGTAAGGGACAGTTCTGTATTTTTCCATTCCGTGTACTCTCTAGGGTCTCTAGGGTTTGCCTATATAAGGAGCCCTAAACCCATTGGAATAAACATAGATAGTATTTTCCTCTACATGGTATCAGAGCAACGATCCTGGATTGGGGCTCTGACCTAATCTCTCCCTCTCCCCACCCGCCGCCCCTCCACCCCCCTCTCGTCATGCGCGAGCCCTGACCTAGGGGAACCCACCTGCACCTCCACGCCATCGCACCACCCTCCCCACCGCGCGCACGCTGCCTCCGCGCCGCCCCGGAACCCAACTGGCCTCCACACCATCGGTCTCCCTACCCACGCCCCACCCACACCACGCGCGGCCCACCCCGCACCCCGCACCAGGCCTCCCGCACCATGCACCCACCCCGCACCGCGTGCACACCCCCACGCATCGCGCCCACGCTATCTCCCTCCAGGCCCTACGCTGCGTCGTCATCTCCCCGTGCCCTCATCGGTCTCGCGCACACCAGGTCCTGCCATCCAGCCGCGCCATCTCCCTCCAGGTTCCCTACCTCCATGCGCCCTCCCTGAAAGCCGCGTCATCTCCCTCCAGGCGCCGCCCATCGCACGCATGCTGCCCCTGCGTGCACCCCACGCGCACCAGGTCTGCGTTGCCATCTCCAACCAGGCAGCTCTCCCTTCAGGCGCCCTCCCTTTAGGCCGCCAGGCGCCCTTTCCCACCGACCGTCAGACCTCTACTGTCGCTCATCCAGGCACCAGACAGTCCACGGCGGTCACGCTCTTAGCCCTCCAGGGCACCTCCAGGTCGCCTCTAGACCATCTTTTCTTAGCGGCGCTATTTCACAAGTTCGCCTCCTCGCACGGTACTCCTTGCATGATGGTCTGTTTTATTAATAGCCTGATGATGTTCTCATAAGTTCTCATGATCATTGAGATAGCCTAGATTATCTATCCTTCTCTTTTCTCTCTACTGCTCATTATACTCGGTCGCCATGACATCTAGTTCCACTTCTGTGGACTCCAAGCCCCTATATGCGACACCTTCAATGATGAATCAAGGCACTACTATTAAACTGAAGGGATCCGAGAACTACGTTCTGTGGTCTCGGTCCTTCAAGGTTTTCATTGGTGGCCACCGTAAGATTTATGTTCTTACCACTGTCCCACTGGCTGCGACAGACAAGGATTATGATACTTGGTATGCTGATAACTGTCACGCCATTACATGGTTGACGAACAGTGTTGATATTTCCATTGCATCCAATCTCCTCTATAAGGAGACTGCCAAGGCGATGTGGGAGAGCCTTGAAAATACATATTCCCAACAAACAACAAAATCTAGGCTTTCTGATATATACACTAAAATTTGGTCTACAAACCAAGGCGACACATCTTTAATCGAATATTACAGACTGTTTACATGCCTATTTAAAGAACTCCTTATCTTTCAACTTGCCTGTTGTGATAAGCAGGTAGGAGAACGGGCAGAATGGCAGGTTTACAGATTCTTATCAGGGTTACATCCTCAATATAAACCTGTCAAAGATCAATTTCTAACAGCTGTAGTGTTGCCTAATCTTGAGACCATTTTTGGTCGTCTACAAGAACTTGAGTCTCCACCTCCTCCTCCGTCTGCCGAGAATTCAGCACATTTTGTAAGAGGAAGATCTTTTCACTCTAGAGGACGTGGACGCGATTCTGGCCAGGGACATGGTCGAACTTTGGGCTGTGGACGAGACTCGTCACGTGGCCAAGGACATGATCATTTTCCACCTTGTATTCATTGTGGTCGCATGAATCACTTATCAGACCGATGTTGGGCCAAATTTGGCATGCCTCCTAATGCCAACAGTGCATATGACTCTGCCATATCTGATACTTACTATGATGCATCTGAACAACATACCGGTGATAGTCAGCCCTCTTTTACTGCCTCAGAATATGCCCGACTAAGACAACTGCTGCAGAATACTCCCACTAATACTACTGCTCCTGCATCTACTGCCAGTCTCGCAACAATCTCGAGTACTACTACCAGCACTGCTTCGACATCTGCGCCTGCCTGGATCATTGATTCAGGAGCATCGACTCATATCACATGAGAAGGTAGTCTTCTGTCCTCTTCCCGACCTTCTTCGGTCGTGAAATCGGTCCTGGTTGCCAATGGAGATTATTCGCCTATCACTAGTGTGGGCACTATGAAGTTATCATCCACACTACGACTAACAGGGGTTCACTGTGCTCATGCCTTCCCTCTAAGCTTATTATATGTTCATAAGCTATGCATTGAACTTGACTGTAAAGTGACATTTGATAAATCTTGCTATTATTTTCAGGACATCCGGACGAAGAAATTTTTTGGTGGGGGACATGAGAAGAATGGGCTATATTATCTTGACATTCCTACAGACTCTGGCTTCTCAGGTGCCGCTTCCATCTCCACCAATCCTCTACTATGGCATCTTCGTCTTGGTCATCCATCTGCTAAAGCCCTCTCTATGATGTTCCCTGAAGTTTCATAGCTAAAACCTTTTGAGTGCGAGGCATGCCAGTTTGGGAAGCATCATCGAGCCTCTTTTCCTGCTCGTATTGAGCCTTGTAGTTTTGTTCCTTTTCATTAGTTCATTGTGATATTTGGGGACCTTGTCCGGTCCGAACACTAAGTGGTCACAAGTATTTTGTTGTCTTTGTAGATGATTTCAGTAAGGTTATCTTGGGTTTTTCTGCTTAAAGAACGTTCGGAGATTAATCTTATAATAAAGAACTTCTTTCATTATGTTAAAAATGTTTTCTCCTCTAACATACACATTTTTTGTTCTGACAATGCATTAGAATTCACACAACATGACCTTGCCTCCTTTTTTGCCTCTGAGGGAACCATCCACCAAACTTCTTGTCCCTACACGTCCCAACAAAACGGGATAGCAGAACAGAAACTGAGGCATCTTCTAAATGTTGCTCGCTCTCTTCTATCTCAGATGAAGGTACCAAAAACATACTGGGGTGATGCTATTCTCACAGCCGTCTTTCTAATAAACAGAGTACCCTCGCCTACTCTTCATGGGTCCACTCCATTCTCCCTTCTTTATCCCAAAGAATCTCCATTTCCTCTTCCTCTACGGATTTTTGGATGTGTGTCCTTCGTCCATAAATTTCAGATTGTCGACAAACTCTCACCACGGGCTACCAAATGCGTCTTTTTAGGTTACCACGAACTCAGAAAGGGTACAGATGCTATGATCATGCTGGTCATCGGTATTACATCTCTGTGATGTAACATTCTTTGAGCAAACTAGCTTCTTTTTAGATTCTGTAACTAATATTCCACTTGATCTTCCTTCGCCACCCATCGTCCATAAACAACGTCACGATCCTACACCACCAGCAATCCCTTTACCAGTCTTGTTGCTGCAGGATAATATGCCTTCTTCGACTGAATCCTACAAGAATGTCCCGGATGATCCTCTAGAGCTTCCCATTGCTCTACGGAAGAGTAGAAGACGTTGTGCTACTTACCCCATATCCAACTACACATCCACATCGGGCTTGTCTTCCAATGACCGTTGGTACGCTGATGCTCTTATGACTTGTCTCCATTCCACGAGATCACATTACTGCTCTACAGGACGCTGGTTGGAAAAATGAAATGAATGAAGAAATGAATGCACTTACTTCCTGAGGGACATGGTATCTTGTTCAATGTCCAAAAGGTGTTCGACCTGTAGCATGCAAATGGGTCTTTACGACCAAATAATCCATGGATGGCACAATTGATAGATTAAAAGCTCGCCTCGTGGCTAAAGGTTTTACACAAACCTATGGTGTCGATTATTTTGAGAAATTTTCTCCTGTTGCAACGCATGGGGTCTATCCGAACTATCCTCTCTGTTGCTGCAAACAAATCTTGGCCCCTCTTTCAGCTTGATGTGAAAAATGCATTTCTTTATGACGATCTTGATGAGGAGGTATATATGAAACAACCTCCAGGCTATGAAGTCGAGGGGGAGTATGTATGTCGACTTCGCAAGGCCATATACGGTCTCAAGCAAAGTCCAAGAGCATGGTTTGACAGGCTTACTACAGAAATAACCACTCTTGGTTTCCAGAGAACGACATCTGATTATTATGTATTTGTCAGGAAAAGAGCATCTGGAACCGTTATACTTGCAGTCTACATTGATGATATGGTTGTCACAGGTGACTACTACAATGGGATATCAGAAACCAAGGCTTTCCTTCAAAAGGTATTTGTTACCAAGGACCTTGGATCTCTACGCTACTTTTTAGGCATAGAGGTACTTCGCACTACCGAAGGACTTCACCTCTCACAAAGGAAGTACTGCATGGACATACTTACTGAAGCAGGATTTCTCGGATGCAAGCCCTCTAGTATTCCTGCTAACCCAAAGAAGCATACCACCTTATCTGATTCAGCCGTTGAGGATGTCTCCCGATATATAAGTCTTGTTGGTAAACTTCTCTATCTTACTGTAACCAGACCAAATATTTCCTATGCAGTAAACAGAGCAAGCCAACATATGGAACAACCATGTTACAGCCACTGGCAGGATGTTCTCCAAATTCTTCGATACTTAAAGGAATCTCCAGGTCGTGGACTCTTCTACAAGGCAAATGGACACACGGACATGGTTGCCTATGCAGATGCTGATTATGCAAGCTCTCCAGAAGATCGACGCTCGACTACAGGCTATGCTATGATGGTTGGAGGAAACACTGTTACATGGAGAAGCAAGAAGCAGACCGTTGTATCCAGGTCAAGTGCAGAAGCAGAGTATAGGGCAATGGCACAAGCCACCTGTGAGATCACGTGGTTATTGGCCTTTCTTCAAGAGCTGGGTAATTAATGTCGCTACGCCTATTCCCCTGTTATTGTGACAACAAGTCTGCAACCTACATTGCCACAAATCCAGTATTTCATGAACGAACCAAACACATAGAAATTGATTGCCACTTCGTACGAGATGCAGTCAAGATTGGAAAAATCACCACTCCACACATCAGTACTGATCTACAGCTTGCAGATGCCTTCACAAAAGCATTACCAAAGAAACGCCTGTCATGGATTGTATCTAAGTTGGGCACGACTGATAAACTATGCTCCAACTGAGGGGGAGTGTTAGTAATTATGAGACGTTCCTTAGTATAACCCAGTAAGGGGCAGTTCTGTATTTTTCCATTCCGTGTACTCTCTAGGGTCTCTATGGTTTTCCTATATAAGGAGCCCTAAACCTATTGGAATAAACATAGAATAGTATTCCCCTCTACAATAATGAAGCAAGAAGTTCAAGGGCATAAATGATATTTCATAACATAAGAGGGGCACAAGTGATAAAATCCTTAATTTGTTTGGTAAATAAGTCATCGAGCTGCATTGTATGTGTCCTTATGGATCGACGTCGTACTTGTTATTATACGGTAATTATATAAATGTAAATGTATACAATGCCCATAATCACTTAATTAACACATTTAAAATCGTGAAACCTCTCTTATCAACCCCCCCCCCCCCACCCTCTCACCATCTCCTCTCCATAGGTCGTCCCCTCCCTTTATCTCATCTCCTTCGTCATTGTGGTTCTCCTTCTTGTAGAAGGATTCATAGTACATGCCTTTTGTATGCGTAGAGAAGAAAACAGACTTCATGAAAAGATGTTTACATCAAGGAGAAGAAGGGTATCCTCGAGGATCTCCCTAAAGAGTGTGTACCCTCATTCATTTATGTATAGTTGAGTAATACTTTTCAAATCGTGTCTTGCGTCAGTTTTGGAGGGACTACGGGGATTTCATAGAAACATGACCATAGCTACTCATCTCTATGCCATTGATCAGCCACAAATCTTGCCTAGGACTCTTTTGGGGAGCATGTCGTTCATTGTCGTGAACTCCCAGGTTTTAAATATAGACATGATTTTGTCAGAGATGTCCTCTATGATGTTCTCAAGAAGGCTAGGGTTGCGTCAAGAAAGAAGCACCTGTGAATATTTTTGTCTGATCCACACGAGGGGAGATCTACACTGAGACCAGCAGATGTTTTATTTTTGGTTGGGATGGAGGAAAACATGCATGTGTTGATTTAACTGGAGTGTCTCCGTTAGTTGGTCTGATAAAAAGTGATTTTATTGTGGGATACGCTGCATAGAAAGCTGCTCAGCCAAGTTGCTAAACATGAGAAGGCTTGTATTGACAATCAATATACCTTCATCCCTTTCGGATTTCATACCTTTGGGTTTTTGGCGTCTGAAGCTGTAGAGCTCCTAAGAGGGTCCAGAAAATTATGCATAGCAATGTTATGGTTCCCAGGTCTATAGATGTTGTGTTCCGAAGAATTGGATTTGTCATCCAAAAGGGGATGGACGGCGCAGCTTGTTGCCCGTCTTCCAACAATTTCGTTGTAATTTGTTTTTTAAAATTTAAGAGGAGAAAACAAATCAACTCTGGTAACTTGACTTCCCTTTGGTATGATCCTATTAATGGTACTAGGCCCCTGCGAGAAACTTTTCCGGAGGTTTTTGAGCTTGTTCGGAGGAAAAAGGCATCAGTCAAAGATGGTCTCAAAGCTGGAAGGCTAGGTTCAAGTGGTTCAAGAACCTCAAAAATAAACTACCCTTGCGTATACTAACTCATGCCACTAAAATAAAAAAATACTAGATGCAGTTTATGACTCCTTGGTAGATGACACCAATGGATGTACAAAATTCCCATCCAGCTCCTCTAACGGGGTTCGTTTGGTTGCAGGGTTGGGCAGGGTTGGGTTGGGCAGGGGTACCCCTGTGAATAGTAAACTGTGAGGAGGATTGGGCCGTTTGGTTGGAGGGGTAATCCGGGTTGGCCAACCCAACCCTGCCCAACCCTGCAACCAGACGAACCCAAAAGAAGATTGCAGAATACATATAACAAATTATGTTTTATGATTAAAGCGCAATAATTTTCTTCCAAAGATCAAGCAGAAGGAGAGTAGTTCCCTGCACAAGACGGACAACAAAGTGAATTCGGATACAAAGAAATTTTGATTTTGAACTGAAAACATGATTCAATTAAATAGTCCCCAAAAGCTTACATAATTACCAAAATATTCTTTCATTGATACAGAAATATCTGAAAAGTAAAAACGGAAGAGGAACAGCCATTTGATATTGCCAATCCCCTCTTCACCTGGAAGGGAAAACTTGAGCTTCCCCCAACAACATTACAAGACGAGTATGAACATCATAAGTGCTAACATATTCCAGTGCTGCAATGATACATTGGATTTCATTCTGCTGCTATCTCCTCAATGCTCCTTGCGCCCTCCAGTTGCATCTCCGCCAGGGTCGACAGGTCGGTCCTGGCATCTTTCTCCTCTTCTGTTATTGCATCTGCCTTTGCTGCCTCTCCGGAATCATCGTGGGCACTTTCACCAACATCACCTGTGGATGAAGATTCATGGGAAGCCGCCTCTGACCCTCCTGCTGTGTCGATCGCGGTTGTCGGTCTTCTCCTTTGGCTCTGTCACAGGGTCCACAGGGGTGGCACTACCATCATCACCCGATTCTGGGAGTTTATCATCCACCAGAGCCTCACTGGTGTCCGTGGAATTCTGACCACCCTCTACGATCACGCTGGTAGTTCCACTCTCCGATGGCATATTGTCAGATACCATTTCAAGAACTGTAGTTGAAATATTTCGTGAAAAGTGTACTGTATCATTTGGCACAATTTCAAAGGTCGAATTTTCCAATGCGAATTTTTCATCCCCATTTACCGTATGGTTTGATACAGTTTCCAGACTTGAATTGAATGGCTGCTCAATTTTCTCACTCAACTCGGGTACTGTTGAATTTAAAAGAGAACCATCTGCGAGATTAGGGTCCTCTGCATGATGTGTCTCACTAAAAGAGGTGTTATTAGATAGAGGGGCATCATGTTCCTTCTGCATAGAACTAGAATCATCCACCTTCTGAGCATCATCACCGGACTCATCCGCCTTATGAGACTCATCTTCGCCACTAATTTCATCACCATTAACCTCTAGACCAAGCTTAAGCTCCTCGTACCATCCCCCACATCATTGTTTTCCTCTTCCGATTCCGGACAACAGCACTGGATGCATCATCACCTTTGTATTGCTCTTCTCTTGCTTCTTGGGTGCTTTTCTCGTCTTCTTCATCAGTGTCGGTGCTTCCTAACAATGCTTTTTCTTCCATTTTCATTTCATTTTCTTCATCATCCTCTACTTCCTCATCTTGCCGCCCTTCTTCCCCTTTCTCTCTATCATTCTCGTCCGTATCATCATCTTCAGAACCTCTACTTTCTTCCTCGTCACCTTCCTTCTTCTCTTCATGTTCCTCTTCCTCCACATCTTCAATTTCTTTATCCTCTCTGTTATCATTCCCAGCATCAGTAACAACGTGAACATCAGGAAGTTCCTTCCTGCCTAATCTGAAGATCATGGGATTGCTCTCTGAGTGTATAGAAGTGAGATTTTTCTAGTCCCTTCTTGTCATGGGAATGCTTCACCTGATAAAGGAGCCAAACACACACTGCAACCAGCACACAAATCTGAAGAGCATGCTTCAATCTGAGTACTTTGGATCTTTGATGCCGGCTGGAAGAGTGCTTAAACATGGTTGATGTCCTTGTCGACTGACTAATCACGAACTCCTTGGTGAGAAGAAAATGAAGGCCTCCTACAATAAGCTTCCACTAATGAAATTGGTGAATGCTTACCTGGAAAAACATATGCATAAACTGTTCAGAAGCATGAAACATAAAATATTAGATTTAGTAACATAAAAAATGATCCGCATTATACATCAAGTAACAAAAAATACGGTCAAATAATATCAATATATACACAGATACCATTTATGTGATCCAGAAATAAGCAGGTGAAGAAGAAAACATATTGCTGAGCATCAAGAACAAGATAGAAAGGAAAATCGCAGAACACATTACGATCAAAGCATCAATGAACCTGAATCACTTAGCCCCCTAGAATACTGATGCAACAATCTGACACGATTCTTGCGGAATACGACAATCCAGTACCTCAATCAGTGCCCTCACCTCAAAGTACGTGAGTACTAGAGCCACAGAGATAAAAGAAAGGAGAACTAAAGAAGAACCCATCTGAGTTTTCTGTTTCATCACAATCGAGAGGAAATATTTACCAAATTCTAAGAGTTACATTTATGGTAAGGAGAACCAATTAAGGAATGTCAATCAGCATAATCATCTTTCCTAATTCATCCCTTAATTTAATAAATAATTATATAGATCAAAAATATTAACCGCTAGTGACAAAATACAGATCAAACCCAAACCTGCTCTCAAGCCCAACTCGGCCCCATAATCCAGAACTCTATAGGAATCAGAGTTGACCAATATTCTTTAGCTTTGCTATCTATTTTACTGAGGGGAATAAATAACCGTAACCCGTGAATAAAGCCATGTAATTGGCAAATTTCATTAAACGTGTTGGAAGTAAATTCTGCAACTATCCTACCTCAACGGACGCAAATAAGATGTAATTAAAGGAAAATAACATCTTCAAATGGAAATAAACTCTAAATTGATCTTGAACAGTGGCCGGAAACAGTTTTGGGATAGAAGTAAAATACTAAAGAAACGAAGTGACCTGAAACGATAAGCAGTAGCCATATTTAAACCAGTTGATTTTAGAGGCAACTCCAGAATAAGTCTAAAATGTAGCGGTTAAAAAATAGAGTGAGATCGGATAATACCTAACGCGAATGAAACTGGGAACTAGAAAATTATTGAGTTCCTGTTATCAATCAGATAAACCGTATCACCCACAAGATGGATAAAAACCAAAGAGTTAATAGATAATCAGAAAATTAATTCATGGCTAACAAGCAACAGTCAGTCTTTATCCACCAATCCAGTTGCTGAGTAGCAAATCCACAATCAAGAAAGAAAAAGGAGCAAAAATAGGAAGATAGCACTCTTTACCCACAGCCGTCGCGAGGACGACAGATTCAGATCCCGTGGTGGCGGGAGGTTCAGATCGCGTGTATGATCGTCGGAAGCGGTGGCTAATTTGTAGCGGATTCGGCGGTGGGGCGGGCTGGGAGATGGAGGGTGGGAAGCGGCGTTGTAAAGGAGCAGTGGAGGCGGCGCTGTAGAGTTGAGGTAACGGTGGCGGCGTGAAGAGGTGGCGGTGTTGTTGGTGATGGCGACGCGGAGTGGTGGCAGAGTTGTGGGTGGGGGCGCCGGAAGGAGGCGGTGTCGGTGAGGGTAGAGGAAGGGGGCGGCGACGCTGCGGGGTGGAGGAAGGCGGCGGTGGTCCTCACGGGAGGGAGGGGAGAGAGGGTGGGGAGAGTGAGATCAGAGATGTGGGAAAAGGAACATTTCCATTTGTTCACTTACATTTTTCAATCCCAAAACAGACCATTATAAATGCCCTTCACCAACGACCACATAAAAAGGAATAATTACACAAAAATCCCCGAAGTATACACCCGATTTCTTTCCCATACCTGAACTTTAAAAATGAATAATGTCATGTATTACCTATTAATTCGGTAGTAACGTAGTTTTCTGTTAACATAAATGAGATAACATCGTTATCTTTTTTCATTTGTAAGAACCGAAAGGCTTTGGTATAACAGAAGTACGATGTCTAATCAATGAACATTCTCAATTCCTCCCTCATCATCTGTTGTGGTGTTGTCCCTGCTATAGATGTAGGAGCCGCTCGATTTTGATCGAGCAGTTCACATGATTTTACATGGTGCGGGCCCACAAAAAGTGCAAAATCGTGTGAACCTCTCGATGACATGCGTGCAGCAGAGTCTGCTGCATTCCCTCCTGCAGCAGACGATCCTCTCGCCAACCGCCTCGGCCTAGTCTTCAACCAGTAGCCCCACCTCTACAACATCTTCAACATGTTCCTCCTCATAGAGTTCCAAGACAACTATGGCTTCAAGGACAAGATCTCCATTAAAATGTGCCGCATCCTTGGCTCTGCAAGCTGCTAGACCCACTTCTCATGTCCCATCGCCAGGTTGTTCAATGGAATGCACCCTTTCTTTTTGTTTAGTGGCATGTGGTCACCTCCAAGGTGTTGAAGTCCTTTTTGTGCCACCGAGAATTTGTAGAGGACGAGAGGATTGTTCAAGAAATTTCATTGAAATTCGATTTTAACATGGGTTGGATATCTAAACTCCCCTCTATGTTGATTTCCCGGATTTCGATTGAGATGTGTCTAAATATCGATGGTATTTCGACATATCGACCCATTTTGATCGAAGTGCGTGGTTTTCTATATAAAATTTCTCAAATTTCGACGGATATCGGTGAAATTTCATCGATACCTATATGTCAATGATATTATCCATATGAGCTTGATTTTACTACTTATTTATCTAATCCCAATAATAAAATACATAATGATTTATATATTTTACTTATGGATAGGGACGCTGCCCCCCGCCTTGCAGGGGGAGCACATGGACCTCATCTAGTTGGGTCTAGTGCGACAAGGGTTGTGCATATGACGATTCTTCAAGTTGGGGAGCTTCACCCCCTTTGGGTTTTAGAAATGAGGATGAAACAACTCTTTAGCTTCTAGATGTCTGATATAGCTTGTTCGTTTTATTCTGTTTGTCATTTATTTTCGTAAATAGATGCATTGTTATTTTAAGTCAGTAACTAATTTTGTAACTCACTAGAACTTTATTCACATCAGTTATTTCTATGAATGGAATATTGTCTCATTAATCATTATCTACGATTTTAATCAAATGCTCATATATTTTTTTATGAATAAAAAGACATATTCTAAGTGTTGTTAACTTAGTTATTTCGATTTCATTTCCAATATCTATTAGTTAGCTCAATGATATGTCCGATATGATTGATATGTATGATATGAGGTGTATGGATGAGAGATATGTGTGATATAAGTGTGCATTTGTATGTTATTGTTGTTTTAAGAACTTGGATGATACCCGTTTCCAATATGTATCATCCAAGAATCATCATAAATAGTGATATGGTCGATATGAACGTTGTGTGTGATATAAGGGGCGTAGATGAACGTCACGAATGATATATGTGTATTTGTAAGTTATGTATTGTTGAAATAACTTGGAAGATATTAATTTACTAAAATGACCAAAAAATATCTTTTATAGCTATTTTCGATATTTCCACCGAAATGGTCGAAATTTAACCAAAATTCCAGTTGAGGGGAGGGACGACCGAAACGAAATCGGGATTTCAAACCTTGGTAAGGAGGTGCTTGAGGTCTTGAGGGAGAGGATATAGAGAAAGAATGGGAGAAAGAAGGAGAAGGGTGGTGTGTGGGACGAAGCGCCATGTTGTAGAGAATTGCTGGAAAGAAATGAATGTGAAGAGGTTCTAGGTGGTTGATCTCACACCTGTTTATGCGAGTACTCTACGTCATCAAAGAAAGTGAGATCAAGGAGACGTTTATGTGTAGATTGTAACTGCTATGTAGGAACGTATGATATAACTTTAGTTCTATTTGAATGTATTATTTCGTATGACATTTATGTATATGTGATTTTCTGAGTGTACATGTTATTATTATGATTAGAATATTTTTTATCATGATACGAATTTTTTTTTATTTGATGTTTTGTTTGTTTGGGCTTTACTTATTCCTTGTATTCATATCTTCACATGTGAGATACTTAAACGATGATACAACCATCGTATTCTCTGCCTTGATCTCCAACCATCTCCATGGATATTATCTTCCCCGGCCCATGTCGACATTGTGTCGCCTCTCTCAATAGTTTATATTTTATACATGGCTTTCTGCATGTTGATAAATATACGATTCATCTACTTTATATAGAGATCTTAGCAAGATACATTCATTAATTCATTACATAACCCCTCTAAAATAGATATAATTAACTCTTCTAATAAGGTAGGAAATTAGGGTTAATTATGACGTATTAGATAACCCTAATAATCGGCTAACTTGTGGTTATTATTTATGTACAAAAACTAACTATTTTGAATTAAATCTTTTTCATTTATATTCTTTAAATCATTTACTAACTTGACATAAAGAATCGCAAAATTAATAGAAAACAAAAAAGGATCTGACCTTATATATATTGTGCATACTTTATTTTATTTATATATTTCACCATTTTCCTAATTTCTTAATATCCATAAAATTAGATTGATATTGTATATATTATATACATTTTAAATCCTTATTGATAAAAAATTAAAAATACAAAAAATGCAAATAAAAAATTGAGGGAATAATTGTGAAATTATTATCTATACAAAAATTGTATTTCGTACAGATGACCTCTTTTGTTATACAAAAATTGTGTTTTGTATAGATGACCTCTTTTGTTTCTAGGTTCTTCATGGAAGTTGTAGATCTCATAGAGACCAACAACTTTCATGTTAATCATTTTTAATATGACCTTTTCTTTTACTTTTATTTCTTATTTTCTTCTTTGGTCAACACCTTTGTCAAACTTGCCTGCCACCAGGCACTCGCGCATTGGGTCAACTCACTCACTAGGTCAAGCCCGTCCTTGACCCAATCCATCTCTTTAGTCCTTTAGCATCCTTAACCCATGTCGCTAGATCAAGCATGATCTAATGGCTCGGGTCATTTCTGCCTAAATCCTTTGCCTCTCATATGTGTCGCACGTACTTCGACACAGCTCCATCTGGGACCGCCCATTCTCGATCGATCCAACGACCACTAGGTTGTCTTTCTTCTTGGATCTTCCTCCCCTCACCGTTATACACCGCGTCGATGACTTTTCATCCATTTAGTCCAATCGTTCCATGCATCGCCTCCATGTTAGACCACCACTAGCCGACACCACATTCAACCTTCTTCCTTGTGTAACCTCCATCATTCAATTCTCTCGCATGCAGTCATCATTGGAGCACTCGTAAAACCCTGGCCTCATCAATCCCCTCTCCTCTATAAAACCCACTCCTTCCCACCAAGCTCCAATCATCCACTATCTCCACGAGCTTCGCCTAAGACCTCTGCACCTCACCGTGACTGGCTAAGGCTACCAGATCATCTCTGCATATGCCAATCTCTCTCGGTGGAGTATAAAAGGGAGATATGCATGTCATCTCTGCATGGATCATAGTAAACATACTTGCTAGAATGAGATTAATAAGCTATGCTATATGAGTCACCATTGATTTCTTCTAATATCGCATCTCTAGCAGAATAGTGTATACAAGGATGAGTTCGATGGAAAATCTTGTCATTCCTCGGGAAATTTTCCAAGTAAACATATACCGTATGCCAATCCGGGCTCGTAATAATTGAAAACTTATTACAGTTCAAATACATTCAACTTGGTATGCTAGTTAAGAAAGATTTAAAATATCTGAAGATTTAAAAGATTTGAATAATGCGGTTTTTAAGAAAAGAAGTTTATTTTTCATGGAATTACATTATTTGAGAGAGTTAAGCATACATCACAATCTTGATGTAATGCACATATAGAAAAATATGTTGGACAACATTTTGGATATGTTCAATCTCATCGGCTCTCCCAAGGAACAATAAAGACATGTAAAGACCTACACCAACTTGGAGTTCATCCACACTTGCATGCGATAACTAAGGAAAACTGTGAATATGAATTGCCTAAAACAAATTTTGTCAATACAAATAAGCAGTAATGCCTCATTTTATTTTTGAAGGACATTGTCATCCCAGATGACTTCTGTTTGAACATATCAAGATGTGTGAATGAGAGTTAGAACAAGATAAGTGGTCCAAAAAGTCATGACTGTAACATGCATATGCAGGTTTCTTCCATCTAGCCATTCATAATCTTTTGCCACAAGCAGTTATTATGTCCATTATGGATTTGGGAATGTTCTTTAAAGATATTTGTGCCAAAACACTTTATATGAAGCTTATGGAGAGATGGAGTGAGAAAATTGTGGAAATACTATGCAAGTTTAAATGATTTTCCCCAGTATTTTCCGATGTGATGGTGCATTTGATCATACATTTGGTAGAGGAAGCAATATAAGTGGGACTCGTTCAATTTTGCTAGTGGTACCCTATTGAGAGATTCCTTAAAATACTTAAGAACTATGTAGTGAACCACTAAAGGCTAGAGGGACCAATTGTTGAGGGGTATTTAGTCTGAAGAATGCATTACTTTTTTGACCCATGTATTTGGATAGTGAGGATAATGCTTCTAGAGTCTTGAAAGATATGGTGTTCCTAACGGTGGATTTGATGATGATCACCTCTCGATCTTTGAGATCTAAGGTCGATCCTTTAACGAGATTGTTCTACTATCGATAGAAGAAATAGATAGAAAGTTGGCACAATTGTATGTTTTGAAATAATTTCTCGAAATTTATCTATTGTACAATGAATAGAGACGCATATATAATGAGATAAGAAGGACAAATGAGCTCGGGTTCATTGATTGGTTTGTAAGAAGAGTAGAGAAAATGAAGATTGTGCATGATCCACGTTGGATTGTAATTTTTGAAGTTGTTGGTAAGGAGATTGATTAACTATGCGCATAGGCATAGTGGATATATTATAAATGGGTACATATTGAAGAAGTACTAAGACACTAACAATAGGAAGGCAAATGCTTTATCTAGTGTGTTTGTAAAGAGTAACCAATCGTCGAGATGTGATGTTATTAAGGCTGAATCAATGAGATCACTGGGATGAACTTTCAACATGACCGACATTTGGTATTATTTAGGTGATTTCTATTATATCTTCAAGGACACTGGATATAAGTTGGATCCTAACCATGAGTACATAAGCCTCAATAAGAGTAGAATCATTCCTAGAAATATAGAACCATTTGTGTTAGCGTGCCAAGAAAATTAGGTCTTCTACATTGCAAATAATGCAAATTTAGGGTAGATAATCCCAATAAGGTTACTCCTCGAGAATATCGTGAACACGTTGAAAGTGAAGAATATGGGATAATAAAGTTCATGCTTATCAAGAATGATAATTAACATTGCTACATTATCTTGTTATAGAAATATCTTGTTCATTGTTCACATTTCCATTTTTTTATAGAAATATCTTGTTCCATGCTCACATTTTCATTTTGTTGTTAAGTACATATGCCGGTATCTGAAATTATCCTGTTCAATGTACTAAATGCAGAAGTTCATACACGGTTTTCCTGACGGAATGAGAAGGAGGAAGCTGACCTCAAGGCCCATCGACGGGGGAATGGCGACACACTTCAGCATTTGGATCTTGATGTGGAGGAGGCTCACGTAGAGGGATCCATGGACATATCTCAAACTCCTACAGAGATTAGGGCCACCGCTTCAGGTATAAAATTGAGATGTCATTATTCTCTAGCACCTGAATTGATGTAAGTCGTAATGATTAACAAATACCTGACACAAAGGAAGGGGTTCTGCTAAATGCATTCAACTGAGCAAGTTGAGGTCAGGTGAGAGACTTAGGGTGGAAGTGACTAGAGTGGGTCAGGCTAGGGGAGAGCATGTAAGGTCTTTCTCTAGTCGACTTGGGATGGCATTGAGGATTAATGTCCCCGTTCATATGAGAGACTTAAGAAAGGCCACCCATCCCTTGAAGGAGGCGATTATAGCTGATATGAAGGTATGAAAAAATGCTTAAATTACACAAATGAAATTGTTTGACTAATTTTACCTACAAAGACTATTTTTGACTAGGGTGAGAATGTTGAGATCAAGAAAGGGATCTTGCAGTGTACAGTGAAAATTCATCAACATATCTTTGTGAGTGGGAAGAAGGTTATTACTTGTCTCATAGATCTCATGTTTGTTTGGGATTATAAATTTCATTCTTATTGATTGACTCCTAATGATTATAACATTTCAATAGCTTCTCAACTATGGAGGAAGCGAAGTTGAATCCACCCTCCGACTGGCATCCTATAGCAGACGAGGATGCCATCTCTTATTGGGGAAGCGGAGAACTTCAAGTACTAGTATTTAGTGTGATTAAGACGTAGCTTAAGTGTGATTAAGAGGCAAGTTATATAGATTACTTAATTATTTCTTCTCAGAGAGCACATCTGAGAAGAATAACACCACCACGAATAAGGCTCCTCATCCTACCCACACTTTGGTAGGACAAACATAGATCAGATGAAACACAAACATGTAAGATTGGTTGTCTTCTACTAGTTTCATGTATAAGCAATGCAATATTACTGATTCATCTACTCTTGTTGGCTATGATAGGAGATGGATTGAGTAGAGTCCGTATGTGATTGAGATGACACGAATGATGAAAGATAAAGACGACAATATGATCTTCATTCACGAGAATCATTCCGAGACACACGTAAGTAAGACTTGTCATTGAATTTAAAAATAAAAAATGTGATCTGATAAGTAAACTTTGCATATGTAGGGCTGCTTGGTCGAGATCATGAGGATGTCGCAACCACCATCGGAGCAAATCCCTCTAGACCTTGCAGCTTTGGGAGAGGAGGCATTTCATCACATTTTTCCTCCTTCATCTCAGCATTCTGGTCCAGTGCTACTTGGTAGTTCGTTTGCTACCAAGTCCACAAGTTCATACGGTTGTTGCTGCATCGCAGAAGGAGGCCGACCACATCAGGCAAGAGGCGAGGGACATGCAGTGCGGTCTTCATGCACATGTCTTACAAGAGGGAAGACCAATTGCGAGACTCCCTCATGTTTAGCACATAAATGATTCAAGAGATGAAATAGCTACTTGTGGAGCTGACTGGGAGGGGTTTGCAGTTCATCTTCTATTCTTCTACGTCGTGACCGTGACGATGACCCTCCCTCGACTAGTGATGCCCCTCTATACCCTTAGTATGTGCATGCCAAACCAATGTATCGAATGAACTTGTAAATTGTTTGTGTTTGTGTTGTTAGTCAAGGACGCAAGTTTGAACAACTTTCTTCTCATTTATTGCATACGAATTTTGATGTGCAGCATTTCTATTTGTATTTGTTGCAGCATATATACATTTAATGAGATGTTCGATCGTCGATTGTGTTCATGATTGGATTTTTTTGGTGTGTAGCATGTATCTTTTTCTTTGAACAGGGGCATCTGTTGTAAGCTGCAACAGTTACTATTTTTTTAAGTCACAGGTTTGCGCGGTTGGTTGTCTGTCACGAGTACGATTATGTAATACAAGCGGCGGACGAAGGGTCCACCACTAGTATTATGTAATACTTGCGGCGTCGTTTACCCCACTGCAATATTGTAGACCAGGCCTCAACTTTTGAAGAGTACTTGCGGTTGGTTTCCTTTTACGACGGCTGATTACTGTGACGGACCTTTGAGAGCTGCTTCAAATATTTGACGCTAGTATTCTCAACCTCATTTTACGGCCGATACTTAATAGTTGCGGTGAAACCCGACTGCCGCAACTATCTATATTTCAAGTAGTGAAAATATCAAGAACAAAATAGTAGGCTAAAACATGGCACTATCAAAGTGTTAATGAAGGTGGACTACATTAAAGATGTAAAACACATTATTACATGAACAATTGAAATGAGACGGTTATCGTGTTTCCACAGCTACAACTATGATAAAGAGAATCAGTTAGTGGATGTTCATTAGTTTAGTCAAGAAACGTAATCATCGAGCATCTCTCATAATTTGCCTTTGAAAGAGTCCACAGTTATGCCAATCAATAAGACTAACAAATGGCTAAAAGACTGGGGTCAATAACTAAATAAGACTAACAAATGTTAACTTATAATAACGGATCCCTTTATAAATTCATGTTGCACATATATATCCAAATATTTATCTCTACATCATTTCCTCAAACACAATGCATCTCAAATGGTTAAGAGATGAACAACAAATGAAAACGTTTTTCATTCCAAATAAACAAAATCATAAATTCTTATGATATATAATTGAGTTCGATTTTTAAAACTTCTTTTTATCCATAAACCCTAATAATTTTTGATTTGATGGAAATAAAAGCTATACGCGATACCTTGTGGTATTTTATTTTAGGATGACATGCTATATTCCTTTTATATTCCACCAATCCAAAATCATGCCATTTAGCATTTGAGTTTTGCATATTTCCAAAAAGAAAAGATATTTCAATCAAGAAAGGATTATCATACACATACACTTGTAATTGGATGTGTCTTTCTTGAGTTCTGGAAGGTCGCTCCCTTTTTTATAATAAATACTAACACTTTAGTACGTTTTTGTAATAAACACTAACAATTTAGTAGCATTGTTATAGTTTGTATTATAAATGTACATAATAAATAAAAAAGTATACATTATAATATATAAAAATAAATATTTTTTATCATTTACTAAATACAAACATCAAAACTGTACATTATATATAATACAAAATTGTGTACATATTCTCCTAAATTGTTGTTTTTTTACAAAAAAGTGAGGGTGCTGAGCAACTTCTTCGGGCTTTTATTTCAATGAATTAATTCACAAATGAAAATGTAGTTATTGCAACCCAAAGAAGCATCAAATAAAAAGTTTTATTCAATTCTCAAGCAAAAATAAAGAAGAGAAAATTTAGCAAGGGAATTTGTTATTTAATTTACATGTATAGCTAACAGGATTGAACTCAGGGAGGCTACAAAAATCCTGAGAGATATTCTATTCAATGAAAAATCAATGAAAGAATGAAGGAATTTCTAAGCACACTATACTTGGTTGGTGTATTTTCTTTTGGATTTTACTTTTTTTATGGAATTTTAATTTTATATTTTTTATTTGGTTTTCCAATTTTTATTTTTTTATTTTTTGAATTTTTTTAATTTTTAAAATAATGAGAAAATTAAATAAAATCTAAAGCAACCACTTAACCTCTCTTTTTGTATTGTTAAATTATGTCAAAAATAACAAAAAAGTAAAATAAAAAATATTTTTGGTTTTGAAATATTTTTTTATGTTTTTGTAATGTTTCCATATTTTTTACAATTTTTGAATCTTTTAAATAAATCTAAAATAGGGAATTAAGGAAATAGAAAATAAAATGAATGTTTTTGGAATTTTAAAATAACAAATAATGTAAAAAATGAGTGAAATATATACAAAATGAAACATAATTTTTATATTTTCCATAAAATCCATTTTATGATTTTTTGGATTTTTGAATTTTTATTAATTTTTAATGTTTTTAGAGTTTTGTGATTTTTAAGGTTTTTATGAAGAATTAAAATGCCAAAATTGGCCAGAAATTAAAATAAATTAAAAACAACAAAAATGAATTTTATTTATGATTTTTGAAAAAAAATATAATTTTTATTGATTTCTTAAGGCAAATAATATATTTTTATTAGGTTTTTGAATTTTTAATAAATAGTAAAAATGGTGAAAAATGTAATATGCAATTTATGTATGCAAGAACAAATTAACTTGATGCTATATGAATTTTTGTGGGTTTTAAGGTATTTTAACACTTTTATTTGATTTTTAATAGGAAAATTAAATGCAGACGAACATGGACTTGAATGTAAATAATTAAAGCTTGCAGACTGAATAATAATAAAATAAAATAAGCAGGTAAAATATGCAAATTTCCCAACAAACATGTGTATGGGCACATGCGCCCTGTTGGATTGGACTAGAATGTAATTAAAATAATCTCAATCTCCAATTAATAACAGAAATGATATTGTGATTTTATTGAAAATAACCCAACAAATCATGTGCCAAGCACGCGATGTAGTTCAAACAGAACTAAAATGCAAATAATTTAAAATGTCGGATATAAAATACAACTATTCAAATATAGACAAACTGACATGTTTCCTTGCAGAGTCTTATTTAAAAAATAAAATAAAGACAAGGATCAAAGTTGCAAATGTACCCTTAAATGACGTGGAGGTTTTGGTAGCTCAGATGCTTTACAACTCTGATCAGACAGTGATGGATGAAGCGTGCTTGAAGGGTCATGATCAGATCTGGATCTTCAATCCACGGTCAACTTTTGGGGCTTTATCGATGGTCCAAATTTGAACAGGGCTCTGCATTCTTGATCGTACAGCTACAAGAGGGCATGGATGAATTAGGAAGCAGTGGCTCCTCCTTAAACTTGGATTGCGTGGATCTCCCTCGATTCAGCACGGATCCATGTGAAATTAGTCTCAGATTGAAGCTACTTAGATTCCACATCTAGCGTACACCTTGGATCAACGCGAAACCACCAGGTGGTTAATCTGGAAGATGATGAAATATACTGCTACAGGAACTTGCTCCAACATTGAATATTGTGTTGTACGTGAGATCAGGATCTCCTTATACCTGCAATGGGAAGCTCATGCTCGGAGGAAGCCTCAAACCAAGAATTAGGTCAAAAACTTATGGAATAGGGGGTGAATGGAGATCTCCAGTGAAAGGTGGTCGGAATGGAGACCGGGCTCATGATCTAGAGTGATCTGGACATGGGCAGACGATGGAAGAGGTGGAGAAAGGTGGTGTTAACATGTTGCTCGAGTCAGGAGTTATCTATATTGATCGGAATACCTCTGATCATGCAGATTGAAGGTTGGAGATAATTATCCGATCTACATGATTAAGATTAAATCTAAGTTAACACAAAGGTCGAAAAGATGATAGAGCACCTACGTTACCTACAGAATGGAAGAAAGGGAGAAATCGCCTCGATCTGCGATAGGCGGCAGAGTGGCGGAACCACATAGTGGATGTCTCCAGCGAGGTACTGGATCATGGTAGTTGGCACTCCTCTTACGCTCCTGATTGGAGGATGACTCTCTGTCACTGGAGGTGATCCCCCTGTCGCTCAATCTCAGGTGAAAACGAGGCCTAAGTCGGATCAACCCTCACCAGAGGTGGATGGGTGAAATTTATAGGGTGAAGTTCAGTGGATTTTGAAATTCAAAATAGGCGCAGATCATTGAGTGATAGATGGAGATGAAGGGTTGGCGAGTGAGAGGAATGATCGGGCGTAGAGAATGGACAAGGGATCGAGAGGAGTTATGGATCAGAGGTGCGTGGGAAATTAGATGAAGTAGCGACAGATGCGAGGTTAACGGAAGGGGAGGCACAAACCAACCAGTTGACATGAATCAATAGACCAGGGATTGGCTAATCAAAGTGCGCCTAGGATACGGACAAAATAGGGATAACGACAAAATAAGGAGAAATAGTTAATTAAATCAATAAAAAATCAAAAATGAATTTTTAAAAATAAATAATGTAATATAAAATTGTTAATAATAAATTAAAGTTAATTTTGGTGATTTTAATTAATTAAATAATGTATATACAAGGGTTAAAATAAATACAAGGTGTTATTTACAGGTATGTATACCTATATATACAGTATTTGGATTTTTATTAATTATTTATATACATATATAAAATTTAATATTTTATTTATTTACAATATTATACAAGGGTTTTAATGATATTTTTATTTGATTTTTAAGTATTATTAAATTAGGTAAATTAAATAGGTATAAGTACAATATATACATGGTGATACATATACAATATATAGCTGATTTTATTTTTGTTGATTTTTTATTTTGTGATTTTTATTTGTATTTTATATGAGTTAAATACAATATTTGTAAGTAGTTAGAAAATACAGTATTTACAAATATGCACAAAATAAATTAGTAATTAAATAATATGCATAGTATACATAGGTCAATTATACAATAATACCCCAATTGACCACATTTCACGCCTTAACTCAGAATTTTATGAAATCACCTCCATTCTAAAGATAATTTAATTTGGAGCACAATGAATGCGAGGTTGATGAATTTGGAGTCTTAGTGAAGCAGATATTGAGCTTGAAAGCTTGTACTTTGTGGCTTTTGCAAAATGATGTTATATACATAATATATACATATTTTAATTACAATTATTTTTACTATTTACAAACAAATTTTATGCATAATTTTTCAGAATAAATAATTTTTATTTACAAAAGATTTAGTAATGAATAAATAAAGAGTGTGTAACATAGCCAATGATGTACAAGTGATGAATATACATGTGACAAGTGAATTTTCTGGATTTTTTTTGTAATTAGGCCTTATCTCCCCCTACTTTCTTCCTTGTCAATCAAGTCAGGTGTTGACCTTCTCTCGTGGCATGATTCAACCTGTATCTATTGCATATATATAATCCTTTATTTTCTTTATTTTTCCTTTATTTTTGTATTTATTAATTTTAGGGATTTTTACCCCGCAAACCCTATAAACTTTTTAAATTACCTCGTCGACTGTGTAAATTACCCCCAAGAACCCCCTCATGCTTCAAACAGATTACCCGAAGGGTTCATGGGGTAAGACTTGGCAAGTGTATGGGGTCGAGGGGGGAATTAGATTATTTCAAAGGTCATGGAGGTAATTGGTAAACTTTATAGGGTCTGCCGGGTAAAAATCCCTTAATTTTAAGTTAAAATAGTGATTAATTTACAAAATTTACATAATAATTAGAGTTAGGAAAAGAATGAAATTAGTGATATTTATATGTATTTTATAACGGATTTTAAGCTAAAATAAATGAATAAGGATGACGAAATGCATATTTATCATCCCCCTATGCTTTACCTTTGCCAGTCCCATGACAAACACTTATTTAAAAGAATAAGTGAATAAAATAAAAAGGAAATAATAAAGGAAAAATAAAGAACTTAGAATAATATTGATTATTAACCTTCTCTTCATAAATTGTAGTATAGAGCTCGGTCAGACCTTTGGATTATTAGTGTGGCGCAACCTTAATGGGAAATGGATTTAATACCTAACATCACTCAAGTTCCACAAGACTCCTATTCAAGTCATCTCTACAGTCAAGTCAGAACAAGTCTACATACACAAATTCTTATGACTATGAATCTTTACTTGTACGGTGTAAGTAACATATAGCTCCCTGCCTCAGAAATGGTAAAGAAACAACCTCCCTCGGTAAGGTAACTAGTCTCCCGATCTAGCAACTCTTTCCTAGAGTAGCGAGGATATTCCCTTCTAAGTTCAAGTGCAACCAGATCAAGTAGAAGAGATGGAGAAAAAATGGACAGTATCTAGTGTAGCTACCTATCCTTGGATGTTTGACTAGTGTAGCCAAGTCACCCAGCTGAAAACTCACAATAATTTGACTTTGAAGCTCATCCTTGATTATTGACTATACACTCCGACATGCATTTTATTTTCAATCAGGCGTGCCCACTTTTTTGGAGTTTTTGCAAATTTTTTAATATATACAAGGGTGCAGCATGTATAAGGAGTTTTTCTTCTGAGTCGGTAGACTATCCCTCTTTTGAAGCATTATTACAAACTCACAACATCTTGTCTTTAGACTTCAATGCTACTAGACCAGGTTGAGATGCACTACCCTCCCTAGAGGAAGATGGATGTTTCCAGTAGTTGTTACACACCCGTTATGTACTACCTAAGCCAAAGGATTCTTCCCCCTCACCACCTCATCCATGAAAAGCTACGTGTAGAGTGCTTGTCCAAGTTAAGCCACGGTCTAGAAGAATCATGTGTGTGTTGTTAAATATTCTACTTAGACTAATCAAGATGATATGCGAACATAGTCTTGTGGACTCAAAGAATTAAGTCTCTAGAACCCGAAAAGTCTCAACTCTAGTTCTTATAAGGTTCCTTTGAAATTAAGTGGGTTAAGGTCATAACCAATCTCCACTCTTCAATTTTATTTCAGAATAGTTAAATGTCAATACTATTCTAAAAAATGCACATGAAAATGCAACAAATATATCCAAAAGACACATATTTTTAAAGAAAGGAAAAAGGAAAATCTTTTTGAAAAATTTTCAAAGGATTTTGCAATTTTTTATGGATTTTAAGCATTTTTTAAGAAAAAGGGTTAGTAAATATATACAAATATATACAAGGATTATATGAATTTTATACAAAATTTTACAGAGGATTTTATATACAAGATTTAGATACAAGTTTCTTTATAAAAGAATAAAGAATTTATAGGAGGGAAGATGATTAAAGTTTTCAACAAATGTGGATTTTATGAATATATACATTTCATAATTTGTATCCCTCGTGAGAAGATAATTTTAAAAATATTATGTAGAAAACACATCTTTTATAACCATTTTAATTAATAGAAGTACGAGTTATGGCTAAAGTATATAAACATTATATGCGACACCCCCTATACTTAGCTCGAACTATGTCCTCATAGTGATCAAAGAGCTACAAAGGAAGACATAACTCGTCCTAAGTATAGAAAAGCAAAAAGAATTATATACAACAACAACTCAAAGAATAGACAGAAATAATAGAAGTCAGTGATCCCCCTATACTTAGGATCAAGTAATCCTAGGTATTGAAGACTGTACAAACGTGGAAAACTGAGGAAAATAATAAACAAACTCAACGGCTCGACTCGTCCTCTCCTATACTAAGGGTAAAATTTCTCTAATTATAGAAAAAATATCAACAAGTTGAAGGACAAGCGAGGAATCAGAATAATGAAAAGAAAATAAAAACATAAAAAGCTGGTATGAACAACATCACTCCTATTATACTTAGGGTAAGGGATCCCTAAGTATAAGCAACAACAAGAGTGACGAAACATGATGAACATGAACAACTCAAATCATTTACCTTCCCTATACTTAGAATAAAGTACATCCTAAGTATAACACACACATAAAGAAAAGAGGTGAACGATCAAAACGGAAGAAGAAGGAATGAAATGAAATGATATATACATGAGATAATGAACTCATGTATCAGAAACAAAAGATGTTAAGAAATCATCGTCTGATACTACATATATAGAATCAACCACGGATAGGGTGTATCATGATCTAAATATGGGTTCAGCAACTGTCCATTCACAACAAATGGTTATGCGTCAGATGACAATCCAGATATGGCAATACTACCATTGTCACGCATAGCTCTCACAATAAATGATCCTGACCATTTGCTTTTCAATTTGTCTGGAAATAACTTCAACTTAGCATCAAACAACCATACTTTTTGATCAAGTGAGAAAGTCTTCCTTCTAATGTGTCTAGCATGACAATGCTTGACTTTCTCCTTATACATGAGTGAGTTGTCATATGCGAAATCTCGGAATTCCAACAATCTATTCAAATCCAACTTCCTACTCTTTCATGTTTTCTCATAATCAAGATTGCATACACGGAGTGCCCAGAAAGATTTGTGAATTAATTCTACTAGCAGGTGGTAAGGCTTTCCATACACCAATCTGTAGGGAGATATACCCAATGGAGACTTGTACGTCGTCCGATAAGCCCATGGAACTGAGTCAAACATCTAGGACCAGTTATTCCTATCCGGATGTACAAGATTTTGCATTGTAATCTTGATCTCCCTATTTGAAATCTCAGTCAAGACATTGGTCTGTGGGTGGTAAGGAGACGCTACTCTGTGCTCAATGGCGTACTCCTTCACAAGCTTCTTGACATCTCTATTAATGAAATGACTTCCCCCATCTGAAATAAGTATCTTGAAAATCCCGAACAACGCAATAATATTGTCCTTGAGAAAGGAACATACAGTATAACTATCAACAGCTTAGGTGGGGTTAGCCTCCACCCATCTACTAACATAATCCATAGCAAGCAGGATGTTCTGATATACTTGACTAATAGGAAATGGGCCCATAAAGTCTACGCCTAGGCATTAAAAACATCCGAAATCTATATATATATATATATATCTCAGGGGCTTGGTATCTTTGGAATCAATGGTCCCTCCCATCTTCTGACAGTCAGTACAACCTCGAACATACTCTGTAGCATCTTTAAATAATGTTGGCCATCATAGGACGCTCTGTAAAATCTTAGCTGTCTTGTCCAATAGATTCTAATTTGTGACAATGCTTAAGTATGCTTGTGTATTTCTCCTGAAGAATTCACCTTCTCCATATGCAATCTGCACCCTCACAGAATAGGTACGAATCCTCTCATTGGTAAAAATGTATCTCAAACAGAAATCTGTCTACCTTGTACTTCGATCAATCTTGTGAAACTTTCTTAGAGACAAGATAGTTCATAATATCAACATACCATGGGATTGAGTCCACTAACAAAATGGTCTCATATGGAAAGGTCTGGGAAATAAGGATCATGCTCTGTTCATAAGTTTTTGCATCTGTAATAAGAGAAAGGTGATTTGCCACAATGTTTTCACTCCAGGTTTATCTCGAATCTCCTAACAAAATCCTGGAGAAGAAGGATCCATCTAATAAGGCGTGGTTTGGCATCCTTCTTTTCCTATAAGTATCGTATGGCAATGTGATCCATGTGCACAATAACATATGAACCAAGGAGGCAAGATCTGAACTTCTCTAATCCAAACACAACTGCTGACATCACCTTCTTTGTAACTGTGTAATTTCGTTGCACCTCATCCAAATTCTTGCTAGCATAGTTTATAGTAAATGGTACCCCATCCCATTTCTGCCCTAAAACAGATACAACTGCAAAATCTGACGTGTCCATCATGATCTCGAAGGGGAGAGACCAATCAGGTGACTGTAGGACATGAGCACTAGTAACCATGTCTTTCATCTAATGAAATGCAGGGAGGACTTTCTCATCAACAACAAACTCACTCTCCTTGCATAGAAGCTTATTCAAAGTTCTGGCGATCTTGTTTAAGTCCTTAATGAATTGCTTATAGAATCCAATGTGTCCCAGGAATGCCCTCAGTTGCTTTAAATTCTACGGTGGCTCTAGCTTGGATATCACATCGATCTTAGCCAAATCAACCTTCATATCATGTTTGGAGATGAGGTGGCCCATTCCAATCCCATTAGCTACCATAAAGTGACTCTTCTCCGACGAGAGCGCTGGGTTTATCTCACAACAATGTTGAAGGACTCGATCTAAATGAGCAAGACATGTGTCAAAACTATCTCCATAGACCGAGAAATCATCCATGAAGACCTCTATAAAATTACCCACCATGTCGGTAAAAATGACCAACATACACCTTTGGAATGTAGCTTGATGCGTTACATAATCCAAAGGGCATCCGTCTAACGGTGTAGGTGACATATGGACAAGTGAAAGTGATTTCCTCCTGATCCTGAGGAACTATAGCAACCTGGTTATACCCCGAGTACCCATCCAAGAAATAAAAAAACTGTTTCCCTGCAAACCTCTCAATAATCTGATCAATAAAGTGCAATGGAAAGTGATCCTTCTTGGTAATTGAGTTCAAGCGTCGGTAATCTACGCAGATACGCCATGGAGTAGGTACACAGGTCAGAATCTCCTCATCACGGTCATTCTTTACGATAGTAATTCTAGATTTCTTTGGGACCACATGTAAAGGACTGGCATGCTTAGAATCCAAAATGGGATAAATAAAGCCAGCATCACACCATTTCCTGATCTCTTTCATGACAATCTCCCTTAGATCTGGATTGAGATGGCACTGACACTCACGAGATGATTTACATTCATCCTCTAAGTAGATATGATGTGAGCACAAAGCTGGACTAATCCCATGGAGATCCAAAATATTCCATCCAATGGCCTTACGGTTTATCTCAAGAACCTCTAACATACGATATTCTTGTTCATTGGTCAACTGCGAGCTAAGGATGACCAGAAACATTTGGGGGACCTGCAAGAGAAAGCATACTTCAACGTTGATGGTAAAACCTTGAGCTCAGACATGGTCTTAATCAGCTCCGTGACGACCTCTATAACTGCACCGGTAGAAGGTATATGATTTGTACTCTGTGTACTATCCACCATGTCTATTATCAGCTCAGTAAATAAAACTTTAGAAAGATCTACAATGAATGATATCTACTCAGAAAGTAATGGTTCATCGGGATATTCAGAATTCTCCAAAATCTCATCAACAAACAACTCAGATATCTTAGCAATAATCTCATAAAGGTGTCTCTCATCTGTGTATATCTCAGAAAATTAAGCAAGTGGCTTAGATATCTCAGCAGGAGGTATATCAACACTCATCTCAGAATGATGTGTCAAAGGAATATTAGAAGCTACCTCTAATATCTCAGATTGATCCTCAGAAATTAGCTCAAACTGTCCATCAATAAATGACTCATTAGGATCAACAAGGGAACAAATGTCGTCTGTGCTTTCCAAGAGGTCCTTCTGGGAAAGGAACTCTTGGGTATCTAAGTGAAAAGATATCTCTCCCTAAACTCAGCAAGAAAATCATCGTTCTCAAGATCTGGTGTAACTGTTTGTCTCTCATCTGTTGTTGCTGGTGGTAGTGAAGGCCTAGGATTGGTGATAGTCTCAATTTTCACCTTATTACTCGAAGAGAAAAAGATGATCTCTCCAGTATTGTAATCAACTACCGCTTCGATCATTTGAAGGAATAGTTGGCCTAGTATGATTGGGGTATGGAGTAACTGTACAGGTGTGTCCATATCCATGACAACAGTATCAATAGGGAATTTCATTCCCTTCATCGTTACAATAACATCCTCTGAAATGCCCCTCGGCCTCTTGATAGATCTATCATCAAACTGAAGGATCATCATGGTCAATCTAAGAGGTCCTAACCCAAACTCAGTGAGTATAGAGGATGGCATGAGATTAATGGAGAAACCGTTATCGATAAGAGTGCTACCAAATTCTTGATAAAAAATATGGCAACGGATGTGAGGAGCTTCCTTGTCTTTCTTTTTGGGCAGGAGCTTGCTGATGGCATGTATTATGACCATGGTCAACATGTGCTTTTATGTCTTCTTTCGTCTATTCTACTTGTTCCGATGCTTTTGAGTACATGCTTCTTTCATTCTCTTTTTCACAGTAGGCATGTACTCCATGGCCTTTAGGTGTGGCATCTCTAAAAAGATGGCCTGTAAAATCTCAATCACTCTAGGATCAGATAAGGTTGTTTTTAATTTTTACATTTTCTTTATTTTCTTC
Source organism: Ottelia alismoides (assembly GCA_037367405.1). Taxonomy (NCBI): domain Eukaryota; kingdom Viridiplantae; phylum Streptophyta; class Magnoliopsida; order Alismatales; family Hydrocharitaceae; genus Ottelia; species Ottelia alismoides. The sequence goes on along the minus strand of JAZKJV010008038.1, from coordinate 296,702 downwards.
GAGGCAGAAGTAAATGGCACAGAATCAGAGAAAACATTCAAATGTTCATTTCGCTTATTCAAAATAGAATCCTCATGTACAATAGGACAACCAGAATCAGTCTGTACAGTGTTTTCCAAAACAAGGGAAGGAAAAACAAAATCTAAAACATGATGGGATGCTGCTGCTGGTGAAGAAGAAGAATCCACGACTGGCGTGTCCTCCCTCTCTACTGACTGTGGACTACATCTAACTGATGAAGGTGGTGGTGGGTGTGACGATGAAGATGGTGAAACTCCATACTCAGGTGCTGCTACACTGGGTGTCGACAATGATGGTGAAGAAGATGATGTGGAAAGTGAAGCTCTTTCAGTGGATTGATCTCCCAATCCCAACAACTATGGAAGCGGTTGTAATCTCTTACTGCTTTTGAGATGAATGGCGTCAAATAAACATGTAAAATGAACGACCATACCTGTCTCAGGTGTGGATGGATCATGGCCTACCTACTCCTTGTGTCAGAAGTTATTGGAATTGGCTTCGATCTGTGATGGGATCAGTGTCTTTGTGGTGTTTAGGTCATCAAGCCTCTGAGTAAGATCATTCATGTTCTTCATCAGCAATGCCAACTGGTCAAGTGCTGAATTCACCAAAGGTGACTCGGGATGCTCAATGATGGGTTGTCACTGAGACTGGTAATGAGGAGGCTGTTGGTATCCATATTAGTGGTAATGAGGAGGAGGAGGAAAATATACAGACTGCTTCTGATAGCAAGGCTGTGAAAAGTATGCAGACTGCATTTGTTGTTGGCCATGTCTCTAGTTCTGGAAGTGGTGTAGAGACTAGTACTGAGGTTGGAATTGCAGGTGGTGGTACTGCTATGGTCTGCCTCATTGAAACTGGTGGGCAGGTCTCTGACCTTGCTGGGAACCCAACTGGACTTGCCCTGATAGACGGGGCTGGTTGTGCTCTTGGTCGAATCAGATAACATTCACCTTTCGAATGATAGGTAGAGGTGGAGAGTGCTGCTCAGGAATGTATGGGCCTTCTTGCTAGTACGGGACAATCTGTTGTGAATGCTGCAGGATCTGATCAGGGGTTTGCACATAATAACATGCTAAACTGTGTATGGTCCTCCAGTACTCTGCAGGGTGGAAGGGGAAGAAGCCTGCTCCCGTGAAGAAGTGTTGGTTGTTGCACTCGTGCTCTGACATGCGATGATCTTACTCACAAGAAATTCCAGATGCTTCATTATTTCATCCAGCTTATCCAGGTTCTTTGTCCTCTGTTCGATCACTTGGAGCTTCTCAAGCTCCTTGGATCGTTTCTCTATTATATCTACTTTAGATAGGTGATTTCCAATGATGGTCAGAACGAAACTTTCCACCCTATCCACTTCATGTGATTCCATCATGTTGACAGCCTTGTAGGGTGTTGTAGTAGTTGAAGAAGGCACGAGATGTTTTTGGAATGCACGTGAAAAAGAAAGAGCTGCGGAGCTCTCTGCTATCTCCTAAAAAATCTGGTATAGGATATCCTCGTTCTTGTTAAAGTGACTACCCCCACAAGCGACATCTACCAGCTTCTGATTCTCATGACTCAAACTCCCAAAGAAATTTTGCACTAGGCTTGTCTTTGAAATATCGTGATGGGGGCACTTCTCTGTTAAATCTTTAAATCTTTCCCACGTCTCATGAATAGGCTCAAGGGATATCTAAGAGAAGTTTGCTATCAATGATCGCATTTGGTTGAGGCATCTAAGTGGGTAATATTTTCTTAGAAAAGCAGACCTCGACTTTTCCCATGTAGTGACAACTTTTCCTAAATGATTTACCTAACAAAGGGCCTTGTCCATCATGTTGAAAGGAAATGGCATCATCTTCATTACCTCTAACGGGATGTTAGGGTAATGGATCGTACTGCAGATGCAATCAAATTGTTGGAGGTGTACATAAGGTTCTTCATTAATGTGTCCGTGGAATATGGGGAGTAATGGTAAAGTAGTGGGCTTAAGCTTGAAATGCCAATGAATCATAGGAATTCGGATCCATGTATTTGCATGTCCTGCTCGTGGATTATAGGATTCTTTAAGTGAGAGCTTAGCTACTGGTTCTACAGGCTCTTCTCCCCGATCTCGTCCTTGGTTTCTATCCTCCTCTCTCCTGTCTTGCTTCAGTTTGTGAATCATATCTCTCAATGTAGCATGAAAGTCAGCATGTTTTGTTAAATGATCCTAAATGGACTGAATGGAGGCTAACATTGTAGTGTTGATCTCATTTTGTTCATCCATAGAACCTTTTCCCTTAGGTGGCATCAAGTGCACTATTTCGGCTTCTGCAAGTGTAACTGCACTGGATTAGTCTTCAAGAATGAGGGAGTCCAAAATGATAGTTTAAGTTTAGAGTCAATCTTGAACAGTGGATTGATGGATGAGGTGAAAGGTGAAGTGGAGAAAGAGGTATACTCGGGAAGTGAGTCTTCCCGAGTAGAAGAAGACCGGTTTGGAGTGTAAAATGAGTCCACAAAGTTCAAACTAGAAATGCTCCGAACCGACATCTTCGATATGAAGAGGCGAGATGCGAGAACACGAAAGTCAAACAAGAAGAGAATGAGTAGAAGGTGCGAAGGGTGCGGAAGGATCTCTAATACTAGCAATCAAACACAATACAAATCCCCTATTCACAAACTCAACACAAATGAAGACCACAAGAGTTCGGTCTTTTATCTTTTTAATTTTAGTTGGTGATAAATACAATCTTTAAAAGAGTTAGTGACCTGTTAGGTGCTTGTATTTCACTAATACTGGTACGAATTCTTACGACTAGTTGCATCCACTTTCAGCCAGTATGGGTGCTAGTACGAACCGTAAAAATGGCTATCCATTACTTAAGGATAGAACCTTACATAGTGTCCTTTAAACCACCTACTCTGCTAAGAAAATACGGACTATTTACCAACTACCTACATTCCCTCACTGAAAAGTAGCTAATCGTTTTTATGGAATCAATAACCTAAATGAAAATACGGGCCTCCCTCTATCTTAGTGTTCATATCTCACTCACTCTGCAAGTAAATTCAAATAATGAGGGGGTTACTCTCTCCAAAATAATAATGATTGTCCTTACGTTTAGTTTTATGGCCGAGTTTTCTTTAGCAGTCCCAGTTTTACAAAGTTATCACTTTTTTTGGATTTTTTTTAATAAATTGCCTACCAAGTTTCCAATTTCCTTTTTATATTATGTGAGTAAAAACAAGGAAGGAATTCGAAAATGCCAATGCGCGATGAAATTTAATGATGCATAAGAGGGTAAGAGATGCGTACCTTGTCACTAGCACTCTACTTGCAGGGCGATCCATGCATAATTAAATACAAAAAATAAACTAACTTAAATAATGCACGTGAACCATTCTAGCAGTAATTTCTATTAGTGGACAAGAATCAATTAATTTGACTAAGTCCAAATTATGCTCCACTTTATAGGTGCGGAAATTCTTGTTTAGAGCTTTGGACCTAATTAATTTCCAGGCTCAAGCAAGTTAATAAAGCAGATCACTAATGGCTCAAGTACATAACACCACATGAAACAAAGAAATAAAGGCATGAAAAGCAAAATCGGTGAGGTCTCCCAAGTGCACCGGCACTTGGTGAAACATACCCCACACACAAGGTATACAATGTCCTTTTACAAGAGTTTGAATGAATAAAGGAAATGCTAAAATCTATCTATGTCAAATGCTCCAAATGATAGTCTCCTCCAAATCTTCTTCTCCTCCTCTTATGCTCTCCTATGGCTTGATGGAGAATCAAGCCACCTCTGCTTCGCTTGGGTGCGTCGGTGCTCCTAAGAATGTCACCCTTGCTTGTTGGGCCCTCGCAAGAAAGAGGAAATAAAAGAAAGCATTAGAGACATAATTTTTTAAATATGAGAAATAATAATGGAAATATATATAGTGAATATAAACAATGAAATGAATGTAAGAAACTATAGACAAAACAAGAAAAAGAAAATCAAATATTAACAACCAAGGATAATAGCCCAGAAGAGACACCTAACTACCCTCTCCATGACTCCCTGACAATGATGCCATTTTATCGAGCAACTTCTTCGGGCTTTTATTTCAATGACTTAATTCACAAATGAAAATGCAGTCGTTGCAACCCAAAGAAGCATCAAACAAAAAAATTTATTCAATTCTTAAGCCAAAATAAAGAAGAGAAAATGTAGCAAGAGAATTTACTATTTAATTTACATGTATAGCTAATAGGATCAAACTCAAGGAGGCTACAAAAATCCCGAGGGTAAGTCTATGCAATGAAAAATTAATGAAAGAATGAAGGAATTTCTATGCACACTATGCTTGGTTGTTGTATTTTCTTTTGGATTTTGTATTTTTTATGGAATTTTAATTATATATTTTTTATTTGGTTTTTTATTTTTATTATTATGCGAAAGATTTTTTATATTTTTAAAACAATGAGAGAAATAAAAAATGTAAAGTAGCCACTTAACCTCTCTTTTTCTATTTTTTATTAAGTAAAAATAGACAGAAATTTTAAAAAATATTTTTTTTAGATAATTTTTTATGTTTTATAATTTTTCCATATTTTCCTACAATTTTTAAGAATTTAAATAAATCTAAAACTGGGAATTAAGTAAACAAAATATTAGAATGAATGTTTTTGGAATTTTAAAATAAAAAATAATATCAAACATGGTTGGGCACGTACTGCACCTCTCATACAGTCCGCTCCTGCAAAATCCTTATATGAGGGCTCTTTAATAGCGGTTCAACTTATATATGCTTAACACACTTAGAATGAAAGATATTTTTATATTTTTCAGAAAGCTATTTTATGATTTTTTGGATTTTTAAATAAATTTCTAGAATTTTTAGTGTTTTTAAGAGTTTTGTGATTTTTATATTTTTTATAAAGAATTTAAATGCCAAAATTGGTTAGAAATTCAAAGAATTCAGAACCAACAAACAAGATTTTTTTTATTTTTTTTGGAATAATATTTATATTTTTTTATTTATTTCTTAATACAAAAGGATATTTTTATTAGGTAATCAATTTTAATAAGTAGTAAAATTGATTAAAATGCATTATGTATTTTATGTATGTAAGAACAAATTAACAAGATATATTAATTTTTGTGGGATTTTTAAAGTTATTTAACAACTTTTATTTGATTTTATAATAGGAAAATTAAATACATCCAAACAAGGATTTGAATGTAAATAATTAAAGCTTGCATATTGAATAATAACAAAATAAAAATAACAAGGTGAAATATGCAAATTTCCCAACAAGACACGCGCACATGTGCCCCACTTGATTAGACTAGAATGCAATTGAAATAATCTCAAGGTCCAATCAATAACATAAAAGATATTGTACTTTTATTGCAAATAACCCAATAAATCACGTGTCAAGCATGCGTTGCAGTTCAAACATGACTGAAATGAAAAATGATTTAAAATGCAAGATATAAAATGTAATTATTGAAATAAAGACTAAAAGATACGTGTCCTCGCATGGACTTATTTAAAAATAAAATAAAGATAAGGGGCAAAGGTGAAAATGCACACTTAAATGATGTGGAGGAGTTGGCGGCTTAGATGCTCTACAACACTGGTCGGATGGATATGGATGAAGCCTACTTGAAGAGTCATGATAAATCTGGATCTTTGATGAATCTCGGATTCACCACTCTAAGTCTCATTAATTAAGCTCAAGTCCCTCAAAATCAACTGCATTTCTGCATTTATTTCACATAATTAGCATTTATGCATGATTTCATAAGAATTGCATTTTAGCATTAATTTCTGCATAAAATAAGAAGCCAAAAATCCAAGCCAAAAATGACATGTAAATAGTCTAACTTCCCGGATTTTTAACTCCTTCATGCTAACACCGCATAACCCAAAACCACCTCCACTGTGTACATATCACTAACAAGAATAAATAAAAAATACAAAAAAATAATTAACCCAGTTAAGTGGACCAAAAACTCAAACCCTAGTTTCAAGATTTTCGGACTAAAAGCCCCATATCTTCCCCATCCAGTGTCCGATTTGATCCTACTAACTTTTGAACTAATGCACATTCAATTACCTTGAAAACAAGACCAAGTTCAAGTGAATCGGAGCTCGCATGTGAAAGTTGGGATTTGGACCTATTTTGTACATTGTATTTTAGCGATTTTCTGACCTGTATTTCATGTATATATTTTCTTAATTTATAAAAATCCAAAAAAATTAGATTAAGATGTCTTTTATTTATCTTTGATTTTTCCATATTTTTTCAGATTTTTTATCTTGTTTAAAAATGACAAAAAAATACAAAACCCAAAAATCAAGGTATTCTATGTACATGGGATACCCCAAAAATTCACTATTTACATTTGACCGAATTTGGCTTTGATGTCTTCATGAAGGTTGTAGATCTCGTCGAGACGAGCATTTTTTGTGAAGGAACTTTTTCGATCCGAGGTCATTTGTCATTTTTTATTGATTTTACAAAGGTTTTTATTCTCGAATTTTCTGGTGCTGACACGTGGCCGCCCCAGAGGCCGCCACGGGTCAGCCATTTTTCGCATATTTTTCATATCATTTTTATAAAAAAAATTTAAAGTGCCCGCACGTGCGTCGCACGTGCCTCCCAGGCACGTGCTCCGCACGTGCGCCCCCTTGCTTTGCCCCAGTGCGCCACGTGGCCCATTCTGGGCCGTCCGATCTCGGCCGATCGGACGGCCCTTGACCATCGTCCTCCTGCGCCCTTTGACCGCTCCACCCCCTCCGCACCTTCCGCAACCACCGCGACGCCCAACGACCCTCGGGTTCTTCTCCGTTATCCCCACGCCGCCCCGCTAATCTTGCTAACCATATCGCCGACCCCCTTCTATCTCGCACCTGTCGATCGTCCTCTCTCCCTTATTTAAACCGCCCGCACGCCTCCTCCATGCCGCATCCGCCGTTGGCCTCCACGAAGGGCGGTGGTGACAGCCCGCGCCTTCCTTCTCCGGCGAGATCCGGCCGCGCCTCCACGGCCGTCGCAGCCCGCAGCCCTGTTCTGCTCTGCCCTAGCTCCGAGTTCTCGTCGAGCCGACTACCAACGCCATTCTCAACCTCCAGCAGCTTCGTCTCCTCCACCACCTGCTTCAACAACGACGATTACTCCACCGACCATCTTCTTCATCTCCAGCTACTCGCGCTTCAACGACGTTATCGCCTTCCGCCAACGCTACTCCAGCTACAGTCATCGTCATCGACATCATCTTCTCCGACGACTTCACCGCCTCAACACCTTCAACACCGCCAGCTCCTTCATCGACAGCCGCCTTGGCCGGAGGGCGCCCCTCGTGAGCCACTGCAGTGCGACCTTGATGCCACCGCTCCATGGCGCCAGAAGCTCTAGGAGCCTCACCGGAGAGGCCCTCTTCCACGCCACAGGGCCTGCTCCACCGCGTCAACTGCCACGCCAGGCCGGGACCCTCACCCACGCCACCAGGCCTCTCCGCTAGCACCACCAGCACCGCCGGGCGGTAGGCCCGAGACCCTCCCCGCGTGCGAGGCACGTTACGGGAGGGAACGACTTCAACTGCATGTCACGCCCAGGTCACGTGCTTCGCACGTGACCGTGGTTAATTTGCAGACACCCCCCCGGGTGTTCTCTATAATTGCGCAAGAGCCCCCGCCTCCAGAGGGCACGTACCGCGCACGTGCCCCTCTGGAATTTTTGCAGAGACACCCCCTTTTGTTTAGGTAATTACGCGTATGCCCCCCACTGCATTTCTTTATTCATTATATTTGCATATGTACCCCTGTGTTCCCCATTACTTTTAGACCTCTATTTTATATCATTTTATTTATTTAAAAATAGCACTGTGTTCATCATATAATTCTCTACGTTTTGACATATGTGGGTATTTTTGTGATTGACGGTTAATTAATAATTATTTATTCTGTGAAAGTTCACATACTTTACCCAATTTGTGCTCTAAAATTCATATTTAATTTACCGTTGCTCTAAAAATCTCCGAAAAATCACAGACTGTAGAGATTATTTTGATTAATATGGTGCCCAAAAAGATTTGCATTTACTTGCATTATTTGCCCTGTAAAAATCATTTTGCATATTTCATTGTTTAATTTTTAATAGGTATTAAACCCCACATTTTCGAGGTTTAGAATTTTTCTGAGATCCATCACCTAGTGATAGATCTTAGATAATTTTATCTCTTGAAAATAAGTAGGTTTAATATTTATCATAATTAAATATTGAAAATCATTCTGTTTGCATTTAAAAATTCATAAAAAATTCATATTGCATCCAAAAATTCCAAAAAAATTACAGTTCATTCATTTCATCATCATTTGCATTGTGACCAAGTTTCATATTTTTCGGACATCGTTTGATTGAAATTTATATTTTAGTCCCTAAAGTAGGCTAAATTTGCATTTTGCATCCCTTTATTGCATTGAAAATTCCAAAAAAAGACCGCCTTGAAAACCGAACATGAAATTGGATAGACACAACTATAGGTTGTTCCTTTGCCTCCTTGTGATCGACCTTGGGACTTGTTCAAGTAAAATAAACATAAAAACCACCGAATTAAAATTGATCAAAAATTTGTGGTTATTTCTTGATTGTTTCCGATCACCGCCTACAACGAACGACATTAATTGTTTTCACTCACAAAGCTAAAAACAACTTCCTTAACTCGGCGTTTACGGACCCGTCAGATGGCTCCGTTGCCGGGGAGGCAAACGACTTAGATTTTTGTTTTGAAAATTTTTGTTCGGTTTTCCAAATTCAGGTAGTCTGACCCCCGAATTTTTCATTGTAAATCCCAACATTTTTCCAGCATTTATTTGCTTATTTTATTATTTTTTGAGTCACTCTCTTACATCTTCTCTCTCATTTTTCTTGCGAGGTACCCGACGCACGTGGAGCGGTTTTTCAAGATACCGACGCATCTTCACCGACATCCGAAGAAGCCGCAATTAATTTAAGATCGAGTCGAGTCGTGAGAGAGCGTAGAGTCTAGGTTTTTAATTTCTGCAAATTTTAATTTCTGCTCATTTATAGCGGTGTCCGTTTGGGCTCTCGCCTATGTAAAAAGACTCTAAACTCTATTTGTGGTGTGTCGTGGCTTGTTTCACTCTCCGATGAGGGTGGGGCCCGACTTGAGTGGCGATTAGGATAGACCTGCACATACGGCTCTCAGAGCAATTTTATTTTTTGATTGTGCTCATAGGATCTTAAGCCACACTTCACATTAATCAAGACGCATATAGATCGTTCAACTTAACCAAATTTAACTCAATTCTTCCCCGCTAATAGAACTTTCTGCTTAGGTGCGACTTTTCATCGGCTTGCATTCATTTAGAGTAATTTTTAAAATTTTGTTTAGCATCCCACATGAAGATTGCGAGGATTCACTGTAAGTCTTCTAACTGAGCATTCATCATAGTTTTCCGCGTGCATCGGCTTTTCCCGACTTTCTCCCTCTTGTTTTATCACATAAATCTAAAGGAAATTGGGACTAGACAGTAGACGTGTATTTATGCTCATCTAAATTCTTCAGTGATCACCTAATTAAAATCGGGACTGCTAAATATAACCGATTTCAAAATAACCCATAAAATCAAGAATTTCTGTGGGAGAGCAACCCCGACCTTGGATGATTTTATTTTTCTGAGTGAGCGAGAGACGACACTTAAGGATAGAGCCCAAATCTGAAATCTCAGCTCGCTAAATTTTTGCCAAGATTGAATTATCACCAAACTAAAATTAAAAAGATAATAGTCGATCACTTACGGCTTCATTGTGTGAGTTGGTGAACCCAGGGTTTGAATTGTGTTTGCATTGGTGTGCGTGAACCGAGTTCAAGATCAATAGCCGCACATTTGATTTCTCTTGACTATCCCGTGCAATCATCTCTCCTCTTTTCTTGATAATGGAACTCTTGTCCAAAAATTTTCGCAGATCCAACCCCCCATCCCTTTCAAAATGACCGAACACCCATCAGAGCTATACTATGAAAATGAATTTGTTTCGGTTAGGCCCAAATCAACTAAATCCTCTTCTTTCAATAATCCTCCAACATTTGCAGGAGGCTTTCACCCGCAGATAAATTCGACATTCTCATTGAATCTCTATTCGAACCATCCAACCACAAATGACCACCTACCATCTTGGACTGAACCGCCTTATTCTCAATTTCTCGCCAATAAAACTTTTCAAGATCAAAATCTCTTCAAATCTCATGACTGGCAGAGAAACCAAACTCAGATGGAAAGACATGCACTGAATAATCATCGGCATTGGATTGACCATGATAGACCCCTCGTCAGACATGATACTCATACAGAGGACTGGACTGACCTCCTAGAAACACATAAACCCTGTATGTTGATTCCACAATATCAAGGTCTGACCAATCAACTATACATGTCTGAACCATATGAGCATCCTCCTTCCATTATTTTTGAGGAGAAATTTTCAGAAAATAATGATCATATTTCGGATATTCCAAGAAACTCTCCTCTCAGCACAAAGGGAAAAATGGAAGATGAAATTATCGAACATACACCTACTGCTCCCATAATTAATCATGAACCAAATCTTGAGGAGGATATTTCGAGGATAAATAAGAGATTCATCTCAATAGAGGAGAGATTTCAAAAATTTACCGATCGATTCATCGCATTCTATGGTGGCGCGGACAGTAAAATGAATGAGGAAATAACTGGATCTGAGATTGAAAATTCTGAGGATATTCAGGGACCTAGGGACAATTCTGAAAATGACTATGTAGTTGATCCTCACCCTGAACACCAGAGCCCCTTTTCATCTGAAGAACACCCCACACCCCCACGCCACCCAAAAAATACCAAAAAAATGGAAATATTTGAAAATCACAAAAAAATTTGAAAATTCAGAAAATTTCATAAAAATTGAAACTGAAGACGATCTGAGGAATTTGGATCCGACTGTACGGGAAGCACTGAAAAAATGCTTGATGTTTGAACTTCCCTTTATACAGGCCATTGAACACTTCCCCGACCTTAAAAGATTTATAACAGATAAATTAATGAACAAAAAGTCGGGCAGGATACAAACAAAGACTGAAAGACATATCTTATCAATGGCCTCCTCCTTGGTGTTGAGGAGAAAAACCAAGAGCCGCATAGTGAAGCGGTTGCCCAGATTTGACTGCGAAATCAAAGACATAATTTTCACCCATGCTCGGATTGATGACGATTCACCGATTAATATCCTCCCGACCTCTGTCTTTCACGAACTCCAACTCGGACCGATTCGGAAGATACGAGAGATTATTCAATTGGCGGACCGATCAATAAAGCGACCGAGAGGAATTATTTCTGTCATCATAAAATTCCAAGGTGCTCCGCTCAAGGTAGAATTCACGATCGTTGATATTGAGCATCAAGGAGAATTCACCCAGTCTCCAATCATTCTCGGAAAGCCATTCTTGGCATTGGCCAAGGCAAGTATCGATTGTGAGACTCGGGAAATCAATTTCACAGCATTGGAAGCACTTAAATCCGACCCTAACTTTGAGGAACCACGATCTTCTGAGGCAACCCACGAAGTCGCCGACAACCGTAACCATGAAACGGTAGAAGAGCCCTACCCCGCAGCCACACCTGAGATAGCAGTTGTTGATGAGACTATTGGTTTAGAAAATCTCCCCCCTGCTCCATTCCCAGCCGCTCTCACCATGGACAATCATGTATATGAATCATATGATCCAGAGACTTATGCATGGGCACACCCTGGGTCAACCTACTCTGACTACATAGATTACATCAACTCGACACAATAATGTGCCAACATCAAATCAATTGAGAAAGAACATGCAGAGACTCTCCCCAATATTCAAATCCCCGAGGATCTCAAAATAGACAAATCTTTCTACTACGATCCTGAGACATATGCATGGTCACACCCGGGAGCAACATTCTCTGAATATCTTGACCAAATCATCCCAAATCGAGAGTGCTCAAATATTCGAGAGACTAAGAACAAGCACGCAGACTGAGCACCGACCAAGGAAAATTCTAATGGCTATTCATCTGGATATTCGAGTGAACCGACACCTTCACGACGAAATAAAAAGAGAGCCACCTTTGACCTTTCGGAAGAGGAATCAGCGGATGATCCCTCATCAGGTCCGGAAAAGATGGTCTACATGAGTGAAGTCTGTTCGGCAGCCCTAAAGCCATATCTTCGTAAGGATCCAAAATTCAATTCTCGTTGGACAACTCCCGTTCCTAACTACTACTCATCCAAAGCTGATGCTCCTGCACTCTTCAAGTACACTGGAATTATTTCATATGAGCTGACTGAAACCGGTGCTTCTGAGTATTCATCCGAGGACAAACCGCTTGACCCCAGGAAGGAACAAATTTTGAGAAAACAATTGAAGAAACAAAAAGACCAGAATACTTGGAGTATGTCCACTTTCAAATACTATTCCTCTGAGGATAACTCTGGTGATGGATATCTTTCATCTGACTCAAACACTTCATCTATTATCCGTCATGATTTTCCTGAGGATGACACTGATTGTAGTTGGGAATCATATGCCTCATCTCCGACTCATCTCTACGATCCCCCACCATAGGCTCACAAAAAGATCAGCCGAAAACCGCCTTAATCATCGGCTACCCACCCTCCCTCCCGACCACATCAGTTCCCTTGTACAGCTTCTTCCTCTACTTAGGCCAAGGCCTAAGTATAGGGGGGGACCGATGCCATCTGTATATACTATTTCTCTCGTCACACTCCTTCTCCCGATCACTCCATCTCCATCCTTCTCTTACACTTAGGCTGATCAGATCCTAAGTATAGGGGGAACCAACACCCATCTGTATATACTCTCCTCATTACCTGACCTCTTTTCTTTTCATTTTTTTCCACTCCCTTACGCTTAGTCCGAGCTATGTCTTCCGCTTCTTGTGCTCTGAGGACACAACACTCGCTAAGTATAGGGGGGTCTGTATATATACTTTGTATATATTTTACCCATATCTCGTACTTTCGCGTAAGTCTATATGTATTTACGGGGTGGGTACTAACTTGAAAAAAACAACAACAACAAACAAGCACAAAAAAAGGGTTTTTCTACTAACATTAACCGTGCCTAAAATTTTTGAAAAAAAAAAGAAGGCTTCTTATTCCATTTTCGGCATAAAAAAATCTCTTGCATAAAATAAAACAACACAAAAAATTCAAAAAAAAAATGTGTCCGCATTGCACACACCTGCACTTCATCCAACATCACATGCATTTGCACATGTGAAAAGTCATTGGGTTCTGAACCGAGTTATGAGCCGAAACCGAGAGTGGTCTGAACTTGAACTTAATCCACTTAATTTTCAGAGGAACTTCACCGAGAAATAGGATTTTAAGAGCTTCAGGTCTTTTGACTTAATTCTTTAAGTTCCACATGACAATGTACATTGTTTGACTCTTAGTGTCTAACCTGATCTCTTCATTCTGGGTACAACTCTGGAATAGGGAATTAATTCGCACTCTCGCACTATGCACTTAGCTCAACCCAGACGGGATGTTGGAAGACGGTGTGAGTCTCTTTTCTGGTAGCATGGAAATCTAAAGACCGGACGGGTTGAAATAAAGCTTCGGAAAAGGGATGGACGGTTGGGCACAATTTTTCTAAGACCCCAAAAAATGTACGGAACAAAAAGATTCTATATCCGTAGGGGCACAACAAGATCCAAGCAGAACCACCAAAAATTCCAAATACAAAGAAGCATTACACCAAATAAAAATCCGACCAAAAAGGTCCAAGCTTCAAGAAACCTGCAGATCTTGGTGGAGACTCGGTTACACTGGCCATCTTTACAAGGAGAGGTGACTACACTGGCCACCCTCCAGTTCTTTTCTCTTTCTTCTATCTCCCTCATTCGATTGTGAACGCAGCACGACAGACCTTAGAAGGAAATACCTGACTCCCTGAGGACGAGTTACTGGAGAGGAGAGGAGCATGGTAGTCCGGCATTCTGAATGGGAAGAGCTAAAATCCTTCACACACAAGAGTTGGTGATTCAATGTTCATAGGGTATACTTTGGGAAGAGGATTGATCTAAGATGACTTCTGAGCTGAAACTGTGACAATGATGTGTAGAACTTGAGGGCTGTTGATTTTAAAATTCTAAGTCTCACAGAAGTTCTGACACATTATTAATCCAAAGGTCGAGTTTAGTTTCACTTTCACCTTCAGCTCATGGTCTAGGTATGGAACCCAGTCTCATTTCACTTCATGGCATTTCTTTTTGATGCTCAGGGACGAGCATGGTTTAAGTATAGGGGGATGATGAATCTCAGATTCACCACTCTAAGTCTCATTAATTAAGCTCAAGTCCCTCAAAATCAACTGCATTTCTGCATTTATTTCACATCATTAGCATTTATGCATGATTTCATAAGAATTGCATTTTAGCATTAATTTCTGCATAAAATAAGAAGCCAAAAATCCAAGCCAAAATGACCTGTAAATAGTCTAACTTCCCGAATTTTTAACTCCTTCATGCTAACACCGCATAACCCAAAGCCACCTCCACTGTGTACACATCACTAACAAGAATAAATAAAAAATACAAAAAAATAATTAACCCAGTTAAGTGGACCAAAAACTCAAACCCTATTTTCAGGATTTTCGGACTAAAAGCCCCATATCTTCCCCATCCAGTGTCCGATTTGATCCTACTCACTTTTGAACTAACGTACATTCAATTACATTCAAAACAAGACCAAGTTCAAGTGAATCGGAGCTCGTATGTGAAAGTTGGGTTTTGGACCTCTTTTGTACATTGTATTTTAGCGGTTTTCTGACCTGTATTTCATGTATATATGTTCTTAATTTATAAAAATCCAAAAAAATTAGATTAAGATGTATTTTATTTATCTTTGATTTTTCCATATTTTTTCAGATTTTTTATCTTGTTTAAAATTGACAAAAAAATACAAAACCCAAAAATCAAGGTAATCAATGTACATGGGATACCCCAAAAATTCACTTTTTACATTTGACCGAATTTGGCTTTGATGTCTTCATGAAAGTTGTAGATCTCATCGAGACGAGCATTCTTCGTGAAGGAACTTTTTCGATCCGAGGTCATTTGCTATTTTTTATCGATTTTACAAAGGTTTTTATTCTCGAATTTTCTGGTGCTGACACGTGGCAGCCCCAGAGGCCGCCACGGGTCAGCCATTTTTCATATATTTTACATATCATTTTTATAAAAAAATTTAAAGTGCATCGCACGTGCCTCCCAGGCACGTGCTCCGCACGTGCGCCCCCTTGCTTTGCCCCAGCGCGCCACGTGGCCCATTCTGGGCCGGCCGATCTCAGCCGATCGGACGGCCCTTGACCATCGTCCTCCTGCGCCCTATGATCGCTCCGCCCCCTCCGTACCTTCCGCAACCGTCGCGACGCCCAACGGCCCCCGGGTTCTTCTCCGTTATCCCTGCACCGCCCCGCTAATCTCGCCAACCATATCGCCGACCCCCTTCTATCTCGCACCTGCCGATCGTCCTCTCTCCCTTATTTAAACCGCTCGCACGCCTCCTCCATGCCGCATCCGCCGTTGGCCTCCACGAAGGGCGGTGGTGACAGCCCGCGCCTTCCTTCTCCAACGAGATCTGGCCGCACCTCCACGGCCGTCGCATCCCGCAGCCCTGTGCTGCTCTGCCCTAGCTCCGAGTTCTCGTCGAGCCGACTACCAACGCCATTCTCAACCTCCAGCAGTTTCGTCTCCTCCGCCACCTGCTTCGACAACGATGATTACTCCACCGACCATCTTCTTTATCTCATGCTACTCGCGCTTCAACGACGTTATCGCCTTCCGCCAACGCTACTCCAGCTACACTCATCGTCATCAACATCATCTTCTCCGACGACTTCACCGCCTCAACACCTTCAACACTGCCAGCTCCTTCATCGACAGCCGCCTTGGCCGGAGGGCGCCCCTCGCGAGCCACTGCAGCGCGGCCTTGACGCCACCGCTCCACGACGCCAGAAGCTCTAGGAGCCTCACCGGAGCGGCCCTCTTCCACGCCTCCGGGCCTGCTCCGCCGCTTCAACTGCCACGCCAGGCCGGGACCCTCACCCACGCCACCAGGCCTCTCCGCTAGCACCACCAGCACCGCCGAGCGGTAGGTCCGAGGCCCTCCCTGCGTGCGAGAAAAGTGACGGGAGGGAACGACTTCAGCTGCACGTCACGCCCAGGTTACGTGCTTCGCACGTGACCGTGGTTAATTTGCAGACACCCCCTGGGTGTTCTTTATAATTGCGCAAGAGCCCCCGCCTCCAGAGGGCACGTGCCACGCACGTGCCCCTCCGGAATTTTTGCTGAGACACCCCCTTTTGTTTAGGTAATTACGCGTATCCCCCACTGCATTTCTTTATTCATTATATTTGCATCTGTACCCCTGTGTTCCCCATTATTTTTAGACCACTATTTTATATCATCTTATTTATTTAAAAATAGCACTGTGTTCATCATATAATTCTCTACGTTTTGACGTATGTGGGTATTTTTGTGATTGATGGTTAATTAATAATTATTTATTCTGTGAAAGTTCACATACTTTGCCCAATTTGTGCTCTGAAATTCATATTTAATTCACCATTGCTCTAAAATCTCCGAAAAATCATAGACTGTAGAGATTATTTTGATTAACATGGTGCCCAAAAAGATTTGCATTTGCATGCATTATTTGCCCTGTAAAAATCATTTTGCATATTTCATTGTTTAATTTTTAATAGGTATTAAACCCCACATTTTCGAGGTTTAGAATTTTTCTGAGATCCATCACCTAGTGTAGATCTTAATAATTTTATCTCTTGAAAATAAGTAGGTTTAATATTTATCATAATTAAATATTGAAAATCATTCTGTTTGCATTTAAAAATTCATAAAAAATTCATATTGCATCCAAAAATTCCAAAAAAATTACAGTGCATTCATTTCATCATCATTTGCATTGTGACCAAGTTTCATATTTTTCGGACATCGTTTGATTGAAATTTACATTTTAGTCCCTAAAATAGGCCGAATTTGCATTTTGCATCCCTTTATTGCATTGAAAATTCCAAAAAAAGACCGCCTTGAAAACCGAACACAAAATTGGATAGACACAACTCTAGGTTGTTCCTTTGCCTCCTTGTGATCGACCTTGGGACTTTCCCAAGTAAAATAAACATAAAAACCACCGAATTAAAATTGATCAAAAATTTGTGGTTATTTCTTGACTGTTTCCGATCGCCGCCTACAACGAACGACATTAATTGTTTTCACTCACGAAGCTAAAAACAACTTCCTTAACTCGGCGTTTACGAACCCGTCAATCTTCAATCTACGATCAACTTTGGGGCATTATCGACAGTCCAGATCTGAACTGGGCTCCTCGTTCTTGATCGTGTGGCTACAAGAGGGTCGAGATGAACTGGGAAACAATGACTCCTCCTTGAAATTGGATTGTGTGGATCTCCCTCGGTTCTGCATGGATCTATGTGAAATCAGTCTCAGATCGAAGCTCCTTGGATTTTGCATCTATCGTACTCCTTGTATCTACGTGAAACCACCAAGTGGTTAAATTGGAAGCTGATGAAATATCCTGCTCCTGAAACTTGCTCTAGTAATGAATCTTGCATTGTGCGTGAGATCTAGAGCCCCTAAGACCTGCAATGGGAAGCTCATGCTCGGAGGAAGCTTCCGGCCAAGAATTAGGTCAAAAACTTACGGAATAGGGGTGAATGGAGATCTCCGACGAAAGTGGTTGGAATGGAGACTGGGCTCCTGATCTAGAGTGATCTAGAGATGGGTAGACTGTGGAAGAGGTGGAGAAAGGTGGTGTGAACATGTTGGTCGAGTCGGGAGTTGTCGATATTTATCGGAATACCTCCGATCGTGCAGATCAGAGGTTGAAGATAATTATCTGATCTATGTGATTAAGATAAATAAAAGCGAAAACAAAGGCTGAAAAGATGATAGAGCACCTAGGTTTCCTGCAAAATGGAAGCAAGAAAGAAATCGCCTCGATCTGCGATAGAAGGAAGAGTGGTAGAACCACACAGTAGATGTCTCCAGTGAGATACTGGATCACGACAATTGGCACTCCTCTTACTCTCCTGATTGGAGGATGGCTCCTCTGTCACTGGAGGTGATCCCCTATCACTCAATCTCAGGTGAAAACGAGGCCTAAGTCGGATCAACCCTCGTTGGAGGTGGCGTGGTGAAATTTATAGGGTGATGTTCAATGGATTTTGAAATTCAGGCACAGATCACGGTGTAATAGGTGGAGATGAGGGGCTGGCGAGTGAGAGGAATGATTGGGCGTAAAGAATGGAGAATGAATCGGGAGGATTTATGGATCAGAGGTGCGTGGGAAATTATGTGAAATAACGACGAACGCAAGGTTAACGGAAGAGGAGGAGCAGACCAACCAGTTGACCCGGGTTAATAAACCCAGGATTGGCTAATCAAAGTGTGCCTAAGATATGGATAAAATAGGCATAATGATAAAATAATGAGAAAAAGTTAAATAAATCTATAAAAATCGAAAATGAATTTTAAAAAATAAGTAATGTCAATAAAAAATGTCAACAAAAAATTAAAGTTAATTTTGATGGCTTTAATTAAATAAATAATGCATGTTCAAGGGTTAAAATAAATACAAGGTGTTATTTACAGGTATGTATACCTATATATAAAGTATTTAGATTTTTAATTAATTACTTATATACATATATATTTTAATATTTTATTTATTTACAATATTATACAAGGTTTTTAATAATATTTTTATTTGATTTTTAGGTATTTATTAATTAGGACAATTAAATAGGTATAACTACAATATATATTGTGATACATATACAATATATACCTGATTTCATTTTTGTTGATATTTTATTTTGTCATTTTTATTTGTATTTTATATGAGTTAAATTTAATATCTATAATTAGTTAAAAAATACAATATTTACAAATATGCACAAAGTAACTCATTAATTAAATAATATACATAATATACATAGGTATATTATATAATAATACCCCAATTGGCCACATTTCACACCTTAACTGGGAATTTTGTGAAATCACATCTATTTTAAAGCTATATTAATTTCAAGTACAATGAAAGTGAGTTTGATGAATTTGGAATCTTAGTGAAGCAGATATTGAGCTTGGAAGTTTATACTTTGTGGCTTTTGGAAAGTAATGTTATTTACACAATATATATATATATATATTATTTGCAATTATTTCTAATATTTACAAATAAATTTTGTGCACAATTTTCCAGAAGAAATAATTGTTATTTACAAAAGACTTGGTAATGAATAAATTTAAGAGTGTGTAATATAGACAATGATGTACAATTGATTAATATACAAGTGACAAGTGAATTGTCTGGATTTTTCTGATAATTAGGCCTTATCTCCCCCTACTTTCTTCCTTGTCGATCAGGTCAAGTCTTGACCTTCTCTCGGGGTCTGATTCTGCCTGTATCTATTGCATATATACAATCCTTTATTTTCTTTCTTTCTTTATTTATTATTTTAGGTTAAAATAGTGATAAATATACAAGATTTACACAACAATTGGAGTTAGTAAAAGAATAAAATTAGTGATATTTACATATATTTTATAAGGGATTTAAACTAAAATAAATGAATAAAAAAGTTCCTAAACTCAGGAAGGATATACATATCTACACAGGCCAAATAAGTATGTATTTATGAAGATTACAATAATGTTAACATAATTGCTAAGAAGTTCATGACATGTGTGTGTAAACTCTTACAAAAAAATTCTCTTGAGAGTTGGTAATTGATGGGATTTGAAAGTCGAACTAGAAGGATGGGAGCCCTTCCAACACTTCCTTCCTCAACACATGGTTACTATCCATTTAAATTGAGCCCTACCTTAACATAAGGATTTAAATGCCGATATCGATATCCATATCGGCCTCATATCAATATGATATTTCGGTGATATATCAGTGATATATTGCCAGAATATCGCCCTTATCGACACGTATTTGTGAAGGAATGATTGAAAGGTGCTCATATTACCATATCGATATCGATATCGATCCTTCGACGAACCGATATATCGACTTGCGATATGTGAAACCCTGCCTTAACATCATACTTTCGACTACCAGACCTAGTGCCGTTTACATACCAAAACGAAGAAAAAGGGGAGAAAAAGACAGAGACATCAGTCCGGTAGGAGGTCCTTTTCGTGCGCATATGATACAAAAACGGGTGAAGTAGCCATTTTCTTGCACTGTGTGCACATGTCCGGCAATAATTAATGGAAATCCACGTAATATAAATAAATATAAGTTAGGATAATGGTTAGATTCTATTTAATGTTAGAAGAAAAATAAAGGGATGCATAAGGCGTGTCTTGAGAACTTCATTTTCAAGAAGATGGGATCATTAGATAGATTTTAGCTCACCTGTTCAGACTTCAGCTACAGAATTAGATGCAGTTCATTCGTCGGACTTGGTGCTAATAATCTTGTCATTACTGACATTAATATGAGATTGATAAATTTCTGAGGGGGTCACATAATGCATTGTAAGTAGTTACACCGTCGGAGAAAAATTCGTGCGGGAGGTATGTTTGGAAACATATTGGCCATATACGGTCGTCAATATTTTTTTTTTGTTATGTGCCGTAGGTAAGCTGCCTCTTCAAGAGGCGGCTTTGTCCTTAAACTTTTCATGTGTTACATACAAGTGAAAGCCGCCTTTTGAAGATGCGGCTTTGGCTAAAACCAAAGCCGCCTTTTGAAAAGGCGGCTTTCCCCTTGGAGTTTTTGTGGTACATACCAGTGAAAGCCGCATCGTGAAGAGACGGCTTTGGCTAAAATCAAAGCCGCCTCTTCAAAAGGCGGCTTACCTACGGTATACACAACAACAACAACAACAACAAACCTTTTCCCACAATTAAGTAGGGTCGGCTACAAAAAAAATATTGTCCACTGTATATGGCCAATATGTTTCCAAACATACCTCCCGCACGAATTTTCCTCTACACCGTCGTTTTGTTTCAATTTTATGTCTGTATCAGACGATATCGCATAGATTCTCAGATATTTATAATCAGTGGAGACTGCATGCCAACTCTATCGTCGCTATATAGTACTGCAAGTCTAATCAAAGTAGATTGCAGATCTGGTCTCAAATAAATATGGCTCTAAGCATATAGCAGTTGAAAAAATAATTGACAGGATTTAAGTTCCAGTTGTGGACTCTGCAACAAACAGTCCGAGAATAATGACAGCCTATATGTGGACCTTCATCGAATTGATGTTTCTCTACGAGAATAATTTTTCCTATAGGCTATAGTAGATATATGGGTGTGTGTCGGCAGTGATTCGTGCATTAGTTAGATTCTAAAATCAATCAGCCAGTCATGCATGGCGTACGCTTTCTAAGCAATATATCTGTAAACGTGTTGATGGCGTCAAATCTTACATCGTTGTCTAAACTTACGGTGAGGGAAAAGAAAAAGAAATATCGTATTATTACAGCAAAGTGGATAATAAATGAAGGATTCCGAGATCGAGGACTGTTATTGGTAATCTGCTGAAACTGATGATGGGGAAAAACTGCTCAAGTGGGGATGGTTATGTTTTTTTGTTGGAGTAGAATGTTAGATGGAGATCAAATTTTTAAAAAAATCGAAACTGCTAATATTGGAGTTCAGTGTCTCATGTTAGAGATTTGGGATCGGAGTAGTAATGCTTTTCTTAAGAAACGATCAGATCCGCTCATCGTAAAAAAGGTGCTAAGCTCTTGGAGAAAACTTGATGTCAACCGAAAATTATTGGGACATAGCAGAAGTTTCTCCCTTGAATCCATGCTTCTGCAGGACAATATTTTTACAAAGTTAAGGTACTAACAGGAAGCCATAGCAATGATGAAGTTCGAGATTGTAGAGCTGAGGTTTTCTTCTTCTTCTTCTTAACTTTTGCTCAATATGCTTGACTAATAGATCATCCTGCATTCGTTAGTTGAGGGAGGGGACCCCAATATACACATGATGGTTACCTCTTCATTAAGGTAACCATCAACTTACCAAAAGATATATTCCTTTAAAGTTATTCATGAGCCACAAATAAAACAAAACAATTGTATGGTAGTTGCATATATGGCACTTCTTACATTCTCCCAATTGGCTTATGTAACATATTTTTTGTCTTTCATTTGTTAAGTTCTATTAGTATGAATCTTAGCGGTAGATACCTTTCAAATAGATACGTCCTTCCAAGCATTATATAATACCAATATTTGCTTATCCTAACAAAATTTCATTTGTTAACATCCAATATTAATATGGGTCCTAACATCATGTATGTTTAGTAAATGCATGCTAATGTAACATACACCAAACATTTATATCATCGTACCTTTTGCGAAACAGATTCTGATTCCAAGCAATCTGCTTTTCCAAATCTCAAATCCGAGTTGACTTATTAGGCTGTTTACTCTTGATGAGTTTGAGATGACAATTAGACCTTTTAGAAGAAATAAAGCACCAATATTAAATGGCATCATCTGAGTTCATTCATAAATTTTGACCGCTAATCAAATTGGATTTTATGAACCTTTTCTATTCTATGGAAGGACCAGAATTACTCCTAGGCATTTTCAACATCTAAACAACACCTTAATTGCCTTGATCTGCAAGAAGGGGGGCCATGAAAATATTGAAGATTTCAGAACAATCAGCTTGATATAATATCCAAGGTCCTGAGTAATCATTGGGATCCGATCATAAGAGAAAACATGCCCCCAATGCAATGTGTGTTCTTAAAAGGCAGGTCATGTTAGCCATGTGAGCTCAAGGAGAACCATTCCTACAATAGATGTTATTGCAATGTTTGATATATCAATAGAAGTTATTGATTTATTTCACTCCCTATCTGAGAGTAAATGAATGAATGGACTATAAGATCCCTTAATACAATAAGGGTTATGTACCACGATCATCTTAATGATCATACGACTATTGATTTAATGGTTGAATCATAGAGGTTGGTGCTTGGAGAATATCTAAGGAGTTAGATTAAGGACTCATCAAGCACGTCAAATGATTGTTAAGACATGATCTCCAGTATGAGAAGGAGATGTCAATCCTTCTCTATAGGTCGATATTTGACCGACCTCTTGATGCATGTCTTCTACATAGGAATATAGATTTGGAGGTGTCAGATAAGTTAGGTTAAAGAGTTGACTTAACAAGATCAAGATAATCAAGACCTATGTTGTATACTATCAGGATATAGGCATACATCCTCTGACCGGAGACAGATGTAATGCTATATATCTGAGTATGTACATTTGGCAGACTGATAGGTTGATGTCCTAATATCTATACACCAACAAGTTGATGTGCATATAAGGGCATATGAGTAATACGATCTCTCAAAGGGATCATACATGTTCACTTGTAAATCGGGAGACATTAGTTCACTCATGAGGATTTGGACCAATCAAATTCTATGCATGGTCATCTTGCTTTGGAAGCATGGCAAGAATTTATAAGTATGATGTATGTTTTGGGAAAGCATATGATCGATACCAACTCCCAATGACTGAATGAGAAACTTAATTTTAAAATCTTGAAGGAGACAATCTAAAAGAGATCTAAAACTTCATGTTTATTCTAGGTCTTCCAGTATGCAGGATGCATAGCTTTTAGGAATACCATAGGGTGATGTGATCATGCACGGTTGTATAACCATGACGCTTGCATTCCGAGGGAGTGATGAAATAAGTCTGGATTTTAGTGACTCCTCTTAGTAGAGAAGTGATCTAATTTTGGTCCAAATATTGGATACTGGTCTGAATGCAATTCAGATGCAATGAGATTAGATCTACAATCTGGATTTAATCAAGCATCTATGAGAGGTCCCCGAGATCTGAATTTGAGATATGATCTCAATATCCAAGTCACTTACGTGGAATGTACAATTGCCATGTCCTTATCTCAAAGTATCCGCGAAGAAAGTGCATTATTCTTGAAAGGGTGCAAGAATGATTACAATAATAAATGTGTATTCAAGTATTGACAAATAGATAATTAAATATGATTTAGTTATCATGAATAACATGAATTTGATTCATATTATTTAGATTCATGAGAATTATGATCTAATATAATTAAATGTGATTTAGTCATAATGAATATGAATAATGTGGAACTATTATCCATATTAATCATATAAATTATAAGCGTAATTTATAATATATTAAAGAAAGCTATTTGTAAAAATTATTTACAATTTTAATGTTGATTTGTATTGGATTCACATTACAATTAATTAGAAATGTAATTTATATTTTATTTTGGGTTGTGAGTATGATTCATAAATTTCTAATGACATGATTGGAATTTCACAAAATAATTTGAAATTATTTTTGTGAAATAGATCACAATAAAATTTGTTGTAAATAATTAAAGGATATTGTGAGATTCATGATCTCACATAATAGGAAAAAGAGAAGCTCCTTCCATAGAGAGAGGGTGGATGACCATCTTAGTCTTATTTATTGGTGGTCGCCCACCTCCTTATTAGGAAGGTGCTTGCCTCCTTTCATAATCTTTTAATACCTCTTGATTTGATTGAATTAATTTATATTGATGATTATCTAATATATTTAATTTAATTTAATTAATTGTTGTTGTGTTTTTATAAAAAAAATCATGACCATTGAAAGAAACAAATTAGTCTCAACCATTAGATTTGTGTTGTCCATGGATTTAGATCCATGGACTCCCAAAATATTCTAAAGAAGAGGAAACCCTACCTCTTATTTACAACATAGAATTCACAAGCTTTCTTTATCTCATCATCATACACGTCCACTCTCTCTCTCTCTCTCACTCTCTCTAATGTGACCATCCACTTTGTGACCTAGAGAGAATTGTCGTCGTCTCTCCATCATCATGCTGATGCTTCGACCGCTCATGGATATTCATCTTCCTCAGTTCTTCTAATACATAAAGAAGACCTCGTATTTCGTGTGATAAAATTAGGAGATCCGTCACTTGGATCAATATCTTGGATTGCGAGAAGGATGTGTTTCATCAACACGCTCACAAACGTCTTCTCCGCTGGGTCAGACTTGAGACATGTGGTTTCTTCATTTAGAGACTTCGACCGCAACCATGCTTCAAGGGGTATTCCTATATCTTCTTTATGGTTTAGATGAAATGATCTGAAAAGTATTCATGGATCATGTAGTTTGATCGCTTTAAAATTTTAAATTCCATTGCCCCGAGCAACTAGTGCGACTAGTCGCTCTCGATTGCATATAATGCAATCTTCACGCTTCCGTGATGCGTTTAAGGTTTTATCCACAATCTTCAAGTGGTATCAGAGCCTTGTTCGAGGTCTTGGATATGATCCAAAATCCTAGGTGATCAAGGTTTATGTTTCGGATGTGTGGGAATCATTATTTTTCATTGAATGCAAGATTCGAATTGATTTTTTGCTAAAGTAAAAAACTACTATTTGTGCACTATTTGGACATGTTTTTTGGTTATTAAATTATATTTAGAATATCTAAAAATGTTCCAAAATTAATAACCTATTATTGGTACTAAAAATGCATGAATATGATTCGAAAAGTTCCCACCATGAAAATTGTTTTTGCATGTATTTACGGATCTATACAAAAATTAATTTTTCTTATTGCTTTCTTGTCATGGAATATTAAATAAATACTTGGATTGAGTATAGAATCAAACCAGAAAATCGATCGAGTTTATTTCATGTGATTCCGACTTCATTTGTCCTAGATATTCGATAGGTAGTGGAGATGGGTCGGAAGATGATTAGATCATCAAATCTATTTGCTTAATGTGTTTATTATTCAATAGAAATCAAGGAAATTATGAATTTACCTTGATTATTTATGATTCTTAGTAATTATGAAAATAATTGATTACACATCATTGTCCATTGAAAGTATATTTCATGAAAACCCTAGTTTATCCTACAATAGCTGTAGGTCAATTTTTACATGCAAAACATGATTGCTTGATATGCTTAGAAATTTTAAGATCTCAAAAAGATTCCTAATATTTATGAGTGGTTATTATATAGCATAATATCAATCATCAAAGTTGATTGATAGAGATGCAAGTACATTAACATATTTTATATTGTTCTCAATTGAAATGGTGAAGGTGTCTAGTCCGGGTATGTTGGTTTGGTTTACTAATTAGCGTCTTGCATGTCATGGAAATGCTCCCTCCCAACATAACTCGTGTCTACTGGTCGGATCTGTTTTTGAGAAAAGAATAATTTGAGTAAGTCAAGTTGTACTCTAATTATTAAAATACAAATTATTGTGTACTTGTGAGGGTGTGTACTATATACTAATATAAAGCAAACCCTAATTGTTTTGTTGGTTGATTGAATTGGATTGATGATTGATATAATATGATTAAATTAATTATTTCAAATTAAATACTCTATTATGAATAGTGTTATATTTTCCTTGAAATAATTATATATGTGAATATGATTCATATCAATTAATCAAAATTTGAACATGATGGATGATCATATGAGTAACATCCATGGTCTTCCATTAAGACGAAGGGTTCTTAGTACATGGATTGTACGTAGGACACGCATGTCTGAAGTGACTGCTCCTGCATATAAGCGCACATGGACCGGGCTCTTTGCTTCTTGAAAGAGTAAGGACGTATACGTAGTGACCATTCCTCATATTATTGAGATGATATTGGATTGTGCATAGTGAGTTCTAGTCATATTGATGGTTGGTTTAATTAAGGACGAGTCAACATCGCCTTAGGGGTGATGGGCCCGGGTGTTAAAGACTGAATTGAGAAATACAAGTTGGACTTGCAAGGCAGAATGTGTTCCTGCTTCTTTTTATCTGAGTTACAGTTTTTCATCGTATTGGGATGTAACAAAGGTAGAAAAGGAGAACACAATTCTTGCCAGAGATATAGCGGTGAGTATATCTCTTGCTTTGAAAGTGATTAAGGGAATGAATATTCAGAGTTAAAAAGGCAAAAATAATTTGATTAAAAAAATCATTAATCAACGAATTTAAATTTGAATATATTTTTATTTATATGTTATAATATAGTACATTCTTAATTCCAGACAATGAAGTCCTCGAACCCACTCAGTAGGCTCCTGGAGATCAGTTAATTGATAGACCAAATTACTTAGATTGGATTCGTAATTTGGATCTTATCCTATCTGCAGACTGCATTTCTTATGTGTTGTCTAAGGAAAAATATGCAAACCCTAAGACGCTGGAAGAAAGCAAGTTCAATGAAAAGTATGATGAAGATCATACTTTAGCTCGGTTTTTACATTATGGGATAGATGGACTCTTGTTAGAATATAATGCATAATATGAATGAGATGTTCGGTGATGTAATCCGTACACAGTGCTATAATGTCATGAACGTACTAATTCACTACGAAATGCAGGAAGGACTTCGATCCGAGATCACACGATCAAAATGTTTGGTTACCTTTCGGAGCTAGAGGCTCTCGGGGCTAAGATGAACGCAGACATGCAGTCCGACTTCATTCTGTTGTCTGTCCCCAAGTCTTTCACCAATTATGTGGTATCGTACCACGTGAATAAAATGAGATTATCTAACACTGAACTCATGGTTTCTTTAAAGTTTGAAGAAGATGTAATTAAGAAAGAGAATCCCTCTGGCAATGCAATGGGTGTACATGTCAAGAGAAGCACGACCAGAAGCATGGGGCTCGAAAGGGTCCAGCCCAGAAGAAAAAGAAGAAGAGTCAAGTTGTTGGCTCATCTTCTAATGTTTCTACATTGATAGCATTGAGGAAGATCGATGTCTATCACCACTACAAGAAGTCGGGGCACTGGAAGATTAACTGGCCAGATTACCTGAAATCTGCAGACAAAGGTAAAGCCCCAACATGTATAAATTCTACTCTCATCATTGAAACCAATTTTCTCGTAGGATGAGAAGGTAGTTGGATCATCTATTCTGGTGCTTTTGTTCATGTATGCAATTTGTTGAACCTATTTCATGAAACTAGGACTCTTGATGAAGGGGAGATAGTCATCCAGATGGGAACTGATGCAACTATTGGAGCAGCCATCGTCAGCACCTGCCAAATATCATTATCTAGTTGAAAAGTCCTAGTACTTAAAGAATATCTTTATGTTACATATGTTAGAAGGAGCTTAATATATGTATCTAAATTAGTTAGAAATAGATATTTGTTTCTACTCTATTATAAACTTGTCATAAATCATTATAATAAATATATTGTGGATGGTGTTCTAACTTCTGGTGTACTCTATATATTGTGCATTGATGAAAATGTCATTAATGTTACTACCACTAATAAAAATCCTAAAAGAAATAGGATAACGAAAATCATTCAAATATGATTTGGCATCAAAGGTTTAGCCATTTTCCTGTTGATAGGATTAATAGATTATTAAAGGATGGGCCCTTAGATTTTCTACAGGTCCAAACTTTGTCTACCCGCGAACATTGTATTTGAGGTAAAATGACTAGGATGCCTTTCCGTAACAAGGTTACAAGTTGCAAGGGTATTCTTGATCTAATACGTACTGATGTATGCGGTCCTTTCAGTACCGCGACCTGAAATGGATATCGATATTATTTGACTTTTATCGATGACCATTCGTGATACGAGTTTATATTTCTATTGCATCATACTTTTGAAATCTTTGAAAAGTTCTAAGAGTTCATGGCTTTAGTTGAGAACTAAAACAATAGTAAGATTAAATGGATTTGATTTGACCGAGGTGACGATAACCTCTCAGATGAATTCAAGGAATATCTCAAAGAGAGGAATTGTCTCCAATCTCACTCCTCCAGAAACTTCCCAACTTAATGGTGTTACTGAAAGACACAACAGGACCATCATGAACGTGGTTCGTTCAATGATGAGTAAGGCACATTTACCACTTAGTTTCTGAGGATATGCAGTACAGACTGCAATATATATCTTGAATAAGATTCCTAGCAAATCCGTACCTAAAATTCCTCATGAGCTTTGCTATGGAACCAAACTTAGTGTAAGACACTTAAGGATTTGAGGTTGTTAGTTCATGCGAAGAACGTGGACACAAGTAAGCTAGAATCTCGCACTCGAGAGTGTTACTTCATTGGGTATGTTAAGGATGGTATCGGATACCAAATTTATGACCTTGAGACTTAGAAGGTCTTCATCTCTAAAGATGTAAAATTTATGGAGGATGACTTCCTTAAGAGTCAAGATAAAAATGAAGTAAAGGAACTCGTTGAATCCCGTGAGGATACTAAGCTTCCTAAACCAGAAACTAAAGAAGTAAATGAAGATGTAACACTCGTACCTCTTCAAAGGAGTTTGAGGGTGGTTGCACCTCCTGAATGGTACGGATTCCATGTGTCAGGTGAAACTGACAATGATCCAGCTTCATTTGATGAAACACTCGTGGATCATGATATGGATGGATGGATGCTAGCAATGAAGTCTGAGATCGACTCCATGCATAAGAATGGTGTATGGACCCTAGAGGATCCACCTAGAGGGGTAAAACCCATTGGGTGTAAATGGACCTTCAAGAGAAAAAAGAAACATGATGGGAAGGTAGAGACCTTCAAAGCATGGATCGTAGCCAAGGGCTGCACACAGAGAGAAGGCATCGACTATGATGAGACACTCTCCCATGTGGATATGTCTAAGTCCATCAGGGCATTGCTAGATATAGCTGCATATCTTGACTATGACACATGGCAGATTGACGTCAAGATGGCTTTCCTCAATGGATACCTCCGATGACCTCGAAATCTGCCGCTTTAAAAATCAATAATTGTAGTATAGGAGGCCAATTTCGGTCGTCAAAAACCACAATTTTTGAATGTTGTGGAGTATTTTTACTTGGCAAGTCTACCAAGGTCGAACACAGGGAACAATAATTCTTAGTTGCGTGGTCTTAAATCAAATTAAATAATTAAATTTATGCTTGATTAATTTCTGCGTTAATAAAAATATACAATACGATGACGGAGATGCGAAAAATAAACAGAGCCTATTATGCCCAGGATCTGCGATTTTTAGTGATGTTTAATTCAAGTAAGAATAACCAATATCCTCAAAATGAAATCACATATCAAATAATATCGAATTCAGCAAGATGTAGCAAATTAGTTCCTGACTTCAGCAAGAATGAATAGATATCAGATTGATCCTGCGATGATTTTTATCTCCGAAATATGTCTAATTCTATTCTCAAGAAATGTTCGCAGTCAAATATCAATAAGTCAATAATCCATCTCCCTGAATTAACCCCTGCGAAAATTAAGTCCTCAAATACTAGCTCAACTCCAACAAATCCCTGCAAAAATAAGTCGTCAATTGTCCCAAGAAAAATGTGACACAAATATGTCAAAACGATCCTGCATGAGCCAAAATATATCCTCAATAATAATCATCAATAAACAACTTTGAATCTGCCCACAATTTATGCCAAGTGATAGAGCACAGAATTAGCTTCAAAATGACATATTATATGCTAAAAACAGAGTTCCTATGAAAAAGATATGATAACATGAAGTTTCGGGGACTAAAATGTAAATAAAATAAAGTTTTCTTGCAAAGAGGTCCCCAGGAGGACTTATCTGTAATTAATAAAAGTCGGAGGGGCTCGAACGCAATTTACCCCTAGTGGGGCAATTTCTAAAAATGCTAGGGTTCTTGATGCAATTTTCCCACCACGCACGTGCCTTGCACGTGCGTTTGGAGGCTCGGGAGTGGAGGAAGAGGGTCGGGCAGCCCCGAGGCTAAGGTTCGGACCCGACCCTGTGGTTCGGGCCCAGGCCTGAGGCTTGGATGACTTGGCGGAGGTTCGGACTGGTCAGGCTCAAGCTCGGATGCCCGAGCCTACGTGGCGGCAGGGTGGTGGTTCGGACGACCCGAACCTCGAGGCGGGGGCCGAGGCTCGGGAGAGACACGTGGCCCTTTGGGAACCGTCGGATCAAGGGCTATTGGCCCGATCCAACGGTAACTGCTCATCGTGAAGGCGGGGCGGCGAGGCTCGTGGCGAGGGTCGAGCGGTGGAGGCGATGGCGGTTGAGGGCTCCTTGGCCAGTCGACTCACGACCGGCGAAGGAGGCGCCACGCGAGTGGCTGTGAGGCGATCTGAAGACGAAGGTCAAGGTGTGCGGTGGTGGTGGCGCTAGCGGCTTGGCCGAAGGAGGTGGTGGCTGAGCGACTGGTGGCCGAGAGGTTGGGGCGGAGTCGGTGGTGGGAGCTGGTGAAGGGGCTTGAGTGTCGGAGCGAACGTCGTGGGCGAACGGCGGAGGGAGGAGGAGCGGAGTTGTCGATGATGACGGCGACGGCTGAACCTGCAAGTAGTCAGGCAAAACAAAGGGGGAGGGGGCTGACGGCAAAGCCGGTGATCGGGGAAGGAAAAGGGAGTCCGGCCTGTGCAAGACCGGAGGTGTTACGTGGGGCAGAGGAGGAGAGCTGGGATAGGGCAGAGAGCAAGGGCGGTACTTGGGGGTCAAAGATCGACGGCGAAGGATGCCGGAGCGAGGTGCGGAGCCGATGGTGCAAGGCGGAGGGCCTTGGATCAAGCCTAAGTTAGGCCGCTGTCACCGGCGAGAGGGAGGATGAAGAGATGAGGCCGGAGGGGAGGGGATTTTATAGGAGGATGACAATAGGGGGTTACGGCCGAGGCCGTGCATGGCGGAGGCGTAATGGTGGATGGCTGATGAATCCACATTTCATCATCTTTATTCTATCATTTTGGCATCAAAAACCCTAACAAATGCCTGTAAATAGCATTAATTACACCATCTTAGCATTCATGCATGTACCTGTAAATAATGTGTAAAATACTGTAATTAAAGCCAAAATTATAGAATAAATAAAAGAAAAGAAAAAGAATAAAATATTGTAAATATTTTATGACCTAAACCCTGAGACCTAGGCATCTTGATGAATAGGTCGACAAGGAATAAAGTAGGGGGAGATAAGGGTCAAATACCTGTTCATTTCATCCATTCTTTATTCATTTTGGGACCTATTTTTGGTTGCACTTTTTATGCATCAAACAAATAAACCTTGTACATGAAAGTTGTAGATAATTTTATATAGAAAAATATAAAATTGATTTCACTGAAAAATGAGGTACAGATAAAAAGTTACGGTCTGAATAAAAATCCAGAATCCCAACTTCCCAGACCCGTATCTCACAATTGGAAACTCCAAATGCAGCAAACTCACTTTAATTGTATATAGAATAAAATAATCTATTTAATGGTGGTGGTTTCGCATTTGGCGGAGCTACGGTTTGAAAGTTGAGTTTTGGACCCACATTGTACCGTTGTACTAATTAAAATATTCCATTTATTATTTATTCATTATTTGTATATTTTTATATTTTTATAATTATGTAAATATTACTCATAATAATTATGTACATTAAAACAGGAATAAAAACCCAAATAAAACTCAAAATAAAAATATATGTACATAAAATACACAAGTATCATACCTATATACATACCTATACAATACCTACTTATATTTTATAAAATACACAAAACACATCAATAAAATAAAACAAAAATATATTTGTGTATATAAAAATATTCTATAAATTTGTAAAATAATAAACAAAAATAAATAAATTAAGTACATAAAATAAAAATAAAATACTCAAATATATAGATATAGATACCTATAAGGGGTATAAATGGTAACTTGTAATTACATATCTCATAAAAATAAATAAAAATCATTATAACATAATTCATAAAAAATAAACATTTTTATTTTATAATAAAAAATTATCAAAAGCATTTACTATTTTTAAATTATTTTCTAAACCTTTTTTCTAGAGGGTTTTTCTGGTTGGTCCACGTGGACCAACCAGAGGGCTTGGACAGTTGACCCCAGTCAACTGTCAGACCCCCCTCTCTGCTGCTGTCAGAAATGGGTTTCGACCCATCTTCATGGATTTTTGGGAGCCACACCTTTCACCATTTGGCCCCGCTCCCTTCACGACTTTTGTAGCCCACATATCGAGGATTCACGCCCAGGTGATACCTTGGGCGTTGGATCATCCAGCCACCCGTGACTTTGCCTCGAAGGGAGCTCCTTGACCTTGTTTCAAAACCGAACCTTATTCTTCCTTTTCCCATTGTACCGCCTTCGGCTAGGGCTAAAAACCTCCGAGCTGTTGCTGTTGGGTCCCTGGTGACAGCAGGTTGACCCCCGACCCGTTGAGGTGCGATTCAGGCGCTCCTTGGCGTGTTCCAAGCCACCTCCGGCCACTTGGCCGTCGAGGTCCTTCCTTGGGCTCCCCAGCCCTTGAGGTCGTGTATTCCGTGCATTTTCTTTGTTGTTTAGATAGCTGATACCCTTAGGTTTTGGTTTGTGTCTTTAGTTAGTTGATTAGTCGATCCATTAGTTTCCATCTCGCCATCGACCATCTCGTCGCAGCTCAAGAGCTCCGGCGAGTCCATTTCCACACTCGGCTCCATTCGATCACTCTCGTGCACTGGTACTTTTCACTGTGGTTATTTGTGCATACTTGCAGGTTCCAGGAGCAAGGGACCCCCATCTGGGTCGTTTTTGACGGATATCCGAGCAACCTGGAAGGCCGCCCCCCTTCAATCACTGTGGCGGTGCTCCGACGGGCTTTCCACCATTTTGAAGCCGCTGATCGATCAAGGATGATTCCAGAAAGCTTGCTGGGCCTTCGGAAGAGAGAATCCTACTGGGATCATCCAGCCCTTGCTGAATCAAAGTCGTCGTCGGCTGGATCTTCACGCGTTCATCCAGGGCCGCTCCAGACCGTTCGATCGCGCGCAGTTCTTCGTGGGCTACAACATCCGCAGGATCTTCACCATTGTCGGCCGTCAGATCCTTAAAGATGATCTAATCTGGACCGTATAAGCCGAAGGGGTATCGGCGCGCGAGAGCTTGCCACATGGCTTAAGTAAAGCCCCATCCGCCGTCCGATCAGATCGGTTGGGTATTTTGCTCTTATTACCCTGCCATTTTTTTTCTTTAATATTAGGACTTAAATCTTTCATCTGCCATTGATTGGGTTTTGTAACATTTGCAATACTGCCCCCTTATTTTGTAATAGTGCATTTTTGTCATCGCCTGGTGCACGTGCTCGGCACATGCGTCTGGGCATTTTGCGAGGAAACACCAATGGATTTTGCATATTAAAGTTTAGTGTTGAAATATTCACTTGCAGTGTTAACTTTCTGTGAAATTTGTGTTTGGATCCCTGGATTTTTGAATATTACGAAAAAGCCCTTGCCAGGTACACGTGCCTCTACACGTGGGTTTGGACTATTTACGCGTAGGCCCTCGCAACTTTTGCTAATGGTGATTAGTCTAGGAAGTTTATATTTCTTCTATAACTTTTTGTGGAATTTGCATGTAGGCCCCTGGATTCGTGGCTAATTATACATATACCCTTACAAACATGTATTTTCTTTTTGCTTCTTGTATTTTTTGCATGCATCTATAAAACCCCAAAAAATCCCCAAAAATCATATTAAGTTCCTACTGCAGTGTAGTATCTGCCATATTTTTAATTTTTCATGTTTCTTGCATTTTAATATTTATTAAAAATCAAAAATAGCCATTTTCAGCATAGTTTGCATTAGAAAATGCCAAAAATATTAAAATACCTCGAAAAATTCCAAAAAATTACCTACTGTCTATTTTAACCTACTTTAGTGTCAATCCAAAAGTCACTAAAAATCTCAAAAGAAAAACCTTAAAATTTTGAAAATACTCAAAAACTTCTAAAAAATCTAAACAATTATAGAAAACTCTAAAAATTGCAAAGTAAGGTCATGTAGATTCCTTATTTTCTCATCTTTATTTTAAAATTAGTTTATAAAATTTTGGTTGTTGTTTGATATTTTTAATTCCCATTTTACCCTCAGCCAGTAGCTAATTCCATGTTTTCCTTTATTTTAGTATTTAAAAATACCAAAAACATTCTGAAAAATACCCAAAAATAATAAAAACAGTAAAAAAATATAAAAAGACCAAAAGGATTTTATTTCTGAATTTTTGACTATTTTTGCATATTTTTATAAATATTTTGTCACCCCTTCTATTACATTGTTTTTATATTCCAATATTGAAAAAAAACAACAAAAATATAAAATATAAAATTATAAAAATCAGAAAATTAAAAATCAAAATACAAAATTAAAAATTAAAATTAAAAAAATAAAAACCCACAAAAATATTTTCTTTGCATAGTGTAGACAACACTTCACTCTCACTCACACACACACTTGTGCATCTGCCCTGTTTGCTCCCTGTGTTCGAACTCTCTACATACTTTCTCTATACACCATTTATGTAGAGTTAAAAATAAATTTTAACTTTACATTTCTTGTCATTGCTTGATATCTATAGTGTGGGTTAATTGTTGATTAAATACGAGATTCATTTTAGGGTCGCCACAGCGACGGTCGTCTCCGCCTTGTGTGAGACACCACTTTAGACCCTCATGAATTTCGTGTTTATCAAATGGCGCCGTTGCCGGGGAGCAACAGCACGTAGATCATTTTGCTTCGTGATTTTGATACTTGTCTACATTTTTGCTTTCTTTATTTGCTCACTTATTTGATCTCATTGCTTGACTTGTCTAATCACTCTTCCTTGTTGACTTGGTGCGAGGAACCGCGGATCGAGGGAGACGCTCTACCTTGGGCGTCAGTGCACCCACGTGAAGGCGGCAAGAGACTTCTGACCTAGCATCAAAGAAGGCAGGGAGGACTTGAGAAGACAGTCGTATTTTTGAGCACATTTTGTGTTGTATTTATTTTGTAATTTGTAGTGAGAGAGAGACTTTTTAATTGTAATAATACAGGTACCCCCGGACATTGGACACTCTTGAGCCTAATTTCCAGGTGTTTGTACACCTGAGGGCTCACCGTGCTTTTTCGTGTTTTTTTCGTATTTTTTTACTTTGTTTTCCGATTTTCGATTTTATTTATTTTGTGTGATTGAGCCCCTAGTTTTAGGATTGTTTACGATAGACTAAGGCCAAACACTTAATATTTTGCATGCACCTATAGTCTCGTTTGGACTTAGTCAAATTTTAAACAGTTGATCATCACCTTCAATCCGTCGCGCCGTGAGCTCTCCCTGCCAAGCGCTTCTCCTGAACTCGATTTATCGAGAGGAGGAGGGGTGAGCCTAGACCGGACTCTAGGGTTGAGGATTGGTGGTCAACTTGTGGTTCTCCCCGATAATAGCAATTTCTTAAACTTAGGGCGATTTCATCGGCTTTTGCATTTGCATATAGATAGGTTTCAATTCTGCTGAGCATCCTTGCATATAGAGTGCTGGAGGCAAGGTGAACATTTCTCTTTAGCATGCATCATTGATTTGACGCTTGCATTGCTTTTCCGACTCTCCCTCTGATTTTGCCAACCTAGGTGCTTAAAGGAATTGACTCCTCGTTAGGCTCGTGCATTTTTATTAAAAATCCAAAAAATGTGATAACCAATAAAAGTGGGACTGCTAAATTTACTCGACCCTAAAATCGATCAAAAAGAAAAATATTGTCTAGGGGCGAGTAATCCCCTCATTGTCTTCGATTTACTTGCTCGCGCACACACTAAGTATTAGTGCCCAAATCCCATTTTAGCCCCCTAAGTGTTTGCGTAATTTTGGACTTCTCACCTAACTCTAAAACAGACAAGATAAAAAGACCGCTCTTTGCGGTCTCTACCGAGTTGAGTAGGTGAATTGAGGGTTTGCATTATTTTCATTTTTGGTTGTGATTGTGTGTCCTAGATCATCCCTGCGCATTTGCGCCTTCTTCTTCACTCTCTTGACTTGACCGTCGTGATCCCCCGAATCATTTCCTTTTGTTTTAGAGATGGACCCCTGGAGCGTTTTTTATCCGGACTTTGCGGATCCCTCGTTCACTCCAGCCGGTCCACCTCCCTTTTATCAGAAGGATCCTCCTCCTACTTTTTCTGATTTTTGTACATACCCGCCTCAGCCATAGTATCAGACCTCGGACTTCTACCCACCTCCACCCCCACCTGTGTATTATCCACCTCCACCTTCACATCCACCCGAGTCTGACCTGTTGGAGTCACCTCCCGCGACTTCCATGAGTGTTGTCATGAACCTAATGCTAGAGCATATCAATTTGATGAAGGAGAACCTTGCCACTTTTAGAGAATATTGGAATAGTGCTCCTTTCGTCAGGGATAGTGCTTCACTTGTAGGTGATCATGGGAGCTTGCAATCGCCCAAAATACAAAAAAATGAGAAAATTTTAAAAATACAAAAAGAGTTCGGGAGACACTTGGTTGATTCATATTGTGAGGAGAGAGTCCATTTGTCAGAGCCCTTGACCACACATCCATTCACACCTAGTCCCACCTTTGACCCCAAGGATGCCGCTGTATAGACTGCTCTTGCCATGCCTCGTGTATACGCTGATTCCGACTTCCTCCCTTGTATGGAGGAAGTCCAAAAATTCAAAAAAAATGCTATCTGACCCCGAAGTGGTGGCCACTATTCATGAGATCATCCAGGCCCCACTTCAGCAGGCCATGACTGATTTATCTGCCCCTCTTCCCAAGAAGAGAAAGCGGAGGAGCAGATCTGAGCGTCACATTCTGACCACGGCCACTGCCCACGCCAACACACACCGTCCCATTCCCAAAAAGAAGAACACAGCTACACCTTTCATCACTTGCACCATCTCTGACTACACTTGTGATCGCACTCTCCTAGACGGCGGTGCATCTATTAGCATATTACCCTTCTCACTGGTACAATCTCTTCACTTAGGGCCTCTAAAGAAAACCAGGATGATCGTTCAGTTTGCTGATGGATCTATCAAGAGGCCGAAGGGTATCCTTGAAAACGTCGTCATTTCTATTCAGGGCACGAGACACCATGTCGATTTTGTCGTGTTGCCCATGGAGACCTCCACAGGGGAGCTATCTCCAATCATCCTGGGACGACCATTCCTCGCCTCTGTGAGGGTCGTTATTGACTACGGATCAGGAGAGATTTGCTTTCGTCCTGTTGACGAGAGCGAAGTGTTGATCACCGCACCTACAGTTGACCAGAGACCTGCACCTGATGCACCTTCACCGATTCTAGATGACTCCAAGGCCTGTGACCGACCTGATACTATTAGAGATGCTTGCTTAGCGACCCCTGATGAGCCCCGAAGGATCCCCCGAAAGGGGAGGAAATCAGAAAGCATAGACCTCGCGGTTCCTCCTTCTGGTGTGTGGCGATGTGTTGATGAAATCCAAAGCATTTATGTGATTGATCCTATTGAGCGGCGGGCAGATACCAAGACTAGACAGGACGGACCTGGTTCGACTACTTCCACTGATAACTCCGTTCCTGGCCACTCAAAAGTAAAGATGATTGAGGTCGGTTATGATGCTGCCATTTATTTTGATAGATTCAGGCCTCTTGATGACAAAGATGATTCAGGTGAGATTCTTAAGGACGATCTGAGTTCGTATACTTCCACTGATGATTTCGTTCCTTTTGATTTTGACCTGGACGAGCCCTCGCAGGACGACTCCGATTACACTTCTTCCGAGGATGATGAGTTTGTCCCATTTCACTTTGACATCTGCGAGACTTCCAAGGCCAGACCTGATCGTACTTCTTCCACTCACCCGTCTGTGCCTTCACACCATAAGACCACCAAAGGAGAACCCAGCCAAACTACTTCCATTGACCCGTTCGTCCCTTTTCGATTTGATTCCACTGAGGTCCTTCACCGTGTCGACCCTGATCGGCTTCCGTCCACTGTGGACCCCGATGTCGACATACACCATATCAGATCTATCCCTCAGCGGTCTCGCAAGAAGGTCAGCTTTCAGCCTTCTTGATCATATGTACATCCACCTCTGTTGTACATTCTCCTTTGTTCATCTCTGTCTCTCCCGTATTGCTTGTCCACCCATTCTCGTGTTTTCCTTGCCTAGGGTGCACTTTGTCCTATGTTTAGGAGGGGTGGACGAGCCGAGTGCTCTTTCTTCGTTCCGTGTCATCACTCCTGTTGTTGCCTATACTTAGGGCTCCTTTACCCTAAGTATAGGGGGAGTGACGTGTACATTCTCACGATCTCTTATTCCATCTTCAGATCTCTTTCCTTTTCTTTTCTTCTTTTCTTCTTTTCCTTTTCTATCTTCTTGTTGTATCAAAAAGGTGTCGTACTTGTAGACCGTTTTCCATACTTAGGATGTACTTTGTCCTAAGTATAGGGGGGTGTGCACCCCGAGTTTCTTCAATTCTTTTCGATCCTCTCCATTGTCTGCTCTTCTTGTCTATACTTAGGGATATCTTACCCTAAGTATAGGGGGAGACAATCTGAGTACGATATGTTCATTCCCACCCTTGTCATCCATGCGTTATGTAAAGTCTGCTATACTTAGGATTATTTGATCCTAAGTATAGGGGGGACGGTCAACTTCTCATTGATTTATTCATTTATTTATTCTTTAGACTTGCCTATACTTAGTACAAGTTATGTCTTATCTTTTCTCTCCGATCTATGAGGACATAGCTCAAGCTAAGTATAGGGGGTCGTATATACAGTGTATATACTTTAGCCATAACTCGTACTTTCGTATTTTCTTTAAAATTCATTAAAAATCCTTAATAAAAATGTGTTTTGTTCCTCAATTTTTTTTTGTATTTACTGATTAAAAAATCAGGTGAAAATGTTTTTTGCAAAATGTTTGAAAAGTAGTTTGAAAATCTCTGTGAAAATCTATTGAAAACTATTTTGAAAATATTTTGTTACATGTTTTCAACTTTTATAAAAATGTGTGGTTTGTCAAATTTCTTTTCTTTGTATGAAATAAAATGTTTGAAAAATGATTTGTAAATGGTTTGAAAAATGGTTGCAAAAATCCTTGAAAAATCTATATATACTATTTGGAAAACCTTTGCAAAATGATTTTCAAATGTGTGTACATGTTTGCAAAAATGTTTGTAAAAACTATTTTGGACTATAGTTTTCAAAATTGTTTTGAAAAGCTTGTGTCAAATAAGTTTGAGGAATATTTACATCACACCAAAAATCCACTATATATACTAATAAAATTGACCACGTACCCCTTGTAAATTCTTAAAATCCACTTCTTGTATATATAAGAAGCACTCCTGTGTGCATATTTTTAACCTTGTTTTCAACCAAAATCTTTTTGTTTTCAAAAATTCCCATAAACATTTGCAAAATTAAAATCCAAAAACATTTGAAAAATCTTTTTGAAAAAATACAAAAAATGCATATGCATCATCATCATCTTTTCAAAAATCCATAAAAAGTTCAAAATCTTTGAAAATTGCATCACAAAAATATTTTCTGCATCGCATTGCATAGCATGAGCATTTTTCGGATTGAGTTTGATAGTTGAACAAGTCTGAATAAAATCCGGAGATTGGAGCTTGATTGGACCTTAAAATCTACCTAATAACAAGAACCTTATATGAACTGGGTTTGAGGTACTTCAGGTCTAGTTGACTTATTTCTTTGAGGATCACGCGACTTGGTTCAATGGATTCTTGACTGCCTAAGTAGAGTATTTCGGAGCACACGCACGACTCTTGTTGATAATGACCTAACTTGGACACCTGCACCTTTCACATGGCTCAACTCAGTTGGAGTGGTGAGGGGATTGGATTTGCCGGTATGAGACACACACAAGTGGAAACACTTGTCCTCCTCTAGGGAGGGAAGTGCACCCCAACTCGTCCAGTGATGAGGAAGTCTAAAGACAGGAGAGTGTGGGTTGCAATAAAGCTTCAAAAGAGGGATAGTCTACTGGCTCAAGAGGAAAAACTCCTTATGTAAATGCTGTTGTGAATAGTATTTCAAAAAAAATAGAGAAAAAAAGGAAGACAGGTCTGTACAAAAATAAAATGCCTGCCAAAGTATGTACATTTGTTATAAAGTCAATAAGCAAGCTTGAGTTCCAAAGTCAAATATGTGAGCCTGCAGCTGGATGACTTGACTACACTGGTCTTGCATCCCAGGATAGGTAGCTACACTGGCTACTGTCCATTCTTCTCTTCACCCCCTCCTCTTGAGATGGCCACTTGAACTTAGAAGGGAATACCCCGCACCTCGAGGATGGAGTTATTGGATTAAGGAATCATTGGGTTATTGTACTGGTGAAGTCAATCTCGTTGTCATTCTAGTTGGGGAGAATGAGGAGAGCCACCAGCACTTACACTGTACAAGTCAGATTCATAGTCGTAAGAGTTTGCGTATGAGTTGAAGTATTTCTAACCTGGCTATTGAGGAGACTGACGACGCGAAAACCGATGCGACTGAGGTAAAGGTATAAAATGAGGTCGTTGCAACCTCAGTCACTCGAATGCGTCAATCAAGAAAAATCAATCACTCAAATCAGATAAAAACAAGCAAGCACAAGGAAGAGCGATCTAGCTATAGGATTAACCTGGTATAGCTCCCAGGGTCGAACACAAGGAGCACAGATTGGCTAAATAGCCTACGATGCAGTCAGAATCCAAGAGAGTCTTTTTTTAGGGTTTTTATTTGTTTTTATAATTTTTTTTTAGATTTTTTTAAATGATGAGAAAATGAAAGAAAGCAAATACAAGGGAACTTCAACAATTTATTACACACACTAAAAATGATGCAAAAATTCCAGAAAATTGGTTTTTATGTTTTAAATGTTTTTTACTGTTTTTGGTGAATTTTTGGAAATTTTCTAAAGGGTAAATTATTTATTAAAAATCAAACAATGCTAAAAACAAAGGGGACTGTCCAGCAAGGTTAAAAACTCAAAAATAAAATATTTAAGAGTCTCAATCAACCTTGGAGGTAATTTTCCTGGAATCTATGAAGAACAAGGAAAATTTAGGCACCCTAATTATTGTTTTTGGATTTATAATTTATTTATTACAATTTTTATGAGTTTTTAGGGGTTTTTCAATTTTTAAGGTTTTTAGGTGATGAAAAATAGCCAAACTTGGCTAGAAAATCAAACAACCAGTAAACAACAATATCTAATTTTTTTAGAATTTTTAGTGGAGTTTTTATATTTTTTTGGTATTTTTAAAGTCAAACAGTGGCAAAAATAGGGGTTTTTGAATTTTTAAAAATAATAAATGGAATCAAAAATGTCCCCAAAAATCATAGAAATTCCCACACCATGGCAGGAGCCATGTGTCAAAATTTCATTGGATTTGGAGTTCGTTTGATATTTTATTCAAAAATAAAGGTGGGGCACTGTGCACAGGGACCTAAGTGCAAATACCCAAAAGTTCTGGGGTCCTGGTGCAAAATACCCAAGAAGTCACGTGCCAAGCACGTGCCTGGGGCACTCA
The DNA here is from genome assembly GCA_037367405.1 of Ottelia alismoides. Classification (NCBI taxonomy): domain Eukaryota; kingdom Viridiplantae; phylum Streptophyta; class Magnoliopsida; order Alismatales; family Hydrocharitaceae; genus Ottelia; species Ottelia alismoides. The sequence goes on along the minus strand of JAZKJV010008038.1, from coordinate 254,236 downwards.
AGGACCTAAATGTAATAAAAATAAGTTCCAAGGACCTATTGATAACTCGTATCAAAAGTCCAGGGGCTTATACGCAATTTACCCAAAATAAAAACGCACATGCGCATATAAAGTGCTCACAGGGGTATATATGCAAATAAACAAAGCTTTTCACACATTCATTAACATTCCAGAACTACAGGGCTAAAGATGCAAAAATCCCAAAGTAACACGTGACGAAGCACGTGGTTCACTACTGGCAGGGGTATAATTGCAAATAAGATTAAGCGCGAGGGTCTCTATGCAAATATCCCAGAAAATAAACAACTGAATTAAAAATTACAGGACTAAAAAGAAATGGACAAACTACGAGGGGGCCCTATGATATTTACCCCTTTATTAGCCGACGGTCGGATGTGCGCCACGTGGGTGATCTGACGGCTGAGGTGCGCGGCGCTTTACTTCTTCGGCTCTTGGGCTCGATCGACGGCGGAGGGAGAGGCACGTGGACGATCGAGCGGTGCTGGGTTACTGCGCCTCTCTCCTCTGCTGCAACGGTCCGGATGAAATCCTCTGATTGATCGACGGCTGCTGCTCCTCCTCAGATGAACGGCTAGGATTAGAACTGGAGCGAGGGGCTCATCGGACGGCTCTGGAAGATGGAGGAAGAACTCGACGCCGGCGAACTTCGCCGACGTCCTGCGTGAACTCCGGTCCTCCTCAGCTGCGCCTGAAGGTCGGAGAAGATCCGCTGAACTGTCCCGCAGCTGCTGGTGGTGGCCAATGGCCCAACCGAGCCCTGGGGAGGCTCCGGCGAGGCCTAGTGGCTCGAAGCTCCTGGATGAATGGACTGGAGGCTCAGACACCTCCTTTGGACCTGCAAAGTGGTCAAGAAGCTTCGCGGGTCGAGGGCAAAGTGCCTCGACCCGATTAGGTGGCGTGAAGGTGATCGGTGCGGTGGGGCGGACGAGCTCCGGCGAGGCGACGGCGGTGGAGCTCGACTCCCAGATCCTGTGCGATCTGGGTTGTGCGAATGGGTGAAGCAGGTGCGCGGGGAGATGGCGAAGGTGATGGTAGGGTCGGATGGTCGAGATGATACGCGAAGTGGCCGGAATCGGAGAGATGCGTCGGAGATGTGAATTGGGCGAAATCCTAAATTAGAAGAAATTAAAAGAAATTAAGGCTACCTGATGGATGCTGGAGACTGTGCTGGAGCGTGGCTATCTCCGGGTCGTAGCTTCGAAGGGCGTCAAGGCCTGAAGCTCGATGCTCAACGCTGGCGGCGGAGCAAAGGCGGCGAAGTTCGCCGGATCAAAGGATACGCCTCCTCACCTCACTGCAACAAGGGCTGACGCTCGCTGTCACTCTTGCGGAGCCGATGGAGATCACTGGGAAGAAGGAGAGGGTCCAAAGATAGCGCGCGAAGGCGGCGGAGATGATGGTTATATAGAGTGACAGGGGCGTTTAGGGTTGAGGGCTGACAGCAAAGGAAGGCGTGGATTTGATGGCAAAGGATCCGGCGAGGATGAGGGATGATTGGCGAAGAATCCGAGCACGGGGGATGCGTGGGGGACAGCCTGGAGTCGCGTGGGAAAATCGGCGAAGGAGGCGCGGCGCGCGACTTCCAGAAAAGGAAGGAGTCCGCGGGGGAGTTGATCGGGGTCAACATTCCCCCGTGGACCAATCAGGAGCGGCCACGTGTGCTCGGATTTTGTTTATTTATTTTAGGGCAAAAATAGGCCGAATTAAATAAAACTCAAAACATGAAATATTTTTCTTTTATTTTTTTCTATTTTTTGGTGATTTTTAATTAATTTTTGGAAATAAAAATAGGGTAGCTCTATATATAGGTATATGTACACTATATGAATTTTTATTTTTGATTTTTTATTTGTTCTTTTTATGTGTTTTTATGCTCATTTTGTATTTTATTTATTTACAACATGAAATATGGAATAAAAGAATATTTTTATTTTATTTTTATCACTTATATACAAGGGTGAAATAAATGGTTGAATACATTTATACACATGGTATTTATACAATGTATTTTTGTATTTTCAATTTTGTAATTTTTATTTGATTTTTGTTTTGTTTCTTTTTATTTATTTTATTTACAAAATATAACATAGAATATTTACAAAAAGTTCTGAAAATAATTTCATTTATTTATAGGGTTAAATAAATACAAAGGTGTGGTGGTCTATACACATGGTGAAGGTATTTTTGACTTTTTGATTTTTATCTTTTTATTTTGTTTTTAATAGCTTTTTAAATATACACAATATAGACAAGGATATTTACAACATATTTTTGGGTGAGGAAAATATATAGTTTTATTTACAAGAGTATATACATGTGAGCCCTATCTCCCTCTACTTTGGCTTTTATGCGGTCAGGCCCATGCTGAGCCCTCCCTTGGGTTAGGTTGCTCAATATTTATTCTAAATATTTCCCTCTTTTTCTTTTTGCTCTTTATTCTTTTATTTTGTGCACAAAAACATGCTAATTATAGGTTTTTACACAATGCATGCTTCTGGTAATTATTTGTATTTACACATATCTACATGTATTTGCAAAGGTTTTTGTAGCTAAAATAATAGAATAAAGAGTGATGAATGGGTATTCATCAGAGACTTGGACAGAGTTTTGGGATTCTCAGGGACTGTTGGATTTCAAATTCGGTTCTTACTAAGGTTCCTCCTGCACTAAAATTACAAAGGTTCGACTTCAGCTCCAAACTTTGATTTTGTGAAGACAAGTTTGATAATTAAACTAAATCAAGTTCTTCTTTTTCTTTTCTTTCTTTTTCTTTTTGCACTTATTGCATAAGTGTTTGCTAGGGACTAGCAAAGGTAAAATATAGGGGGATGATGAATCCACATTTCATCATCTTTATTCTATCATTTTGGCATCAAAAACCCTAGCAAATGCCTGTAAATAGCATTAATTACACCATCTTAGCATTCATGCATGTACTTGTAAATAGTGTGTAAAATACTGTAATTAAAGCCAAAATTATAGAATAAATAAAAGAAAAGAAAAAGAATAAAATATTGTAAATATTTTATGACCCGAACCCCGAGACCTAGGCATCTTGATGAATAGGTCGACAAGGAATAAAGTAGGGGGAGATAAGGGTCAAATACCTATTCATTTTATCCATTCTTTATTCATTTTGGGACCTATTTTTGGTTCCACTTTTTATGCATCAAACAAAGAAACCTTGTACATGAAAGTTGTAGATAAATTTATATAGAAAAATAAAAAATTGATTTCACTGAAAAATAAGGTACAGATAAAAAGTTATGGTCTGAATAAAAATCCAGAATCCCAACTTCCCAGACCCGTATCTCACAACTGGAAACTCCAAATGCAGCAAACTCACCTTTAATTGTATATAGAATAAAATAATCTATTTAATGGTGGTGGTTTCGCATTTGACGGATCTACGCTTTGAAAGTTGAGTTTTGGACCCACATTGTACCGTTGTACTGATTAAAATATTCCATTTATTATTTATTCATTATTTGTATATTTTTATATTTGTATAATTATGTAAATATTACTCATAATAATTATGTACATTAAAATAGGAATAAAAACCCAAATAAAACTCAAAATAAAAATATATGTACATAAAATACACAGGTATCATACCTATATACATACCTATACAATATTTACTTATATTTTATTAAATACACAAAACACATCAATAAAAAAACAAAAATATATTTGTGTATATAAAAATATTCTATAAATTTGTAAAATAATAAACAAAAATAAATAAATTAAGTACATAAAATAAAAATAAAATACTCAAATATATAGATATAGATACCTATAAGGGGTATAAATGGTAACTTGTAATTAGATATCCCATAAAAATAAATAAAAATCATTATAAAATAATTCATAAAAAAATAAACATTTTTTATTTTATAATAAAAAATTAATAAAAGCATTTACTTTTTTTAAATTAATTTCTAAACCTTTTTCCAAAGGGTTTTTCTGGTTGGTCCACGTGGACCAACCAGAGGGCTTGGACAGTTGACCCCGGTCAACTGTCTGACCCCCCTCTCTGCTGCTGTCAGAAATGGGTTTCGACCCATCTTCATGGATTTTTGGGAGCCACACCTTTCACCATTTGGCCCCACTCCCTTCACGACTTTTGTAGCCCACATATCGAGGATTCATGCCCAGGTGATACCTTGAGTGTTGGATCATCCATCCACCCGTGACTTCGCCTCGAAGGGAGCTCCTTGACCATGTTTCAAAACCGAACCCTCTTCTTCCTTTTCCCCTTGAACCGCCTTCGGCTAGGGCTAAAAACCTCCGAGCTGTCGCTGTTGGGTCCCTGGTGACAGCAGGTTGACCCCCGACCCGTTGAGGTGCGATTCAGGCGCATCTTGGCGTGTTCAAAGCCACCTCCGTCCACTTGGTCGTCGAGGTTCTTCCTTGGGCTCCCCAGCCCTTGAGGTCGTGTATTCCGTGCATTTTCTTTGTTGTTTAGATAGCTGATACCCTTAGGTTTTGGTTTGTGTCTTTAGTTAGTTGATTAGTCGATCCATTAGTTTCCATCTCGCCATCGACCATCTCGCCGAAGCTCAAGAGCTCCGACGAGTCCATTTCCACACTCGGTTCCATTCGATCACTCTCGTGCCCTGGGACTTTTCACTGTGGTTATTTGTGCGTCCTTGTAGGTTCCAGGAGCAAGGGACCCCCATCTGGGTCGTTTTTGACGGATATCCGAGCAACCTGGAAGGCCGCCCCCCTTCAATCAATGTGGCGGTGCTCCGGCGGGCTTTCCGCCATTTTGAAGCCGCTGATTAATCAAGGATGATTCCAGGAAGCTTTCTGGGCCTTTGGAAGAGAGAATCCTACTGGGAGCATCCGGCCCTTGCCGAATCAAAGTCGTCGTCGGCCGGATCTCCACGCGTTCATCCAGGGCCGCTCCAGACCGTTCGATCGCGCCCAGTTCTTCGTGGGCTACAGCATCCGCAGGATCTTCTCCATTGTCGGCCGTCAGATCCTTAAAGATGATCTAATCTGGACCGTATAAGCCCGAAGGGGTATCGGCGCGCGAGAGCTTGCCACGTGGCTTAAGTTAAGCCCCATCCGCCGTCCGATCAGATCGGTTGGGTATTTTGCTCTTATTACCCTGACATTTTTTTGTCTTTAATATTAGGACCTAAATCTTTCATCTGCTGTTGATTGGGTTTTGTAACATTTGCAACACTGCCCCCTTATTTTGTAATAGTGCATTTTTGTCCTCGCCTGGCGCACGTGCTCGGCACGTGCGTCTGGGCATTTTGCGAGGAAACACCAAGGGATTTTGCATATTAAAGTTTAGTGTTGAAACATTCACTTGCAGTGTTAACTTTCTGTGAAATTTGTGTTTGGATCCCTGGATTTTTGAATATTACGAAAAAGCCCTTGCCAGGTGCACGTGCCTCTGCACGTGGGTTTGGACTATTTGTGCGTAGGCCCTCACGACTTTTGCTATTGGTGATTAGTCTAGGAAGTTTATATTTCTGCTATAACTTTTTGTGGAATTTGCATGTAGGCCCCTGGATTCCTGGCTAATTACACATATACCCCTGCAAACATGTATTTTCTTTTTGCTTCTTGTATTTTTTGCATGCATCTATAAAACCCCAAAAAATCCCCAAAAATCACATTAAGTTTCTGCTGCAGTGTAGTATCTCACCATATTTTTATTTTTCATGTTTATTGTATTTTAATATTTATTAAAAATCAAAAATAGCCATTTTCAGCACTGTTTGCATTAGAAAATGCCAAAAAAATTTAAATACCTCGAAAAATTCCAAAAAAATTACCTACTATATATTTTAACCTATTTTAATGTCAGTCCAAAAATTACCAAAAATCTCAAAAGAAAAAGCTTAAAAATTCGAAAATACTCAAAAACTTCTAAAAAATCTAAAAAATTATAGAAAACTCTAAAAATTGCAAACTAAGGTTCTGTAGATTCCTTATTTTCTCATCTTTATTTTAAAATTAGTTTGGAAAATTTTGGTAGTTGTTTGATATTTTTAATTCCCATTTTACCCCCAGCCAATAGCTAATTCCCTGTTTTCCTTTATTTCAGTATTTAAAAATATCAAAAACATTTTGAAGAATACCCAAAAATCACAAAAATAGTAAAAATTATAAAAAGACCAAGAGGATTTTATTTCTGAATTTTTGACTATTTTTTCATATTTTTATAAATATTTTATCACCCCTTTTATTACATTGTTTTTATATTCCAATATTGAAAAAACAACAAAAATATAAAATATAAAATTATAAAAATCAGAAAATTAAAAATCAAAATACAAAATTAAAAATTAAAATTAAAAAAATTAAAAAATTAAAAACCCATAAAATCTTTGCTTTGCATAGTGTAGACAACACTTCACTCTCACTCACACACACACTTGTGCATCTGCCCTGTTTGCTCCATGTGTTCGAACTCTCTGCATACTTGCTCTATACACCATTTATGTAGAGTTAAAAATAAATTTTAACTTCACATTGCTTGTCATTGCTTGATATCTAAAGTGTGGGTTAATTGTTGATTAAATACGAGATTCATTTTAGGGTCGCCACAGCGACGATCGTCTCCGCCTTGTGTGAGACACCACTTTAGACCCTCGTGAATTTCGTGTTTATCAATGGCATCGTAACGACCGAAGATAGTGGGCAGGCGGCGGTTATGAGGAAGGAGGAGGAACGACAGGGGGGTGCGGCAGCTGAGGAAGGAGAGGAAGCGGGTCACGTGCCCCGCGCATGACCAGGGAGGTGGAGAGGTCACGTGCGTGGCACATTACCTGAAAAGGAAAGAGTGAGTGGGGAGAGGTGGGGTGACACGTGGCAAGCCCAGAGGCTGCCACGTGTCGCCCTAAAAATTTTTCAAAATTTAAAAGTAAAAAAGAGATAGAAGGAGACCTCAGATCGAAAAATTTCCTCCATGAAAGTTGTTCGTCTCGACGAGATCTACAACTTTTATGAAGGACCCATGAACAAAAGAGGTTACCTGTGTGAAGTGGTATTTTTGGTGTCTCTCCATGTGTATAGAAAACCGACTTTTTGGGATTTTGTATTTTTTTGGTGGTTTTAGAGGAGATAAAAATTATAGAAAAAATACGATAAAATACAAGAAAATTAATTACACATTAATCTAATTTTTTTAGATTTTTAGTAAATACGAAAATAGCAAAATAAAATAGAAGTAAAAAACACACAACTTTTGTGCAGACCGACAACAGACACTTGGACTCAGTCAGTTTCTTTGATTTTAGTTTTAATCTTGATTTGGATTTTTACATAGCTTAATAAAACTTTCATCAAGGAACACAAATGAAAAAGAAATAAAATTAAAAGGGTTAATTATGCACATAAAAACTTAGGTCAAAAATAGCAAAAAGTCAAACTGCGCAAAAGAGGCCCAAAACCCAACTTTCACAAATGAGCTCTGAATTTAACGAAATTGGTCTTGTTTTGAAGGTATTTGAAAATGGAGTATTTTAAAAGTGACTAGACCAAAATCGGTCACCGAATGTGGGAGATATTCTCATTTTAGTCCGTCAGATGTGAAATTAGACTTTGGGATTATTAGACACTTATTGGGGTTAGTAATTTTTTGTATTTTTTATTTAATAAAGGTAGTAATATCTACACAATGGAGGTGGTTTTGGGTAAATCGGAGTTAGGATGAATTATTTACAAACGTGAGAAGTTAGCAGCTTTTTGGGCTAATTTACACTTGGGATTTTTAATGCAATTATGCATGATGAAATGCAGATATTATTTACACATGTATGAATACTAATAATGATCTATTAATGATTAATTACAAGTGAATGATGGGGAACAGAGCCTAAATGACCAATTTTAGCATGATGAATACGAGATTCGTCAAACCCTTATACTTAAACCATGCTCGTCCCTGAGCATGAATGAATGACTTAGTTGAATACATCCCTGACTATGCATGTGAATTTTCAAGGCTCAATTAATAGAAGACCCTTAATTTGAGTGATCCTAAAATTCTGGGTTCAACCAAGCTTTAATCAAAAGGAACCCAACTTCATTAATTTTCAGACTCTCTGTTTGTACATATAGTATAAGGATATGATTCTTAGTGTATTGCATTCATGAGAGTCAAGTCGAGACATCACCCAAAGTTCCAATCCAAGAGACTCTCCTCTAGACCTAATCCACAACACTAGGGAATAAGCCTATTCTTGCTTCAGTCAACCATCTCATTAGTTTGTCAGACTTGAAAGTGTATATGGATGCTAGATGATAGAGGGCATAGGATTGTGTCTAATTTTCTCTCCCTCACATGGGAACAAGGGGTCTCTCGAGTGCCTTTTTACTCAACACATGCAATTTTTTAGAATTGTTGATCAATGTGTCCGTCAAAGAGAATTTGGAGTCGTCTGCACTTGTTTTTCTGGGAGTACACCGGGGTGTGTCTCTTTTGAGTATCTAAGATACCTTCGACACCCAGACTTGTAGCATTTACGATGCAGAGCCCTTTTTTGGTGTCAGTCCGACTCCTTAGTCCTAATTAGTGTTTGGTCCAAGTGGACACTTTGAAAATGTTTGGAAGCGCTCGCCATTGGTGGAAGCTCATTTATAATTTGACTGGGATAATAGAGCTTTTCTTTGACATTTCATTTTCTTGGCTAGCTCCACTGCTTTTACCAAAAGTTGGTGCACACTGATCAACAACTTTCATTAAGTTTCAACACACCCTGGCACTTAGGTTAGTATCAAAAAGATAGCATATGAACTTGTTCACATACTGGCTAGGATTTTGCTGACACTCAGGTTTTTTGAAGCCTTTATTAATTTATCCCATCCTCGAGCATCATTAGATCGGATCTAAACTCAAATCTCTAGTCTTAGTTCCTCAAGTGATATCTCAACTCATCTCATCAATCATGTAGTTGTGGAAGTGATTTGTGATGATCATATTCTTTGAAGGTAGAGATGAAGAGTGCAATATAGCGCTCAAATCTTTCAAACTAGGGAAGTGTGGATTAGTAAGTTTAAAAACCCTAATGACTAAGGTAGGCTAACTCAAACTCTCAAGATCTTAGAAATCAAGTATCCTCAAAAATCCTCAAGCCTTGAGTGATAGTGAATGTGTCAGGAATATATCAACCAAGGAATGCATGAAATGCTTGATGAAATGCAAGACCATGATTGAATTTTTTTGTTTTGTTGTTTTTTTGTTTTTTTGTTCAAAAACAGGTAATACACACTACTTGTACCCATCCCCGATTGTTAGATAAAAATGATTAGAGTATGAGCTATGGATAAAGTAGATAAAATATATACAAACACCCCCCTATACTTAACTTGTGCTATGTCCTCATGGCACAAAGTGAAATGTAGACATAGCTCGTACGAAGTATAGATGGGACAAAAAAGAAAGAGGAGAAGCGATAAGTACACAATGAAATCAGGTCCCTTAAACTAAGTATCGGGGGACAGAGAGCGAGTAGATGGATATACAGAAGAGTGTAGGTTCCAGAGAGGTGGTCTATCTGGGCAGATCAAATCTTTCGTCAAAATCTATGGCCTGAGTGAAGGAGATCTGTTCAACTTGTACTAATTGCTCATTGGATTCGACGAAATTGTTGAGTAGCTGACCGTTGACTACAAATGTTTGTGTGGTATCTGCGGTCTCAAAGATCTCAACACTACCATTATTGTGTACCTCTCTTACAATGAAGGGTCCCGTCCATTTTGATTTCAATTTCCCTTGGAAAATTTTCAATTTGCATTAAATAGCCAAACCTTCTGCCCTGGGACAAAGATCTTGGTTTGAATGTTCTTGTCATGCCATCTCTTTACCTTGTCCTTGTAAATGGTGCTATTTTCATAAGCATGATTTCGGATTTCAGATAGTTCATTCAAATCCATCTCTCGGTTATTCTTTCCTTGGTGACAGTTCCAATTAATCTTTTTGATTGCTCATTCTGATTTATGTATGAGTTTTGCGGGCAAATGGCATGGCTTTCCATATACCATTCTATACGGGGAGGTGCCCAATGGGGTCTTATAAGTCGTCCGGTAGGCCCATAGAACCTAGTCCACTAGTTGGGACCAGTTCTTTCTGTCAGGACGGACGAGCTTCTGTAAAATTCCTTTAACCTCCCTGTTAGACACCTCGGCCATGCCATTGGATTGTGGATGGTAAGGAGTAGCGACACGGTGCTCGATGCCGTATTCCTTAGTCAACTTATTCACCTCCCGGTTGACAAAATAGCATCCCCCATCAGATATTAAAACTTTTGGAATTCCAAACCTTGAAATAATGTTATCTTTCAAAAACTTGCAAACAGTTTTGCTATCTGATGCTCGAGTAGGGATAGCCTCCACCCATCTAGATATGTAATCAACCGCGAGAAGAATATATTCAAATCCTTGACTCTTAGGGAATGGCCCCATAAAGTCAATGCCCCATGCATCGAATACATCACAGATGATCACTGGTTGCATAGGCATGGCATCTTTGGAACCAATGGTTCCTCCCATTCTCTGACAGACGGGGCACGACCTAACAAAATTATAAGCATCTTTAAACAAGGTCGGCCAGTAAAATCCACATTGCAATATCTTCTCAGTGGTCCTCTTCCCAGAGTGATGTCCTCCCGCCTCCAAGGTGTGGCATAGATTGAGGATACTTTGGTATTCCTCTTTAGGAATACATCTTCTCCATATGCAATCTGATCCTTCAAAGAAAAGGAACGGATCTTCCCAATGATAGTGTCTCGCTTCAGATATGAGTCGATCGATTTTGTTTCTGGGCCAACCTTGATGAACTTCCTTGGTAACAAGATAATTCACCGTGTCGGCATACCATGTGAGTGAGTCAATAGTAGAAATTGACTCGGCTGGGAAGGTTTCACGGATGGATTCAGATTCTGGAATTTTGTTATGTTCGATCCGTGATAAATGATCAGCCACGACATTTTTAATACCAGATTTGTCATTAATCTTCAAATCAAATTCTTGAAGCAGTAGAATCCATCTCAGAAGTCGTGCTTGCGTCCTTTTTGGTCATTAAGTATCGAATGGCTGAATGGTCTGTGTAAACTGCCACCTTTGATCCTAGAAGTATAGATCGAAATTTTTCCAAGGCAAAAACTACAGCAAGCATTTCCTTATCGGTCACTGTGTAATTACTCTGAGCAGGGTCTAAAACCTTTCTTACTTAGTGAATAGCATACGGGATTCCATCTTTTCGTTGTCCTAATACTGCCCCTACAGCAAAATCGGATGCGTATGTCATGATCTCGAACGGAAGAGACCAGTCAGAGGCTTGTAGGACGGGAGTCTCAATGATCCTCCTCTTGAGTAATTCGAATGCTTCTAGACACTTATGATCTACCAGGAATTCGGTGTCTTTTCCAAGAAGGTCAGTTAACGGTCAGGCACTTTTTGAAAAGTCTTTGATAAATCTCCTGTAAAATCCGACATGTCCTAGAAACGACTGTACTTGTTTCACATTTGTGGGTGGCTCTAGTTTCTTGATCACATCAACTTTGACAGGGTCAACCTCCATTCCCTTCTTGGAGATGGCATGCCCCAATACAATGCCCTCTTTTACCATGAATTGGCTTTTCTCCCAAGAGAGCACCAGATTCACTTCCCTACACTTTTGGAGGACTCGATCCAGGTGCGCAAGACAATCATCGAATGAATCACCATGGACCGAGAAGTCATCCATGAAGACCTCCAGGAAATCCCCAGCCATGTCGGCAAAAATCGCAATCATACATCGTTGAAAGGTGCCGGGGGCATTGCAAAGCCCAAAAGGCATTCGCTTGAATGCGTATGTACCGAAAGGACATGTAAAAGTCTTTCCCTGGTCCTCGGGGTTGATGGCCACCTGATTGTAGCCCGAGTACCCGTCTAAGAAATAGGAGTATTCTCTCCCTGCCAATCTCTCCAGGATTTGATCAATAAAAGCAGCGGAAAGTGATCCTTCTTCGTTGCGGCATTCAGGCGCATGTAATCCACACAGACATGCCACGACGTAGGTACCCGTGTCATGATCTCTTTTCCCTCCTCATTGATGATAATCTGAAATCCCGACTTTTCCGGGACTACATGCAAAGGTGACACCCATTTGGAGTCGGAGATGGGATATATGAACCCAGTTTTACACCATTTTTCAATCTCAGTCTTGACCACTTCCCATAAGTTTGGATTCAATCTACGTTGGCATTCACGAGAGGGTTTAGCATTATCTTCCAAGTAAATATGGTGTGAGCACAGGGCTAGGTTTATTCCTGGGAGATCAGACAATATCCAGCCTATGGCCTTGCGGTTTTTCTCCAAAATATTAAGCAGACGGATCTCCTGCTCTTCGGTCAGATGTGAGCTGATAATGACCGGAAATTGTCCCTTTTCTCCGGCAAGGAAGGCATACTTAGGTGTAGGGGGCAATGGTTTGAGTTCAGGAAGGTCAGTGATGTTGCTCGAATCTGGTCCCCTCAGTGATGCTTCTTATTGTGATGTGGATGCTTGCAGTGTATCCATATTGGCCACCATTGTGGTTGTTTCTGGGATCGGATCGCTAATGATGGAATGTGGTGTGTCAAGCGTCGCGTCCGATCTGTGTACCTTAGTCAAGGATTGTCCATAAGGAGAATGGGCTGACATGTCCAAAGGGGCCTCTGAGTCTCCTAGAGTATCGGTAGATGCATGAATGAGCTGGCAGACTAAATCATCAACAATTTCCTTTCCAGATGAGGTTGATTCTATCCTAGCGGTTGGGTTTTGTCTACAGGGCCCAACTGTTGCTTCTGTAAATTCAGTCTTAGTTTCTGATTTTTCAGACTCGGTGCTCGATTCAGTATCAGGTCTTTGGAACCTAGTTTGTTGCATTTTAAGTTCAACTTTTCCAAACTGGATTCTCCCGGATGTGTAATCAAATATAGCTCCTGTTGTCCTAAGGAAGGGTCGCCCTAGTATCATCTGGGAATCTTTCTAGTTTCTAGGGACATCCATGTCAAGTATTGTGAAATCCACTGGGTAGTTTTGTCCCTCTATGTTGATGACAACATTTCGAATCTCTCCCCTAGGTCTCTTTATTGATGTATCTGCGAATTGAAGTACAGCTGTAGATTGCTTAAGAGGACCTAGATTTAGATGCTCAAATAGGGTTGTGGACATGAGATTGATATATGATCCATTGTCTAATAATGTTCTTGCAAACTTGATTTCTTTGATGTGGCTAGTGACAAAGTGAGCACCCATGTCTCTTTTCTTCCTTGGCAGCTCATTTTTTATAAGACGAGATGTGGCAACTGAGAGTATGTGTTTCTTTGTTCGGCTAGGAGGTTGTTTGCTAACCCTTGTTGGTGTGCATCTCACCTTAAGGTATTTTCGAAAAGCCGAGTCTCTTTCTATCATCTTGTCTAGAGACAGAGTGACCTGAATATTTCCTTACAGATGCGGGCCAACTCTTCATCGTTTTTTTGGTTTTTTATGTTTTTCTTCTTTCCTGCCGTAAAACGCGGGGGAAAGGGATGGATTTGTTGTGATCAACAACATCACTTTTATTGAATGGAAAATTTTTTACAAGACTCGGACTCGGACTAAAAACAGGGAAATTTGTGGGAAGATATGGCTGGTGTCTTAGTGGTATTTCTCTGTCTGACTCAGACTCTCCATTATATCTGGGTGGTGTGGGTGGGACTTGTTCTTTCTCCTCATGTCTTCCTTTGTCAATTCCCCCATGGTTGTGTGAATTGTTGACACTGGGGCTATGTCTTCATGTTCCTTCGCTCGATCAGGCATGGTTACGGTCCTTCCGCTCCTAAGAGATATATGATAAGAGTTATTATTTGAGGAGGGCTCAAGTTCAGGTACGAAATAGTCAGAGATTAATACCTGATTGTGTCCAAGGCTATTTGGTTTAGCCTGGACTTAGGCTGGAATCACGGTCTGGGGTGCAGTCACCTCATCTCTCCAACGAGAGAGTCGATTTATGTCGACTCTCATATCATGAAGCTCATCCAGCACTCGCTGGAGTTCTGGAGAGATAGAAGAAGAGGAGGACCCTTGGCCCTGCCTGGCCTGAGGTCGCTAATATTGGCCTTGTTGGCTTTGGCGTTGGTTCTGCTGTGGCTAAGGTTGTGGGTTCTGATAACCCGTGTGATATTGCTGCCTCTGCTGCGGTTGAGGCTGGTAGGTGGGTCGGGCTTGTGGTGGACGAGGGTTCGGAGTAGAGTTTTGGTCTGGGTGGTTGACCGGTCGCAGGTTATACCAGACTCCGTTTATCTCCATGACTTGTGGAGGTTCCTCGTAATTAGTTTGAGCAGAGGTTTCCTCAATTTGATGGGGTAAGACTTGATCTCCACCCCAATGGCTATGTTGCCCTACCCCTTGTCCTTGAATGTAGTGAATTTGGTGTATGGGTGCGGGGGGTGCAGTCAGGGATGGTATCTTTGACACCTTGTCAGCCAATTCCTCCATTTGTTTAGGTAATTTAGCCAATTTCTCCATATCACAAGATTTATGGAGCTCATCCACCTTCTTATAAATCTGCTCAACCATAGTTAGCTTATCAGCTATTATTCCCATGTCAGCAGTGTGATCGGTCGTCAGATTATTCACCATCTTTTTTGGAGCTGGCTATGTAATCCCGGCTGGTGGTTTGTGCTCGACTAGATTCAGCAAGTCTCTCGAACACCTTATAGACAGTGTCCTCGTGGCATCCCATGTAGCTTCCCCCGCAAGATGCACTAACCAACCCTTGAGTCTCAGGGTTCAGCCCGCTGACAAGACTTTGGACCAGCATCATTTTATTTATCCCGTGTCCTGGGCATTTCTGTACTAAGTCTGTGAATCTTTCCCAGGTTTCATGAAATGGTTCGCTCGGGTGTTGGGTAAAACTTGTGAGCTTGATCCTCATCTGATTGATTCTACTCACTGGGTAGAATTTCTTTAAGAACAGAGTCTTGGATGCGGCCCATGTTGTGACTATTTCCCCTAGATTTTTCAGCCAGTAAGCCGCCTTATCAGTCAAGGCGAAGGGGACAGCTCTCAACCTTATGTAGTCCTGGCTAACCTTAGGTTGGCAAGGGTTAGCACAGACTAACTCAAAGTTGCGGAGGAAGATATATGGTTCTTCGTGATTATTTCCTCCGAACTTTGGCAACAGTGCAAGGAAATGTGGTTTGTGTTTGAACGCATCCTCAGGAGGGACATGTCTCAACCAATTATAATCTTTATCTAATTCTGGAGATACGTGTCTTCCATAGCAGCCTCACCTTGTTGCATTATTGCCAACTGTGTCCTAAGTAGTTCATTAGTTTGTTCGGCAGCGGTTATCCTGGCCAAGAGTGCCCGGATAGGGTCATTGTCGTTCTCATCATCCCTAGGGTTCTTCTTTGGAGGCATTATGAATCACCTTCAGAAAGGAAGAATCCAGAGATAAGTGTTGGAATTAAATGAGGTTTTTGCTAAGGATAAGAGATTCCTTAGCGGGGGAGTGAAAAAAAAACTTCTAAGATAAGGAGGATGGAGAGAGTCCTCACAAGGAAGCAGACACAAGCAAACACAAGCCAATTCTCAAGTTCACCACTAAACACAGATGAAGGCATGTCAGGGTTGGGCCGCTTATCTTTTCAGCTTTAATTTAGTGACAAAATAATCTTAAAAATTAAGCGGAGCTGTTAGGTGCTGAAATATTTCACAAAGACTATCCCGAGTTCATACAACTAGTTGCACCTACTTTCAGCCAGTATAGGTGTAAGTACGGACCGTTTAAACGGCTACCCGTGTTACTTGAGGACGGAGCCTTCCGCGGTGTCCTCTAAACCACCTACTCTGCTAAGGGAAGTCGGACCGTAAACGGCTACCCGAGACCCTCACTGAAAAGTAGCTAATTGTTTTGAAAAATCAGTAGTCAGAATGAAGCATTTCAATTTTGGGCTCTTTCCTAAGTGTGCGTTCTGATCCTTACAAACAATGAGTGGGTTTCTGTCCACCAAACACAGGTTAATTTTAGGTCAATATTATTTACAGTCGCCTTGATTAGCAGTCCCAATTTTAATTAAGGTTATCACTGAAGTTTATGTGAGCACAGAAATTCACCCCTCTCGAGCAGTCCCAATTCCTTTAAATCTTAAGTTGTAAAACTTGAGAAAGGAGAATCGGAAAAGCCAATGCAAACATAAATCAATGATGCATGCTTAAGAGAAAGACTTACATTGAATCCTCGCGTTCTTCATGCGGGATGCAAGATAAGGAACTAAAATTTTACACTAAATGATATGCACAGATGAAAAATGCCCTAAACTGATAGTTCTATTAGCGTGAAGAATTGATTTCAGAATTTGGCTAATGTAGAACGATCTATAGTGCGTATATTAGTGAGAGTGTGGTCTAAGAATTACGAGCACAATCAATGATAGAAAAATAAGCGTATATGTGCCTAAGTCATACGCCACTCAAGTCGGGTCCTAACCACACAGAAGGGGTTGAAACATACCCGACACACCACAGAAAAGTTCAGTCTTAATTATGACAAGGGTTCAAAGAAAGGGACCCTGAGAATATTGCAGAAAATTAAACCTATACTACGCTCTCTCTCAAAAATTAAAAATCAATCTTCCTTGCAGATCCTTGATAATATCCAAAATTGGGTTCCCAGTAGTCTGCAAAGAGAGAATTTGCGGTTAGTAGCAGAAGTAAGAGAGATATGCAAAATAAAATACAGAAGGAAAAAATGACACAAAAATTAATCTCATAAAAATTAATTACAAAAATTGATTTAAAACCCTAAAAATCCGTCGTTCCCCAGCAACGGCGTCATTTGATGATCATGAAATCTGCCTCTTTAAAAATCAATAATTGTAGTATAGGAGGCCAATTTCGGTCGTCAAAAACCACATTTTTTGAATGTTGTGGAGTATTTTTACTTGGCAAGTCTACCAAGGTCGAACATAGGGAACATTGATTCTTAGTTGCGTGGTCTTAAATCAAATTAAATAATTAAATTTATGCTTGATTAATTTCTGCATTGATAAAAATATACAATGCGATGATGGAGATGCGAAAAATAAACAGAGCCTATTATGCCCAGGATCTGCGATTTTTAGTGATGTTTAATCCAAGTAAGAATAACCAATATCCTCAAAATGAAATCACAGATCAAATAATATCAAATTCAACAAGATGTAGCAAATTAATTCCTGACTTCAACAATAATGAATAGATATCAGATTGATCCTGCGATGATTTTTATCTCTGAAATCTGTCTAATTCTATTCTCATGAAATGTTCCCAGTCAAATATCAATAAGCAATAATCCATCTCCCTGAATTAACCCCTGCAAAAATTAAGTCCTCAAATACTAGCTCAACTCCAACAAATCCCTGCAAAAATAAGTCGTCAATTTTCCCAAGAAAAATGTGACACAAATATGTCAAAACGAGCCTGCATGAGCCAACATATATCCTCAATAATAATTATCAATAAACAGCTTTGAATCTGCCCACAATTTATGCCAAGTGATAGAGCACAGAATTAGCTTCAAAATAAAATATTATATGTTAAAAACGGAGTTTCTATGAAAAAGATACGATAACATGAAGTTTCAGGGACTAAAATATAAATAAAATAGAGTTTTTCTTGCAAAGAGGTCCGTGGGAGGACTTATCTGTATTAATAAAAGTCGGAAGGGCTCGGACGTAATTTACCCCTAGCGGGGGTATTTCTACAATTTCTAAAAATGCCAGGGGTCTTGATGCAATTTTCCCACCACGCACGTTCCTTGCACGTGCGTTCGGAGGCTCGGGAGTGGAGGAGGAGGGTCGGGCAGCCCCGAGGCTAAGGTTCGGACCCGACCCTGTGGTTCATGCCCGGGCCTGATGCTCGGATGACTAGGCGGAGGTTCGGACCAGCGGGGCTCAGGTTCGGATGCCCGAGTCTACGTGGCGGCAGGGTGGTGGTTCGGATGACCCAAACCTCGAGGCGGGGGCCAAGGCTCGGGAGAGACACATGGCCCTTCGGGAACCATCGGATCAAGGGCTATTGGCCCGATCTGACGGTAACTGCTCGTCGTGAAGGCAGGGCGGTGGGGCTTGTGGCGAGGGTGGAGCAGTGGAGGCGATGGCGGTTGGGGGCTCCTTGGCCGGTCGACACACGACCGGCGAAGGAGGCACCGCACGGGTGGCTGTGAGGCGATCTGAAGACGAAGGTCAAGGTGCTCGGCGGTGGTGGCGCTGGCGGCTTGGCCGAAGGAGGTGGTGGCTGAGCGACTGGTGGCCGAGAGGCTGGGGCGGAGTCGGTGGTGGGAGCTGGTGAAGGGGATCGAGTGCTGGAGCGAACATCGTGGGCGAACGGCGGAGGGACGAGGAGCGGATTGTCGATGATGACGACGACGGCTGAACCTGCAAGTAGTCAGGTAAAACAAAGGGGGAGGGGGCTGACGGCAAAGCCGGTGATCGGGGAAGAAAAAGGGAGTCCGGCATGTGCAAGGCCGGAGGTGTTGTATGGGGCGGAGGAGGAGAGTTGGGATAGTGCAGAGAGCAAGGGGGTACTTGGGGGTCAAAGCTCGACGGCGAAGGATGCCGGAGCGAGGTGCGGAGCCGATGGCGCAAGGTGGAGGGCCTTGGATCATGCCTAAGTTAGGCCGCTGTCACCAGCGAGAGGGCGGATGAAGAGACAAGGCCAGAGGGGATTTTATAGGAGTATGGCGGCAGGGGGTTACGGCTGAGGCCGTGCATGGCGGAGGCGTAATGGTGGATGGCCTCGTAACGGCCGGAGATAGTGGGAAGGCGGCGGTTATGAGGAAGGAGGAGGAACAGTAGGGGGGTGCGGTGGCTGAGGAAGGAGAGGAAGCGGGTCACGTGCCCCACGCATGACCAGGGAGGTGGAGAGGTCACGTGCGTGGCATGTGACCTGAAAAGGAGAAAGTGAGTGGGGAGAGATGGGGTGACATGTGGCAAGCCCAGAGGCTGCCACGTGTCGCCCCAAAAAAATTCAAAATTTAAAAGTGAAAAAGAGATAGAAGGAGACCTCGGATCAAAAATTTTCTTCGCAAAAGTTGTTCATCTCGACGAGATCTACAACTTTTATGAAGGACACATGAACAAAAGAGGTCACATGTGTGAAGTGGTATTTTTGATGGCTCTCCATGTGTATAGAAAACCGACTTTTTGGGATTTTGTATTTTTTTGGTGGTTTTAGAGGAGATAAAAATTATAGAAAAAATATGATAAAATACAAGAAAATTAACTACACATTAATCTAATTTTTTTAGATTTTTAGTAAATAAAAAAATAGGAAAATAAAATAGAAGTAAAAAACACACAACTTTTGTGTAGACCGACAACGGACACTTGGACTCAGTCAGTTTCTTTGATTTCAGTTTTAATCTGGATTTGGATTTTTGCGTCGCTTAATAAAACTTTCATCAAGAAACACAAATGAAAATGAAATAAAATTAAAAAGGTTAATTATGCACATAAAAACTTAGGTCAAAAATAGCAAAAAGTCAAACTGCGCAAAAGAGGCCCAAGACCCTACTTTCACAAATGAGCTCTGAATTTTACGAAATTGGTCTTGTTTTGAAGGTATTTGAAAATGGAGTACTTTAAAAGTGAGTAGACCAAAATTGGACACTGAATGTGGGAGATATGCTCATTTTAGTCCGTCAGATGTGAAATTAGACTTTAAGATTATTTGATATTTATTGGGGTTAGTAATTTTTTTATATTTTTTATTTAATAAGGTTAGTAATATATACACAATGGAGGTGGTTTTGGGTCAATCGGAGTTATTATGAATTATTTACAAATGTGAGAAGTTAACGGCTTTTTGGGCTAATTTATACTTGGGATTTTTAATGCAATTATGCATAATGAAATGCAGATATTATTTACACATGTATGAATGCTAATAATGCTCTATTAATGATTAACTACAAGTGAATAATGGGGAACATAGACGAAATGACCAATTTTAGCATGATGAATACGAGATTCATCAACCTCAAAGAGGATATCTATATGGAGCAATCTCATAGCTTCATAATCGAGGAAGGCAATGTATGCAAGCTGAAAAAATCCATCTATGGGCTCATGCAAGCTTCTTGTAGCTAGAACATCATATTCGATGAAGCCATAAAGAGTAATGATTTTGTTCAGAATCCTGATGAACCGTGTGTGTACAAGAAGCTTAGTGGGAGCGACATTGTATTCATTGTACTTTAAGTAGATGACATCCTTATCATTGGAAATGATATATGGATGATGACCAGTGTTAAGATTTGGCTATCCCATACCTTCGAGATTAAAGATCTTGGAGAGGCCTCTTATCTCTTGAGTCTGAAGTTGTTCAGAAATAGAGAAAAGAGGATTTTGAGATTGTCACAACATGGGTACATTAAGAAGATCTTGGAACGTTTTGATATGAAGAATTCTAAGAAAGTCTTCCTTCTCTTAAGACATGGTATCCACATGTCTATGGGGATGGCTCCTCAAAGTGTTTAGGATAAGAAAGCCATGGCTGGATGCCCCTATGCATCTGTTGTGGGAAGCCCAATGTACGCCATGATGTGCACATGGCCGGATATCTACCATGCACTGGGAGTGGTAATCCATTACCAATCCTGTTGTGGAGAGCAACACTAGAATGCAGTGAAGAACATCTTTAAGTATCTAAGACAGACGCAAGATTACATCTTGGTCTATGGATATGGTGATCTTCAAGTCTTCGGATACATAAATTCTTACTTCCAGCCTGATATTGGTGATCAAAAGTTGACATCAAGGTTTGTGTTCCTGTCGAACGATGGTGATGTGAGATGGAGAAGCAAGAAGAAGGACACTACAACCAATTCAACAACCAAAGTAGAATACATTGCTGCATCGGATGCTACAAAGGAGGTAGTGTGGTTGCACAATTTCATCCTGGAGCATGGCATAGTTTCCTCTTATTCTCCCATACCACTACTCTACGATAACATGGGAGATTAGCTCAGAAGAAGGAACATAGATGGCATCGAGAGAGCAAGCATGTGGAAAGGAATTGCCACATCAGTCTGAAGATACAAAAGCGTGGTGACATCATCATCACCAAGGTGGTCTCTACCGATAACGTTGTTGTTCCCCTTACTAAACCTTTGACACGGAAGGTTTTCGACCATCATGTAATGAGAATGGGTTTAAGGATTGTACCTGAATAGTTCTAAGGGATAGTGGGAGATTGTTAGCCACGTGAGCCCGAGGTGAACCATTACTATTATTGTAATGTTTAATATATCAAGAAAAGTTATTGATTTATTTCTCACTCCCTGTCTGTGATTAAATGAATGAATGCACTATAAGGTCCCTTAGTACAAATAGGGTTATGTAATATGACCATCTTAATGACCATACGACTGTTGATTCAATGATTAAATCACGGAGGTTGGTGCTTCGATGAGTATTTAAGGAGTTAGATTGAGGACTCATTGAGCATCGTCAAATGATTATTAAGAGATGATCTCTATCCTGAGAAGGAGATGGCAATCCTTCTCTATAGGATGATATCTGACAGACCTCTTGATGTAGGTCCTCCGCATAGGAATAGAGATTCGAAGGTGTCTGATAAGTTAGGTCAACAATTTGGCTTAACGAGATTGAGATAACCAAGACCTATGTCGTATACTATCATGATACATGCATGCATCCTCTAACCAGAGACAGATATACCGCTATATGTCTGAGTATGTACATTTGACATATTGATATGTTGATTGCCTAATCAAGGTCTATACACTGGTGAGCTAGTATGCATACAAGGGCATATGAGTAATATGATCTCTCAAAGGGATCATACAGATTCACTTGTGAATTGTAACACATGAGCTCACTCATTAGGTATTGGGATCAATCAAATTCCATGCATGGTTGTCTTGCTTTGGAAGCATGACAAGAATTTGTAGGTATGATATATGTTTTTGGTAAGCATATGATCGATACCAACTCCCAATGACCGAATGAGAAACCTAATGATAAAACCCTGAAGGAGACAGTCTAAAAGAGATCAAAAACTTCAGCTTATTCTAGGTCTTCTAGTAGACATGGTGTACATGTATTAGAAATACTTGAGGGTGATGTGATCATAATGATTGTATAACCATGACGCTTCCATTCCGAGGGAGTGATGAAACAGGTCTGGATTTTAGTGACTCCTCTCAGTAGAGAAGTGATCTAATCTTAGTTCAAATATTGGACACTGATATGATTGCGATTCAGATGCAATAACAATAGTAGATCTACGGCCTTGATTTAATCAAGCATCTATGAGAGGTTCCCAAGATTTGGATTTGAGATATGATCTCAATATCCAACTATATGTGGAATGTACGATGTCATGTCCTTATCTCCAAGTATCCATCGAGAAAGCGTATTATTCTTGAAATGGTTTTAAAATAATTCCATTAATAAACGGGTATCCAAGCATTGAAAAATGGATAATTTATTGTGATTTAATTATCATGAATAATGTGAATTTGATTCATATTATTTAGATGCATGAGAATGATGATATTATATAATTAAATGTGATTTATCATGGATATGAATAATGTGGATAACACTATCATTATAAGGGATATTTACACCCATAACCCTGAGTAATATAGTAATTACCCCAGGAACCCTCGATAATCACGAATTACATACAGAACCTCGAGTAATGCTTAACCTTTACATGGCATAACCCTGTGTCAATTTCCGTCTGAATGCTCCGTTAACCTTGACGGAAAAATCAACATGTTGACTATTTTGCCCTTTGAAAGACATCGTATTTACAATATGATGCCATTCTGTGAAACAAGATGGCCAAGCCTCCCCCCTTCACCTGTGCCGCATACGACTCCACCCTCTCCCTCCTCGGGCGTCCGGCACCCAGATGCGAGCTGAGCACCGGCAAGCTGCAACCTAGACGCTAGCGAGGAACGAAGCCACCAACACCCAGAAGGAGGCTCTCGTCAAAGCCATTGGTGGCAGACTCGATCTCTGCAAAGGAGAAGTGTCGGCCAAGATTCGAGCGTAGAGATGACACATAGATGCCAGTTCCCGTCGTGCTCGTCTTCCTTGACGCTGCGGAATGTGAATTCCCATACACATAGCTGCCAGTTCCCGTAGGCGGGATCACTAGCGGTGTAATTGATGGTGACATTGGGATCCTTCCCGTAGGTGACACCCAAGCCAGCACCGAAGATGTAAGGCGAGTCGTCGAGCCACTCGCGGAACAACCCGGAATCGGCGACGGGGGAGATTGAATTGCCGCCGACATTGAGGCGGTACATGGTCTGGGTGGCGACCGAGTCGTCGATGGTGTAGGAAGTGCGCTGGGGGACGAGGGTGGGGCTGCCGAGGGAGAAGATGTCATCAGTGGCGGAGACGATCTCGATGCCGTTGACGAAGGCAAAGGAGGAAGGGGAGGAGGGGGAGAAGGTGAGGTTGAGGAAGCCGGAGGAGGAGACGTTGATGGAGAACTCGCGGATGAGGTAGTCGAAGTTGAGGGCGAGGGCGGTGTCGCGGGCGCTGAAGTTGCGGAGGAGGGTGAAGGAGGGCGGGGAGGTGACGGAGAAGAGGGCGGCGGAGGAAGGGTGGGAGGGGAGGTCGGCGGGGTAGAAGTAGAGGCGGAGGGACTTGCGGCCGGGGGCGACGGGGAAGGATATGAATCCCAGGTCTTCCCCCCGCCTTCCCGCCATCGCCATGGCCCCCCGAGTCTTGGCCGCCATTGACGAATCCCAGGTCTTCCCCCCTTTCCCCCCGCAGTCCACCCCCTTCCCCCTCCCCCCGCCTGCCCGCCATCGACCGCGAATCCCAGATCTTCCCCCTTCCCCCCACAGTCCACCGCCACCCCCCCGAGCCCTGTTCGCAGTTCACCGCCAGTCTCTAGAAGCCACAGGTTCACCGCGAATCCCAGGTCTCCGACAGTCTCTCGGTGGCACGATCGCCGCCTCGCTGCAACCAAATCCCAGGCCGAGCCCCCTCCTCCGGGACCTTTTCCTCTTTTTTATGGGTGTATCAGGGTAATGGGTGCAGGACCCCCTCCCCGCACGACTCCGCCTGCAGACCCCCCTCCCGCGCGCGACTCCTCCCCCGCGCGACTCCCCTGCAGGACCCCACCCCCTCCCCCGCGTGACTCCCCTGCAGGACCCCACCCCCTCCCTCGCGCGACTCCCCTGCACCCCCCCTCCCCCGCGCGACTCGCCTGCAGCCCCCCCTCCCCCGCGCGACTCCCCTGCCGCCCCCCCTCCCCCGCGCGACTCGCCTGCAGCCCCCTCCCCCGCGCGACCCCCCTGCAGCCCCCCCTCCCCTGCGCGACTCGCCTGCAGCCTCCCCTCCCCCGCGCGACTCGCCTGCAGCCCCCCTCCCCCGCGCGACTCCCCTGCAGCCCCCCTCCCCCGCGCGACTCGCCTGCAGCCCCTCCTCCCCCGCGCGACTCCGCCTGCAGGACCCCACCCCCTCCTCCGCCCGCCTCCACCTGCTCGGCCTCCTCCGTGAAAGTTCCCACCATGCAAGCTCCAGGATGGAACCTACTTCTTCCTTCCTTCTTTTCTTTTTTTTATTAATCTCCACCGTAGGATCTTTAATTGGGTTAGATTAACTCCGCTATTTGGTTGAGTTAACGAACGAAACTAACGGAAGGTTATAGATGTAAAACGGCGTGGTTATTCAGGGTCCTGAGGATAATTAGTGTTTTTAGAGGGTTCCTGGGGTAATTACCATATTACTCAGGGTTATGGGTGTAAATATCCCATATTATAAATATGATTTATAATATATTAGAGAGAGCTATCTGTAAATATTATTTATAATTTAAATGTTGATGTGAATTGGATTCACATCAGATAATTAATTGGAAATATAATTGATGACTGATATTTGACGAGGGTCTAAAAATATTTTCACTAGAAGCGATGACAAATTGTCGCTGAGGTAACCACGAACTAAACCTCGAGTCAATCAACAATTAATCCACAAAATAAATCAAGCAATGAGAAGCAACAATGTTGAGTTAAAATTTATTATAACTCTACAATAAATGTTTATAGTAAGTAAGCATGTGTAGAGGTCGAACTTAGGGAGTAAACGGTAGATTGGGCAATAACGCACAAAATTTGACCTTTTCTCTTGTCCATTCATTCTATTTTTAGAGATTTTTGGTCTAAAGATACAATATGCTAAAATTATTGAAATATATTTTTTTGGAATTTTTCAAAAAGGTTTTATATTTTTTAGGTATTTTAAAGTCAAACAAGGGTAAAATTTACTCTTTTTATTTTTAATAAATAGTTAAAATGCTTAAAATGCAAAAATAAAATAATGGCATGAATATACATGGTAGTAGGCATATAACCCTATTTTTTGCTTAATTTTTGGAGCATGGATAATATTTTTAATAAATGAAACTCAAGCAAAAAAATACATGTACTAGCCAGGGTATATTTGCAATTAAAAATAATGTCAAGGGGCACATATACAAATTTATCAAAAATGTACACTTAATATTTAAAATTTATGGACCATTACATAATTTACAAAATTGCTAGGACGTACATGCAATTTACCCAGCTCACATTGGATGACACGTGAGCTGAGCTAGAATGGACCAAATGCAATATGGAATAAATATGGAGGTCCCTATGCAAAATTTCCAATTTTATTGACACTAAAAATTTATTTATAGGACTAATAAATAAAGGCAAAAAAGTGAGGGCGAGATCTGCAATTTACCCCTAAATAGTGTGCTAATGAACAGTCGTGTCATATCACCTAAACACATGGCGGACGCACAATAAGCGATACCCCTTCGACGATCAACGCCTCATATCTGATCGTGATGCTTCATCACGACCGAGGGTTGCAGAGATTTGATGGTTGGGATTAAAACTGGAGCTCTCCCCCTTCATCTGACAACGATTGCTTTGTTGAAGAATAGGGAAGATTGTCCCTGCCTCCGAGCTTCGATCTTTGATTCCTTCCTCCCCAAGATCTTCCTTCGAGTGCTGAGCTTCTCCACAAGCTCGGGGAGGTCTTCCGCGGTAGAAGGTACCTTCAAAAACACCAAGACCCCAAGGAGAGGTCCGGGGAGCTCAAGAAAGTACAAGGTAACTGGGAGGCTTCCTGCAGGTCGATCCAAGCCCCAAAAGGGCTTCATTCAGTCTGGAACCTACACAGAGAAAAGAATGGGTCGAGAGCAAATTTCCTCGACCCAATTAGGTGTGGAATCGTGCAGAATGGGGGTGACGATGAAGAGGTCTAGTGAAGGGCGGTGAGAGGACCTCAGTGGCTTGATCCCAGGGGAGTTGAGATGGTTTGGGTGGCTCGGGGTGTGAAGAAGTGAATAGGTAAGGTGATGGGGTGGTACTGGTGGTCGGAAACTGTGAAGAGCGATGTGAAATAGTGGTCGGAGCTCTAGATCTTCGGTGAAGTAATTAACGTAAGTTACACTAATACAATTATTAAAAAAACAAAATAAAATGCATGAAATTAAACCTACAGACTACATCTACCTAGAAAACATAATGGCGCAACTCGAACCTGGCCGGAGGCCAAGGAGCAGGACGGTCGCCAGAGCGTCGCCATGGGTGCACCTCCCTCCTCCTTCAGCAACTCCATAGCTTCAGGGGTACGCTAGTTGTCACCTGGTGACACTATTGATCGAAGATGAAGTGCTTTAGGGCTCGGAAAATGACCAAAAAGTGAAGGAAAGAAGAAGGTTGTTATTTATAAATAAGGTGGGCACCCTTGACCTTGGGTTTGGGGCGAATCCAAATAATGTACAATGGATCCAGGATTTGTGTGTGGATCTAGATTGATTGAAGTAGAGGATGGCGTAGAGGATCGAAGAAAACCAGCGATGGATCATGCAGGAAAAATGGAGGAAATTGGGGATGCGGCGCTTCTGATAAGTCAGAGATGTCGAGGGAGGCATTTGACTTAGGTCAAAGTTCATCGCATCGTGATTGGTCCACGTAAGATCAAGTCACGACAAAACAGGATATTTGTTTGGAAATAAATGAATAAAAATAGTAAATGATTTTATTAAATTCTGATTATAAAATAAAAATATATTTATTATGTAGTCTTTTAATATGATTTTTATTTATTTTTTTGAGTTATTTTATTACAAGTTACTTTGTACAAGTTTATTTATAGGTATATTGACCTATGTTTTTTATATTTTATTTTTATTTTGTATTTTTATATTTTATTATTTTATCCTCATATTTCACGTTATTATAGCTTTTTTATATACACAAATATATTTTTATGGTATTTTTTGTTATTATTTTTATACTTAAATAAATAGGGATATATATAATATAGGTATAAGTATAGGTATTTCATCAATTTATTTATATAGACTATTTTATTTTTGTGTTTATGGTTTTATTTTATTCTAAATATGTACATATAGTATAAGTAATATTTACATAATTATAAAAATATAAAATTGTAAAAATAATAAAGAATAAATAAAATGAATATTTTATTTTGGTATACTATACAATAGGGGCCCAAAATCTGACTTTCATACTTTAACTCTAATTTAAGTGAAACTACGTTCATTAAGTAGCTTATTAAAAGTTATATATAATTAAAGGTGATTTTGATAGCTTTTGAATTTTATTGACGAGATATGGGTATGTGAAGTTTGGGTTTTGGCTTTTTATTCTGAGCATGAAATGTAAATTGAGTATTATTTTTATGCAAACTCAATTTGTATTTTTCTATATTATTATTTATAATTTTATGTATAAAGTTTATTCATTTGAGGTATAAATAATAAAGAATAAAATGTGTCCCAAAAATACTTTATTGATGAATAAAAGAATGGAAATTTATGGATGTTTTTGATTTGTATCTCCCTCTACTTTATTCCTTGTCCACCTAGTCAATTCTTAACTTGGTTTCGGGGTTTAGGGTCATAAAATATCTTTGCTTTTAATATTCTTCTTTTCTTTATTATGTAATTTTGGCATTAAAAATGTATTTATATACAATATATGGAATAAATAATGAATGTTAATTTGTACAAAATAATGCCATTTAAATGCATTTAGCTAGGATTTTTAAGACGAAAATATCAGAATAAAGGTGATGAAATGAAGATTCATCACCCCCCTATACTTGTCTTTGCTAGTCCCTAGCAAATACTTATGCAGTTTGTGCAGAAAATGAAAATAAAGAAAAGAAAAGAAAGAAATTGGGTTGATTTTACTTGTCTCCACAAAATCAAAGTTTGGAGCTCAAGTTAGACCTTTGGAATTTAGGTGTGGTCGGAACCATATTGGGAAACGGATTTGAAACACATCAGCCCTAGAGAGCCACAAAACCCTGCTCAAGTCTCCTCAATAGCCATGTCAGAATACTTCAACTCATATGCAAACCCTTATGACTATGAATCTATCTTGGGTAGTGTGTGATATAGGTAGCTCTCCTCGGCTGAAGCGGTAAAAGTCAGTCTTCTCCAACTTGGTGACCCTAATTCCCCAATCCAACAACTCTTTCCTTGAGAAGTGAGGGATTCCCTTCTAAGTTCAAGTGGCAACCATCTCAACAAGAGGAGGTTGAGAGAAGAGTGGACAGTAGCCAGTGCAGCTACCAATCCTAGAATGCTTAACTAGTGTAGCCAAGTCACCCGGTTGCAGGCTCACAAATGTATGGCTTCAAAGCTCAAGCTTTCTTATTGACTATACAAATATGTACACTCCGGTTGACATTTTATTTTGTCTACTTTTTTGGAGTTTTTGATTTTTTTTCCATTTGTTGAACTACTATATACAAAAACATTTACATATGGACTTTTTCCTCTTGAGTCAGTAGACTATCCCTCTTTTGAAGCTTTATTGCAACCCACAACCTTTGTCTTTAGACCTCATGGCTACTGAATTGGGTTGGGGTACAATGGCTACAAATGTGTGATTTCTAATGTTTCCATTGGCTTGTGTCTCATGTTGGCAAATCCAGCCCTCTACCACTTCAACTGAGGTGAGCAAAGTGAAAGATGCATGTGTACAAGCTAGGTCATTATCAACAAGAATCATGTGTGTGCTCTGAAATACCCTACTTAGGCAGTCAAGATGATATTGAACCAAGCCTCGTGATCTCAAAGAATTAAGTCAAGCATAACTGAAGTACCCCAATTCCAGTTCCTATAAGGTTCCTATGTTGACTACCGGCGCCTGAATTCAACGATGAAGAAGGACCACTTTCCTCTACCATTCATCAATCAAGTGCTTGAAAGACTGGCTGGGAAATAATTCTTATGCTTCTTAGATGTGAACTCCAGGTACAACCAATGAACCAAGTGGCGATCGCCCCTGAAGATCAAGAGAAAACTACATTCACCTGCCAATTCGGCACATATGGTTTCAGAAGAATGCCCTTTTAGATTATGCAATGTCCTTGCTACATTCCAAAGTTGCATCTTATTTTCTTTGTCGATATGGTTGGTAGTTTTTTCGAGCTGTTCATGGATGATTTCACAGTCTATGGTGACAGCTTTAATTCTTGTCTTGAGCACCTAGATTGAGTGCTACAAAAATGTCATGAAGTTAATCTTTTTCTATCATGGGAAAAGAGTCACTTCATGATCACTGAAGGGATTGTGCTAGGCCATGTCATTTCTAAGCATCATATAAGTCAACCCGACGAAGGTTAATGCCATTGTTAAACTCGAGCCACCTCGAAATGTCAAGAATATGAGGTCGGTCATTGAGCATGTTGGAGTTTTATCGAAGATTCATCGAAGACTTCAACAAGATTGCCCGACCTATCACTGAGCTAATATTCAAGGAGAACGATTTCATTATGGATCAATCGATTCTCAAATCTTTTTATCAATCAGATTCCAGCCCTACAGCCACCCGATTGATCTCTTCCATCGAGATCGTGACAGACGCATCAGACTTTACAATTGATGTTGTCTTAGGACAAAGAAAAAAAGTTTCCCTAAGCCATTCACTATGCCAACAAAATAATAAATGATGCACAGAGAAATTATACAGTTATAGAGAAATAATTCTAGCAAAGGTTTTCACTCTGGAGAAATTCAGATCCTATCTTCTTGGATCCAAAGCCATCGTCTAAAATGACAACTCTGCTATAAGATATTTATAGCAGATGAAGGACACCAAATCACACCTACTCAGATGGATCCTTCTCCTCCAAAAATTTGACTTGGAAATTAGAGATAAGCCTGGAGATTAGAACGTAATAGCATACCACTTATCTAGAAATGAAAGCATAGATACTCAATTGAGTAGTGCACCGATAACATCAACCTTTCTTGATGAAGCCATTCTCAGCATTGGATCTCTCCCTTAGTTTGCCAATATTATGAACTACCTCGTCTCTGGGGTGGTCTCACAAGATTGGACGCGAATCAAGAAGGACAAGTTTCTGTCTAATATCCATTTCTACTACTGGGAAGACCCATACATGTTTAGGGAAGGAGTGGACTGCATATGGCATCGGCGTATTCCTTAGTAGGAGAGTGTCCTCGAGCATTGTCTCAAGCTTACATCTGGTGGACACCATTCTGGAAGTAGAATGATGGCGAAGATATTGTAGTGTGGCCTTTGGTGGCCCATACTATTCAAGGATGCCACAACGTACATCAAAGCTTGCACTAATTATCAGAACATGGTAGTAACCCTTACTGCTAAAGATTCTATGCCTCTCAAATTCATTCAAATTTCCAATGTGTTTGATTCTTGGGACATTGATTTTATGGGTCCATTTCCTAACAGTCATGGCTATGAATACATCCTCCTTGTCATGGATTACGTGAGTCGATGGGTAGAAGCTATTCATGTTCGAGTTGCTGATAACTGCACAGCTTGCCAGTTTCTGAAAGATAACATCATTTCACGATTCAGGATACCAAAATTTCTCATCTCAGAGGGGGGTAGCCACTTCATTAACATGGAGGTCAAGAAACTTGTTAAGGAGTAAGGCATTGATCATTGTGTCTCTTCTCCTTATCATCCTCAATACAATGGCCTGGCTGAGTTATCAAATAGAGAAATTGAGATGATCCTGCAGAAACTTGTGAGGCCAAACAGAAAGAATTGGTCATAACATTTGGATCCGGTTCTCTAGGCCTACAAAACTGCCTACAAGTCTCCTTTGAGCATGTCTCCCTATCGTCTTGTATATGAGAAGCAATGCCATCTGGCCGTGGAACTTATTCATAAATCTCTCTGGGAAGTAAACGTATGTAACCTCGAGTGACAGAAAGGTGGTTATAACGGAATAATTGATCTGAACAAGCTCCTGGAATTCAAAAACTACACATACGATAACAACTTAATGTACAAAGAGAATATCAAACGCTGGCACGATCAACACATCAAACAAAAGACCTTCGAACCTAGACAGAAAGTTTGGTTGTTTAATGCCAAGTTGAAGATATTCCCGTGCAAATTGAAGAATAAATGGACATGGTCATTCATTGTCAGAACTGTGTGCGACAATGGAAGCATCTTGATATTTAAACTATCATCTGACGTACAACCATTTATTGTCAACAGTTAGTTGCTGAAGATGTATTTAGAGCACGATACATTCATGATAATTGTCGATTCAATTCAAGTTGTTTTTATGCAGATTTCGCAACCCCAACATCAGTAGAGTCAGGCAATGCAACCCAAAATATTTGAGTAATTTTCTTCTTTTCTTCTTTTCAATTTTATATTTCAATTCATTCATTCTTCTGCATTTCACTCATCCCATTCATCGATGTTATAATTAGGATATGTTTCATCCTAAGTATAGGGGGTGAGTGTATTTGGGTTATTCTTTACTCGTTCTCTCGCTTGTCCTCTAACTTGTTGATACTCTATCTATACCTAGGGATATTTCACCCTAAGTATGGGGGGGAGACAAGCCTAGCCAATTGATTTCGTACATTTTAATACTCGAGCATCCCTGTTTTGTATGCATTCTACTATACTTAGGATCAGTTGATCATAAGTATAGGGGGATGACCAACTTCTCATGCCTTAGTCACTGTAGTATAGACTTTTCCATACACAACATGAGTTATATCTTCCTTTTTCTCTTTGATCACTATGAGGACATAGATCGAGCTAAGTATATGGGGGTCGTATATACGTTGTATATACTTTAATCATAACTCGTACTTTCGTATATTCAATAATAGGGCTAAGATACTATATTGGTAAGGATATACAATAAATCAAATATAAAGAATACCCTATAAATATTTATAAAATTTAAAAAAATGAAAATAAACTAAATAAATCGGTTTAAAAATGTTTTGCAAAATAATTTGAAAAATAGTTGTAAAATATCTTGTAAAATCTATTGGAAAACTTTTTTAAAGTATTTCCAAACCTTTATAAAAAATTTTTGTAGATGTTTACAAAAAAATTCATTCCTTTGAATAAAGTTTTTGAAAATTACTCTGCAAATGATTTGTAAAATGGGTGTAAAACTATTTTGAAAAAAAAATTATATATACCATTTGAAAAATCATTGCAAAATGATTTTCAATCTTTGTAAAGGTTTGTAAAGTATCTACTAATTATTTGCAAAAACAAGTTTCCAAATGTTTGTAAAATGGCATTCAAATGTTTTGAGAACCTTCTATATAATTGTGATAAATAACAACTTCAGTAAAATTTTGTATAGATTCTTTACATATATATCCCTTGTATACAAAAC
Source organism: Ottelia alismoides (assembly GCA_037367405.1). Lineage (NCBI taxonomy): Eukaryota > Viridiplantae > Streptophyta > Magnoliopsida > Alismatales > Hydrocharitaceae > Ottelia > Ottelia alismoides. The sequence goes on along the minus strand of JAZKJV010008038.1, from coordinate 221,507 downwards.
CAGTGAATTAACTAATGATTAACTTATATACAAAATCCCATTGTAAAATACACACCCAATCCTGGTAAATAAGCACACATTCTTGTGTGAATATTTATGCATACACCATGCACTAATCTTTATCAAAAATCTCAAAACATTCAAAACATTCAAAAACATAAAAAAATTAAAATAAAACTCACAAAAATTATAAAATTTTTCAGAAAACCCATAAAAGTTAAAAATTAAAAAATACTTTTGCAAAAAGATTTTCTTGCATTGCATTTGCATTTGCATTTGCATTTTTCAGAATGATAATGGCAAATGAACAAGTCTAAATAAAGTCTGAAGATTGGAGCTTTTATAGACCTTAATTCACTTAGTTTCAGAGGAACCCATTCGGGACTGTATTTGAAATGCTTTATGTCACCTTGACATAATTCTTTAGGTTCCATGAGACTGTGTTAATGAGTCAATTCAATGTATCTAAATAGAACCCTTCTTGTCAACTGTATGACAATTGAGACAGTGGCTTGACAAGAGACCTCATAGTTTACACTTAGCTCAACCCAGATGGATTGTTGAAATATCTTGGAGTCTAAGTTAGGACGATACTATGCCAGTTTGTCAAGGGTGGCTCAGGAACCATTCTTGGGGACTGCCGAAATCAGTTTTTCAACCGACTTCTTCTTGTAGCATGGACATCTAACGATTGAGGATTGGATCGAAACATAGCTTCGGATGAGGAATGGTCTGCTAGCACAACTTTTTCAAAGATCTTCAAACATTGGCAGAATAAAAGATTCTATATCTGTCAAGGCAAAACAAGAATGTAGAGTAATGCCAACAAAGAAAATATCTGAAAAGAAGCCTACACCAAAAATTCCAAAAACATTGAGATTTCAGAAAAGGTTTGCTTCTTGGTGAAGACTCGGTTACACTGGTCGAGCATCACAAGAAAATGCGATTACACTGGTCCATTTTCATTTCTTTTCCCATTCTTCTAGCTTCCACCTCTTTTCGGTTGTGAGCTTGCATGTACTTGAACTTAGACGGAAATATCCATCTCCTCATGGATGAGTTACCAGATGAGAAGACTACTTGATAGTTCAGTTGTTTATCTATGAAGATATAATACAATCTACACACATGATACCTGTCATTTCATGGTTGTGAGAGTATGCGATTGAAAGGATGGTTCTGACCAAGCGTTTGAATGGAACTAAATAGAGGAACATGGAATCTAAGGGTTGTTGAACCACAATTCCTGATATGAATGTGGTTCCAAACAAACATAAAATTCATTAATTGAGCTCAAAACTTTGATTTTATTAAGACATATTTGAAAATCAAAGTCATTCCAAGTTCTTTCTTTTTCTTTATTTTCTTTTTATGCACTCACTATCATAAGTGTTTGCTAGGGACTAGCAAAGGCAAGTATAGGGGGTGATGAATCTTCATTTCATCACCTTTATTCTTTCATTTTGGCCTTAAATCTCTAGTTAAATGCATGCAAATAGCATTAATTTGTACAAAATAGCATCCATTTATTGATTTATGAATATTGTATAAATACATGTATTTAATTCTAAATAAAATTATAAAGGAGAGAAATTAAAAACAAATAAAGTGTCAAAGACATTGAATGATCTTAGACCCCGAGACCAAGTCAATATTGATTTGGTCAATAAGGAATAAGGTAGGAGGAGATATGGTGATTAATTATACAAAAATACACAAAAAACCCTAAATTAATTTATCAATGAATAGCTATTTTAACCCTATTTTATTTTTCAACTTATAAACCTCAAAAATGAAACCTCAACATGAAACTTGTACATAAAATAACCACAAAAATACAAAAATTTTTTCACATAAAAATAATACATACTGTGCCTGAGACATATAGAACAAATAGCCACAAAGAAAACTTCATGGGCTTGTATCTCCTTCATATAAACTCAAAACTGACCAAATTCACCTTTATTGCTCATAAAATTTAATTATATGTTTAATGAAGATAGTTTCATTTAAAATGGAGTTAATATGCAAAAGTCAGCTTTTAGGTCTCCATTGTGTTGTATACCTGTATATAAATAATCAAAAATACATTCTTTAGATTTTTATTCTTTTTTTATTTTATATACTTGTAAATAGTGTTTAAAATACATTAGAATTATAAACATAAAATAAAGGCATGAAAATATATTAAAATAAACATTGTATTCAAATGTACATGTAAACTATACTTATAAGGTACATACCCCTATTTATTTAAGTAAATAAAAAAATCAGAAAAATAAACTAAAAATATGTAAATGTATATTTAAATGTATTATAAATATATAAAATATGTATATACAATAATAAATTAGTAATACAAAATAAAAATAAAATACTATAAATACCGGTAAATATACATATGTATATACCTGAAAATATTAGCACTTGATAAATTAGGTTATAAAAATAAATAAAAATACCTTGCAAATACTAAATAAAATAATAAACATTTTTATGTATTGACCTAAAATTAATAAAATCTTTTATTATTTTTAATCCATTTAATAAGGTATTTTGGTCTTGCCTTTTTGGTTAGTACACGTAGACCAACTAGATGGCATAGACTATTGATCGCCAGGTCAACTGTCCGGCCTACCCGCCTCCTCTATTAGAGTTCACCTTCCCCCCTACTTTCTCCAATTTTTCAGCCTTCATCCATCGATTCAGACCTCGAGCCCTTCAACCAATCTCTTCCCCATACGACCAACCATTACGACATGCTCTAATCACCTCCATTTGATCATGCAAACTCCCATAATCCTGTGATCTTCATGAACCCTTCTCTGCCTATATAAAGCTCCTCCATTGCTCCCTTTGAATTTGTTATTCATATTTCCTCATGTAACCCCGAAAAGAACATTAGGGTTGATGGATCTTGGTGACAATGAGTTCATCCACTCCTTGTCGGCGTGGATAAGGCTATGAATCGTGGTGGTCCAGTTCACCAAGGTTCCTCCAACGCTCTCTCTAATCCATGGCTAATAGGTCCAAGTATACGATGCTTCTTAGCTTTTCTTTCAGCATTTTAATTCCCTATTGTAGTGTATATGTTAGTTTATGCATTTAGTTCTTACATTAGGCTTAATTATTAGATCTTTGAGCGTTGGAGCCTTAACCTCCAGCTCAAATCCACTGTGAATTCGACCTGTTTCAACTGCCATTTCATTTCACCCTTCATCCTTATCGTGTTCTCTACAAAATCACCATTCGTTAACCCTTGATTTTGCAAGAATCAAGGTCGATCGAGCTTCCCTCTGCTGCTATGATTGAGCTCATCTACCCCACTCACTACCATCTTCATTTCTAGGTCGAGGAGAAAACCATATAGCCCATAAACCTTTTTGTGCAAGAGCTAGCACATGGGAGGGCACTTGGAGCTCAAATCGAAGGATATATTGGCTCCCAGGTCGCTTGAACCTAATTGACCCCTAGGCCTTTTCTCAGCGAGGCGTGGACCTTCTCGACGACACCTGCAACTGCGGAAGGCTTCCAAGAAGCCTTGGAGCCAGTCAGCTTGGACAGGGTACGTTGGAGCAGAGAGATATTACAACTCGAAGCTTAGCAGGGAAGACATTCTTCCTTATTGTTCCAAGGGTATATAGAACTGTCGGATATGAGACGTGGATCGGATCTAATCGAGGTTGTTGAAGATTAAGTTAAACCGGTACCCTTGCTTCGACTGTTGGTCGTTAAGTGTGACACATGGAGCACGCTCGATCGTCGGACGACACCTTAAGTGGGGTAAATTGCTACTACCCCATATTCTTTTGTATTTACCTTCTAGTACTATAAATATTAAATAAATTATAAATATTTCTTTAGATATTGCATGGACCCCCTAGATTTCCTTTATATTTACATATATGTCCTCGCGCCTCGCATTTTGCGCCATGTGAGGAACTTGGCATTTGGCAACTAAGCCATGTCAGGTTTAGTTATTTATTTTTAGTCTTTAAATTTTTATAATTAGTTTTAACTTTTGGGATATTTTGCATGCATCACCTTGTATTTATATTTATTACAAAAAATCATTTTCAGGCTTATATGCATTTTTAATTTTGATAATTAGCCCCCGTGCTTGTTAAATGTTGGGATAATTTATCTAGATGCCTTAAATCATGCTTAATTACGTCCATATTTTTATTTAGGCATTTATTGCATTTTCCCCATTTTTAAAAAGAAAATAGGAGCTATATATTCCTTGTTTGATATAAAAATCTTAAAAAATTATACAACTATATTTAAAAATTCCAAAAATAAGTATATCTATATTAATATATACTATACCTCTAGACCAAAAATCACTAAAATTATAACAAAACCTCAAAAATTGCAAAGCGTAAAAAGACCATAAAAATCAGTAAAAATTAGCTAAAACCCTGAATAAATAGTATTGTGTTCTATATTTTTCCTTTATATTATATAATATCTTTTAAAATTAGTTTTGGGAAATTTTGAACTTATTATCTATTTTTAATACCTAAAACAATTCAGCCTACTCACTATTTTTAAATTTAATACATTAAAATTCATAAAAATTAGATAAACTTTTATTTAAAAAATTATAAAATAGAGAAAAATATCAAAAATAGAAAACATTTTATTTTCTGAATTTTGACTATATCAATATAAATTTAAAATTATAAAACATATATAAACTATTTATACCTTATAATTATTATATACCTTATTATGAATTATTATTACTTATAAACAAGTATTATAATTAAAATATTTAAAAAAATAAAAAGGATTGGTCCTTTATATATTATATATCATATATATCATTTATAATATCTATATCATTATTAATACTATAGATAAATATATATTATATCTTAAAAATTTAAAAAGAAAATAAAATTTAAAAATTATAAAAATATAAAAAAAATAAAATTCCATAAAATCAAACAGAATTTAAAACCTACAAAAAACCAAAAAGTGTCAAAATTATACAAAAATAGTTATTATTAGTTATTAATTTATAACAATCATTCCTATCCTATTTTGCTTCCAGTGGTTTGAACCCTACTACTTTGTCATTATACACAATTGGTAGGGTATAATAAATTTCACCTTGCATCTAGATTTATTGTTTATTCATTATTATGGGTTGATTGTTGATTGAGTTGATTGAGATAAGTTCCGAGTACCATAAGAGTAGCCGCTAGATCGATTGTCGTATCAAAGTTGTCAGGCACCACATGCCCTCCAAGATCGGGCATTGGGAACCTCTGCTTGATCCTCAATATCAGTTCCACCAATGGTATTAGGTGCATGATGGAGGCTAGGACTCCATATGGGCCATCCAATCCTCTTGATCGTATGATATTTGCATTTCATCTCCATCTGAGTTCCTCCACATGAGGCGTAGGAAATAGGACACCGGCAAGGGCGTCTGGTGCTTCCACCTTGCTTCTTGTGTCCATCCAATGGTCGGATGACCTCCTAAGAGGCTCACAAATATGAGGGAAGATCACCAGCATGGATCATCTAGAATTTAGATGCTCCAAAATCCCGACCATTGAAGAATCGATTTCATGCAATTGTTAGATAAGCAATAGCCGAAGAACATGCGAGTGGGTGCGTGGAAATCATGAGTGAGATGAGGGTCCTGGAGGAATAAAAGGTGGAGGACCTTATGGGTTCTCCTCCGATGAATGGAGAAGAAGGGGATGGAGTGAATCAGGATCTGAAAGAAGGTAGAAGGTGATGAGAACCTCCTGCGTGAATATATGATTCATGGTGAAGGTTAAGTGCTAATCGAAGTTGTATATGGACCTATATAAGGCAAATCAAATCGAAGAACATAGCAGAAAAACCTAAGCAATCTCACATTGAATCTAAAGTACAAGAGGTGATTGATAGGCTTGGCTTGAGGCTCAAATCAAGCCTCTGGTCTTAGCTTCAAGTTCCATGTCATGGCACTAAGCTTGAAAGGTCAGTTTCAACCATAACATGGCTCATCAGCAATGGATCGACATCGGAGTTCTTACACCATCATTTATCTCTAGTTGCTCCTAGATCATATCGCAAAGAGGAGTTAGAGGCTAAGCAAAACCTCACGCAAGGGTGGACCACCTAATTTTGGCTTCGACGAGGTGCATTTGAATGTTGAACACTATGGGGGAGCGGTTCTCAAGTGGTGGTTTTAACCACCACTAGTTAGTATGGAGGTTAGGATTTAGAGATTGGCATGAATAATGGAAGTTAGGATTTGAAGTTAGGGGAGAAATCGAAGGAAGATGAGGACAAAGGAAGTTGGGAAAATTCGGTTAAATTGGGCAGTTGAAGGCGCTGCAATGCTTGGAGGTTGAGGGCTGGAGGTTGGGGATGATACCCAACCGTCCAGATGGGATAGGACTGAGAGGGATGTGCGGCTAATGGTTGTCTGATCAAAGATGGTCAGTCGACTGAAAGAGGAGGCATATAGCGAAACAGGAACGAGCCATGTGGCTGGAGTAGGTGGTGTCACATGGCCCAATGGAATAAATCAGAAATTATAAAAATTACGTAAAATAAATATAAAATAGTTAGAATAGGAATTTAAAAAATGGTTAACATGAAAGTTGTAAATCTCAGTGAGATCTACAACTTTCATGTAGAACTCATAGAGAGAATACATCATATATACAAAGAAATATTTTTCAATTATTTTTAATGTATTAAAAAAACTTTATTTTATTTTATTTTTTTATTTTTTGGATTTTTAATGTATATTTAATGTTAAATTAATTATGTATGATATTACACTAATTTTTATTAGATTTCTATTAATAAAGAAATATATAAAATAATGGAACAATATAGGTATAAATATACAACATAGAGATAATATATTAAGAAAATGGTCATTAGTGTAAAGTATTTACTAGGTTAGAATTATTCATTATAGTTAACTAATTATTAATTAGATAAAAGAGCTCAATCTAAAGAGTTAATAATCAGTAAATAAGTGATAAATAAGGGATTTATCAACATGGAGGTTTTCCCTAGGATTCAAGGTGAGGAGAAGGCCTCTAAGATTGATTCATTGTCGTCGTAGGTGGCCTCTAAGTGGTTTGAGCTTCCAGGTCTCCCAGTCTTTCAAGCTTAGTACCTTAGGTTTATTTCGAATGCATTTCATTCTTAGCATAGTGGTGCCTTTTATTATGTTAGATTTCACTTTGTTTGCTCAAAATCCAAATTTTTAGGCTTGTTGGAGCTCTAAGCTCTGGCCACTGTTTTCACAAGTAAAACCCCATGAACCTGACATCATTACACCCTCAGCTTATTCCTCAATGCTTCCCCATGCTCCAGATCATACTCGCTTACCATGTTCTCACTCAGATCAGGAGATCGGACCTCCAAGTCCACCACCTCGCTGGAGACCTCCGCTACACCCAATCGTCCATCTATTTCACCTGAATTTTGGGCGGAGAGCTTCTCCCTCTAGCCAAGGATTGTTTGATGCAGGTCCCAGTCTAGGAACACCCATTTTGGGGCGATTCAAGTCTAACTTAGAGCTCCAGGTCAGACCAAACGTCTTCGAGCCCCATGTCTCTTCCCAACGAGACCTAGATCTTCCAAACACCTTCAACACCTGTGGAAGCCCCCTAGGAGGCTTTTGAGCCCTCCAGCTACTCGAATCACCCTTGGACGGAGGAGAAATGCCCAATCGAAGCGACCTCAAGCAGTTGTTCTTGGTTGTTCTTCCAGGTGTCTTCTCCGTCGTTGGATCATGGAAGGGCTCCAGATTCGATCTTTATCGTTAGATTAGAGCCAAACCGATAAGTGTTGAGGGTCGTTCATTTCTTAAGTAAAGACACGTAAAGCACCATCTGTTTTCCATCAGTATGCTTTAGGGGTATTTTGCAGAACTCACCCCCTTTTGTATTTGACATTTAGTATTGAACCTTTCCTCTGTAATTGCAAAAGATTTGTAATATTTGCATTGGAACTCTCGCATCTATTTTTGTTGTGCTTAGGTACAGTATTAGGACACCTCACGTGGATCTCATCGTGGGGCACCTGGGCTTTTTGCACAGAACCCCCTTTGGGTTTGGATATTTCGATTTGGTACTAAATTTTGTAAAACTAATGTAATATTTTAGGTTAAATTGCATTCTTAGAGATGGAACTTGTTTTATTTACATTTATACCCCTATCAAGAAGACATAGTTTGTATTTTTAATTATAAATATTGCATGTATGTCCCTAGATTTATTGAATGTGCTATTAAATGCTTAGAACATTTTATTTCTTGTATTTTACATGTATTAAATAGCTCTTTTAATCCAAAAATTATAGGAAATAAAAAAAATGTGTTTGGAACTCATATTTATTAAATTGGAAGGTCTTTAAAATTATTTTCCTATTTATAAATTATAAAAACATGTCATTTTCTCTTGTTTGCTACTAAAAAAATCCTAAAAATTACAAAATATCCTGAAAAATTAAAAAATCATGTAAAAAAATTAAAAAATCACGTATGTTTATTTAGTCATATTTCAACTCCCATTCATATATTTTTGAAAAAATAAAACAAGAAACTTAAAAATAGGAAAATCCTAAAACTTATAAAAATTTGCAAAAATCTAGAAAAATCCAAAAATATTTTTTTGTTTCCAATTTTCTTTATTATATAGTATATATTAATTTAGTTTAGTATTATTTTGACACTGAAATATATTTATTAAACCTTAGAAAGGTTACTGATTTATCATGTTCACCGTTTTTGTTTATTCCTACATTAAAAATCCATAAAATTATAAAAATTATCGAAAATTATCAAAAATTGAGAAAAATAATATAAACCATAAAATTTTTTATTCATTTTATTTTGATTGTATTTATCTTATTTAAAATTTCAAAACATATTTCCCTTATTTTTACCTATATGGTATATATATTACCTATATTATTATATATTGTGTTTTCAAATTTAAAAATTAAAATTTTGAAAACTAAAACATAAAAAATATAAAGATTGAAATCCATAAAAAATATTAAAATCCCACAATAATAAAAAACAAAAATAAAAATATAGCTATGTAAATGAGAATTTAAATAGAGATTAGTTAATAATAATTGATCCCTATTTATTCTCTGTATATCTCATTTTGCTCTCTATGGATCGACACTCTACATACTTATATTGTACACATGTTTGTAGAGTTAAATAAATTAAATTTTGGTTCACATAATTCACAGTAATTCTATGTCTGATTGTGGGTTGATTGTTGATTAACTCGAATTTTGAGCTCGGTCGCACAGCAATTGCTATCTGATTTGTCAGATTAGTAGATTGGCTAGAATACCTGGTCATCAATGATGGATTACAAAAAAGGAAGGGCATAATCAATATTACAGGAGTTAAGAACGGCACAAGTGATAACAAGCCTAGATAAAATAAAATACATATAATTAACTATTAGAATTTATATATTGTATTTTTATAATTTTCACAATATGTTCACTTTGAACATCGATCAAGACATCAATAAGGCGTGTTATTGAAATTATCATTTTCAATATAGAAAAGAATTATATTGCATAAGATACCGAAATAGGTATATAATTGGCGGGATACGAATAAAAATATAGGTATTACCAAGTTATTTTCAAACATGGAAATCGATGCAGATACACATATTACTCAGATATGAAAATTGTGTTATGATCCTTAAAATGGAAACGAATAGGAAACAAATACATATAAGATGTGGATAATAGAAGAAATACTTTGTAGGTTATTTTAAAGAAAATGAATTGGATGTCTTACACATGTTACACAAATGCCAACTACATTTATCTCATAAAATTTGTATCAATGTGATGACGATGTAGAAAATTTTGTTATACATAATTACAAAAAATGTAGAAGCCTGTATATTAAAACGGATATATAAACATGGAAATGGATATTTTTTATATTAAAGTAATATTTGAATTCATGTCTATATTATAATATATATAGGGAAAAAGGAAGCTGCACCCTGTGGTGCAGCCAACTAGGTGCACCCGGGCATTTTTCACCTTGGTTTTTTATTTTTTTGAAGGAAACTTATGGGGGATTTACTTAGTTTATTGTGTGGAATATGTGTTTCAAATTTCGTGCAAAACAAACACTCCTATCATGCCCATCTAGATATGGTCATTTTCAATAATTCTGAAACCGTTAAAATGTCATAGCCTTGATGGAGATGATAGAAATGTCGAATTTAGTTGTAATTGGTATGATATCATGGTGATATATAGTGATTCAAATCCCCCTCGGTTTCATTTCAAAAACATCAAACATAAATGAAAAAATGCCTGGGTGCAGCTAAGTTAGGTGCACCCCTAGGTGCAGCTTCCTCAATCCCATATAGGGAAAAAGGAAGCTGCACCCTGTGGTGCAGCCAACTAGGTGCACCCGGGCATTTTTCACCTTGGTTTTTTATTTTTTTTAAGGAAACTTATGGGGGATTTACTTAGTTTATTGTGTGGAATATGTGTTTCAAATTTCATGCAAAACAAACACTCCTATCATGCCCATCTAGATATGGTCATTTTCAATAATTCTGAAACCGTTAAAATGTCATAGCCTTGATGGAGATGATAGAAATGTCGAATTTAGTTGAAATTGGTATGATATCATGGTGATATATAGTGATTTAAACCCCCCTCGGTTTCATTTCAAAAACATCAAACATAAATGAAAAAAATGCCTGGGTGCAGCTAAGTTAGGTGCACCCCTGGGTGCAGCTTCCTCAATCCCATATAGGGAAAAAGGAAGCTGCACCCTGTGGTGCAGCCAACTAGGTGCACCCGGGTATTTTTCACCTTGGTTTTTTATTTTTTTGAAGGAAACTTATGGGGGATCTACTTAGTTTATTGTGTGGAATATGTGTTTCAAATTTCATGCAAAACAAACACTCCTATCATGCCCATCTAGATATGGTCATTTTCAATAATTCTGAAACCGTTAAAATATCATAGCCTTGATGGAGATGATAGAAATGTCGAATTTAGTTGAAATTGGTATGATATCATGGTGATATATAGTGATTTAAATCCCCCTCGGTTTCATTTCAAAAACATCAAACATAAATGAAAAAATGCCTGGGTGCAGCTAAGTTAGGTGCACCCCTGGGTGCAGCTTCCTCAATCCCATATAGGGAAAAAGGAAGCTGCACCCTGTGGTGCAGCCAACTAGGTGCACCCGGGCATTTTTCACCTTGGTTTTCTATTTTTTTGAAGGAAACTTATGGGGGATTTACTTAGTTTATTGTGTGGAATATGTGTTTCAAATTTCATGCAAAACAAACACTCATATCATGCCCATCTAGATATGGTCATTTTCAATAATTCTGAAACCGTTAAAATGTCATAGCCTTGATGGAGATGATAGAAATATCGAATTTAGTTGAAATTGGTATGATATCATGGTGATATATAGTGATTTAAATCCCCCTCGGTTTCATTTCAAAAACATCAAACATAAATGAAAAAATGCCTGGGTGCAGCTAAGTTAGGTGCACCCCTGGGTGCAGCTTCCTCAATCACATATAGGGAAATAGGAAGCTGCACCCTGTGGTGCAGCCAACTAGGTGCACCCGGGCATTTTTCACCTTGGTTTTTTATTTTTTTGAAGGAAACTTATGGGGGATTTACTTAGTTTATTGTGTGGAATATGTGTTTCAAATTTCATGCAAAACAAACACTCCTATCATGCCCATCTAGATATGGTCATTTTCAATAATTCTGAAACCGTTAAAATGTCATAGCCTTGATGGAGATGATAGAAATGTCGAATTTAGTTGAAATTGGTATGATATCATGGTGATATATAGTGATTTAAATCCCCCTCGGTTTCATTTCAAAAACATCAAACATAAATGAAAAAAATGCCTGGGTGAAGCTAAGTTAGGTGCACCCCTGGGTGCAGCTTCCTCAATCCCATATAGGGAAAAAGGAAGCTGCACCCTGTGGTGCAGCCAACTAGGTGCACCCGGGCATTTTTCACCTTGGTTTTTTATTTTTTTGAAGGAAACTTATGGGGGATTTACTTAGTTTATTGTGTGGAATATGTGTTTCAAATTTCGTGCAAAACAAACACTCCTATCATGCCCATCTAGATATGGTCATTTTCAATAATTCTGAAACCGTTAAAATGTCATAGCCTTGATGGAGATGATAGAAATGTCGAATTTAGTTGTAATTGGTATGATATCATGGTGATATATAGTGATTCAAATCCCCCTCGGTTTCATTTCAAAAACATCAAACATAAATGAAAAAATGCCTGGGTGCAGCTAAGTTAGGTGCACCCCTAGGTGCAGCTTCCTCAATCCCATATAGGGAAAAAGGAAGCTGCACCCTGTGGTGCAGCCAACTAGGTGCACCCGGGCATTTTTCACCTTGGTTTTTTATTTTTTTGAAGGAAACTTATGGGGGATTTACTTAGTTTACTGTGTGGAATATGTGTTTCAAATTTCATACAAAACAAACACTCCTATCATGCCCATCTAGATATGGTCATTTTCAATAATTCTGAAACCGTTAAAATGTCATAGCCTCGATGGAGATGATAGAAATGTCGAATTTAGTTGAAATTGGTATGATATCATGGTGATATATAGTGATTTAAATACCCCTCGGTTTCATTTCAAAAACATCAAACATAAATGAAAAAATGCCTGGGTGCAGCTAAGTTAGGTGCACCCCTGGGTGCAGCTTCCTCAATCCCATATAGGGAAAAAGGAAGCTGCACCCTGTGGTGCAGCCAACTAGGTGCACCCGGGCATTTTTCACCTTGGTTTTTTATTTTTTTGAAGGAAACTTATGGGGGATTTACTTAGTTTATTGTGTGGAATATGTGTTTCAAATTTCATGCAAAACAAACACTCCTATCATGCCCATCTAGATATGGTCATTTTCAATAATTCTGAAACCGTTAAAATGTCATAGCCTTGATGGAGATGATAGAAATGTCGAATTTAGTTGAAATTGGTATGATATCATGGTGATATATAGTGATTTAAATCCCCCTCGGTTTCATTTCAAAAACATCAAACATAAATGAAAAAATGCCTGGGTGCAGCTAAGTTAGGTGCACCCCTGGGTGCAGCTTCCTCAATCCCATATAGGGAAAAAGGAAGCTGCACCCTGTGGTGCAGCCAACTAGGTGCACCCGGGCATTTTTTACCTTGGTTTTTTATTTTTTTGAAGGAAACTTATGGGGGATTTACTTAGTTTATTGTGTGGAATATGTGTTTCAAATTTCATGCAAAACAAACACTCCTATCATGCCCATCTAGATATGGTCATTTTCAATAATTCTGAAACCGTTAAAATGTCATAGCCTTGATGGAGATGATAGAAATGTCGAATTTAGTTGAAATTGGTATGATATCATGGTGATATATAGTGATTTAAATCCCCCTCGGTTTCATTTCAAAAACATCAAACATAAATGAAAAAATGCCTGGGTGCAGCTAAGTTAGGTGCACCACTGGGTGCAGCTTCCTCAATCCCATATAGGGAAAAAGGAAGCTGCACCCTGTGGTGCAGCCAACTAGGTGCACCCGGGCATTTTTCACCTTGGTTTTTTATTTTTTTGAAGGAAACTTATGGGGGATTTACTTAGTTTATTGTGTGGAATATGTGTTTCAAATTTCATGCAAAACAAACACTCCTATCATGCCTATCTAGATATGGTCATTTTCAATAATTCTGAAACCGTTAAAATGTCATAGCCTTGATGGAGATGATAGAAATGTCGAATTTAGTTGAAATTGGTATGATATCATGGTGATATATAGTGATTTAAATCCCCCTCGGTTTCATTTCAAAAACATCAAACATAAATGAAAAAATGCCTGGGTGCAGCTAAGTTAGGTGCACCCCTGGGTGCAGCTTCCTCAATCCCATATAGGGAAAAAGGAAGCTGCACCCTGTGGTGCAGCCAACTAGGTGCACCCGGGCATTTTTCACCTTGGTTTTTTATTTTTTTGAAGGAAACTTATGGGGGATTTACTTAGTTTATTGTGTGGAATATGTGTTTCAAATTTCATGCAAAACAAACACTCCTATCATGCCCATCTAGATATGGTATTTTCAATAATTCTGAAACCGTTAAAATGTCATAGCCTTGATGGAGATGATAGAAATGTCGAATTTAGTTGAAATTGGTATGATATCATGGTGATATACAGTGATTTAAATCCCCCTCGGTTTCATTTCAAAAACATCAAACATAAATGAAAAAATGCCTGGGTGCAGCTAAGTTAGGTGCACCCCTGGGTGCAGCTTCCTCAATCCCATATAGGGAAAAAGGAAGCTGCACCCTGTGGTGCAGCCAACTAGGTGCACCCGGGCATTTTTCACCTTGGTTTTTTATTTTTTTGAAGGAAACTTATGGGGGATTTACTTAGTTTATTGTGTGGAATATGTGTTTCAAATTTCATGCAAAACAAACACTCCTATCATGCCCATCTAGATATGGTCATTTTCAATAATTCTGAAACCGTTAAAATGGCCTTGATGGAGATGATAGAAATGTCGAATTTAGTTGAAATTGGTATTATATCATGGTGATATATAGTGATTTAAATCCCCCTCGGTTTCATTTCAAAAACATCAAACATAAATGAAAAAATGCCTGGGTGCAGCTAAGTTAGGTGCACCCCTGGGTGCAGCTTCCTCAATCCCATATAGGGAAAAAGGACGCTGCACCCTGAGGTGCAGCCAACTAGGTGCACCCGGGCATTTTTCACCTTGGTTTTTTATTTTTTTGAAGGAAACTTATGGGGGATTTACTTAGTTTATTGTGTGGAATATGTGTTTCAAATTTCATGCAAAACAAACACTCCTATCATGCCCATCTAGATATGGTCATTTTCAATAATTCTGAAACCGTTAAAATGTCCTAGCCTTGATGGAGATGATAGAAATGTCGAATTTAGTTGAAATTGGTATGATATCATGGTGATATATAGTGATTTAAATCCTCCTCGGTTTCATTTCAAAAACATCAAACATAAATGAAAAAATGCCTGGGTGCAGCTAAGTTAGGTGCACCCCTGGGTGCAGCTTCCTCAATCCCATATAGGGAAAAAGGAAGCTGCACCCTGTGGTGCAGCCAACTAGGTGCACCCGGGCATTTTTCACCTTGGTTTTTTATTTTTTTGAAGGAAACTTATGGGGGATTTACTTAGTTTATTGTGTGGAATATGTGTTTCAAATTTCATGCAAAACAAACACTCCTATCATGCCCATCTAGATATGGTCATTTTCAATAATTCTGAAACCGTTAAAATGTTATAGCCTTGATGGAGATGATAGAGATGTCGAATTTAGTTGAAATTGGTAAGATATCATGGTGATATATAGTGATTTAAATCCCCCTCGGTTTCATTTCAAAAACATCAAACATAAATGAAAAAATGCCTGGGTGCAGCTAAGTTAGGTGCACCCCTGGGTGCAGCTTCCTCAATCCCATATTGGGAAAAAGGAAGCTGCACCCTGTGGTGCAGCCAACTAGGTGCACCCGGGCATTTTTCACCTTGGTTTTTTATTTTTTTGAAGGAAACTTATGGGGGATTTACTTAGTTTATTGTGTGGAATATGTGTTTCAAATTTCATGCAAAACAAACACTCCTATCATGCCCATCTAGATATGGTCATTTTCAATAATTCTGAAACCGTTAAAATGTCCTAGCCTTGATGGAGATGATAGAAATGTCGAATTTAGTTGAAATTGGTATGATATCATGGTGATATATAGTGATTTAAATCCCCCTCGGTTTCATTTCAAAAACATCAAACATAAATGAAAAAATGCCTGGGTGCAGCTAAGTTAGGTGCACCCCTGGGTGCAGCTTCCTCAATCCCATATAGGGAAAAAGGAAGCTGCACCCTGTGGTGCAGCCAACTAGGTGCACCCGGGCATTTTTCACCTTGGTTTTTTATTTTTTTGAAGGAAACTTATGGGGGATTTACTTAGTTTATTGTGTGGAATATGTGTTTCAAATTTCATGCAAAACAAACACTCCTATCATGCCCATCTAGATATGGTCATTTTCAATAATTCTGAAACCGTTAAAATGTTATAGCCTTGATGGAGATGATAGAGATGTCGAATTTAGTTGAAATTGGTAAGATATCATGGTGATATATAGTGATTTAAATCCCCCTCGGTTTCATTTCAAAAACATCAAACATAAATGAAAAAATGCCTGGGTGCAGCTAAGTTAGGTGCACCCCTGGGTGCAGCTTCCTCAATCCCATATTGGGAAAAAGGAAGCTGCACCCTGTGGTGCAGCCAACTAGGGGCACCCGGGCATTTTTCACCTTGGTTTTTTATTTTTTTGAAGGAAACTTATGGGGGATTTACTTAGTTTATTGTGTGGAATATGTGTTTCAAATTTCATGCAAAACAAACACTCCTATCATGCCCATCTAGATATGGTCATTTTCAATAATTCTGAAACCGTTAAAATGTCCTAGCCTTGATGGAGATGATAGAAATGTCGAATTTAGTTGAAATTGGTATGATATCATGGTGATATATAGTGATTTAAATCCCCCTCGGTTTCATTTCAAAAACATCAAACATAAATGAAAAAATGCCTGGGTGCAGCTAAGTTAGGTGCACTTCTGGGTGCAGCTTCCTCAATCCCACACACACACACACACACACGCACACACGCACACACGCACACACGCACGCACGCACGCGCGCACGCACGCACGCGCGCGCACACACACACACAAACACACACACACACATGTCAAAATATGTAATGGTCACTACAGTGAATCAAATATAGATATATTTATATCCATTTGCTTTCCTATGCAAAAAAATGTATAACGAAATTTCTCCTTCTTTTTCACATTTTATGAGCTTTTATATGATATAACCTTAATGAATTGTTTACAATATTTTAAATAATTATTTTTTTACTAAAAGTATGTATTTATTGTTGGTTAATAAATCATGTGCACAATGATGTAAAATCTTATGATTACTCTAAGATGTTAATGCTATGCACCCCTCACTTTAAACTTCATGTAATATCTTTTGAAAATAATGAAAGTAGTTTCCCAGCGATACAGAATTGGGCTTACGAGTAAAAACAATCTTATGATCATTTATTATTTTGCTTGTAAGGAATTACTATATGTAAATAGCAGTTTCTGCATAAATATGTGTGTATAGTTGTACGTAAATACCCTGCAAACTGTGGTAACAAAAATACATATGCGATCCTTCATCTTACAGAAAATACACATTGTCATATAAATTATCAAATGTAGGTTTGTGCTCTCTTCTTAATCCTCGTCTCTTAAATATCCTCTTTCGCACCGACAGAAATATATAGAAATCATTTCCTTTAAATTATGCGGCAATTTTACTCCAGAAAACATAGACAATTAAAATGATAATTAATAATCGAACAGAATGATTTAAGAATCTGTCCCCCATATCCATATTAGTAAGCACATATTGTTGTTGATGCTATAGTGATTTTTTGTTTGTGACTACCTGGGCCAATGGATCGGCCCAGTTATGGATTCCACAGCTCCTCTTTTTGCTTGATACAAATGCGTGCACCAAGCTATTCCGACTTCTCCGGAGCTTCCGGTAGCACAGCCGCTGCACTGCGGTGTTGGAGCGACAGAATTATTGAGAATCCAAGATAAGGTCATAGAGAAAGGAGCCGTTTACTTGACGTCTCTTGAATCTAGAATGAAAAGCATAGTTTACATTCAGATATAATCAACCACGTGACCATCTTCCATGTAAAATCTTATGTTTTTAAAGAAAACGAAAAGCCTGAAGGGTGGAGAAAGTTTAGTACAGAAAATGCTCAAGTAGATTTTCACTGGGGGAAAAAATGGGAAGTTTGCCCCAAACGAAATAAGAGACAGATTTAAGATATCTAACCACCAAACACAAACACATTTTAGGATTATCGTCAGTGCTCGTATGCAGGACATAGGCCTGCTGCAAACTATCCGGAATATAAAAGAATTTTCCATAATAATCATCATTTAAGTTTATATCTAACAAAGATCAGATTTGCTTATACTAAGGACATAGGGAGAAAAGACGGGGGTTTGTGCCTTATTATTCTCAACAAAAAGGCAACAACAACTTGTCGAATTGATTTTGAATAGATATAGTTTATCTTGTGTTATGAGTTTTTTAATGAGTCAACATCCAAAGGAAGAAGGACATCCTTGGGTGGAAGACTTTGGACGAATATTATTTTTTATATTTCGCCAACCCCCTGGCAACCCCCCCCACTACAAAAAAAAAGCGGGATTAGCGTGCACATCTCGGCGTGCACCTGGCGTGCACATGTGCTCGCCCCGTCATGGGCGAGCACACTAAGAGCACATGTGCTCGCCCATGAGGGTCGCTGGTTTGAATTTTGCGGAGAGGCGCAGTTACCAGTATTGAGGAGCACATGTGCTCGCCCATGTGCTCGCTCAATGTGCTCGCCCACTTGAATTTCCTTGCGCGGAAAATTTTAGTGGCTGGAAATATATGGGCGAGCACCGGGCGACAGCCTGGCGAGCACTTAAGTGTGCTCGCCCAAGCCTGTAAACAGAGACTGCGACGCCCCTCTTCCTCATTTCTCACGCAAACCTCTCCCATTTCCTCCCCTCCGGCGACCCGCAAGCCTTCTGCCCCGACCCCGACGCCCGTGGTTTTCGTGTTTTGAGTAGATCTACATCTACTACTCGGTATAATCTTTAATCCTTTCTCTTTTTATTTGATTTCATTACGTAGTTGTATTGTTTGGATAGATTAGGGTTTAAAATTTTTGTTGAATGTAGTGTAATATTTTGTTAGTTTATATGTGTTTTACATATTAAGGATAATAGTAGATCACTATAGTATTGTTATTTCGAATTTGGTTGTCTAAATAATATGTAGAATTGTATGCCCTGTAGGTGTTCGATAAAATGCCTCAACGAACATTATGTTTAAATTTTGTAAATTTTAAATGACAAAATGCTTGTATGATTAGTTAAGATTAGTTATGCTCAGAAAAGATTAGTTACTCAACTTTTATAATGCCTCGGAATAATGTAGATAAAATGCCTCAACAAACATTATGTTCGAAAATGATTAGTTATGAAATTTGTGAATAACTTTAGTTACTCAACTTCAATAATGTAGATACTAGATATTATCAACATCATTAATAACAGTTTTAAAATTTCATATCGTTTTGATATGAGATATGATATACACCATTGTTTATTTTGTGATAATTTATTATCACATTAAATTTTAGTTAATGTGACCAATTATATCACATTAACTTATACATAGGTTTATAATAAGTCCAAAATATGATTTAGTAATTATTAGAAAATCGCACAAAATTCTTCACACACAGTGCGTCCTTCCACACCGGGTGGTGTGTGGCCCTACACAACGGGTGGCGTGTGCAACACGTTAGAGGATTTGATCACCTCTAACTGTGTTATATTTTTTTATTTTTTCACAGCACTATTGGACTCACTTTGGGATGTTTATCCCAGACCAATGGTCGTGGATTTTGATGTATGCAGGTTCGAATTTTTTTTGCAGGTGCCCATTAACTTTTAGTGACCCAAGCACTGTATTAGGCACTAAATAAGGATCACACTTATCCCTATCCCCATCGTTAATCAGCCAAATATACGTAAATGCCCGGCTAATATAAATGAATAAATATTTTAAGATTATTTTATAGTCTCATTTGTAGCACTTACAAATGTATGACGTAAAATGATCTTAAAGTATTACATTTATATTAGCTTTCCTTAGTTCGGAGGTCCCGGACTAAGGGGGTCCGTAAGGATTCAAATTTACTAAAAGGTGATCCGTGTCACAATGTCTTTATTTCTTACGGAAATTCGGTTCATAACCTCTTCCTCTTCTGTATACCAAATCAGTCATATTTATTATTGAAATAATCAATAATATAATTATTTTGATAATTAATTACGATTGATTTATGGGGTATACGGGAGAGGTGCAGGGTTATACTGCCGAATTTTCGTTAGAAATAAAGATACTTGTGACAACGATCATCTTTTAGTAAATTTGAATCCTTATGGACGGGATAAAGTGATAATATAATTAATACACTTCTCTTCTCATCTTTTATCTCAAAAATGTGATATGTTTAGATATCCTCAATTTCTTAGATTTGACATTTTAGATTATTTAATTCAGGTTCATAAATATGACCAATAGAGAATGGATGTACAACCGTGTAGTAGATGGGCGTATAGCAGATGCTTTTCAAAGAGGTGTTCAGGAATTCATACAATTTGCTTACGCACAAGGTTCCCGTATTGTGGATTCAGATAGAACTATCTTATGTCCGTGTAAGAAATGTCGTCTAATGAAGAAGAGATCAAAAGATGAAACTCAGTTACATCTGTATAGAATGGGTTTCATGGAAGGATATCATATTTGGTGGAGGCATGGTGAGAATTTCGAGAACAGAATGAATGATGTGGAAGAAGCTGACAATATTAATCCCTTTGCAGATATGGTTATGGATGTTGCGGGTCCAGAATTCAATGATACTTTGTTAGATGATGAGGAACCATAAGGAGAGTCTGCAGAATTTTACGAGCTGTTGAAAAAAGCGGAAGAGCCATTATGGTTGGGTTGCAAGACATATTCAAAACTTTCTGCGGTCTCGGATCTTCTATCGATGAAGATGGAATATAATATGACCGATCGTAATTTTGATGCAATGCTGAGGATTATTAAGAAGATGTTACCAGAAGATGCAGAATTACCTGATAATTATTACAAAACAAAAAAGATGATGCGGAAGATGGGTTTAGCAGAAATTAAAATAGACTCATGCATAAATCACCATATTCTATATTACGGTGAACATCAACATTTAGACCGGTGTCCTGAATGTAATGAGCCAAGATATCAGACAGCTAGTAAGAGTGGAAAAAAATATCGAGAAAGATTCTACGTTATTTCCCGCTGACTCCGAGATTGAAACGACTATATTATTGTAAAGAAATGGCGAAATACATGACATGGCACGCGGAACATAAAGTCGATGAATATATGGAGCATCCATCTGAATCTGATTGTTGGAAAGAATTGATGTCAGCTTTTCATACATTTAATGATGAAAAGAGGAATTGCGTTATAGGTTTATGTACAGATGGGTTTAATCCTCATGGAAGAAGTAAAGATTACTCTTGTTGACCAGTAATGACAACGCCATATAATCTACCTCCATGGTTATGTAATAAGCGACAGTTTATGTTTCTTTCGTTGTTAGTACCAGGACCTACACATCCGGGAAAGTACATTGATGTTTATTTACGTCCTCTTATCGATGAGTTGAAAATGTTATGGATCGATGTAGTTGATACATATGATGCTAATAAGAGTCAAACATTTAACATGAAAGTAGCTCTACTTTGGACGATAAATGATTTTCCAGCATATGGAATGTTATCTGCATGGAGTACGCATGGACGTAAAAGTTGTCCATATTGTATGGATAGTACTAAATCATTCCAGCTTCAACACGGTCAGAAACCATGTTTTTTTATTGTCACAGACGATTTCTTCCAAGTAATCATCCATATCGAAGACAGAAACATTCTTTCAAAAGAAATACAATTGATCTTTCAGATCCTCCACCAATTAAGACAGGCGATATGATATTATCGTACTTGGAACAATTAGAAAAATCATCCTTAGAAAATGGAGATAAAACAAAAAACCTTCCTGGTTTTGGTGACAGTCATAATTGGATTAAAAAGAGTATATTTTGGGAGTTATCATATTGGAGTAAGTTACTGATACGACACAACTTAGATGTTATGCATATAGAGAAAAATGTGTTCGATAACATCTTCTACACTGTAATGAATGTAACCGGTCGATCAAAAGATACAGTAAAGTCTCGTCGTGATTTACAACTCATATGTAATCGTCCAGAATTGCATATCAAGGAGCATGATAGTGGAAGGGTTGAAGTTCCAAAAGCAAAGTATACTTTAGATAGAAATCAAGTTAAGCTTGTTTGTGAATGGACAAGTAAATTGAAGTTTCCAGACGGATATGCATCAAATTTTTCCAATTTGGTCGATCTGAAGAAGTTTACATTTAAGGGAATGAAGAGTCATGACTGCCATGTTTTTATGGAAAGATTACTACCGTTAGTGTTCAGAGGATTGTTACCAAAAAATATTATCGATGCTCTTTCAGATATAAGCAGATTTTTCCAGGTGTTATGCTCGTCACGCATACACCGCATGGAGATGGAATATCTTCAAAAAAATATTCCTGTGATTATGTGTAACCTGGAGAAGATATTTCCCCCGTCATTTTTTGATTCGATGGAGCATCTGATGATTCATATTCCATGGGAAGCAAAAGTTGGTGGACCGGTAAAATATCGTTGGATGTATCCGTTTGAAAGGTAAATAAATGTATTGGAATGTCATTCCTTCTTTACTATTTGGTCTAAATGTTTAACATATTTTCTTATAGGTTTATGTTCTTTCTTAAAAGAAAGGTCCGAAACAAAAGTAAAGTTGAAGGATCTATAAGTTCACAATATATATATGAGGAAGTCGTAACATTCTGCGTAAGATATCTTCCAGAAGATGTGATGCGGGAGGAATGAGACAATTTCTTACGATGAAGAACCTTGTATCAGTATCTTTCGGCCATCCACTCATCTAATAGGCAAAGCAACTGAACGTTTCTTATCGAAACAAGAGAAGGATGCTGCAGAGTTATACGTATTAGACAATTGCGAGGAAATCACACCATATGTTCAGTAAGTATTTGAATTGCTTTATGTATATATTCATTACAAGTAATGAATATTTTTCTCTTATAAATTGTAGGGAATTTAGACAGAAAATTATGGAGGAAAATCCTATGTATTCAGATGAAGAAGTTTTGAGCACTTATAGAAATCAATTTCCAGCGTGGTTTAAAGACCGATCAAAACAGTTGGACGGTGGCGATTTCTATTCTCATATTATGAAATATTTTGGAGAAGGACCTGTTTATAAGGTTCGATCGTACAACTCATGTTACAGTAATGGGTATCGTTTTCATACCTTAAATTCCGGTAAATATTTGACAACTCAAAATCATGGAGTGATGGTTCGCGGATCTTGTTATGAGGAAGATCATCTGAATTATTACGGAATTTTAAAGGAGATTATAGAAGTGGAATATAGTATACAAGGCTTGAATAAAGTAGTTCTTTTCTTGTGTGATTGGTATGAACCCAATGGAGGTGTAGTACTTGATAAAAGAAATAACATTGTCGACGTGGTGCAAAGGAAATTTATACGCAGATTTGAACCATTCGTCTTAGCATCTCAAGCGGATCAAGTATGTTATCTAACACAAATATCAAAGAAGAGAAAGGGCATTGAAATAGTAACTGTTGTGAAGATAAATTGTCGAAGTTATATCTCCAATGATTCCAGTAATCAGGAAGATGACATAGATGAAGCATTTACACCGACAAATGAAAGAATAGACTTAACGGAAGAAGTTCCAGTAATCGAGTCGATTCGATTGGCTGATAATGAAGTTTTGTGTGTTGACTTACAAGATGATACGGACTCCAGTAATGATTTTTCAGAAAACTCAGAAAATGAAGAAATATCATTTAATCCCACCGAAATAAGTGATGAAGATTAGTTGTAAGTATTAGTATACAATCATAATTGAATTAACTAAAATCTTAAATAATAACTATGTAATGCATCATTATTACAGTCATGGCAGGTTTTGGACGTGGTGGGTCGCATGGGTCACATAGATCCAATCGTCCTTCTTCCTCAGACACACCTTCTTCCAGTAGGCAGCCCACCCCAGATGTTGCTCCTAATTCACAGTCCGACGAGATTCGTCGGGTGATAGCTTACTACGAGTCTCTTGGTTGTCCTCCGCCACCCTTTTACGTAGGAGGCTATGGAGAGCCATCTACCTCAGCAGCCCCTACAGGATTCCCAGTCCAGGTCCCCATACCAGCCCGGACATCGATGGGTTCTGACTCTCCTTCTTCTGGACGGCCGAGCACATCCGTGCCTTTACCCACTGTAGTTGGACAGACGTCGGCGTCCCACCCTTTGTTGGAGGTTACGGCTGATGGAAGGTAAAAATTTTATAGATTTTATCTTTAAATATTTTCCATTTTTTTTAAATTGTATGGAAGTTAAATTTTTTAGTAAATGCAGGGATTTTTTGAACAGCAATAGGGTGGCAAAGGAGATAACCAATATAATAAAGACACACTTGACTTCCATGCAATTTAGGTGGTGTTGCATCCCTGCTGCAGAGCAGGAGAGACTTTTTGACATGTTTCTGGTAAAAAATGTTTCTTATAAGTGATATAGAATTTTTTGATCAAGTTTTTTGTATCTTATAAATTGTTATTATTTTTCAGAGTAGGTTTCGCCTTGGCACTGGTCTGGGGAAGGAGGTTTATCGTAGAGCCTTCATTCGTTTGGCAGAAAAGAGAATGAGCGATACATTTTTCAAGGCAAGGAGAGACTCGCATGCGAAGACGGGATGCGAGGAGATGAATTTTGAGGAGATGAAGAGGTTCCCACCGTCATGGTGTACGGAGGATAGGTATTATACTTGTCAAATAATTTTTATTACACTTTTTAAAATAATCAATTATCATAACGTAATCCTTGCAGATGGGCCGATTTCTGTGATGCATTCGTTGCGGATGATGAGTTCGGACGAAGATCTTCGGCGGGGAAGACAAACCGCCAAAAACAAAGGATCAAGTCTACCAGTGGCTCTAAAAGCCACAATCAGATTAGAGCGGAGATGGTATTACGATTTAAAATTATTTTTTGGAGATCTACTTTAATATAATGCAATGTTTTAATAGATCTTAAAAAAATTTCAGGCTGCTAGGTTGGAAAGGGAACCCTCTTTTCAGGAGTGGTGGTCGAGGTCCCACATGAGTGGGAGAGAAGGAGAGTCGCAATGGTCCACTCCTGAAGCCGGACAATTGTTGGTAAGTCTATCAATTTATTTAAAATTAATTGATATATTATAACATATTTATATATATGGTAAACTTTGTATTTCAGGATCGTTATCTGGCACTATCTGCAGATAAATGGGGTGTCGATCCAACTGGAGAGCAACCACCATTTGATAAAACGATCTGGAAGCAGGTATATATGGATAAATATTAACTTACTATATTTATTTCTAATATATACTTTTATATTAAAAATTGAAAAACTTATAAGATGTTGGAGGAGAGGGACGTTGTGGCGAATAGGAAGCAGACGCTTGGTGGTCTTCCTCCATATTATGTGGAGGAACATCGTCACTCCTATTCTGCATACTCTCAGCCGTCGTATACGCAACCACATCCGTCCCAATCAACAGTTCCAATGGAGTCGCAGATGGCGATGATGGTGGAGCAGGTGACGAAGCTCCGAGAGGAGTTCACGGCGTACATGTAAGTATTCTTCTTATAGAATGAGTAATACAATTAAATTTCTATATCTACAAAATGCATTTAATAGATAAATATCTTCCATATATAATATAGGTCGCAAGGGCGTGCATCTCAACCTGAAGAGATTGAATCTGATCACGAAGAGGAGGAGAACGACCCTGAAGAAGAGGCACGCATGTATGCGAGGTTCAAAGAAAAGGAGAAAGAAAAAAAGAAATCAAAGCAGGGTTTAGTCTCCAAATTTTTTAGATCAAAGAAGAAGTAAATTTTTGGTGGTTTGTACCTGTATTTTCTTTTAAACTTTTAGAACATCTTTTAATTTATATGAACTTTGTTGGCGTTGACTTGTTTGTAATATTTAGATCTTATATTAGATTTTTTATTTCTGAATTCATGTATATTGCGTTCCTTTAAATTTTTAGTGCTAGTTATCTTAATCTACGATCTGCTATAATACATATATCCTTAGGAAGATACCTGCAGTGGTTTATTGGCAGGGTATACAGGTTCGACGGGGCGTCAAAACCCTGTCGAACCTGTATATTTTTTCCTGGAAATCACTTTGGGCGAGCACATGTGCTCGCTCGGTGCTCCGTGTGTAATCGCAGATTATAGAGAAGGCGATCACACGAGCGAGCACATATGTGCACGCCCGACGGGCGGGCGAGCACATAGCGTCCCATGGTGCTCTCCCACCACCCGTGGCGACTCTCAGATCAGCGAGCACGACCGTAACGAGCACATGTGCTCGCCCACTCGTCAGGCGTGCACATGGCGTGCACTAGGCGTGCACATAACAAGCTCTTATGTGCACGCCAATCCCGCCTTTTTTTGTAGTGCCCCCCATCCCTCTATCTTAAACTTTTCAAATCATATAATAATTAATTAATTATATTTAACAGTTAACATCTTGTAAATAATTAGAGTTAATTATTATTCATAGATAAATACATATTATGTTTATTATGATTCTATTTATTTTTTGTATTTTCTTATATTTCAAAACCCAATAAAAATTAGACTGATACTGTATAGTAATGTGTATATTATTCTCTATGTCAAAATACCCAAAAAAATATTAAAAGAATTAAAAGAAGTATTTTTATTTAGTAAAAATACTTACAAAATATTAACTATGTATATATGGCATATTTCGACTTTGAGTTCTGCATGAAAGTTTTGTAGATCTTGAAAAGATGACAACTTCATGTTGAACACTTTTTAATTTGACTTAATTTGCTATTTTATTTTGATTTTAAAATTCTCTTTCGTTTTCTAATTTTCCAATTGGGCTTCGCGGTCGTATATGGGCGTGCCACGCGATACGACCCTTAAGTCTCTTCCACCGCTGATTTGGGTCGTCTTATCACTTGATCAGACGATTGTGGTCGACCCACTCCCACCACAATCTGGAGCATATTGATTGATTGATCATACGCCTCCCTATCATTCCCGCATGCCCAAACTGGAGTCGTTGGATCTCAATACAACGACTCATGTATCGTCCCCTACCTTGCGACCCCTTGCTTCAACAGTTGTGTAACTGACCAACTTCACCGGTTTATCCTGGCTTCTTTACATGTCCTCATCCCATGATTATGGTACCCTGACGTAGCACGTTCATCACTCGCCTTCGTATGTACCCTCATCATCAACTCCTCTAACCTTCACCAACCTCCAGGTGGTTGAAACCACTAACTGGAACCACTTCTTGCGCCCAACAAAACTCCACCAACTTCCATCTCGGGTATCTGCCCTTTATGCGAGAGAACCCCTAGTTCCTCTACCTTCTAGTGATAGAGAGAAGGATTGAGAGAAGCTACGATGGAGGGCATTTCTCCGGTGAGATCCTTGGTCCATTGACCAAGTCGCAGCATACCTCCAGTGGCTGCTTGAGTTCCATGCACCAGTGGCATGTCGAGTGATGACCCGGAGCCCTAAAAACTTTGTCCCCATGTCATGTTCCAGCCCCGGTCGTCTTCTTCATTTCTCCAGGTTTGATACCAATACTCCCCATCTCAATTTCTCTGAGTTTCTTCCATTTGAACACGTACCCTAATATACATTTGATCACCTCCAAACCATCGGCTCCCTTCATCCATCTTCGCACACATCATCACCTTTATCCATCTCTTCTTTAGAACTCTCTCCACCTCAGTCCAGTTGACCTCCTCGTAAAGGAGGTTGACCCATTTGGGGTTTCATTCATTCTCCTCCTTTAGCCATCCGTTCAC
The DNA here is from genome assembly GCA_037367405.1 of Ottelia alismoides. NCBI lineage: Eukaryota > Viridiplantae > Streptophyta > Magnoliopsida > Alismatales > Hydrocharitaceae > Ottelia > Ottelia alismoides. The sequence continues at coordinate 193,744 of JAZKJV010008038.1, read as the reverse complement.
CCTCTATTCCATTCGAGATACATCTATGTTGCTTCGGCTATATGATTAACCCCTGCAGGTGCCTTCTATTAGTTGATGGTCGAAATTTTTGCATAACTCTGGCCAAGCCTTTCACCTCTGATGATCATGCATTGCCAGCATTATCCATACCTCCTAGGCTCTCCTATGGGCCACCATCATCTTCTCTAAGTAGTTGTGAATCTTCTTCAGCACTTACGAAAGTCAAAGGACCAAGAAGGAGGAGCAAGGACTTCACCGGAGCGCAATCTTCTCTTCCAATTCGCGGTAGAGGAGGAGACAACCGCAGAAAGAAAGAAATGTTAGATCATTCAGATCTGACGACTACGGTGGATCCCAGGTCACCTCTTCAAATCTCCAGCTTCAGTTCCACCGAGCCTACTCCGAAGCACAGGAGATGCCCACGTAGCCCAAACCTTCAGGCAATGTTCGAGCCTGAGTCCCGCACGCATGTCACACGGGCGCCTGGGCTTTTTCCACACACACCCCGTAGATTCTTCAGATTTGCAGATAAGTCCATGTACCCTATAAGTTTCTTTAATTGCATTCCAGATCAGTCTGTACTTGTTTGTAATGATTTTAATAGTTTTAAATTAATGTTTCTTTGCATGTATACCCCTCAATTTATAATTGAATAACTTGAGAACCATATATTCAAATATTATGAAATTGGTATCGTATTGAAGATCATTTAATGTTCTTTCATGCTATGAAATTAATTCTTTGTCATGTCTGTCTATGTTGAATTAAAATCCAGAGAACCTTGTAAACCGTTTAATCTTGATTAAGTGATCCATTTTGGATGTTAACCGCAATTATTGATCTATTTACACTGTGATTTGTCTTGATTCGTTATAATTTCATTAGGAAATTAATAAATTGACTTCTAGATTATTATTTCCTGATTAGAATTCTATTTAGGTTGTTTATGTGAGTTGAAGACATTTATTGATGCAATAATTGATGCATAGAATGATTTAGTGTAGCTGGATCCTATTTATTTAACATCTATCTGGATAAATGTACGCTTAATTATTCAAGATGATTATTTAACAAATCAGGAGCATATTGTATATTTGTGTGTACTTATTATGTTGCATTTGTGCTTCATCATCATTTTGCTCATCTTATATTTGCATCAAAAAATCAATAAAAGAAATAATGGATACATTATGTTGCATAACTTGACCTAGGTAGCACCTTAGATCACTTGAATTGAATATTTAACACCTAACTTAATCGAGCCAATTATCCAGGTTATACTAAACTAAGCCCTCTTCACATAGATTTATAACTTGATTTTTGATAGATTGTTAAGTGGTCGTACTACAATACGATAAAATTAACATAGTCATTTAACGACTGATTAATGCATGTTCAATTTTTTGTCACCATATTGGCACGGAAGTGGGACTCAGTCTACCGATTCATCAAGTGAAAATTCCCAAGGTGGCTTCATAAGTTTATCACATATACTTGCTCCATTACTAATACTTGATATTACAAAGCTTTTATCTAGTTATAATGAGGTGAAAGTCGCCTATATCCTTACACAGGGATCGTAAACTAAGTATGTGATTTATTCCAAAGGGTCAGAAATAACTCTTTTAACGAATAAATCCCATTTAGCATATACTCACAAAATGAAAATTCTTTGGAGACTTGATAGCTTTAGAGTATATCTGCCTGATTTTTTGAGCCAAGTTTGAATGCCCTCTAAAAATTTAAGTCATTACGCTTCTTTTGGAAGTCGCAATAGAGAGTTGACCATCCCTATGATAAGAAGCTCTAATGAGTTTAAAGGTGAGAGTTGTTGACCTCTCTTGAATATTTATCCAAGTTTTGTAAGCAGTAAATTAGAGAACTCTTCAAAATTTATTGTCCCCAATTGTCATTTTCCCTAGGGTGAAATATATTTTCCCACCCATCCTCATGTCTAAATTTTTCATGTGTTTATTCATGTTATAGAAATTCTTTCTTATCTTATTTGTTAATGCAATTTGTTATTTGTAGTGGAAGTTTTAAGGATGCCAGCAAGTGAGTTACTGGTGGAGTAAGGAATTTAGTAGAGTGATTCTGCATAGTAATAATAGGATTTTTGCTTTCTAGTCTTGAAGTTTATGCGTGAACTTATCTATAATATGTACCAATATTCAGCGTTAAGTGATGCTGGTGAGAATGGAATTCCAAGGTAGATAAATGGAAAGTCGGCCCTTTGCCATCCTAAAATGGATAGAGTGTCATATTTCTCCTGCTCGGTTAGATTTAAACTGCGATGGGAGGATTTTTGCTTGTTGATCTTAAGGCCTGACATTCGAGAGAATGTTTTCAAGGCTAGGTTGAGGCATCGGATCGCTACTCATCATAAATAAGGAAAATTAGTAGATCATCAGCAAATTGGATATTCAAGTATCGGGGGAAACATTAAAGATGGATGAAGCATTTATTCGATTTTCCTTTGGTAGGTTTTACACCATTCTGATATTAACAACATTAATGAATAGAAGAGGGCTAGAGTCTATCTTTTCATATCGCTTTAGTGGGCTTGGAAAGCCAAATCGAGGTGTCATTGATTTTGAAAGAGATGCTCGAAGACTTAAGGAAGCAAGTTACCTATGAGATTAAAAGGTTTGAGCATCTCACCAATTTCAAGTTTTAAGTGATCATGTAACGTCCCGGGCTTAGGTCCCCGATCCGTTATCGAGGAAAACTGGCCCTGACAACTTGTTGGGTACGAGTCCAAATGGACCCGTTGACAACCACCCACAATGCTTAAGCCCAAGTTATCAAGTAGTAGTCCCCACCACTTATAAACCACACCCACTCTTCATGAGTTTTAGGTATGGCACTATGTTTGGGGTTGGGGTATTACAACCTCTCCCACTTATATTCGCAACGTCCTCGTTGCGACATGGCCCATCACTTATTTTCAGTGATAGTGGCGGCTGCACGCTCCGGGTAGCCATTTCCTCCAACCTCTTTGTAGGGGCGGCTCCACCTCTCGGGTAGCCCTTTCCACTATCAGAGAGAATTTGGCTCTGATACCATTTGTAACGTCCCGGGCTTAGGTCCCCGATCCGTTATCGAGGAAAACTGACCCTGACAACTTGTTGGGTACGAGTCCAAATGGACCCGTTGACAACCACCCACAATGCTTAAGCCCAAGTTATCAAGTAGTAGTCCCCACCACTTATAAACCACACCCACTCTTCGTGAGTTTTAGGTATGGCACTATGTTTGGGGTTGGGGTATTACAGATCATGTCTAAAGTGATTGTGTCAAAAGCCATTTTAAGGTCAATCTTGACAAATTAATGCCTTTGTTTTTGTTTGTCTCTATTTTGCGAGAACCACCGATGAAGTGGCAAAACAATTGTTATCACCTCGAACCTTAACAAAAGTACATTAGACAATGAGATGTATCCATGAAGCTTGGGGTCCTATCTATTTGCCAAATATATTGATATAGTCCTCATAAGTACATTGATGAGGCTAATTGATCGATGATTTTCAATGTCTTTATGATCTTCCTTCTTGATATCAATTGAAATAAAAAATAGTTGATGAAGTCAGTCTCCCTAGCATATTGAAATCTTTCTTAAATAAATGATAAATCATACTCGTTTAGATATCCTTAATTGTTACTCGAAACCTCTCAATAAACTCTAAGTTGCATCCACCAAGCTCCCGAGCTTTAAGCTATTTGAACCAATGAATAACATGCTCAACATCCCCATCGGTAATTAGGGTAATGAAGTTTTCAGGGCCAGTCATTCTCTCAACTAGAGAAAGGCATGAGAAAGATATGGTGTATATTCTACGAGCTTCGGAGTAAAGTTTTTTGAAGTATTGTTGAGATTATATATATGTGGCAAAATTGAGTTAGAAACCCCATTATCATCATTATGGGAGAGGATTTTGGTTTCTACTTTACCCCGGGGTAATCCGATTTACCCCTCTCTTTTCTTGGGATGGAATTCTATCACAAATCATAGTGACATCCAGGGGCGGAGCCAGAAAAATTTCATTGGTGGGGCCGATGTTTTTTAAAATATATAGATATAAAGGTATTTGAAAGTACTACTATTTAGTTACAAAATATGAAAGTGATGGGAAAACTCTAAGAGAAACTTACATAATTTATCGAAGCTGCGCTCGACGATTTTTCATTACATAAAAATCATCCATGACTTCTTCTACGGTGACATTTTCTGCTATCTCCTTTTCTATATAAGTAATCATACAACTGCGCAGAAATCCATCTTTCATTTTATTTCGAAGCCTTGTCTTCACGAGGTTCATAGCTGAAAAAGCACGTTCGGTTGTAGCAGTTGAGATAGGAAGAGTCAAGATAAGCCAGATCAATCTATCGACTAAATAATAGACTCGTGACTTTCCAGTTTTGCCAGTGCTTGACATAGTTCAGATATTCTAGTCAAATTTTCCATCTTTGGATGATGAGGGACATCAAGTTGATACTGCATCAATTGAAATTGTAATAAGTCTCGTTCATTATCGGAGAAATCCTGTGGATAATAATTTGCTGCAAGAAAGCAAATATCATTTATATTGAATTTTTTATAACCATCTTGTGGGTGCAGCGCAGAACTAAGACGCAAGAGCTCCATAGCTGTATCATTAAATCTGTGATCCAACTCCTTAAGTTGTGAATCCAATGTAGCCATAAAAATATCAACTCGATAATGATGTTCAACTGTAATGTTGTTTTTCTCATGGCGAGAACGTACTCGACTAGAATAAGAAAGCCTCATATCCGGAACATTGATATTTTGTTTTGAACAAAATGATTGTACATTATCAAAAAATCTGCTCTAACCATCTTCACGCATGTCTTGAATAAGAGATCTAGTGGTGGAAATCAAAGCAATTGCATTTAAAATATCTTGATCGGTATTTTGCAATGCACGACATAATACATCTGTAAATCCCAAAATCTCCTTCATCAAGTGTAAAATAAATATGAATTCAAAGGATGTTATTGAATTGTAAGCAGAATCAACATCCCCACGTTGAGAATATGTAGAACCATCTTTCATGATTTGACTTAGTACATGGCATGTCGAATCGAACAATCTTATCAAACTAGAAATTGAATGGAAATGAGAACCCCATCTGGTATCTCCCGCACGCTGTAATGTTCCAATATGATTAAGACCTCTTCCTGTTTCAATTTCATTAGCTAGAATTTTTTCAGCCAATATAGATGCTTGAACATCTTGAAGCTCGTCGTTCCTCTTGGTAGAAGAACCAACAATGTTAATGACAAATGTTAATTTAGAAAAAAATTGATGAACGGAAACCACTTCTCTTGATGCTGCAATTAAGGCTAATTGGAGTCTATGAAAAACAATGTACATAATATGCATACTTGCATTCCACAGTAAAGAGTGCTTGGAGTCATTTCCATTCTCCACGCATGTTGCTTGCACCATCGTAACCTTGTCCACACATGTCTTGAATACTGAGATTATGATGAGAAAGGACATCTGAAATCGCTTTCTTTAATGTAGTTTCACTTGTATCTTTGACATGTACAATATCTAAGAATCTTTCTCTGATAAAGCCGTTAGTATCAACAAAACGGATGACAATAGCCATTTGTTCTCTCTTAGATTCATCACGAGCTTCATCAACAATGATGCAATATTTTGCATTTCCAATCTCATCACGAATAACCTTTTGTACTCTAGTGGAAATAATATCCAATATCTCCTTTTGAATTGTAGGAGATGTATATTTTGCATTTTTAGGGGCATTATCTAAAACAACTCTTCCAACTTCTTTATTATATGATGCCAATAACTTTATCATTTCAATATAATTTCCCTGATTCTTGGAATCTGCAGATTCGTCATGCCCTCTAAAAGCACATGCTTGAAAAGCAAGCCATTTTGTGCAATCGATTGATGTTTTCAATCGCAATTTGTTGCACTTAATCTCTTCTGATGTTTGTCGATGTATGACGTTATCAATATGGCTTGTTTGAATCATCAAATCTTTACAAGCTTGTTCAGCTATATTATGCGGTGAGCATGGATCACTTCCGATATGATGTAAAAATGCACAATCTTTTCCTCCAATTTTTTTTCGAATTACGAAATCCATCAACCGTGAAGATATTTGATCCAAATCGTCCAGTGGATATTTTATTGAAAACAAAACATGGCAGACAAAACACTGCATCCTTGACTGGAGAATATTCTAAGCACGAAGGATATTTCCGAAACTAAGGAGCTTGAAATCGACGTTGATGATTTTCACGGCCAGATACTGGATATTCAAGAAGATAATGTTGATATGGTCCACATTTAATATATGCACGTCGAATCTTATCCCGCTCGTTAACTGGATATTCCCAAATTTGACGGCGCAATTCCGGATCACGAACTATATAATATTCATCAACATGTTTATTTTGCACTTCTTGTTGATAATTTTGAACATGTATATCAAGAGGAGATGGATTGACGGTCCGAAGAGCATCATCTAAAATAGATGGAGAATTTGCAAAAGACTGCGATATATCTTTATCACAAATTTCAACCCTCGGTTTCTTGAAATAGGAGTCAATTGTTCTTTTAGCCATAAGTAAACCTAAATTCACATGACACAATGTAAATAACTAATATGTTATGAATTTATGTGTCAAATAATTTATATACACCTCAAGAAAATTCTTATGCGGCGGTGCAAAAGGGATGATTTTAAAGATACATACTTCACTGGATACTATATGATGACAAATGTGGTTATGTGCCCCAAATGTGGATACTATATTAATCTTCCCAACAAACATATTGCATCAAGACATTGTAGCTTTATAATACTATCATATTAGAAGTCTAGAGTACCAACTGATGTTTCTTTTTTTAAGTTAACAATACGATTGACAGGGGCAACCATTGTCAACCCTCGCACATGGCATATATATCTCACGGTTGTTGTTCTCTTGCAGCGATTAGATTAAAATAAATGATTAAAAGTTGATGAATGGCTTGCTAATTCTAAGTCGAATACAACCCAACACTGAAATCCGACAAGATACGGAAATAAAAAAATCAAAATCAAGACTCGGAAGATTGGTACCTCGTGTGCGAAGAGATGGATTGGTTCAGTCACTTCAGCGAGAAGTTGTTGTGGATGACCGCGTCACGCGTGATCGCGAGGGGAGGAGGAGGAGAGTCCGAGACTCCGGCTGCGTCGAGGCGGGGAGAGGGGAGATTAGGAACTGCCGTCGGGTGGGGGGAGGTGTTGGTGCGTGAAACTGGAGGAGAGATTGCCGCTGATTCCAATTTGCCATTTTGGGGGGAACGATTGGTATTCTGCCTGCCATGATCGTGTGGAAAAATTGCCAAAAGTAGTTGGCAGATTTTACAATTTAAAACTAATAAAATGTGGAAAGGATGTAAATAATATGGACGGATGTGCAAATTTGTAATTGGGAGGGGGGGGGCATGGCCCCTACCCGCCCCCCTGCCTCCGCCCCTGGTGACATCACATTACATTCTTTATTCCAACTCTCTCCAAATCTCATAACCATCCCAAACAACTACTATTCCCATCAGGTTACCCCAACTCACTCCAACCCAGCAACCAAACAAACCTTCTTACTTGCATTATGGGAAGGACCATACACATTCACAAGGAAAAAGTTTATCAAAGGGGTTTTGATTGTTAAATGAAGTATGGTACTATAGTCATTATCCTCAATGCAGTTGCATGTAAAAGTTGAGGGATCCAAACTCCAAAGTGTATCCCAAGTTAAGCATCTAGAGTTCATGTGCTAGGAGAAGTGGTCCAGGAACAAAACCTAGTTCGAGGATTTATCGATCTAATTCCAGTTTCGTGTAATATGAATAATTTGATATTGTGTACTCTTCATACTCTCTAGGGGCATCTTTTGAGGGTAGTACAGATGTCTTCCAGAGCTAGTCGTCTACAGGAACTCCCATTTCCTTCAACCATATCATGTTATTTTCAGCCATTTTCTTATTTAATACCTTAATGTGTTTGTTCTACACATCCAAGGGATATCCATTATAGTGGGAATGGGGGAAATTTCTATATTAACTGTTGCTTGCAAGCAGCATCTGGACAGAGATCAATTTTGCCCAAGGATAGCTCGATGATGTTGAGCGATCCTCCCTGGTCTTGGTTTTTCTGGGTGAAGGTTGATAGGTTTTGCAAAACAAAACTTGGAAAGAGGGATATTGATTGTAGTATTATTATCCAAATGGTACTTATAATGGGTTTAGTCGTGATTTCCCAGTTGTTGCTAAGGAGGTGGAATGATGCTTCAAAGACATCGTTTATGTTGGCCACATCAGTTTAATTCCTTTGGGATGAGGTATATATTGGGAACAACCACTAGTATCTTTACCAATGTTGCATTTTCGCAATCGATTGAGAGTGATGGGGTTTTGTATGCCGGGAGTTTCCCAAGGTTCTTTACCGTTTCATTCAAGATGTAGGGGTACCTATAGTGGAGGAATTTGAGGATAACCATCCAATAGGGGTTGATCTACTCTATGCACTTAGCGCAAAAGGATGGTAACCCATGACAAACCCAAATTGTTAGTAGATCAAGAGTAATCATGGTTTGGCATAGGGATTTAAACAAGGCATCAATACTTACCTCGATAATCAATTGTAGGGGTAGTAATCAAATTGAATACATTTGAATCCATCATGCTTTAGATTAAATTCATTTTTAAAAGTTTCGAACTTGGATCAATACTAAAATGCATTTTCTAACTTAAATTCCGATTCCATTCATTTTGAGTTTTGAATATTCAAAATATGATAATATTATTTCAAAATTGAAATGTTAATTGATGTTTTAAAGCTCATATAATTAGTTTTTATGAATAATATTATAGTGTTTAAGAAAAATGCATAATCAAGGAAAATATTGAACATATAATATATAATGGATAAAAATATCTAATTTTGTAGTTATTATATATCTTTTACAATCTAAATATATTCTTTTTTCTATGATGAAATAAATACATATACAATATAACTCTATGATGTTTATTGATAATACAAAATATTAATAACAAAAAATATTGTATACACTATGTACCATTGCATATTATAGAAAGACAAGATCAAACCCATATAGAAAATTAACACAAACTAATATTGCATTTTAAATGAGGGGAATAACAAAAAATAACTTAACAAGGTAAAAGCACTTCATTTATTGTAAGGATTTTCAATTTCTAAACACTAAAGCTATGAGACATATGATTTTGATATACAAGGGAACCTGATCAACTTACACTATGGTGAGAAGAGCTTGTAGGTTACTCATGTGATGATAAATGTCGTCTTTGATAATGATAACCACCATCGGGATTGTCATGTAAGAAAAACCAAAGCAATAAATAGGCGAAGAAGGGATATCTTTATAGGCCACCAACCATAAAAAATGTTCAGGAAAAATTTTAAAGTAGTGTGACCATTGTTAGACGTGCAAGGTTAAGTATAACTGCAATCTACCTTGATTTTTTGATATCTTTATTCAATAGTGAAAAGGGGAGTGAAAAGATGGGGTAAGGAATATGGGAACATGGAAATAAATGTGGGATATAGGATTGGGATAACAGTCCTAAACATTTGTTCTTTCTTAGTAGATTTTAAGGCTCAAATTCTCTATTATATTCTTTGATGAATATTTAAGCTTGAGCTAAAAGGGATATATATACATACATATTAAATTGAGAATGGCTTAGAGTGTTTTGTGATTCTGTTACCACTTCAAAATTTCTGAATAGCATGATAAGATTGATCAATGTACTTATACTAACTAACTCATACAGAAGCTAATGTTATTAGAATTAAAATAGGAGTAGAAACGAGAACTTAGATACCGTATAATAGATGCATGGGGCCCTGATGAATCCTCATTCATCATTCTTTATTCTTTTATTTTAGCTAAAAACCTTTGCAAAACACCAATGTATATGTTTGTAAATAGAATAATTTACCAAAGACCATGCATTGTGTAAATACTTATAATTAGTATGTTTTTGTTCAAAAATAAAAGAATAAAGAAATAAAGAAAAAGAGGGAAATATTTAGAATAAATATTGAGTGACCTGAACCCAAGGGAAGGCTCAATAGGGGCCTGACCGCAAAATAAAATGAATAGAGAGAGATAGGGTGACTCAGCCTTGTACATATACCCCTCTTAGTGTAAATATCTTATTTTCAAAAAATAAAAATATTTATGTGTTCCCCATATTTTGTATACATTTATAAAAATAAAATTAAAATAGGGAAAATAAAAGAAAATAAAATAAATAATTCCTCTCTCCTCAGTGTACATATACCATGTATATAAGAATAAAAAACTTATTTAATTTACCCTCATAAATAAATAATAAAATAAAAATAAAAATTATTTTATATCCAAAAATTTATGGAGTAAATAAATAAAATATAAAATTGGGATAATTGTACAAAAAAATAATAAAAATAAAAATACAAAAATACGTAGGTATCTATACCTGTATCTAATATAATATAATGTATATACATAATTTAGTTTTCAAAAAAATAAATAAATATCACTAAAAAATACTTTGAAAATAATTAAACATTTTTCATTTTTAAAATATTTTGAAATAAAATCATTTATTGTTTTTAATTTAATTTCTAAATATTTTATGAGGGGGCGCCTCCTGATTGGTCCACGGAGGATGTTGACCCCCGGTCAACTCTCCCCCAGGACCACATCTTCGCGGATCTGTGTTTTCGACCCGACTTCTCCGACTTTTCCAGACGTGATCTGCCACCCATTTGATCAAACCCAGGGCTCCAATTGCCAAGGAGTGATCCGTGATCCTCACGTGCCCATCCTCCTAGGGATCCGCTCCTTGGAATGCTCGCCCGACTCCACTCTTTTCGGGCCTGCAGCACTATATAGCTTCGCCTCCTTCCGCCATTTCACGCACCTTCGGCCACCGTCTTCGACTCCCAGGACCTCTACCTTTTTGCCTTGAGTGACAGCAAGCCGTAGGAGGTGTCGCAGCGAGGAAAGAGGCGCTCTAGCCCCTGGTCCGGTGGTCATCGCCACCGTGCTCCGCCCATCGGCGAGCTCGAGCTCTGGAGGCGTCGCTCCATTGAGGCGAGGATCCCAGAAGGTCACCCACCTCCAGCCCATATGATTCCGATCATCAGGTGACCTAGATAACCCTTAGATTAGTTTTAATCTCGTTCGTTAGGTTTTGCACCGCCGACCATCGCCGGTTGTTTTCCAATCATTCGACCGTTCATTTCTCCATCCGACCATCGTACCGTGTCCGCGAGACCTCTCTCCGCATTCTACGCCCCTCCGATCATCTTGGTTCGCCCCGGAACCAGGACTTAGGTCTTCTCCACCGTCGCCTCACCGGAGACCCACGCTCCGCCTCACCCACACGCTCCTTTCACCCGCTAATGGGTCGAGGCAGTTTGCCCTCGACCCCTCTTGCTTCTTGTGTAGGTACCAAGACTTAAGAGACTCATCTGGAGGGTCGACTATCTAGGAACAACTGCTCCAGTTCATTCCCGTCACTGGAGCTCTTCCGATGCTTCCGGCCCCATCCGAGAAGTCCACCTGCTGCGGATCACCTCCGGCTTCCATTCCCATATCTCAGCAGTAGAGGACTCCTGATCGCGCGTATTGGACCGGCAAAACTCGCCGGCAACTTGTTCTTCGAGGGTCCTCCAGCATCGTTCGATCGACCCCCTCGCTCCAGATTAGATCTCCACCATTCATCTGCGCGGGGCTTTCGAGCGTTGATCCATCTGAGGATCAGATCCGAGCCGCACATTAGCGAAGGGGTGTCACGCGTCACGACCGTCCGATCTGAAGAGGACGCCCCTCAGCCGTCGGATCTTAATAAAGGGATAATATCATTTAGGCCCCTTTCTTTTTCGCATTTATAGTGTAATCCTGTAAATATTTTATCTGGTTGTTTTTATTCTTGGTAAATTGTATGTAGGACTTTGTGTTTACTTTATTTGTGAATTAGTCCTTGTGTATGTGGTGCACGTACGTCGACAAGTGATATGTGGAACTTTTGCATTGTTTATCCTATAGTTTTGAGCAGTTATTGTTTACATTTTTATAAATAGGAATGACACTTAGTCCCTGTGAGTGCAAATCACGTGCATGTCTCGTGTGTTTCTGGACTTTTTGCAACTTTGGTCCTATGGTTTTTATACGCGTTATCCATTTGCCCTGGAATTTATTTTCTTTGCACTTTGGTCTCTGTATGTTGTCCCTTTTCATTGTTTGAATAAAATATCAAATAAACTCCAAATATTGTGAAATTTGGATGTGTGGCCCCTGCCACTATGTAAAAATTTCATAAATTTTTTGGGACATTTTTATTACTGTTTACTATTTTTTAAAAAAACAAAAAAAACCCTTAATTTTGCTACTTTTTGAGTTAGAAATCAATTAAATATATAAAAAATCCTCTAAAAATTCTAAAAAAATTAGGTAGTGTTTCTTTTAGTGTCTTTTAGCTTCAGTCCAATTTTGTTTAATTTGGATTTAAAAACCCATAAAAACTAAAAAACCCTAAAAACCTTATAAAAATTATTAGAAATTCTATAAAATATAAAAAAATTCAATTTTGGTTTCTGTAGCTTAGTTTTTATTTCTATTTTTCATAAAAATTATCTCCAAAATTTTACAGGCTAATTATATATTTTTAATTAGCCTTTCAAATCTGGCTGCACATTAGTCCTTTATTTTTATCTTTTGCTATTTTATAAAATCAACTAAAAATTGTAAAATTCTTAAAAAATTACCAAAAACACTTAAAAATATATAAAACACAAAAATAATTTTATTGAATTTTTTTGAGTTGTTTTGGAGTGTTTAATAAATTGTTGTTTGTGTGCTTTTTGCCTTCTTTTCATATTTCCTTCACCATTAAAAATCATAAAAAAATTCAAAAATACATAAAATCCACCAAAATAATTTTCTTTATTTTATTTCTATTTCTGACTACTTCGTAGGCCACTTGGCCAACCCGTGCTCCTTGAGTTCGACCCTAGTCGCTATACCAAGTTAAATAAATAGCGAAGACTGCTATTCGTGCTTCATTGATTGTTTGATTTTTTTTGGTGGTCTGATTTTTCTTGTTGACTGAGATTCGAGATCTGAGTCGCAACGACCCTTGTTTTTATACCTTCACCCGAATTTCGGCTTGATTCTCTCGGTCATCAGAATGGCGCCGTTGCCGGGGAGCACGGCTTAGTAGTCCTTTTTATTTTTGTTTTTGTTCGGTTTTCAGTTTCATGGCTTTTTCCAAGGCTTTTCTTTCATTCTCGGCTTTTCGCGGCTTTTTGTCTTCTTTTGTTTTCTTTTTATTTTCTTTTATTTTGTTTTTGTTTGTTTTTATCTTATTTGTTTATTTCCATTTTTGCATATATTTTCTTTTATTTTATTTTTTTCCTTTGCATTATTATAATAATTGTGTCTAACACACTTGTTTGATTTCTTTGCGAGGGCCTGAGGACCGAGGCGGCTTTCTTCGAAAAGCCGAAGCAATAGCGGAAGTCTGAGGCGGCTCTCTTCTCTACAGAGCCGCAGGAGAGCGCGAGGAGGCGAGCAGGAGTGAGGGAGTCATAGTTTAGCTTAGATTAGCTTTATTTTCTCTGCAGACCATTTTGTTGTAATAATATAGGGACAGAGACTCAGAGACCTTCAGACTTGTGATTGCAGGGTCTGTTTCGCCGAGCACCGGTGTGCTTGGGGGACCTCACCGAGTTTTCGCCAGTTTTGATTTTTTGCCTTTTACTGCTTATCTGATTTCCGAGGATTTAGCCTTAGCCATAAGATTTTCTATGCTTGTGCCGTAGTTTATTAGGACCCCATCCTAATTAGATTGCCTGCTCCTATAGACCGTCTAATTGGACCTGATTAATAAATTAATAAGAAAAAAAGCTAACCTGGTCACTCGAGGGGTCATATGCCGCTAGAGGCCGTATACAGCGCTGGCAGGATCCGTTGTGGCAGACACCGATCGGCATAAGAGACCGGACCCCGACGCCTCCCGTTGACCCATTAGCTATTGTTCTCACCGTGTAGAAATTGCTTCGTCTAAGGACGTTTCCTCGTGCATCATATATATATAGTTTACTTTCTGTCTTTATTTTTATGCACGTATCACTCTGCATGTAGACTGTTGGAGTCAGGTACGCATCTCTTACTCTGCATGCATCATTGATTTCTTCGCGCATCGGCTTTTTCATCTTCTCCCTCCTGTTTTTGGACTTAAATAAAATCAGGAGAACCCAAAAAATTTGTTAGGCATTTGTTTGCTTGAAAAATACTTAAAAAAAGAAAAATCATAAAATTTGGGACTGCTAAAGCAAATTGGACCTAAAAATCACTTCACCAAAAAATTGTATTGGGACAATAACCTCCACCTTGTATGGTTTGATTGGACGAGAGAGTGACCTGCACACTAGGTAGAGCCATATCTGACCCTTCTTTAGACTACTGCTTCTGGGCTAGTCGTTCTCTAGTGAGGATCGCTCCGGTTTCCGGTAAAGCGGGTCACGATATCCTTAACAGAGCGAGCCAATCGGGTAGCCGGTAAATGGTCAGCAGCTTGTACTGGCAAGGAAAGATCTAGTTTGGCATCGGGACAGTCTCCTGGGGGCGTTGGATTCCCAACAGCTTGCTTAATCGCTCTGTTAGACTGTATTATTACCAAAATAAAAAAAGGCAAGATAAAAGATCGAACTCTTACGGTCATCAGCTCGCGTCGCGTTGATGAAATTGGGGTTTGTCTATTTCATCATGTTTGCTTTCCAGATCCCGTCCGCCTGACTCGCCAGATCACGATGACAGGTCGGAGGTCCCTTAGGCAGCCTCTGGCTACACCCCTTACGAGCACTCCAGCCCGTTCATCTAGGTCAGTTCGTGAGAGCTAAGACCCGCTCTCCGAACCCGGGTTTGCTTCCATCCTGTTCTCCCCCGATCACCTTTCTTCTGATAGTCCCGAGGTTCCCGATTAGATAGAGCAGTAGACAGATTACATTTCGGTACCTGAGCTTGGGTCTTTTGCCTTTGTAGAGACCATGGTCGGCAGCAGTGATGACCGCACTGGAGGCCCGAGACCAGAGCAGACATATGTACTAGACCAAGGTGCGATCAAGAACACCTTGATAGCTTCCCTCAAGATGATGCAGCAGTAGATCATGGATCAGGAGACTTTCATGGTAGAGATGAGGAGAGATGGAGAGGCTGAGAGCCGACCACAAGCAGCGTAGGCCTGCAGGAGACGGACCGGGGATTCCAGATCAGCCTGACGAGCCAGTCCAGCCGGCAGTAGCAGCAGCCAGACCGATGCGGGAGTTACACAACCCCGGATCGATGCTTACACACCGGTGGATCGTGCTTCCGACGATCGTGGGGGACTTCAAGTTCCCCCCGCAGACGATTCAGCTTCTTCCCCGCTTCCACGGGCTCACAACTGAGGAGCCCCATCTGCATCTCCAGGAATTCGAGATGATCTGCAGCACCGTCTACGATCAGCAGGTGGACGAGGATACCATTCGAATGATTGCCTTCCCCTTCTCCCTTGTAGACCGAGCAGCCAACTGGCTGAAGCATTTGGGGAGATTTGTGACTACCTAGGAGAAGCTCCGCACCGAGTACTTGAAAAAGTACTATCCACTCGGGCAGACCAATGCAACGAGGGTCCTGGTCATCAACTTCTCCACACTCCCCAACGAGCAGTTTCATGAGGTATGGGAGAGGCTCAGAGAGCTTACTGGCAGATGCCCGCACTACGACATCTCGACGCCGAACCTAGTTCAGAGCTTCTTTTGCAGGCTGACACCAGAGCTGTAGGGCTTGGTGAACACTTCTTGTGGAGATTCCTACTTTGCCAAGGATGAGGATCAGGTTTGGGCCATCTATGAGGAGATGGCCGAGAACTATACAGTGATGTCCCATACCTGACTCTACACTCAAGGAAGCCCCCAGCCACAGGCCGTGCGGTTTCAGAGGATAGCACGGGTCGATGCCAGTCCTTCCACTTCGTTGGCGGCAGCAGCACAGGCCGAGTCGACGGTCGCCGACATGGGCATCATCAGCGAGAAGCTGGACCGGATCGAGCTGATAGAGAAGAAGAAGTTCCAGGGCATGACGCAGATCGACCAGATGGCATAGACGCTGAGTGACCTGAAGACATAGATCATGTGTCTCCAGGAGGCACAGACGGCTTCTCAGCCTTGTCTCAGGTCACGAGGAGATCCGAGCAACAGTGGTAGCTCGTCCCAGCACTCCAGTCAGCCTAGACAGGTTCACCTTGTACATGCAGAGTCGTACCAGCAGCCACCGCAGTTTTACCATCCACCACCATCCCAAGACACTCAGATGGTGGTGTACCAGTCGGATCAGCCCTTGGCATTACTTCCCCCGCCCTCGTACGAGCAGGAGCCGTTGATGGATGTCAACATGATTTAGTACGACCGACCCCAGCCCGGTATCTGACGAGACCATCCTGGATTCCGTTGGTCGGTCGGAGGCACTAGTTCCCAGCAGTAGCCTCCAGTTCAGGGTGGCCAGTACAGCCAGTAGCGTGAGCAGCACCAGCAGCCCCAACCCCCAGTTTAGCAGCAACAGTCACCCCACTACCAGCAGTATGGTCCTCGTCCCTATCAGTAGGGACAACCTTGGAGGCAAGAGCAGCCTCAGCATCAGTATCATTAGCACTACCCCTCTCACCCTCACCAGCAGCAGCCTCACTACCAGCGAGGCCACCCGTCAGGTTCTCATGGGCCGACCTATGAGAACCTCGTCTTAGATGATCTAGCCTGCCTCATGTCCGAGCAGCAGGCTACCTTTCGACGAGAGATGGACGAGTTCCATCAGGAGATGAGGGAGATTGTGAGAGGGAAGGCCGCCATCCCTGCCCAGATCGAGCCGAATCCGAACAGCCTTAAGAGGAAATCAGAGCAGGTAGAGTTCACAGAGACCACCACTCCTAGTGATTCACTTGGTGACATTTCTGCATATCTGTTTGATGCTGACTTTGTTACACTTAGGAGCGGTAGGATGCCAGCAGGCGGCGCCTCGTCTAAGTAATGACTGGATGCTACTTCAGGAGCGCCAGACGAGGAGGAGAGCGATGCTGACGCCACCACGGATGCTGATCTAGCTGACGGTAGTGAGGCCGTCGTTTCACTAGATGGAGAAGGTGGTACTGATGCCACCATACTTGTTGCCGAGCCAGAGCGCGGTACTGAGGCCGCAGATCCAAATGCCGAGGGTGATGCTAAGGCCACCATTACTACTACTACTAGTCCTATTGTTTTTCCTTCTGTGCATGTACCTCAAGACATTTCTATGAATAAAGGAAAGGGTTTGATTTATTCCGATCCACCTGTGTTGCATGATGATGTATGTGTGGATTCTGCCGTGCATGAGCAGCCTAGACCCTCTCCTAGTCCTTCATCTGAGAAGGACCCAGCTGTCCCCTTTCCCCAAGAACTCCGCTTGGCTAAGGGGACCAAAAAAGACCCAAAAAAGTCCCACCAGCTAGAGTTCAGCCAGCATATGATGGACATATTTCAGATACAGCTGACTCTACAGGAGGCCTTGGAGCACATCCCTCTCTTCCAGAGATCACTCAGAGACAGGGCCATAGTTCGGAGGAAGAGGCGGAACCACTAGTCAGAGATCCATGTGCTCACTCGCGCCACATGCTTTGCGATCCAGAACCGTCTACCAGCTAAGAGGCCAGATACAGGAGCCTCGTATGTCAGATGCCAATTTCAGGAGCAGAGGTTCGATCGTACTCTATTAGACAGCGGGTCTTCAATCAACCTACTTCCGGCAGCCCTACTCGACTGCTTCGAGTTGGGCCCTCTACGATAGAGCAGGACGGTCCTTTAGTTTGCCGATCGATTTGTCAAGAGGCCGAAGGGGTTGCTGAAGGATGTTGTCGTCACGATTCAGGTTCTGAAATTCCTCGTGGACTTTGTTGTATTGGATATGGAGATCCCTGAGTCTGTGACCGATACCCCCATCATTTTAGGACGCCCGTTCTTGGCCACAGCCAAGGTAGTATCTGATCATGATAACGGGAAGGTATACTTTCGCTTCGAGGGTGAGAGTATACAAATAGAGACGATCGATGAGACTAGAGCCAGAGATTCAGCTTGCTCCGAGCCGACATCAGATTCAGAGCAGATGACAGAGGCAGGGCGAGACATCCACCAGGACTGCGACTTTGTGATCACAGATGATGAGGTAGTTTGGGCAGACCCAGTAGCACAAGCCATCCTCTCACCTTCAGAGTTCGCTGATGCACGGATGACAGCAGAGGAGAGCTTGGAGAGCGCACCCCTGGTCCAGGATACATCTCAGGCAGCAGAGCCGGTTCCCGATCGTGAGGCAGATTTTGATTGTGATTCTGATATAGATCCCTCGGAGTCAGATTTCGACTGGGCTGAGTTTGATGACTTGATACCGTGCCTGACTTCCACTAAGCCTACAGTTAGGGAGGAGGCTGATTCCACACAGAGTAGAGACACGCCAGCAGAGCATCCTTCGCCATATTCAGATTGCGAGCGAGAGTTCTCATTCTCCCATGCAGATTTGGCCGCATTCACTCAGACCTTTCAGAGGCCAGATCCACCAGCACCGTGTTGTCCAGAGGTGAAGCCGCTTCCATCATCGCTGAAGTATAGGTTCCTTGTGGGTGAGCATGAGATGTACCCAGTCATTATCTCAGCGGATTTGACTGGAGAGCAGGACTCCCGTCTGATGGGGGTTCTTGAAAAGAACCGCAAGGCAATTGGATGGAGTGTAGCTGATCTCCAGGGGATAAGTCCAGCCCTGTGCTCCCATCATATCTATCTCGAAGAGGACGTGAAGCCATCGCGTGAGTTCCAAAGGCGGCTGAACCTGAACCTTTGAGATGTTGTTATGAAGGAGATCTCAAAATGATGGAGTGCTGATTTTATCTACCCCATCTCCGACTCCAAGTGGGTCAGTCCATTGCATGTGGTGCCCAAGAAGACGGGCATCACCACAGTTGCTAGTGAGTCTGGAGAGGAGATCGCTACCCAGGTACCCACTTCTTGGCGGGTCCTTGTGGACTACAGACGATTGAACCAGGCCACCAAGAAGGATCAATTCCCCCTGCCCTTTATTGATCAGATTATAGAGAGACTGGTAGGGAAGATCCATTACTGTTTCTTGGACGGGTACTCCGGATACAACCAGGTGGCGATTGCGCCCGAGGACCGGGACAAGACTACCTTCACCTGTCCCTTTGGGACATATGCTTCCAGACAGATGCCCTTTGGATTGTGCAACACTCCGATGACATTCCAGAGGTGCATGTTGTCCATCTTTTTGGACATGGTGGGGGAGTGCTTGGAGGACTTCATGGACGACTTTTCAGTCTACGACGACAGATACGATTCTTGTCTCGACTGCCTAGACCGCATCCTCCAGCGATGTATTGAGGTACACCTGCTGCTTTCTTGGGAGAAGAGTCACTTCATGGTGACTCAAGGGACGGTGCTTGGCCATATCATCTCCAACAGAGGCATGGAGGTTGATCCGGTCAAGGTGGATATCATTAGGAAACTCAGTCCACCATCCAACTTGCGGCAGTTAAGGTCTTTTTTAGGGCACGTCGGTTTCTATCGACGATTCATTCATGATTTCAACTGAATTGCCCTACCGTTGACTGATCTGCTGACGAAAGACACCGAGTTCATTGTGGATGATAAGTGTCTAGCATCATTTGAGACTCTCAAGAGTGTAGTTGTAGAGGCTCCTGTCCTTCAGCCGCCTGATTGGTCTCTCCCATTTGAGATCATGACGGATGCCTCTGATTTTGTCGTAGGGGTCGTGCTGGGACAGAGGAGGGATGGAGTCCCCTTTGCTATTCACTACGCTATCCAGACTTTGGATTCCGCTCAGCAGAACTACACCGTCACTGGGAAGGAGATGCTAGCCGTAGTGTTCGCCCTAGATAAGTTCAGATCTTACATCATTGGATCTAGAGTGACCATCTTACCGATCATACCGCCATCAGGTACCTCATGGAAAAGAAGGATGACAAAGCCAGATTGACCAGATGAATCCTTCTACTCCAAGAGTTTGACATAGAGATTAAGGACAAGCCTGGAGTCAAGAATATGGTGGCAGATCATCTTTCCCGATTGGAGTATCTTGAGGATTCTGAGCAGATCGAGCCTATTTGTGAGACCTTCCCAGATGAGGCAATCCTTGCTATTGCCTCTCTCCCATGGTACGCCGATATTGTGAACTTTCTTGTCACCAAGAAAGTCCCACAAGATTGGCCCAGGCAGAGACTTGAGACCTTCCTTGCAAAGGGCAAGTTCTACCATTGGGAGGATCCCGTCCTTTATCATGAAGGAGGGGAAAGTGTCTGGCGTAGGTGCATTCCTCAGGAGGAGCACCACATCGTCCTCACTTACTGCCACAAGATTGAGGAAGGAGGACATCACTCTGGGAGGAGAACGGCACAGAAAGTGCTCCAATCCGGCCTATGGTGGCCTACTCTCTTCAAGGATTTTGATAAGTTCGTGAAGAGGTGTACTAACTGTCAGAGGATGGGCACTTGTGGACATCGTGATATGATGCCGATGCATCCCATTCACTTCTGTGAGGTTTTTCATGCATGGGGCATCGATTTCATGGGTCCATTCCCTAGGAGTTAGGGATTTGAGTACATTCTGTTGGTTGTTGATTATGTTAGTCGTTGGGTTGAGGCCAACCCCGCCCGAACCGCAGATGCTAGGACTGTTTGCAGATTTTTTAGGAAGAATATCATTTCATGGTTCGGGGTACCTCGAGTTTTGATATCTGACGGGGGGTCTCATTTCGTCAACGACAAGGTAAAGGCGCTTTCTAGCGAGTTCAGCATAGACCATCGAGTAGCCACACCGTATCACTCTCAGACCAATGGTCTTGCTGAAGTGTCGAATACGGAGATCAAGACTATATTGCAGAAGGTCGTCCGCCATGACCGAAAGGATTGGTCACAGCTTTTGGACTCGGTCTTGTGGGCATATCAGACGTCCTTCATGACATCATTGGGAATATCTCTCTTTCGCCTCGTTTATGGCAAGCCCTACCATTTACCTGTTGAGCTTAGACATAGGTCACTCTGTACAGTCACAAATATTATTATGGATCCAGTGAGTGTAGGAGATCAGAGGAGGGCAAAGTTAACAGCCCTGGAGGAGCTTCGTGATGCAGCCTTTTCGAGCAGCCTACAGTACAAGGAGAGAGTGAAGGAGTGGCATGATTCTCATATCTGCCACAAGCAGTTTGAGCCAGGACAATGCGTATGGTTGTTCGATGCCAGGTTGAGATTATTTCCAGGGAAGCTATAGAGCAAATGGAAGGGACCATATCTGGTTAGAAAGGTACACGACAATAGGAGTATTGATATATCTGAGTTGTCTTATGAGAGTACCTTTCGTGTTAACGGGTAGCGGCTCAAGCCATATCTAGATCATGAGCCGCTGGTCGTTGACGTTGCCCCGATTCATTTCGCGTGAGATGTGGTCTCTCGACTCACATCTATTGCATCTCATGCCTAATTATCACTGTTCCTCTAACTTGGATAGATCCAGTTGTCCATATCACACTATTCTTCAGTCCAACACCCCATTTGCATCTTCGACGTTGCTATACTTAGGGTGCACTTTACCCTAAGTATAGGGGGGTGTGAGACTTTTGATTTCCTTTTGATTCTTTCTACCTCTGTTTTGCTGCCTATACTTAGGGATATTTTACCCTAAGTATAGGGGAGGTAGACCCTGTACATTCTCACTCGGATTTCCCTTTGTGTACAGCCTGCTATACTTAGGATTATTTGATCCTAAGTATAGGGGCAAACCCCGAGTTTCTTCTTGCATTTCTATTCTTTCATTCATCTTTGTATATAACCTTCCTTTACACTTCCCTATACTAAGCACAAGTTATGTCTTCTTCATCGCTCTTGACTCTGAGGACATCGTTCGAGCTAAGTATAGAGGGGTTTCGTATATATTTCATATATACTTTAGCCATAACTCGTACTTTGTGTGAGTGTGTCAATAAATAAAAATGGCTAAAATCCAAAATTCCATAAAAATTAAAAAAGTTTCCTTGTAAATAAAATTCTTTTATTGCACATACATAGCTAGTGTACAAAATTATTTTTGTAAAAATTTTTGTAAAAATCTTTTGTGCATATAGCTTGTAAATATTTTGATATCAAAATTATGTATATAGTACAAAAGTTTTGTAAAATATTTTGAAAATCAAAAGTTTGCAAAAACCTTGTGTGAATTTATGTAAATATTTTACAAAACTTGCATTCATGCATACATCCATGTTTTCAAAATATTTTTCAAAAATTTTACACATGAGTAAATATTTTTTAAATTACATCTTTGTAATTATTGTATAGTTTTTCCTGAATCATAGTTGACATTTGAACTAGCCTGGAATTAAATTGAAAAATGGAGCTTGGTTAAGATCTTAATCCACCTAATTCTAAGAGGAACCTTATAGGGCTTAGGGTTGAGACTTTTCAGGTCCATGGTGACTTCATTCTTTGAGTCCACTTGGCTATGATTATATGTCATCTCGATGAGCCTAAGTAGAGCACTTAAAAATACACACATGACTCTTATAGATAATGGCTTTACTTGGACCAGCACTTTGCACCGAGCTCTCTACGGATGAGGTGGTGAGGAGGCAGTCTTCCTTGACTTGGGGTAGCATATGAGGGTAGTACTTCTAGGCGGAACCTCTCTTCTTCTTATAGTGAAGGAAGTGCGTCTCAACTTGGTCTGGTTGCCACGAGGTCTAACGACAAGAGTTGTGGGTTGCAATAATGCTTCAAAAGAGGGATAGTCTACTGGCTCAAGAGGAAAAACTCCTTATGTACATATGCTGCACTTTGTAGATATGTTGTAAATATGCACATCAAAAAAATGCAAAAAGAAAAGAAAACTCCAAAAAAGTGGTGGGTCTGAGAGAAAATGATAATCCCACCGGAGTGTGTATAGTGCAATAAGCAAAGCTTGATATCCATGACCCATCTTATGAAGCTTGCAGCAGGGAGACTTAGCTGCACTGGTTGAGCTCCCAGGGATACATGGCTACACTGGACATGGTCCATTCTCTTCTTCCCCCCTCTTCTTGAGCTGGTTGAACTTGAACTTAGAAGGGAATACCCTGCTCCTCGAGGAAAGAGTGGCCAGACTGGGGCATTAGAGTTACCTTGTTGGGGAGGGTTGTCATTTTGCTACTTTTGAGGAGGAGAGCTATACCTCACTTACACAGTACAAGAAAAGATTCATGGTCTTCAGGGTTTATGTATGTAGACTTGTTTTGATCTGGATTATTGAGGAGTCTTGACTATATATTAGTGGAACTTAGAGGCTGTTAAGTTTTAAACCTAAGTCCTAATAAGGTTCCGACACATTAATAATCCAAAGATCTGACTGAGCTCCATACTTCAATTTAATGAAGGCAAGTTTAATAATCAGCATTGATTCATTTTCCCCTTCTTTTTCTTTTTCTTTTCTCTTTTTCACTTTTTTTTCAAATAAGTGTTTGCTAGGAGACTAGCAAAGTTAAGTATAGGGGGGTGATAAATCCTCATTCATCATTCTTTATTGTTTTATTTTAGCTAAAAACCTTTGAAAAACACCATGTATATGTTTGTACATAGAATAATTTACCAAAGAGCATGCATTGTGTAAATACTCATAATTAGCATGTTTTTGTGCAAAAATAAAAGAATAAAGAAATAAAGAGAAAGAGAGAAATATTTAGAGTAAATATTGAGTGACCTGAACCCAAGGGAAGGCTCAACAGGGGCCTAACCGCAAAATAAAATGAGTAGAGAGAGATAGGGTGACTCAGCCTTGTACATATATCCCTCTTAGTGTAAATATTTTATTTTCTAAAAATAAAAATATTTATGTGTTCCCCATATTTTGTATACATTTATAAAAAATAAAATAAAAATGGTAAAAATAAAATAAAAATAAAAATAAATAGTTCCTCTCTCCTCGGTGTATATATACCATGTATATAAGAATAAAAGACTTATTTATTTTACCCTTGTAAATAAATAATAATAATAAAATAAAAATTATTGTATATCCCAAAATTTATGGTGCAAATAAATAAAATATAAAATTGGGATAATTATACAAAAATAAAAATAATAAAAATAAAAATACAAAAATACATAGGTATCTATACCTGTATATAATATAATATAATATAATGTATATGCATAATTTATTTTTCCAAAAAAATAAATAAATATCACTATAAAATACTTTGAAAACAAATAAATATTTTTCATTTTGAAAATATTTTGAAATAAAGCCATTTACTATTTTTAATTTAATTTCTAAATGATTTATGAGGTGGCTCCTCCATATTAGTCCACGGGGGATGTTGACCCCCGGTCAACTTTCCCCAGGACCACATCTTCACGGATCTGTGTTTTCGACCCGACTTCTCCGACTTTTCCAGAAGCGATCCGCCACCCATTTGATCAAATCCAGGGCTCCGATCGCCAATGAGTGATCCGTGATCCTCGTGTGCCCATCCTTTTAGGGATCTGCTCCTTAGAATGCTCGCCTGACTCCAATCTTTTCGGACCTGCAGCACTATATAGCTTCGCCTCCTTCCACCATTTCACGCACCTTCGGCCATCGACTTTGACTCCCATGACCTCCATCTTCTTGCCTTGAGTGACAGCAAGCCGTAGGAGGTGTCGCAGAGAGGAAAGAGGCGCTCTAGCCCCTGGTCCGGTGGTCATCGCTGCCGTGCTCCGCCCATCGGTGAGCTCGAGCCTCTGGAGGCATCGCTCCATTGAGGTGAGGATCCCAGGATGTCACCCACCTCCAGCCTAGACGATTCTGATCATCAGGTGACCTCGATAGCCCTTATATTAGTTTAATCTCGTTCGTTAGGTTTTGTGCCGCCTGCCATCACCGACTGTTTCCCGATCATTCGACCGTTCATTTCTCCATCCGACCATTGTACCACATCCGTGAGACCTCTCTCCCCATTCTACGCCCCTCCGATCATCCTGGTTTGCCCCGGAACCAGGACTTAGGTCTCCTCCGTCGTTGCCTCGCCGGAGACCCACGCTCCGCCTGACCCACACGCTCCCTTCGCCCGCTAACGGGTCGAGGCAGTTTGCCCTTGACCCGGCTTGCTTCCTGTGCAGGTACCAAGGCTTAAGAGCCTCATCTGGAGGGTCGACTATCCAGGAACAGCTTCTCCAGTTCATTCTCGTCACCAGAGCTCCTCCGACGCTCCCGGCCACATCCGAGCAGTCCACCAGCTGCAGATCACCTCCAGCTTCCATTCCCATATCTCAGCAGCAGCATAGGACCTCATGATCGTGCGTATTGGATCGGCGAAACTCACCGGTGACTTGTTCTTCGAGGGTCCTCCAGCACCGTTCGATCGACCCCCTCGCTCCAGATTAGATCTCCACCATCCATCTGCGCAGGGCTTTCGACCGTTGATCCATCTGAGGATCAGATTCGAGCTGCACATCAGCTAAGGGGGGTCACGCGTCACGATCGTACGATCTGAAGAGGATGCCCCTCGGCTGTCGGATCTTAATAAAGGGGTAATATCACTTAGGCCCCTTTCTTTTTCGCATTTATAGTGTAATCCTGTAAATATTTTATCTAGTTGTTTTTATTCTGGGTAAATTGCATATAGGACCTTGTGTTTACTTTATTTACGAATTAGTCCCTGTGTATGTGGTGCACGTGCATCGTCACGTGATCTGTGGAACTTTTGCATTGTTTGTCCTATAGGTTTGAGTTGTTATTGTTTATATTTTTATAAATAGGAATGACACTTTAGTCCTTGTGAGTGCAAATCACGTGCGTGTCTCGTGTGTTTCTGGACTTTTTGCAACTTTGGCCCTGTGGTTTTTACACGTATTATCCATTGCCCATGGAATTTATTTTCTTTGCACTTTGGTCTATGTGTGATGTGCCCTTTTCATTGGTTAAATAAAATATCAAATAAATTTCAAATTCTGTGAAATTTGGACATGTGACCCTTGCCACTGTGTAAACATTTCATAAATTTTTTGAGATATTTTTATTACTGTTTGATATTTTAAAAAAAATCAAAAACCCTTATTTTTGCTACTGTTTCAGTTAGAAAATCAATTAAAAATACAAAATTCCTCTAAAAATTCTAAAAAAATTAGGTAGTGTTTCTTTTAGTGTCTTTTAGCTTTAATCTAATTTTGGTTTAATTTAGTTTTACAAAACTCATAAAAACTAAAAAAACCTAAAAACCTTATAAAAATTATTTAAAATTCAATAAAATACAAAAAATGCAGTTTTGGTTTCTGTAGCTTAGCTTTTATTTCTATTTTTCATACAAATTATCTCCAGATTTTTAGAGCTTATTATACATTTTTAATTAGCCTTTCAAATCTGGCTGCGCATTAGTTCTTTGTTTTTACCTTTTGCTATTTTTATAAAATCAACTAAAAATTGTAAAATTCTAAAAATTTACCAAAAATACTTAAAAATATATAAAACACAAAAATAATTTTATTTGAATTTTCTGAGTTGTTTTGGAGTGTTTAATAAATTGTTGTTTGTGTGCTTTTTACCTTCTTTTCATATTTCCTTCACCATTAAAAATCACAAAAAATTTCAAAAATACACAAAATCCACCAAAATATTTTCCTTTATTTTATTTCTATTTTTGACTACTTCGTAGGCCACTTGGCCAACCCGTTCTCCTTGAGTTCGACCTGGTCGCTATATCAGATTAAATAAATAGCGAAGACCGCTATTTGTGCTTCATTGATTGTTTGATTTCTTTTGGTGGTATGATTTTTCTTGTTGACTGAGATTCGAGATCTGGGTCACAACGACCCTTGTTTTTATACATTCACCCGGATTTCAGCTTGATTCTCTCAGTCATCAGGCCCCCATCCCTGACTTATGATGCGTTTCGAAGTTGAACCACATGAACTTAATTTGATATATGGGCTAATATTTTGGTGCTAGAATTTAAGGAAATTTAAGAAATGCCATAAAGTTATAAAAAATGGGGCATTGTTGCTAAGTAAGAGAACTTTAAAATATAAAGATAATAGCCTAAAGCAATCATGAACGTGAGGGATTTTTGGTAGATTAAGTGGTGATTTAATTCGAATAGTAAATAGAGAAGAAAAAAGATTAGGTTGCACTATGACGGAATATTGCATATCCATGTCACATAGTGGCAAGTCATGTTGGCGTAACTTGGAGTAAGGAGATCATGTCAGTGAAATATGGATGTAATAAAGCATGCATAGGAGCTTAGGAATTATAATAAGTTCATGACGAGCCACTTAATCACATGTTATAAGGAGGTTCGAGAGTACCTTTATGCGCTTGTGTAAAGTCCTAAAAATCAATTTCTTTGCATCATATCATTCTATGGATATTGGATCCAATACGACGAGACAACCCCAATGAAACTTGTTTTGTCTGAATTAGAGGTCATTTCGAATTGTTATGAATTTTGAAAGCAAAAGGAGGTTGATGTTATCTAAGCAGTCACTAGCTCTTAATCACCATCAATAGTACTAATAAATCTTGATTAAAAATACAAATGATCATGGTTAAGGAATGTTGATCACGATTTATAGTTGTTAATAGTAATTACAAATACTTAATCGCAATCAGTGATAATTAATCGTGATTAGCGCTAATGAAGAGCAATTATGAAACCATGGATTTCTTAATAAGATTGGACAAAAATCATGGGTTGCATAACCATGGTATTGAAGTAAACCATGATTTTGGGGAAAATCACGGGAGAAAATCATGGATTCTGAACTATGATTTTTAAGGGTTGGGAGTCTATAAATACCCCCTACCTTATCATTCTCTCCTAATTGCATTCCATTCGTCACCACTCTCAGGGTCTTGGGTTGAGAGAGTGAGAGAAGATGAGAGAGGTAGGGAAGAAGTGCTAGCCAAGCGCTATCGAGAAGAGGAGAAAGAGAATGGTGTGCTCTAAAGAGAATGGTGTGCTCCTCTCCTCGACGGTTTTGAGTAGGAGGTAAGTAAGTCTCTCTTGATCTATAGTTTCAAGTTCTTTCAAGTTCTTTTCCTTTCCTATATTAGTATTACAAGATAAAGGATATATCTGAGCATAGTCCTGCTTGGGTGTTGACGGCTATACCGTCAGTGGACATGCTTCACTCACCCATGACATAAAACTAGATGATTCTTCATTGTATGTTAATAGTGTTGCTATATGATGTAGAAATTTGAGTAACACCCTACTTAGGTACGGACGACTGGGCCGTCGGTGAACGTAAACACATGCCCATGATGCGAGGTATACCAGTTGTGCATCATTTCTTCTTTTGATTCGTAATTTTTAGTCTCGTTATTGTTTGAGTATCATTTTATATGAGGAAACTCTGTCGAATTTTTCTTTGGAATATCACCCGATGTAAGAGGAAACTCTACCAAATTTCCTTTGAAATATCACCCGATATAAGGGAAAAATCAGTCGAAATCATGAGAGATCATGTTCTTTGTGTTCTTTACTCGTTCTTCATGTTCTTTATGTGTTCTTCATGTTTTTGATGTAAAAATATATTTCAATCATTTTAGGAGCTGTTAATCATCTTATTTGAAAAATAAACCAAAGTAGGTTGCAACGTACATGAAAGCTAACATGTTAGGTAAAGAAATCATGCCTCTTGTTGTTGGGTTTTCAAGTTAAACTGGATAAAATTAATGTTTATTGTGTTCTTTATTGTAAAGAAAGTTCAGCTTGCTTCATAATTTACTCTAAAATAATTGCTAAAATAGAGTCGGTGTAATGAATCATTCTTATAGTTGCTATGATTTATGTGCAATATTATACCAATATTAGGTGAAAATTTATATGGCTTAAAGTGAATCTAGTTACGATTTTCGTACTATGTTATATGATAAGGATGACTTGGAGTAGATATTACAGGTTGAGCATGCAACCTGTAGATTTGTCAGAAGAACATATGTATTGACAGGCCATACCTAGATGTTACGTGGTTGCTTGGATATGTTGAGCATGCGTAATAACTTATTTGCAATGCATGGTACTTGGCTGCTATTAGGTGGATTGACTGACTGATGACACAGTCGTGCCATGTAGAGACACATGTGGTTTAATAGCAGATGGGTCACAATAACATATATTTAAAGTCGTTGGTATATATGATTAAATGTTAGTCTACGGTTTTAAGCTATCGTGTCCTCGAGGATAGTGTGCCTCATTTGATAGGTTGAAGGTTTATAACCATGGATAATAAAACAAAAAGGAAATTGTCATGGTAGTGTTGGATGATTGGTTGAAGGAGCGTGTGGCGGCATAAGCTCATCATATCAACGCAATGTCCAATCCTAAAGTATCCGTACTTCGGAGTCCATTAGAGGTGGACTAATCACCGATGCAGAATAGAAGGTGCACGACTTAATGTAATGAAAAGAAATGAACTTTATGGTATAATATGTTTTGCTAAAATACGCTAATTGTTTACTTTTCTCATCTTTGTTAGTTAACACTCATTAATCATTATCATATGATTTCTGAAAACACAACATGTATCGGTGAGTCATAACAAGCATCTTATTCAACTAGCCAACCAGCTAACAATAGTAGCTTCTAGTCTAAGGTAGTTAGTGACTTTTTTGAGTTCTTTTCCTTTAGTTTGATGTACATGTGTAAGAAAATAGTGGGACATATTTTGTATGTAAACCTTAGTTTGTGAATGGAACATAAATGTGAGATGCTTTATATGTAGCATTTTATTGCAGCCTTTTTCTGAATGTTAGCAGTTATTATTGGATAAAGCTATTGCTGAGTAACCAAATCCGGTAAATAGGAGGATCCGACAACCCAGAACTGGGTCGTGACAGCTTAATGCACCACAGATCTACTGGTACTTTCTTCTCTCATACTTAACAGCCAAAATATGGTTAATAAACATTGTAATGAAGAAATTAAAATAGAAATCAGAGATTGCTTACTTCTAATACCATACTTTGACATGTTATATTTAATGATACAATGCAAACGCTAAATCTTTCATTGTGAATTGTATAACATTTGCTACTACTTTTTCATATATTATTTTCTGCATTTAGTTTTTGCGAATGAACTGAATTAAATGCATGTCAACCATTTGATATGATTATGGTATAAGTCCTTGGAAAAGAAATTTGGACATGATCTGAAAAGGCTTGAGGCCAGATTGTTACAAGTCTGTATGTAAATTTGTATGCATCGTATGCAAGTATGTGTGTATATATACACATAATATGTAAAAAAATATAGATATAAATATATAAATGTGTGTATATGTATATAAATATCAAATAGAATCAAATTATAACGAACAAATTCAGGATTCAAATTCAATTCATTTGGGAATCAACTACATACATCAAAGTCAAACTCGACCTGTTTTATTTTGAATCAAACATTTTTTTATGAAATGAATCCCAATCAAATTCGAATGGTTCAAATCAATTAACAACCCAAATCACTGTCTCTATGAGACTTTCTAATAGCATTGAATTGTGTATGGTGTAGTTTCCTTTTGTAGGATTTTCTTGGCTCATTTGAGGGGGTAATTTTCCGTGACAATTTGATAATAAAGTAGTGGTTGTATTCTGACAACGAGCGATTCAATACAGAGCTCCGCTCGCCATGAGAGAGAGAGAGAGTATGATCAAGCTCCAAGAAGGAGCTCAGTTTATCGATGTGGGATGCACTCTTTTCTTGACATGGTGGATGAGATTTTTTCGTGAAGGGGTATCATTGGAGTTTTTGTATTATTTGATCTCTCCATGACGTGAGAATGGCTTCACCTTCACTTTGGGGAGGGAGGTTTAGAGCCATTCTCTGAGAGTGGAAGCACTTGTATAATAATGTCCAGGGTATCTACGACGAAAGAAGATGGGTAGAAAGAGCACAACCATTTCATGTGCTCGAGACAAAGGCAGTTAAATCATGTGATAGATATGGCTTTCAGCATAGGGAACGAGGGCGACTTCATTGCCATAAAGAGTTACGAGGAAAACATTTATCATGGATCAATATGAATTGACAAGTGGTGTTCTAATAGTGTTGCATTTCTCGCTAGGCATGGAAGCAATAATCATATTCTTCTATAGTTTGAGAGGTAATTTTATGTGATGTACACTACTTTGAGGTGATATACACGACTTCATTGCCATCGTATGCAAGTATGTGTGTATATATACACATAATATGTAAAAAAATATAGATATAAATATATAAATGTGTGTATATGTATATAAATATCAAATAGAATCAAATTATAACGAACAAATTCAGGATTCAAATTCAATTCATTTGGGAATCAACTACATACATCAAAGTCAAACTCGACCTGTTTTATTTTGAATCAAACATTTTTTTATGAAATGAATCCCAATCAAATTCGAATGGTTCAAATCAATTAACAACCCAAATCACTGTCTCTATGAGACTTTCTAATAGCATTGAATTGTGTATGGTGTAGTTTCCTTTTGTAGGATTTTCTTGGCTCATTTGAGGGGGTAATTTTCCGTGACAATTTGATAATAAAGTAGTGGTTGTATTCTGACAACGAGCGATTCAATACAGAGCTCCGCTCGCCATGAGAGAGAGAGAGAGTATGATCAAGCTCCAAGAAGGAGCTCAGTTTATCGATGTGGGATGCACTCTTTTCTTGACATGGTGGATGAGATTTTTTCGTGAAGGGGTATCATTGGAGTTTTTGTATTATTTGATCTCTCCATGACGTGAGAATGGCTTCACCTTCACTTTGGGGAGGGAGGTTTAGAGCCATTCTCTGAGAGTGGAAGCACTTGTATAATAATGTCCAGGGTATCTACGACGAAAGAAGATGGGTAGAAAGAGCACAACCATTTCATGTGCTCGAGACAAAGGCAGTTAAATCATGTGATAGATATGGCTTTCAGCATAGGGAACGAGGGCGACTTCATTGCCATAAAGAGTTACGAGGAAAACATTTATCATGGATCAATATGAATTGACAAGTGGTGTTCTAATAGTGTTGCATTTCTCGCTAGGCATGGAAGCAATAATCATATTCTTCTATAGTTTGAGAGGTAATTTTATGTGATGTACACTACTTTGAGGTGAATGTGAAATTAAATACACAATGTATGGTTTTAATATAATGTTAATGCAAATGCATTGATTTGGGCTTTTGATTTTCATTTTTATATGTTTTAATACTTCAATTTTGTAATTTTTAGTTGATTTTTTATATAGAAATAACAGAGAAAACACAATATTTTATATAATAGATGGTGGATGAAATAATGGTTTTGATTTTTTAATGGAGATAATAATGAAAATGGGAAACAAATACTTTTGAGTTAAAAGATTATGCATATTTTTTACTATTTTAAAAATATAGGTATAGGAGTAAATTTAAAATAAAATAAACAAAAATAGAATTTTCAAATAAATTTATGGTTTACGGTTCACTTTGGAATATAGATTTCTATGTCAAACATCGCTGTAAAAATCGTAATTTTACTTTTTCCTTACACTATATTTAGTGAGGAATCATGGACATATTTTTTATATTTTTTGGAATTTAAATAATTTTGAGATGGTTTGTACAAGATATGAAATGTTTATGAATATTAATTAAAATGCAATATTTTTAACATGAAAAATATGTAATAATATATAACAAAAATGCAATCTATTATATTTTTTAGAATTTTTGCAATTGAATTGAGCTAATTAAAAATTAAAATGCAACAGGACCCTAATTTGAGTTTATTTTCTTCTAATAGCAAGCTTTAAATTAAATCATCAATAAATCACACTCAATAAATCACACTTTCTAAGACATAATACGACATCTACGATATTTTTTAGATTTTAAATTATTCATAAAACATTCTAACTCAGCCATGGTCAGTCCCAAGCTCGGGTAAATGAGGAGGGTTGCACATTATTGAAATCCAACCTTGTTGATAGATTTAAATATTTCTAAAATGGTAAGTTTATCTATTGGACGAGGGATTGAGATATCTCTCAAATAATAAATAATTTGATATGAAATATATTTTTATGAGTTGATTCTAATAAAATATTTTAACATTTGTGTGGAGAGATATTTTCCTATGTTAGATATTAGGTAACCTTTCAGGGCATTTGTCTTTTATTTATTCAAGATATATTTTTTGTAACTCAACCCATGATAAGCTACACTTTCACCCTATTGAATGCAATCCTTTATTTCCCTCCACATTGTATCAGAGACACCTTGAAACCCTAAGCGTTAGCCATTGTCCCTATGTCTATCTCTCTTTCCCCTCTCAACAACGCCACCCAGCAGTCCCATGTGCAACAACCCAAGGGTCCCCTAGCATTGAGCGGCCCCAATGCGCAACAACTTAGTCGCTGAATGACCATACACTTGCCGCACAATGCCCCCGAGCACCGCTCGCCCCGGTGTTGCCCAACGCAACACAACTACCATCTTATTAAGCATGATGGTTGCCCATTCCTTATATATTATGTGATCAAATTTGCATGGCATCTTATGAAAAATATTTATGATACTGGAATTCATGCCTTATCGAGCTTGTTATCCAATTTTAAATTGGTTTATTCTGCAACAGTAAATGCTAGTCATAATATGGGTTTGAACGAAGTTGATTTATTTATAAGTAAAGTCGAAGTAAATGGGAGTCCCATTGTGAAAAGGTTAAGACCTTTGGATCGATGGCATAGTTAAAAGCACGTGCTTGCAAACTCCACAATTATCTTCCTTCATGTAAATGCAAAGACCAGAAATGCATGAATGTGCTCATGGTTGGGATATTCCTTTCTAGCTTTGATCCTATCTATGATTCAACCTTAAGGATAATTGTATGATTGATTGCATTCCCATGGTTGTTGGAATGGATCCTTACCTTAAACTATATAAAGGGCGTACATGAAAAGTAGACGCTAAAAGATACAAAGAGCTTGTAGAGAAACTTATGAACGTAACAGTTACATCCATTTGTTGAAAGCCATGTGAGTCTGGTTATGGCTAGAGCTTAACAAGCCCATGGATTTAGTTACGATGGGTTTTATATACCAGAAGACCACTCCATGGAAGGGTTTTTTCAAAAGGTTGCTTCAATCACACTTTAGGGTATGTTGATGCAGAATATGCAAGAGGTCTTGTTTATAGAAAATTTATTACATTCCTTACGATGTTTCAAGGTGATTCATTGGTTACTAGGAAAATCAAGAAACAACAGGTTGTATCCATATCCAACTCAAATTTAGAACACATTTGTAACGTCACGGTCCCCCAGACCCCATCCATTATCGAGGATTACAGGCCCAGACAACTTGTTTGTCTTAGGCCCAACTGGAGTAGCCCTCGACCACATACCAAAATGCTTAAGCTTAAGTTGTCTAGTATTAATCCTTACTACTTATAACCCATTATCACACTTTATGATTACTAAATATGATACTATGTTAGGAGTGTTACCACATAGCTATGACTTATATCACTTCTATAATGGTGGGGACCAGGTCCCTCCTAACTGACGTATACATTGAGGTTCTTCTACCCATCTCACTATGATGAGACAATTAGGCAACATTTTTATTGCAAAAATACCGTATTTCTTGATAATGAAGCGTGTTGAGGATGAATATCACTATATTAATTATGTGGTACAGAAGGGCTTCAACTTTGCTCCTCTTTTCTTATATGAGTATATTGATGACATGTTCACCAAGGTTATCTCTAGAGGAACATTCCAAAAAAGTGTTTATTTGGTTTGTTTAGTCTACTCTGGGGTGGTCGACTCGACTAGGACTAGTTGGTCACTAGTAGGCCAACCGACTAGTCAACTTGATTAGTTGGCCGACTAGGCTGATTAGCCGAACATTTTTGCAATTGAACTATGTCCTTCTATTTTTTTATTTTTTATAAAGCAAACTTAATCTATGATAACTCGGCCATGGTCGGTCCCATGCTCAGATAATTTGAGGATGGTTGTGCGTTAGGTAGCCGACAGCTAGTGCAAGACAAACAAATTCCTAAAAAGTGTTCTTTTTAAGAACACTATATAAGAATTTGTCTCAAAATTATTCAGATCTTTTCAACATGTATTTAAGAAAATATTTAGATTTCATTAGGGTGTTCCCTACTAACGACACGCTGCATCACCCGATTGCAATGAGAAGTTGGCAAGGATCGCTACATCGTTGCCCGGATGCAGCTCAAATTTTACAAGGGTTCTCGCATGAGGAACACATACAAGTAAATAGATAGTTTTGTTGCATCTCTGTCCAAATGCAATTCAAATTTTACAAGGGTTCTCTCATAATGGATGCATGTGAGTGAATAAGAGTCCAAAAGATGTTGCAAAGGAAGTTGCAGATAGGTAGTTGAAATATTGACACTTTGACTGGCAAATCGATGGAGATAGTAGATACGATGGAAAGAAGGAAGATTCTGATACTATGTCTCCAAGAGCAAAATGGGCGATGAATCTGTGATTCATCACTCTAAAAGTTGAAAATAGAGCTTTGTTCCCAAGTAATTAGAGGCATATTTCCACCTATATTACATAATTAGCATTCATGCATGCATAAATAATATCTGTATTTTAGCATTCATATTTGCATTAAATAAGGAGCCAAATTCACTTGTAAATATTCTCCTGTATATTCACCATATTTCACCTATTTGTATATATTTTATACTAACTCCAAATACAATAAAACCAACTCCATAGTGTATATATTACTAACACTAATTAAAAAAATATCTAAAAAACACTAACTTATAAAATTGACCAATAAATCCCCAACCCAAGTTTGAAATTATGAGCCTTAAAATGCGCATATCTCTCTCATACAGTGTCCGATTTAGGTCTACTCACTTTTAAGTAATATACATTTGAAGTCCTTCGAAACACGGCCAATTTCATTAAAATCGGAGCTCGTATGCAAAACTTGTGTTTTGGGCCCCTATTGTTTATTGTACATATTGAACTTTTTGCCCATGCATTTTATCCTTATATTTTCTTAATTATTAAAAATCCTAAAAAAAATAGATTAAGTTGTAAATATTCCTTTCATATTTTTTCTAACTTTATTTAAATTTTTCTCTTATTTAAAAACGACAAAAAATTACAAAAGATAAAATGTTGTATTTTATATCTATAAGGTACCACCCAAAAATACATTTTGTATAGATGACTTCATTTGATTTTCAGCCCTTCACGAAAGTTGTAGATCTCATCGAGACGAGCGACTCTCATGTTGAGCACTTTTTTATTTAAGCCCTTTTTTTATTTCTTTTTTATTTTTCTTTACATTTAATTTTTGAATTTTCTGGGAGCGAC
This sequence comes from Ottelia alismoides, assembly GCA_037367405.1. NCBI lineage: Eukaryota > Viridiplantae > Streptophyta > Magnoliopsida > Alismatales > Hydrocharitaceae > Ottelia > Ottelia alismoides. The sequence goes on along the minus strand of JAZKJV010008038.1, from coordinate 157,226 downwards.
ATGTGGCAGCTCCTGGAGCTGCCAAATGTCACCCCATTTTTTTTATTATTTTCAGATTTATTTTATTATTTTCGGATTTATTTAATATTATTTTATTATTACTATTTTAATTATTTGTAGTAGCCTACTATATTACTATATTAATTATTTATTTTATTCTCTTTTACTTCTTCTTCTCTACTTGCCTTCCACTCCAAGCCACCACTATCACCACCTCCTCTATCTTCTCCACCCCTTCTCCAAATTCCCTTTCCTCCTCTTAATATTCTCATCTCCCTCTCCATTTTTCTTCATCCGCCACCACAGAGAGAATCCTCTAGCTCCTACCTTCCTATTGGTGACAACAATTCGGCAAGGAGTCGAGCGAAGACCGAGCTTCATCTCCGGCGAGATTCCACGGCCATCCCCATCGTGTCGTAGCCTCCCCCGTGAGCTGCACGAGCTCAGGAACCTCTATCGGCCTTCGAGCGATGACTTGGAGTTCAATCCCAAGCTCCGTTCCCCAAGTAGACACCTCCACTCCTCTCCGATCTTCTTCTTCTTCTTGCTTGTTCTCGTAATTTATTCGCCTCCCACGACCGACTTCACTTTCGCCTGATCATCCTCCGAGCTCTGACTTGGGGCTGGCACCCTCGCGTGCTATTCCATCTTCTCAGACGACACACTACGCCTCATGCCAACGGGACCTCCGCCACCTTGGTGGAGCAGCATCACCGGACAACCTTCATCGCACCTCAGGCCTCCCACCGCACTCACGTTCACCCCACGATCACTGTGCATGCTTCGGCTATTCAAGTAACCCCCTACAGGTACTCTATCTTTGATTGGTCGGACGCCTCATCGAAGCTCCTTCGACTTTCATTACTACCGCTTTCTAGACCACCCCAGCCGCTCCTGAGACCGCCGACGGCTACCTGAAGCCTCCACGATCCTTCCCAGCTACATGGGAGCCGCTGGCGAGCTTTATCGACCTCGGACGAAGAGGAGGATCAAGAAGCTCTTTGTCGGAGCGCAGCCTCTTCTATCGCAGGAGGCGGTGGACCGGTTGAGAATGAAGAGCAGTAGCTATCTGATCCCCTTAATCGGACGGTTTGGAGCGATCCACGTCGCCATCAGCCTGCAGCCATCGGATCAGGAGGATCCCATGCTCCGCATCGTGCCATGTCGCCACTCCCCCGAGCTTTAGGTGCCGTTGGATTCATCCTGATCCAACGGCCCTCGATCGTCCACGTATTCATCTTCATCGAGCTCCAGATATCGTTGGATCGATCTTGATCCAACGGGTCGCATCATGCCACGCGCCAGCCACCAGATACCATTGGATCGTCACTTGATCTAGCAGTCCATAGCATCCCATGTCGCCTCCGAGCCTCCTCCCCGACCTTTAGGCTCGGAGCCCCCGAAGCTTCCCCGAGCCGAGTCCGAGCCTGTAGCGCCCCCGAGCCTCCGCCCGAGCATGGGACCTCACGTGTCTTTCATGTGCGGTCTAGATATTTTGCACTGAGGCCCTTGGAGGTTTTACAAATTGCATTTCAGTCCCTACCAGGAGCACCACGTGAGGCGCACGTGTTTTGTGGGCAATTTGCATACATTTCCCCAGCATTATAGGTTGTTGCATTTTAGTCCATGTCAGCATGTTTGATTTTTAGCAATTTTTCTGTAATTGCAGTTAGGCCCCCGTCTTTGCAGGCATTTTTAAGTATACATGTGACATCATTTTTCGAGTCTAAAAATTGCATTGTATAGCTTAACTTGTCCTCTTTCATATGTGACACTTGTCTTATTTTTGTGACATCAATGGATTTTATTACTAATTAATTGGTGAAATTTTGCTATATTTTGTCCATTTATACCTTTTAATTTGTAGTAAATTTTCTGTTGCTTCAAAAATTACCAAAAATTCACATAAGACTTAGGATATTTATCTCACATTGTATCCAAAAAACATTTCATTTGCACGCATCTTGAGGCCGAATAAATCATTTTGTGATTTCTTTAATTAATTTTTATTAGGTCCATTTCACATAGAAATTTAGGTTTATTAATTTTCCTGGATTCTTCATATTTACATCTATCTAGGATAATTTTTATATCAGAAAATATTATATTATGGTATTTATTAAAATTAATTTAGTCAAAATCACCTTGCATTCATTTTTAATCCACAGTAAATTCATATAGTGTCAGAAAAATCCAAAAAAATTAGTTTAGCTTAATTTCATTGCTTCCACATTCTGGCCAAGTTTCATAATTTTTGGACTTGATTTGACTACTTTTCTGATTTAACTTGTAAACTGGCCCGATTTCGCATGTGTATTTTCTTAAATGCATAAAAATTATTTAAAAATACCAAAAATATCTTCTGAAAATCCGACCTCTTTAATTTGCTTAAAATCTACCTAAGGAGACAGCTGCCTCCCTCAGTTCGACCTTGGGCTTGCCCAAGTAAAAAATAAATAAATTTGCCGCTCGTAATTAACTTAACCTTAATTAAAAGTGGTTTTTGATTAGTTCGTATTATCTGACTACAACGAACGACACGACATTAATTCTAATCATTAATTTGACAGAATTAACAAGGGTAGTACGAGGGCTCTTCTATGGGTCAGAGAGGAAGTAAGGGAGATTGAGAAGATATGCTTTAAACTTTAGTATTCAAGTAAATATAAGGCTACAAATGGTGTTGGGGTGGTTGTTCATAAAGATTTGATAGATCATGTGGTTGAGGTGAAAAGATTCAGGGATCAGATTATTTTGTTAAAAGTCGTACTCCAGAAGAAATTTTGAAAATCATCTCAGTTTGTGCACCACAAATTAGTTTATATGAAAGAATTAAATAAGCTTTTTGGGAGGATTTGGATAATATTATGCAAGGAATCACACAAAGAGAGATGATTTTCCTGGGTGGAGATCTTAATGGACATGTGGGAAAGGATGCTTCGGAGTATGCTAGTGTTCTTGGAGGACATGGCTTCGGAGATATAAATGAAGAGGGAAAAGTCATTCTAGATTTATAATAGCTTATGATCTTAAAATAACAAACATTCTCTTCAAGTAGAGGGAGGAGCATTTAATTCCATATAAGAGCGGCCCAACTAAAACATGGATAGATTACTTTACGTTGAGGAGAAGAGATCGGTTGTGTTGTAAAGATTGCAAAGTAATCCCAAGAGAGAGTTTGACAACCCAATATTGCTTGTTAGTCATGGATGTGCAAACAAGAGGACTATTAAAGAAAATGAGGATTTCCAAGATCAGCAGAACTAGATTGTGGATTCTCCATTTGAAGCAATCAAGCTTCAAAGAGAAGGTTTTATAAGACTTATCTTGATATTGTAATGGAAGTGCAAACGAGATGTGGGAGGCGGTAGCATCTTGTATCTGATAGGTAGACAAAGACATGCTAGGCGAGTCAAAAGGAGGAGTTCAAGGCCAAAAGTAGGATTTGTGGTGGAGTGGAGGGTGCAAGAGAATGTCAAAATTAAAAGATCATGTTTTAAACCTATGTCTAAGGATAGAATAGAGGAAATTGTCACAAACTACAAAATAGCGAAGGAGGAAGCAAAGAAGGCTATAAGAGAAGCTAAGTCAAAAGCTTATGAAGTTTTGTACACAAATTTCGACTCTAAGAAAGGCCAGAAGGATATATTTAGGTTGGCCAAAGTAAGAGAAAGAAAGACCAAAGATCTTTCTCAAGTGAGACGCATTAAGAATAAGGAAGGGCATGTACTTGTTACTCAGAAGGATATAGAGACTAGATGGAAGCAACATTTCCATATGCTTTTCATTGGGGAAGAAAATAGAGAGATCACTTTGGGAGATCCAGCTTATAGTGAAAGCTACTTGAATCATGCAAAGCCATAGACGAATACAAAAGAAGGAAGTATATGAGGCTTTGAAGTTTATGAAACATGGGAAAGGTCTAGGACCTGATGACATTCCTATAGAAGTGTGGAGAGTTTTGGGTGAATGTGGTTTGACTTGGTTTACAAATTTATTCAATGTTATTTGAAAAGGCAAGAAAATGTCTGAATAATGGAGGAGAAGCGTCATAGTGCTTCTTTATAAGAACAAAGGAAACATTCAAAATTGTGTTCAGAGGTATCAAGCTAATGAGTCATGCTATAAAAATTTGAGAACATGTGATCGAAAGAAGGTTGAGGCAAGTTTCCAAAGTAAAATAAAACCAATTCCGATTCATGCTAGGTCACCCAAGTATTGAAGGCATCCTCTTATTGAGGAGATCAAATGAGATTTATAAAGCTAAAAGGAAGAATCTCCGTATGATTTTTATTGATTTGGAGAAGGCTTATGACTATGTCCCACAAGAGATATTGTAGAGAGTTTTGGAGAGGAGACAAGTACATGTCCTATACATTAACCTCATAAAAGGATATGTACGATAGGGCTTCATCTTGTGTAAGGACCCAATTTGAGAAGACTGACTATTTTGACATCAGCATTGGTCTGCATCAAGGTTCAGCTTTGAGTCCATTCCTTTTTAATTTGACTATAGATGACTTGACCAGTCACATTCAGGATGAGATACCTTGGTGTATGTTATTCGCTAATGATACTGTGATTGATTGAGACAAGAGATGGAATAAATGAGAAGCTTGAGGTCTGCTGACATACATTGGAGACTAAAGGATTTCATATAAGTAGGCCTAAGACTGGATATATAGAGCGTACTTTTGATGGAAGCAAATGATGAAGGAATCAAGGTGAAGATTGATGATGATAACATTCAGAAGAAAATTTCTTTTAGATACTTGGGATCTATTTTGCAACATTATGGGAAAATTGATGGACATGCTACTGATAGAATAAATGCAGATTGGCTAATGTGGAGAGGAGTCTCTACTATTCTATGTTATAAGAAAATTCTTTTAAAAAACAAAGGAAAGTTTTACGAAGTAGCTGCGAGACCTACTATGCGCTATGGATCTGAATGTTGGCCTATAAACCATAAATATGTGTAGAGGATGGCAGTAGTAGAAATGAAAATGCTAAGGTGGATGTGTGGACATACATGTAAAGATCGGATTTAGAATGATGCAATCGGAAGGAAAGTTAGTGTAGCTTCGATCGAGGATAAGATGCGAGAAAACCACTTAAGATGGTTTGGCCATTTGCAAAGAAGGTCAGCTGATGCACCAGTTAGGAGATGCAAGTTTTGGGATATTGAGCCGGCTAAGAGAGGGCAAGGAAGGCCCAAAAAGTGTTGGAATGAGACTATCTGAAGGGATATTAGTTTCTTGGATCTAAACCTGAGAATGACCTAAGTTAGATCTGAATGGAGGCAAAGAATCCACGTAACTAACCCTACTAATTAATGTCAGAAAAGTCTTTGTTGTTGTTTTTGTATTCATAAAACATTTTAGAAAATTCAAACAAAAAAATATAAGTTTATTTGTATGGAGGTTGTGTGGTCAATGGATCTGGCAAGTGGACCCTCTCCTCACAGTCTGAATCAACCAAGTGTCTCCTGAATTCTTTTTGGATTTTTAAATTTTTCTCATTTTCTTGTATTTTTGGCGATTGCAAGCTCTCATGATAATCCTCAAATGAATCTGAATCCTCAAAGATTGGAGCTACATTCTGGATCTTATTTATGCTGATTATATCACTCATCCTCGAGTTCATATGCTCCATCATTTGATTCAAGATCTCAAGTGTAGATACCATGAAAGGTGACTCCAAAATCTCAGGATCGGGTGTAACGAGTGTGGGCGGTGGGTGTAGATAAAAATCACATTCCAGATCAGGATACTTAAGGAAGAGAGAGTTGTCGAAATGTGAGGTTGACGGTGGTGGAAATGATGGGTGAAGGTCAAACTCCAAATCCTGAAATAATGGGTTGGTCGGATATGTACAAAAGTCAGAAAAAATAGGAGGAGAATCCTCCTTATAAAAGGGAGGTGGACCGCTGGAGTGAATGAGGGATCCGTAAAGTCCGGATAAAATACGCTCCAGGGGTCCATCTCGAAAACAAAAGGAAATGATCGGGAGAGCATGATGGTTAAGTAAAGAGAAGTGTGAAGAAAGGCGCAAATGCGCAGAGACGATCTACAATGCACATAAAATAATCACAAACAAACTCACACAAATCAAACCCTCAATTCACCTACTCATCTCGGTGAAGATCGCAAATGCGATCTTTTTATCTATTCTATTTTAGAATTAGGTGATAAGCCAAGAATTTGCGCACACACTTAGGAGGTTGGTTAGGATTTGGGCACTAGTCCCTAGGGTGTGGGCGAGCAACTAAAATGCAAACAATGAGGGGATTACTCGCCCCAAGACAAGATTTTTCTTTTTAGTTGATTTTAGGGTAAAGTAATCTTAGCAGTCCCAATTTTATTTGTTATCACTTTTTTGAATTTTTAGTGAGAATTCACATGCCTAATGAGGAATCAATTTTACTTAGCACCTAGGTTGGCAAAATCAGAAGTAGAGAAGCGGAAAAGCAATAAGCAGCAAACGATGATGAATGCTAAAGCGTAAATGCTCACCTTGCCTCCAACACTCTACATGCAAGGATGCTTAGCAGAATTGAAACCTATACTATATGCAAATGCAACCGATGAAATCGCCCTAGTGTGAGAAACTACTATTAACGTGAAGCACAATTTTCAAAATTTGACTAGATCCAAACGTTTTCTATAGGAGCATGCAATGGTGATTAATGTGTTTGGACCTAATGCTATCGAAAAGAAATCCCTACAGCTAACGCTCAATCACACAAAGTAAATAAAATCGGAAATCAAAAAACAAAATAAAAAAATGCGATGAAAAACCGTCAAAACTGCGGTGAGTCCCCTAGTGAACAATCACCAGGAAATTGGGCCCGAGAGTCCAAAGTTTAAGTTTTTACATATCAATTGTCTCTCTCTTACTTAAATTACACAAATATACATACACAACAATAAATGCTCAAATTATGTCTTCAAAATTCTCCAAGTCCTCTTTTGTGCTAGGTCAAAAGCTACCTCTCGTGGGTGCGCAGGTGCTCCAAAAAGGAGCTCCTCCCTCGATCCGTGTTCCTCGTAGAAATTCAAACAAGGAGAGTGGTTATACAAGTCAAGCATTTATATCATATAAAAGAAAATAATAAAGATGCAAAAATAGACAACTAATCACAAGCGTAAATAATCCCAATCTAGGCGATGTTGCTCCCTGGCAACAGCATCATTTATTTAACCGGCGGCCGGGAGGTCGTGTTAATTCACAAGGCGAATCAATAGTCATTGAGTTGACCTCGCATGAAATCTGGATTAAAACAATAATTAACCCACAACAGATAAATCAAGCAATGAAAGTAAGTGTGTGGAGTTAAAATTTATTATAACTCTACAAAGAGATGTGTATAGTGCAAGTAGTGTATGTAGAGTGTTGAACACAGGAAGCAAACACGTAGATCGGGGAAATAAATGCATAAAAATGATTGAGATGAATTTGTGTATCTATGCTATTTTCTGTGGGTTTTAAACTTTTTTTATTTTTTTTATTTTTTTATTTTTATTTTGATTTTTAATTTTCTAATTTTGAATTTTCTTTTTATATTTTATATTTTTTATATTTTCTTTTCTTTTTTTAAAAGTTATATAAAGCTATATAATATATACACAAGAGGGGTAAGAGAGAGAGATAAAATTAGGTAAAAATATACATTTTCGGGAAATAAAATATTTTGTGATTCTTATATTTTTCTAATATTTTTGTGATTTTTCTATAATTTTTTATTTTTTTTGGTATTTTTAAAGTCCAAAATACACCAAACAGGGTAAAATAATTGCTAGAAAAAAATAGAGAAATAAAATACAAAAATAGACAAAAATTCTCCAAATTAATTTGAAAATAAAGATAATAAAAAAAGAAAATTCAGAAATAGAAACTATATTTTTGTGATTTTTATGGATTTTTTATATTTTTATAAAGGTTTTTGGAGTTTTATAATTTTTATGGGTTTTCCTTTATATTTTTTAGTGATTTTTAGTCTGAATATAAAGCGCACAGAAATAAACAAAAAATATTTTTTTGGGAATTTTTCAAGAAGATTTTATAATTTTTATGTATTTTTTAATATAAATAGAGATAAAAATGCATGTTTTTGATTTTTTTATAAATAATAAAAAGCAACAAAAATGTAAAATAAAAATATGGCATGGAAATGCAATGCGACATGAAGCTAGGGTATTTTTTTGGATTTTTTAGGATTTTATAGATGCATGATAACATAAAGAAAATGGAACCCTAACATGGGTATTTTCATAATTATGCAAAAGTCCAGGGGCCTGCGTGTAAATATCTGAGAAAAAATATAACTGACTATAAAACTTTCTAGACTAAATATGAATAGGTAAAGGTGCAAGGTTATCACTGCAAAATTTCCAAATCACGTGTCTAAACACGTGCACACCTGGTAGGGACGAATGTGCAATATTCCAAAACCCAGAGAAAATGCAAAATGTTCAGAAATATTATAACTGAATATAACTGTTTCAGGACTATTTAGAAATCCAAAAATGCTCAGGGTCCCTGGTTTAAAATGTCAGCCCTCACGGGCACTAGTCACGTGAGGTGACGTGGCTAGGGACGAAAGTGCAAATATGGAAAGTTTGGGGGGTTGTTCGTAAATGTTACAAAATTATGAAACGACAAATGAAAGTTTAGTATTAATATTTAAATATCAAAATGTCTCGGGAAAAAAGAGCAAAATACCCAAGCTAAAGGCGGATCGAACGGCTGACGATCATCCACTAATGCCACGTGTCGCTCCGCTGTGCGCTGATGATGCTTCGCCGTGAATGGCCGGGATTAAATCCCCGTGATCGATCTGACGGTGCTGGCGAAGTGGATCGGACGGTTGTTGTAATATCTGGGACTCAACCTAGATCTGACGGTAACGAGCGGCGATGGATGAAGGGAAGAACCGCTGGCGAGACGACCTTCCCCGCGCCTGATCAGCCTCTTCTGGCATCGATTGCGCTCCAAAATTGTCGAGACTGATCCAGATGTTGTCCCCTTCGTGCTGGATGCTCCAAAAAGCCCCATCGATGACCGGAGGGCTCACACTAAGGCAACGGAGCTTTGCGGCTCCAGAAACCTTCGTCGAGCCACCAAAACGAGCTCCAGCGAGCGTTGCAATCCCAGGACCTGCAAAAAGAGTGAAAGAGGTCACAGGCAAACTGCCGCGACACTCCAGATGATGAACACAGTGAAAATGGCGTGGATGGAGGCTTGTCGGAGCAAAGCTCCGGCGAGGGGTGGACGAGGTTATTAAATGGGTACGAAGCGAAAGCGGAAGTGGGGATAAGTCCCTAAAGCTAAATCTAATAAAAATGCAAGAAAAAAAATGAAAAAGCAATACCTCAATGGACAGGAGCCAGAGATGGGCCTCGATTGTGGTGGCCCGCCGGAGGTGTTGGAACGACGCCTTCGACTCGTCGAAGGCCTCCCCAAGCAGCTGGAGGTGGTGTTGTCACCACCACCGGTCCGGAGCAAGGTCGATGAGGGTTCAAATAGGTCACAAGGGGTTCGAAAAATGAAGGGAAGCTCGAGTGTGGTTTTGAACGAGATACGTGACAGGGCAATAAGATCGAGGTGGCAGGAGCGATGTAGTGATTCAAAGCCCAAGGCGAGACAAGGGCGTGAATCACCGATCGACGAGGAGCAAAAGTCGTGAAGAAAGTATCGCGAACAGATGAACAAACGAGTCTCGAAAAATCCGTGAAGAAGGGTCAAAACACACGTTTGACACAGGACCAGACCTTGATCAGAGAGTTGACCGAGGTCAACAAAGGGAAGAATCTGGTTGGTCCACGTGGACCAACCAGAAAAACCTTGGCAAAAAGATTTGGAAATTAGATAAAAAAAATAATAGACGGATTTATTATTTTAGATTATAAAATAAAAAATATTTATTATTTTCTGAATTATTTTATTATGATTTTTATTTATTTTTTCGAGATTTAAAATTATAAGTTATCGTTTATGGGTTATATACAGGTATATTCATCTATATATTTTAATATTTTATTTTTATTTTGTATATTTAATTTTATTAATTTTGTTTATTATTTTATATATTTATAACTTATGTTTATATACTCAAATATATTTTTATTTTATTTTTCTAATTTATTTTATATAATTAAATAAATAGAAGTATTAATTGTATAGGTATAGATATAGGTATTTTACCTATGTATTTTATACAAGTATTTTATTTTTAAGTTTAATTTAGTATTTTATTCCTGTTTTAATGTATACATATATTATAAATAATATTTACAAAATTATAAAAATATAAAAATATAAAAATAATGAATAATAAATAAAATGAATATTTTAATCAGTACAAGTATACAATAGGGGACCAAAACTAAACTTTCAAATCGTAACTCTAAAAAATATGAAACCACCTTCATTAAAGGGATTTTTACACGGAAGACCCTATAAACTTTGCCAATCAACTCCACGACCTTTGAAACAACCTAATTCCCCCATCGACCCCGTAAACTTGCCAAATCTTACCCCATGAACCCTCCGGGTAATATGTTTTAAGCCCTTGGGGGTTCGTGGGGTAATTTACAGGGTCGATGGGGTAATTACGTTGTGTAAAAGATCATATAAGCATTTTAAAATGTTTATAGGGTCTGCTGGGTAAAAATCCCTACATTAAATAGCTTATTAATAATTATATACAATTAAAGGTGATTTTGATATATTTCTATTTGAAAGATACAGGTCTGGGAAATTCGGATTTTGGATTCTTATTCAGATCATAACTTTTCATCTGTACATTATTTTTGTGTGAAATCAATTTTGTATTTTTTATTTAATTATCTATAACTTTCATGTGCAAAGTTTCTTTATTTGAAGTGTAAAAAGTGGAACAAAATGGGTCCCAAAAATGAATAAATAATGAATTAAATAAATTGGGAATTTATTGTATTTTGGCCCTTATCTCCCCCTACTTTATTCCTTTGTCTACCTATTCATCGAGATGCCTAGGTCTCGTGATTTCGGGTCATAAAATATTTACAATATTTTAATTCTTTTCTTTTCTTTAAGTTATAATTTTGGCATTGAAACAACATTTTATACACTATGTACACATAATGCATGAATGATAACATGCCTAAATTAAGGCTATTTACATGCATTTACTAAGGTTTTTAAGGTCAAAATGATAGAATAAAGATGATGAAACGTAGATTCATCATCCCCCTATACTTGCCTTTGCTAGTCCCTAGCAAACACTTATGCAATGAGTGCAGAAAAAGGAAAAACAACGAAAAGAAAAAGAAGAAATTAGATTTAGTTTAATTATCAAACTTGTCTTCACAAAATCAAAGTTTGGAGCTTAAGTCGGACCTTTGGAATTTTAGTGCGGGCGGAACCTTAATGAGAACCGGATTTGAAATCCAACAGCCTTCGAGAATCCCAAAACTCTGCTCAAGTCTCCTCAATAGCCAGGTCAGAAATATTTCAACTCATACGCAAACCCTTATGACTATGAATCTGACTCGTACAATGTAAGCGATGGTAGCTCTCCCCAACTAAAATGACAAAGAGACTGACTTCTCCAGCATGACAACCCAATGACTCCCCAATCCAATAACTCCTTCCTCGAGAAGCGGAGTATTCCCTTCTAAGTTCAAGTAACAACCAGCTCAAGAGGAGGGGGTGAAGAGAAGAATGGACGATAGCAAGTGTAGCTACCTATCCTAGGATGCAAGACCAGTGTAGTCAAGTCCCCCAGCTGCATGCTCACATGATTTGACTTTGATGCTCAAGCTTGCTTATTTTCTATACAACATATATACACTCCGGCAGGCATTTTATTTTTATATAGGCCTGTCCACTTTTTTTTGGAGTTTTTTTGAAATACTACTCACAGTAGCATTTACATAAAGAGTTTTTCCTCTTGAGCCAGTAGACTATCCCTCTTTTGAAGCTTTATTGTAACCCACACTCTCCTGTCTTTAGAATTCATCATCACTAGACGGGTTGGGTGCACTTCCCTCCCTAGAGGAGGACAAGTGTTTCCACTTGTGTACGTCTCATTCCAACAAATCCAACCCCCTCGCCACTCCAACTGAGTTGAGCCATGTGAAAGGTGCAGGTGTCCAAGTTAGGTCATTATCAACAAGAGTCGTACGTGTGCTCCGAAATACTCTACTTAGGCAGTCAAGAATCCATTGAACCAAGTATCGTGATCCTCAAAGAATTAAGCCAACTAGACCTCAAGTACCTCAATTCTGGTTCCTACAAGGTTCATGTTATTACGTAGATTTTAAGGTCCAACCAAGATCCAATCTTTAGATTTTACTTAGACTTGTTCAACTATCAAACTCAATCTGAAAAATGCTAATGCTATGCAAATGCGATGCAGAATGCACAAAATATTTCTGTGATGTGATTTTCAAAGATTTTGAACTTTTTATGGATTTTTGAAAAGATGATGCATATGCAATTTTTGTATTTTTCAAAAAGATTTTCAAATATTTTTTGTATTTTAATTTTGCAAATGTTTTTGGGATTTTTGAAAACAAAGATTTTGGATAAAAACTAGGTACAAAATATTTACATGGGTATGCATCTTATATTTACAAGAAGTAGATTTTAAGAATTTTACAAAGGGTAAGTGGTCAATTTTATTAATAAAGAATTATAGTGTGATGCATATATTCCTCAAACTATTTGAAAATCATTTTACAAACAATTTTGAAAAACTATAGTCCAAAATAATTTTTACAAAGGTTTCTTACAAACGTCTACACAAATTTGAAAATCATTTTGCAAAGGTTTTTCAAACAGTATATATAGATTTTTCAAATATTTTTCCAACCATTTTCCAAACATTTGCAAGTTGTTTTTCAAACATTTTTATTTCACACAAAGAAAATAAAATTGTTCAAAACAAAATAATTTTTACAAAGGTTGAAAATATTGAACAAAATATTTTCCAAATAGTTTTCAAAATATTTTTCAAAGAGATTTTCAAACTATTTTTCAAATATTTTGCAAAAAACATTTTCACATGATTTATTTAATCAGTAAATACAAAAAGAATTTGAGGAATAATAACATCTTTTTATTAAGTGATTTTAATGAATTTAATTAATGTAATTAGCCATATTATTAATAAAAATATGAAAGTACGAGTTATGACTAAAGTATATACGTAGTATATACGACCCCCTTATACTTAGCTTGAGATATGTCCTCATAGATTAAAGAGAAAAAGAGAAGACATAACTCGTACTGAGTATAGGAAAATCTAAAGAATAAACGAATGAAGAAATGAACGAATGAGAAATTGACCGTCCCCCTATACTTAGGATCAAATAATCCTAATTATAGCAGACTGTGCACAAAGTAGGTAGGGTCAAGGGTGGGAATGAACATATCGTACTCAGATGGTCTCCCCCCATACTTAGGGTAAGATATCCCTAAGTATAGATAAGAAGAGGAGACAATCGAGAGTATCAAAAAATGAAAGAAAATCAGAGTGCACACCCCCTATACTTAAGACAAAGTACATCCTAAGTATAGAAGACTGTCAACAAGGGGCGACACATTTTCGATAGAAAAAGAAGATAGAAAAGGAAAAGAAGAAAAGAGATCAGAAGATGGACGAAAGATAGAAGAGAGAATGGACACATCACTCCCCCTATACTTAGGGTAAAAGAAGCCCAAGTATAGGCAACAGCAGGAGTAATGAAACAGAACGACACATGAACACACGGCTCATCTACCCCCTATACTTAGGACAAAGTACGTCCTAAGTAAGGCACACATGAGAATGGAGTGAATGAGCAAAACGGGAGAGCGACAGAGATAAACGAATGAATATACAACAGGATGGATGTGCAAAGATCAAGAAGGTAGAAAGCGAACCTTCTTACGGGACTGCTGAGGAATGGATCTTGTATGGTGCAGGTCGACATCGGGGTCCTCAGATGACACAAACCGATCAGGGTTGACAGGGTTTAGATACTCAATGGTCCTAGGATGTAAAGGCACAGACGAGTCAGTGGAAGAAGTATGACTAGGTCCGGCCTTAAGAGTCTCGCTGATATCTTCATGGAAAGGGACGAACTCATCCTCAGCAAAAGTAGTGTAGTCAGTGTCGTCCTGCGAGGTCTCATCCAAGTCAAAACCAAAAGGAACGAACTCATCAGTGGAAGTAGTCGAGTCATGTTCATCCTCTACAATCTCAACTGGATCGTCTTTCTCATCAAAAGGCTTGAATTCCCGAATAAAAGCCACCAAATCAAATTCGGCCTTGGTATCATCTGAATCTAAGTGAACAGGAGCGAACTCATCAGTGAAAGTAGTCGAATCATGTATGTCTTGTCTAGTCTCTACATCTGCCCTCCACTCAATGGTGTCAATCATGTAAATCCCGCGGATGTCATCAACACAATGCCAAGTCCCAGAAGAAGGATCTCTGAGGTCCATGCTTTCCAAGTCTTCCTCCTTAGAAAGGAATTCTTGGGTCTCAGTGGAATCCAATAAGCGGCAAAATTCTCTGATAGTCTCATCAAGATCATGGTCCTCGAGGTCAACCAAGATAGGTGAGGTCACATCAGGTGTAGGTCTCTAGTCAACAGTGGGTGCATTGATGATCACTTCGCTTTCATCAACAGGGTGGAAGCGAATCTCTCCTGATCCATAGTTAATAACAACCCTCGCAGAGGCGAGGAATGGTCATCCCAGGATGATTGGAGAGTGATGCCTAGTGGAGGTCACCATGGGCAATACGATAAAGTCAACAGTGTAACTCATGCCCTGAATCGAAATGACAACATTTTCAAGGATACCCTTTGGCCTCTTGATTGATCCATCAGCAAACTGAAAGGTCATGCTGGTTTTCTTTAGAGGCCCTAAATGAAGAGACTGTACCAGCGAGAAGGGTAATATGCTAATCGAAACACCACCGTCTGGGAGGGTGTGATCACAAGTATGGTCAGAGATAGTGCAGCTAATGAAAGGGGTAGATGTGTTCTTCTTTCGAGGAATGGGAAGGTGTGTGATGGCGTGGGTAGTGGGCATGGTCAGAATATGACGCTCAGATCTGCTCCTCCGCTTTCTCTTCTTGGGAAGAGGAACAGATAAACTGATCATGGCCTGCTGAAGTGGGGCATAGATGATCTCATGAATGGTGGCCACCACTTCCAGTTCAATTAATATTTTCTTGAATATTTGGACCTCCTCCATACAAGGGAGGATGTCGGAATCGGCATATACATGAGGAATACCAAGAGCAGTCTGTACAGTGGCATCCTCGGGGTCAAAGGTGGGACAAGGTGTGAGAGGTTGTGTGGTCAAGGGATATAGCAAATGGACCCTCTCCTCACAGTCTGAATCAACCAAGTGTCTCCCGAATTCTTTTTGGATTTTTAAATTTTTCTCATTTTCTTGTATTTTTGACGATTGCAAGCTCTCATGATAATCCTCAAATGAATCCGAATCCTCAAAGAATGGAGCTACATTCTGGATCTTGTTTATGCTGAATATCACTCATCCTCGAGTTCATATGCTCCATCATCTGATTCAAGATCTCAATTGTAGATACCATGAAAGGTGACTCCAAATATCAGGATAGTGTGTGTCGAGTGTGGGCAGTGGGTGTGGACAAAAATCACATTCCAGATCAGGACACTCAAGGAAGAGCAGGTTGTCGAAATGTGAGGTTGATGGTGGTGGAAATGATGGGTGAAGGTCAAAGTATGAATCCCGAAATAATGGGTTGGTCGGAAATGTACAAAAGATAGGAAAAAATAGGAGGGGAATCCTCCGGATAAAAGGGAGGTGGACCGACTGGAGTGAACGGGGGATCCGCAAAGTCCGGATAAAATATGCTCCAGGGGTCCATCTCGAAAACAAAAGGAAACGATCGGGAGAGCATGATGGTCAAGTCAAGAGAAGTGTGAAGAAAGGCGCAAATATGCAGAGACGATCTAGAATGCACACAAAACAATCACAAACAAACTCACACAAATCAAACCCTCAATTCACCTACTCAACTCGGTGAAAATCGCAAATGCGGCCTTTTTATCTTTTCTATTTTAGAGTTAGGTGATAAGTCAAGAATTTGCGCAAACACTTATGAGGCTGATTAGGATTTGGGCACTAGTCCTTAGGGTGTGCGCGAGCAATTAAAATGCAGACGATGAGGGGATTACTCGCCCAAGACAAGATTTTTCATTTTAGTTGATTTAAGGGTCAAGTAATCTTAGCAGACCCAATTTTATTTGTTATCACTTTTTTGGATTTTCAGTGAGAATGCACGTGCCTAACGAGGAATCAATTTTACTTAGCACCTAGGTTCGCAAAATCAGATGTAGAGAAGCGGAAAAGCAATGCAAGCGGTAAACGATGATGAATGCTAAAGCATAAATGCTAACCTTGCCTCCAGCACTCTACATGCAAGGATGCTCAGCAGAATTGAATCCTAAACTATATGCAAATACAACCGATGAAATTACCCTAGTGTGAGAATATGCTATTAGCGTGAAGCATAGTTTTCAAAATTTGACTAGATCAAAACGTTTTATATAGGAGCATGCAATGGTGATTAATGTGTTTGGACCTAATGCTATCAACAAGCAATTCCTACAGCTAAGGCTCAATCACACAAAGTAAATAAAATCAGAAATCGGGAAACAAATAAAAAAATGCGATGAAAACCCGTCAAAACTGCGGTGAGCCCTCAAGTAAACAATCACTTGGAAATTGGGCCCGAGAGTAAGTTTAAGTTATTACAAATCAATTATCTCTCTCACTTAAATTACACAAATATACATACAAAAAATAAATTCTCAAAATTTTGTCTTAAAAATTCTCCAAGTCCTCCTTTGTGCTAGGTCAAAAGTCGCCTCTCGTGGGTGCGCAGGTGCTCCAAAAAGGAGCTCCTCCCTCGATCCGTGGTCCTCGTAGAAATTCAAACAAGAAGAGTGGTTAGACAAGTCAAGCTATTATATCAAATAAAAGAAACAAATAAAGCCACAAAAATAGATAAATAATCACAAGCGCAAATAATCCCAATATAATCGTTGTTGCTCCCCAGCAACAGCGCCATTTGTTTAACCGGCAGTCAATAGGTCGTGGTAATTCATAAGGCGAATCAACAGTCGGTGAGTTGACCTCGCACAAAATCCGGATTAAAACAACAATTAACCTACAACAGATAAATCAAGCAATGAAAGTAAGTGTGCAGAGTTAAAATTTATTATAACTCTACAAAAGATGTGTATAGTGCGAGTAGTGTAGAGTGTCGAACACAGGAAGCAAACAAGTAGATCGGGGCAATAAATGTACAAAAATGACTATGATGAATTTGTCTATCTATGCTATCTTTTGTGGGTTTTTAATTTTTTAATTTTTTAATTTTTATATTTTGATTTTTAATTTTCTGATTTTGTATTTTCTTTTTATATTTTATATTTTTTTTATTTTCTTTTTCTTTTTTTAAAAAGTTTTATAAAGCTATATAATAAATATACAAGAGGGGTAAGAGAGAGAAAAATTAGGTAAAAATACTCAAAAAATCAAGAAATAAAATATTTTTGTGCTTTTTTATATTTTTATAATGTTTTTGTGATTTTTCTATATTTTTGGTAATTTGTTTGGTATTTTTAAAGTCCAAAATACACAAAAGAGGGAATAAAATAATTGCCTGAAATTAAAATGGATATAAAATTCAAAATGGAGATAAAAATTCTCCAAATTAATTTTAAAATAAAGATAATAAAAAAATAAAATTTAGAAACTGAAATTATATTTTTGTGGTTTTATGGATTTTTTCTAATTTTATAAAGGTTTTTGGAGTTTTGTAATTTTTATGGGTTTTCCTTTATATTTTTTAGTGATTTTTGGTATGAATATAAAACACACAGAAATAAACAAAATATGATTTTTTGGGGAATTTTTCGAGAATTTTTATAATTTTTATGTATTTTTTAATGCAAACAGAGGAAAAAATGCATGTTTTTGATTTTTTATAAATATTAAAATGCAGCAAAAATGTAAAATAAAAATATGGCATGGAAATGCAATACAACAGGAAGCCTAGGGTAATTTTTTGGGATTTTTTTAAAGTTTTATAGATGTATGATATAAATAGAAATGACATAATTTTATAAAGGTTTTTGGAGTTTTGTAATTTTTATGGGTTTTCCTTTATATTTTTAGTGATTTTTGGTCTGAATATAAAATGCACATAAATAAACAAAATATGATTTTTTGGGAATTTTTTTGAGAATTTTCATAATTTTTATGTATTTTTTAATGCAAACATAGGTAAAAATGCATATTTTTGATTTTTTATAAATATTAAAATGCAGCAAAAATGTAAAATAAAAAAATGGCGTGGAAATGCAATGCAACAGGAAGCTAGGGTAATTTTTTAGGATTTTTTAGAGTTTTATAGATGTATGATATAAATAGAGATGACATAAAGAAAATGGAACCCTAGTAGGGGTATTTTCGTAATTATGCAAAAATCCAAGGGCCTGCATGTAAATATCCCAAAAAATATAATTGACTAAAAAGCTTTCTGGACTAAATATGAATAGGCAAAGGCACAAGGTTATCACTGTAAAATTTCCAAACCACGTGTCTAAACATGTACGCACCTCGTAGGGACGAATGCGCAATATTCCAAAACTCAGGGGTGAAAATGCAAAATGTTTAGAAATATTATAACTGAATATAAAGGTTTCAGGAGTATTTAGAAATACAAAAATGCCTGGGGTCCCTGGTGCAAAATGTCAGCCCTCACATGCACCAGTCACGTGAGGTGACATGGCTAGGGATGAAAGTGCAAATATGGAAAGTTTGGGGGGCTGTTCGTAAATGTTACAAAATATGAAACATCAGATGAAAGTTTCAGTATTAATATTTAAATACAAAAATGTCTGAGGTAAAAAGAGCAAAATTCCCAGGCTAAAGGTGGATCGAACGGATGACGATCATCCACTAAAGCCATGTGTCGCTCTGCTGTGCGCTGATGACGCTTCGCCGTGAATGGTCGGGATTAGATCCCTGTGATCGATCTGATGGTGTTGGCGAAGAGGATCGGATGGCTGTTGTAATATCTGGGACTCAGCCTGGATCCGACAACAGAGAGCGGCGATGGATGAACAGGGAAGAACCGCCAGCGAGGCGACCTTCCCGGCGCCCGATCAGCCTCTTCTGGCGTCGCTTGCGCTCCAAAATTGCTGAAACTGATCCAGATGTTGTCCCCTTCATGTTGGCTGCTCCAAAAAGCCTTGACGATGACCGGAGGGCTCTCACGAAGGCGGCGGAGCTTTGCAGCTCCAGAAACCTCCGTCGAGCCACAAAAACGAGCTCCAGCAAGCGTTGCAATCCCATGACCTGCAAAAAGGGTGAAAGAGGTCATGGGCAAACAACTGCGACACTCCAGATGATGGGACACTACGGAAATGGCGCGGATGGAGGCTTGTTGGAGCAGATCTCTGGTGAGGGGTGGACGAGGTGATTAAATGGGTACGAAGCGAAAGCGGAAGTGGGATAAGTCCCTAAAGCTAAACCTAATAAAAAACGCAAGAAAAATAACGAAAAAGCAATACATCGATGGCTAGGAGCCAGAAATGGACCTCGACGGCGGTGGCCTGCCGGAGGTGTTGGAATGACACCTTCGACTCGTTGAAGGCCTCTCCAAGCAGCTGGAGGTGGTGCTGTCACCACCACCGGTCCAAAGCAACGTCGAGGAGGGTTCAAACAGGTCACAAGTGGTTCGAAAATGGAAGGGAAGCTCGGGTGTGGTTTTGAACGAGATGCGTGACAGGGCGATAAGATCGAGGTGGCAGGAGCGACTCAGTGATTCAAATCCCAAGGCGAGACAAGGGTGTGAATCACCGATCGACGAGGAGCAAAAGTCATGAAGAAAGTATCGTGAACGGATGAAAGAAGGAGTCTCGAAAAATCCGCGAAGAAGGGTCAAAACACACGTCTGACACAAGGCCAGACCTCGGTCAGAGAGTTGACCGAGGTCAACCAAGGGAAGAATCTGGTTGGTCCACCTGGACCAACCAAAAAAAACTTGGCAAAAAAGATTTGGAAATTAGATAAAGAAAATAATAAACGAATTTATTAATTTTAAGTTATTAAATAAAAAATATTTATTATTTTCTGAATTATTTTATTATGATTTTTATTTATTTTTTGGAGATTTAAAATTATAAGTTACCTTTTATGAGTTATATACATGTATATTCTTCTATATATTTTAATATTTTATTTTTATTTTGTATATTTAATTTTATTAATTTTGTTTATTATTTTATATATTTATAACTTATTTTTATATACTCAAATATATTCTTACTTTATTTTTCTGATGTATTTTATATAATTAAATAAATAGAAGTATTAATTGTATAGGTATAGATATATGTATTTTACTTATGTCTTTTATATAAGTATTTTATTTTTATGTTTAATTTAGTATTTTAATCTTATTTTAATGTATACATATATTATAAATAATTTTTACAAAATTATAAAAATATAAAATTATGAATAATAAATAAAATGAATATTTTAATCAGTACAAGTATACAATATGGGCCCAAAACTCAACTTTCAAATCGTAATTCCAAAAAATATGAAACAGCTTCATTAAATAGCTTATTAAGAATTATATACAATTAAAGGTGATTTTGATACATTTCGAGTTTTTATCTGAGAGATACAGGTCTGGGAAGTTGGGATTTTGGATTCTTATTCAGACCATAACTTTTCATTTGTATATTATTTTTGTGTGAAATTAGTTTTGTATTTTTCTTTATTTAATTATCTACAACTTTCATGTACAAAGTTTCTTTATTTGAAGTGTAAAAAGTGGAACCAAAAATAGATCCCAAAAATGAATAAAGAATGAATTAAATAAATATGGAATTTATTGTATTTTGGCCCTTATATCCACCTACTTTATTCCTTGTCGACCTAGTCATAGAGATGCCTAGGTCTCGGGGTTTCGGGTCATAAAATATTTACAATATTTTATTCTTTTTCTTTTTTTCCTTTAGTCTATAATTTTGGCATTGAAAACAGTATTTTATGCACTATGTACACAATAATGCATGAATGATAAAATGCCTAAATTAAGGCTATTTACACGCTTTTACTAGGGGTTTTAAGCTAAAATGATAGAATAAAGATGATGAAACATAGATTCATCACTATGTCAAAAGTTTGTTCATTAAAAATACTACAATATATCAAATTTTGCTTAACTTTTCGCATTATCCTTTAATTTAAATGGAATTTACAAGATTGGAACCAAGTTTGCATTCAAAACATAGGTATTGAAATTATGCAATAAGAGAAAATTACACATAATATGACAATCGAAAGAGGATTAAACAAGCTTTCGAATGAATTAATTTCATAAAAAATTGATCAATAGTTCATAATGACTTATTAAGGGAAACACGAAATAAAAGCATGGTATTGGGGGCATTGCAACATATGTCGGGGAGGCCTCTATTGATTGTGTTCAAACAAAACACAAGTCCATAGGTAGGGTCAGAAATGGTGACACTAATTGATAAATTGACTCTTTTTTCATGTTAACCCTATTTTAGGTGAAATCACTTTCATTGTTTAAATTTATAACTTGAATTATAAAAGTGAGTTTGTCCAATTTGAGGCTATATGAGTAAGGTATGATGATTGGATGTTTAGGTTTACGATCTTTTTTTTAATTTGAGGTATTTATGCTCAATCAATTCTATGACTTATCGTATATTTTTTCTTCATATATATATATATATATATTTGAAATACATAATTTAATTTGTGTGAATAATTATTTTGTAGAAAATAAATATATTTTATTTACAAAATGTACACTTGTTCAACTGTACTCGAAGGCCAAAATTGGCATTTGTAATCCAAAAATTATATCATTTTTAATAATTACTTCCAATTATAATTTGAAGTTTAAAGGTGAATTTGGTGAATTCAGAGTTTTCTATAGATAGTTATGTACAAGGGGTGGTTTTTACAGCCTTTTCATGCAAATTTTCTCCCCTGATTTAAACCTTATTATTTTTTATTGTTTTTCATAAATAATAGTAATTATTGTATGAAAATAGGTAAAGATAGTTTGGAAAAAATATCGATACTTCTATTGTGAATAATTAGATGAAATATGTACAATATATAAATAATGAAAACTTGTCATTTTTATGTACGAATCAGTTATTTTTATGGTTTTCTATGTTATTCTTATCTCTCTATCCTTATTGGTTAGTCGACCAAGTTATTGACTTAGTCTCTGGATTAGGTTTAAGTATATACATATTTACAACCTTATTTTCTTTCTTCACTCTTTTATCTCTTTTCTATTCTTTTTATGGTATTTTTAAACGCTAATTTCATATATTTATTTATGATTTTTGTATTTATAAAGAAGTTGATATTAGCCCATATTTATATTTATTTGATAAGGATTTTACCATAAAATGAATAAAGTAGATGAATCCAAGATTGATCCCACCACACTTAAACTTTGATGGACCTTTACCAAGAACTTATTGAAAGAATAATACAGAAAAGCTTAGAATGAATATGATTTTAAACCAATTCATTGTAAAAGATTAAGGACAAATCTTGGTCAGATCTTTGGATTAATAATGTATCCGAACTCGGTTAGGTTGGGATTTCAAACTCAACAGCCCTCAAGTTCTACAAATCTCTATTTCAGCTCACCTTAATAGTCAATTTAGATCATCTTCTTCATATGCACTCTCCAAAAGAAGTAAAATAACTAATCTGTAAATGAAGTGTGTCATCTCTTCCTACTTAAGAAAGTGAAGAAACCAACAAGTCAAAAACCTAAGATTACCTTATGCTTAGCAACTCAGTCCTCATATAACATATAGGTATTTTCTTGTGAGTTTAAGTATAGCTAACTTCAAGTAACTGATAATAATGAACTGTCAAGCATAGTCACATCTTTTGGGAGTTAACCAGTGTTGATAAATCTCCTCATGTAGGTATAAGCAGGACCATTAATGTGATCATCGATTGCATGAGATTTTGGCTTTGTATTTGTAACGTTGTTACATCATTTTTGTTAGGCTACATTTATTATTTTAGCATCTGTTCATATCCACTATCTTTGGGATATCACCTTTCTTTTTGTTCTTGATCCAATAGACTATTCCTCATCTGAATCGTTATTTCAACCCCTCTACTCCATCATTGAACTTCTATGTCAATAAACAATGTTAGGGCCACTCTATTGTCAAGCTTATAGTGAGATAGTCCTTCAGACACCTTTATTAAGTTGAGATGAATGTAAAATATAATAATCGGTTTGGTTTAATGCTTTTAGAGTATTCCGAGGTACTTGAAGTAGTCTTTTTAGATACAGAAGCTGTTTTTCGAACACAGTCTCATGGAACCCAAAGAGATAAGTCATATGACATGAAGAGTCTAACTTACAATTCCTAATCACGTTCGTGAGAATTTAAGTAGATTAAGGTCATGACCAAGCACCATCCTTTGGATCTTCTACAAGTATATTTTTCAACCAAACTTATTCTGAAAAATATTTTTGCTATGCAAGGAAGTATTTTTGTTGAATTTAAAACTTTTAAGGTGAATTTTATGAATATTGCACATGTTTATGACTTTTAATTTTTTTACAATTTTTATGCAAATTTTCATGGATTACACAAAGTTTTAATTTTTAAGTATATACCAATTTTTATGAATTTGATATACAAGTTTTATTGAATGGGTATGCGTATTTTACATGTTTTATGTACAAATTTTACAAGAATTTTACAAAGAGTACATAAGATTTATACATATATATATATATGTGAATATTTTAAAACCTTTTCAAGGATTTTATCTATATAACTTTTTACACATATTACAAGGATTTTATATACAAGGATTTTATATAAAGATTTTACGACTTAAAAAGAAAATAAAAGGAATTTATGTGCACTTATCAAAGAGTTCTGAACAATTTTAACTGCTCGGTTTTGAATTTAAGTGGATTTCATGTACAAATACTAAATAATTTTAATTATCTAAAAGCTTTAAAATTTTATGATGTTTATACATATAGAAAGTATGATAAATAATGAGCGATGGCTTAAGTATAGATAGCATATAAATGACACCCTCATATATTTATCTTGTGATATGTTCTCATAGTATGAAAGAAAAAGGACATAACATGGCTAAGAATGTATGAGTGAAAAGATTGAATGCATAAAAGAATGAAAATTGGCCGCCCCTTATACCTAGGATCAAGTCATCCTAAGTATGGAAAATGGAAAAAATAGGATAGTCGAATGTAAGATTACAAATGTAAAAAAGAATAGTTATCAAGAAATCAGCCGACACTCCTTTTTATCCTAAGTATAATTAATGGCATACAAAAAGGGGTCACTCCATCAATACTTAGAGTAAAGTCACCCTAAGTATAGGCAATACAAAAAGAGTGATCAAGTGAGAATGAAAATGGAGAAGCTCGGGTTAATCACTTTCTATCTAAGCATATCCACAAAGATAAAACGATACATAATTTGAGATGAATGATAAAAAAATAAAATAAAGATGGAATCAATTCTATAGAAAAAACGAAAAAGAAAAAAAGAATGACACAATGTTGATGTACCTCTGAACAAGCGATAGATTTGACACCCCCAATCAAGTGCAAAGATCGGGATAAGAAATTATTCAAGTTCCATATGGCCTCCATGAGGTGAATATCGTGGACTTGTTTTAGTCTTGGTATGAGGATAACAAAGAAATCAATAATATAAATAGAAAATGAAATACTCATAACAAAAGTAAAGTAGGTGTTTACCCCAGAAGAATAGAGATAAAAACTAAACCAAAATCTGGCAGTACAAATTGAACTTTCAGCTTTAAGATGAGAATGAGCTGGGTGATTAGAACACCAAAAGTGAACAATGAAGGAGTAAATAATGGACTCTCCATTCCAGTTACAGTATCCATGGATACATAAAGAGATGATCAAGTGACTCAAAATGAAACTTAGTATCTGATATCAATAAGAAAGTGAAGTCAAAGACATCACCGAATACCTCAAAGTGCATATCTTCCTTGAAAGGGTCATCAAGGAGAGAAGATCACAATATTCGACTTTGTCATTAGACACATAGAATGGACTCCTAGAAAGTGAAACTGAGTACAAGAAACAAGCATCATCCGCATCATTCTCCTGCGGATAATACTCGGGGAAGTGAGCGGCATCAACAGTCTGACTCGAGGAATAAAATGAAGATTGATCTCAAATAGCAGATTCTCTCTTGAGAAAAGCCATCCGAAAGACCATAAGGTACAAGGTGAGCGAAAAGCGAGACATGATCTGAATCAAATAGAGCATTCTCTTGCCAAAGAGAAGAGAATTGGCTTGCGTCCAACCTTGAGCCGTACCTTTGTTATGACTCCACGACGAGGAGAATAAGGCTATCCTCGACTGAAAGAAGCGATACCAAAATATTATATTGCTATATGAGGTAATGCTCCCATTTTGGTACAACTGAGGTTTTCTTGACCACCAGATCCTCACAAAGAAGAGTCCATGCTTCCAACTAGATCGGGTATGATGTCATGATGTCGTTAATAACTACATGAAAATGAAAAATCCAACAGTAATTCTAGGGCTGCTAATTGAACTGAATCATTCGAATTCGATTAGGATTCGTTTGATAAAAATTCGAAAAAAGTTCGATTCAAAACCGAATGAATTGAATTTGAATTTAACTTGTGGATTCGATTCTCAAATGAATCGAGTTTGAATTAACCTGGATTCGTTCGATAATAATTTGATTCGAGTCGATATTTAAATACATACATATGTGTATATATGTATACATGTATTTATATACACACACACTACATACATATACATGCATATAATACATACATATTTACATACATACATGTAACGACCACGCTGGGTTGATTAGTATCTTTTCTGAATATTCTTGTACAAGGAATTGTAGCATAAATATATCAAAAGGTTGACATGAAGTAAATAGACATAGAAAAGAATATATGAATATGTATTAAAAATTTACTATATTTAATTTACATTGAAAGATTTAGCATTTGAAATATCACTAAACATAACATGTGCAAGCAACTAAAGATACTCTCAAACCAGCTTACTACAATGATTAAGTGGTTAATTTTAAACTTCTAATCATATCTAGGCTCCATTGATATGATTTATCATATGCAACATTCACCGCTATGATTTCCATACTCCTACGCTACACCGACATGATTTTTCAATGTGTGATGTGTATATGCAATAGTATCCCCCCCACCCCCCCAAATGAGACCCAATCTCTTTCCTTTCCTCTTTATAACCAAGTTCAAGTGGTTTGACTACAAAATATGTTATGAGTTAGAGTGTGGGATTCATGTATCGATTATACAAAACATCTAAGTTCATGTCTTTACTTCAGCTTAGGTTTGAGTTACTTTGTATAAGTACAATAATCAACCTTAGCATGCTATTCTGAAATTTTGAGTCAGTAAGTGGACTAAACCATATCACATTTAACCGGCATATATGTATGCATAATCCTATTAGTTAAAGACAAATTATTGAATATAAAAAAAGTAAAAAATATTAGTTATAAATCTAATAGGAAAGATCAAATATTAAATATTATTATTCTAAATTCTCACCGGCTCATCCACACATTTATTTTTATGTTCCCACATTCCCTACACTGCCTTTTCCATTCCTCCTTTATAATCTACCAAAGATCATAAAAATCCATGGTAGATTATGTGGTCTTTCTCCTGGCGCGTGAAAATGATGATTTTACTACTTCGAGTTCCTCCTTAACATTTGTCATGAGTCGAAATTTATCTAGATATATCTCATTTGCTTTTTTGTTTTTTGATTTTCCTTCCATGTTAATCTATGATGATTATCATTGTCAAGGCGAAATTTATCATCACATGAATAATATACAAGTTCTTCTCATCATAACGTAAGTTGTTCCTTTGTACATTAAAAATTCGTATATTTCATTTTCATGGCTTAGTTTTTTGATATTGAAGATCCTTACCCTTAATGAAGAGGTTTTATCTTTCTACGTTATTTTTTACGATTCTGTCTTTCTTTAACATGCAATAATAACTATAATGTGTTGAGCTTTTTCGTCAATGATATTGTATCTCTTTGATATGTTCATATAATTATATTGTATATATACATTCCTTTATCTTAGAAAAAAGAGTATATTTATATTGTAAAGGACACATAATAATTGTAAAATTTAGGTATTTTTATTCATTGTATTGTATTGGTTTGGTATTTTTCTTGATTTTATAATTTTTTAACTTATTTTAATAATAAACTTTTAAAATTAGATTCATATAATAAATATTATATTATATTATTCTTCATAAAATATTAGTTATATAAGCTCTAAACATCAAGTAACATTTCAAATTCGAAATAAAATGAATCGAATTTGAATATTCGAAACTCAAAATGAATTGAATCTGAATTTAAGCTCGTAAATTCGTTTGAAATTCAATTCGAGTTCGGATTTGAAAATTTTATAATGAATTGAATCAGAATCCTGGTGGATTTGAAAGTATTCGATTCGATTAGCACCCCTGAGTAATTCCCTAAGCTTGGGTTTATAGTTTCCAACTATGTTTTTTGAACTGAGTTGGACCAATAAAGCATCATGTCACTGCCTTTAAATCTAATCATCGTATGCACAACTTTCAATATATTCACAAGATGATCGTGGTATAATTCTGGGTCCAGCACAAACGTGCATGCAGGGGCAGAATCAGGAATTTTATCGGGAGGAGGGGGGCAACTTAACAAAATAAAGGATGGAGAGAGATAAAGTGAGTAAAGCTAATTTTTTTAACAAAATATGAAAGCATGGGATTGGAACCCTGATTTTTAGTTGGAGAAAACAACACTTTGCCAGAGAGACATTCAATATTTAATGATAGTATTTGACATTATTTGCTTTATATTTAATATTTAAGCAGGTCATATCAAAATTTAATAATATTATATAAGAGAAATGTAACAATTAAGGAGGGGCCATGGCCCCCCTAAGTTATATGCTAGTTCCGCCCCTGCGCGCATGAGTTAGCTACCAACACAATTTTCTCACAGGCATTATTTATTATTTTTTAAGTATATCACGCATGATCATTTGCGGGTTATCACATGCAAAACATGAATATGGGATTTTATATATATTTGAATCGACGAGTTGGATTTTTTTTCTTAAAAAAGAGACCGGGTTTTTCCCACTTGATTGAGTTTGCAGCTTTCTCTATATGAACCGAAAGAATCAATCTATTTTTTTAGGGAAAAAAAGGGTATCGTGAGTTTGCTGCTTTCTCTATATGAACCGAAAGAATTAATCTGTTTTTTTAGGGAAAAAAAAAGGTATCGAGAAGATGCCCACTTTGTAACTTCTATGCATTCACGGTAATTTTCAAAAAGAACTACAAAGATTATAAAGTCTTTTAGCAATTAGCATTGGTTCTCCCTTAAAGATAGAACCATTTCATGCAAACCACATGGACCATAAGATAGCTGCCACCCTCACTTTGGCCGGACTGCTATCACTCACAAGAGTGTCGAGAGATCCCCGCAGCTCAAGCCAGTTCTTTGTCAATGCCCCTTCTACCATGGTTGTACCCCCACGCCTCCTTAGTCACATGACATCCTAAGAAAAGGTGTGCAGTACTTTCCTCCTCAGCTCAATAACATCCACAAATGCCATCACATCCAGGAAAGAACCGAGCTCTTCTATCATCAGGCATAAGACGATTCCTCCTCAACAGCTACAGAAAAATTTAAGATTATGATATATTTCCACTTCAACCGGATGACTTAGTCGGTTAGCTTAAGTTAAAAGCTTTGCTTTAAAGAGTATTTTTAATAAAATTATCATTATTTTAATAAGACTTGATCTTATTAATAACTCCTCTTGAAACTTGAATTAGACATCCTATGCCCTGCCATTATGTGTATGTATCAGAAACAAAAAAGAGAGGATATAGTCGATGGTAAAAACTCCGGGAAGAGGATTCTCTGCTGTAAAGAGGAAGATGTTGTAATCCTCCTTAGTAATTTTTATTTATTTTTATTCCAAATCCAACCTTATAGATTAAATCTTAGACTAATACTCTACAGATCCTCGAAATTTCACTTAAATTCGAACTTATTTGCTATTTTATCTTAATAATTTAAAATTCATATCCTTTTTAAATGAAATTTAAGTTGCTTAGATCTTGATCGAATGTTTGGCCACTAAGATAAAATAACAAATAAGTTCATATTTGAGTAAAATTTAAAAATCATATAGAGCATTAAACTAAAATTCAATCAATACGATTAGATTTTAGAATCGAAGTAATCAAAATTATCTCAGAGGATTATAACGCTTGTGCTGCAATCCTCTCTACGGGAAAGATCCTCTTCCAAATCTCCTTTGAGATGATGTGGTGGGTCCCATCTGTCCGCCCACGGTATGCAATATGACTAGGGATGAGCATGGGCCGGGCCCTGAAGGACCCAGGTCCAAGCACCACTTAAAAACTTCGGGCATTGGGTCGGGCCTAGGCTCGCAAATTTTTTTTGGTTCGGCCCAAGCCCAGGCCCGACCCAATTCCTATGGGCCGGGCTTGGGCCGGGTCGGCCCATCTTAACCCATTATATATTATTAACTTTGATTTTGTGTTTAAAGTCAATCTCAATTCAAGTTAGGCGAGCTAAAATTGTTTAAAACATATGCCATAATACTTGTGAAACAACTAAAACTCAATTCTACCGGAGATGATTTCTCATTTTATACAAGTCCACTCAATCTTATATACCATAAACGTCTCTCGTTACAGAAATTGAAAGAGTGAACCAAGTTTACACAGTTAACAACAACATGTGCACCAAGCACTACATGTTAAAAAATGGGCATAATGCTCGTATTGGGTAAAGGTTCAATAATAGAAATATTCTAATGGAAAAAATAAACAATAAAAAAATTCAAGAATAACCACCATAATCTAAGACGTAGACTAATTAAGAAAAATTAATTCTGAAATGAAATACAATGATCATCAACTCATATGTCCCACACTTGACTATATTGATTTTAAACATTGTATGAAGATAGGATACATGAATAGAGTGTACATGACAGGTGAGAGTTTCCATACGTGTAGGATATGGGAAGGGTTCGGGCCCTCTTCGGGTCGGGCCCGTAGGCCGGGTCGAGCTGGGCCAAGCCAAGTTCGAGCCCGGCCCAAAAAATATTTCGGACCTAAAAATTAGGCCCAAGCCCGGCCCAATGTTTGTTTGGGCTTGGGCCGAGCCGGGCTTTTTGGGCTGGGCTTCAGGCTGGGCCGGGCCGGCCCAACCCAATGCTCATCCCTAAATATGACAGTATTACAATTATTTTTCATTTTCCACCCTAAACTGAAACCAAATTGGTTATTAACTACTTAAAAAACTATAAACTAAAATATCACCTACTTTAAAAAGAATTCGTTTATTATTCTAACAAGGATTTAAATAATATACTCAAGGACAGTATTATGTTAAATTACGCAAACAGCTTTATCGATAATGTTATTAATAAGATTTTGTATTTCGTATCACATTGCAACTACTAAAGAAGTGAAATGGTAGTACATAAGAAACAACATAATTGAACTTTATGTACTTACTTGTTTTTTTATCTTTTTAAATTATACGACCACCTTTTGTTTAGTAACCATTGCATAATACTTACGTTTCATAATAATATCCAAATTAATTAAGTTGCTTAACTATTTAACAATATTTAAATTTAATTTTAGTAGAGAATAACATCTAAGTAATAATCACGGTTTACAGGCTTGCAGTATATATTCAATTTTAACATGACTTTAGAAGAACATAATATTCACAAATAATGTACTGTAATGTTAAAGTGAAAGATCGCTTCTGCTATCATTATATCCAATATCTACTTAATATAATCTAATGTTAAATATATAACATGGATATATTCTATTCCAGCAACTATTTTTACTCTGATTTTAGCAAAAAGTAAAATTTTCTTCTCACTTCAGTCGCATACTTCACGTATCAATTCCTTTTACTTTAGTAACGATTTATAAAAAATTTCAAAATCCATCACTAAATCAGTCATTATTAAATGAATATATATGGGAAATTACTTTTTATACAAAAAGTTAGCGACAAATATCATATATGTTGCGATATCATCATTGATGGTCAATATAACAATGATTATTGTGTTACTATTTTTCAGAATGTCAACTAATTATTTCTAAATTTTGAACTAAAAAATCAGCAATCATTAGTTAAAATATTAGAAAATAGCAATAGATATAATATTTGTTGCTAATTTCAATTATAAAAAAATCACACTGAATACTATTGTCATTATTTATTTGTCACTATTTATTTAGCAGCAGTTAATTTAATAATCACTTTTTTTTAAAAAAAATGTCACTACAACCAAATTTTGTTGTTGCAGTGGATACAACAATAAAGTTACTCATTTTGAAGTTTGAACTACTAACGTATAAATACAAAGTAATTCCGCATGACCTAAGAAATGGACGGGCATGGATACAAGTGTTACATTATCCTTTTTCATTTTTAAATATGAACTCGAATGCGGATAGAAATATTGATGGATATTCAAATTATATTACCATATCTTTAAGAAACAGATACTGATCAGATATATTAGAAATACTTTATAGATTAACTTAAATATACATATATATATCGGATGGAATACACACGGTGTAAATATTCCAACTATGCTTGTATCATAATAATTATACCAAATATAGTAAAAGAAGGTATAATATTATGTCATATATGATTAAAAATAAATCTACAACTATATTTTTATATGGAAATAGATACTGCTATCTGTATCTATATGTATTTTAAATCAAATTTGATTTCGATCTTGTCGGTTGGCTGGGAGCACCCCGCGATCGCCACCGTTGATTCATTTCATTCCAGATATTCCGCACCGCAATGGCAAGAATCGAGCATAGTTTGTCACGGACAAGAGATACAGGGAGGGTGCTTAACCAGCAAGGAGTATCAGGAAGGGGGAGAGTCGGCGGAAAGGGCAAGCTAAACACCAAGCAGACACCCTTCCACACCGCGACGGCCTATGGACAGCTGAAGAATATGTGGGAATGGGACTCATGATCTGCAAAGCAGAGGCAGCATGAAGACGGAGGATAAATTCTAAACTTCGCAAGTCTGTCCGCGGTAGGGAGACGCTCCAAAACCGCCCTGTAAAGTGTGCAAGAAAACTTGGAGGGTGTGCCCTTCGACCAGACGAAGGGTGCCCAAGGGGTGGTCACCTCACGTTGCCATTGGAGGTCAACCGCACCAGAGAAGGAGAAACCTTTGGGATGCCGCAACCACACGTAGGATGGTGGGGACATCTCCGCTAATGCCCCCTACCCCCCCCCCCCCCCCCGCAAGGGCAGCCCTACAATTCAGAAAGATAATTGCGCCGTGAAAAGAGCCCAAATGGAGGAATCCGAAGCAAGGAGTCTCCGGACCCAGGAAGCCACCATGGTATTTGGGAGAGAAGCAAGGGATGCAACGCCAAGCCCCCCGTCCAATTTGAGGAGGCATAGAGTCGATCAGGCAATGTCATGCCGGCCATGTTGAAATATATTTCATACAACACGGATTGAATCTCAAAAACCTGGTCTCTTCCCAGTAAAGTTTGCAACTGTGAAAAATGGTAGGCAAATATGCAGGTTCGGTTTAGGAACATAGGCAGACATGTCAGAGCACATCTGGCAACATTTCATGTCATATCAGATAATAATAATACATGCATGCGTAGGCAGACATGGCACACCAGAGTGTGGAGCTGCGTCCAAAAAGGGTAACATGGCGCAACCTGTACATTTGGCATTACTATATCATCGAATCCGCAAAGAGATTAATGGAGCTGCCCCGCGTCGTTTCGGCGTTTTTTTTTTTTTTTTGAAAAATATCGTTATGTATATTCATCCTTATATCCCTCCTATATGCCATTCGAATTTCGTCAAAAATAGAAGCTACTACGGCTTTCATCGAGACAGTCATTTTTTAACGATAACAGGATTTTTTAAATCGACACCATCTCGATGGAGGCCGTATGAGTCTCTGTTTCTGACGAAATTCGAATGGAATATAGGAAGGATATAAGGATGAATATACACGGCGATATTTTTCAAAAAAAATAAAAAAAGCACCGAAACGGCACGGGGGCAGCCATTGTTGGTTGCCCGCAAGAGCAGCCCATTAATCTCATCCGCAAAACGACGCCTGCTTATTTTTATTATTACTGAAATCCTGAGATGCGTTGGAGGTCCGTCGGCATCGCACATGCGCTGCCTTCCTAATAAACCTCAAACATATGCGTCGATTGCGACCCCCTATCAAACCTCCATCCAACACATGCACTCGATTATTTTGTCTCCCCACAAAAATCCAATTTTCAATTAAAAAAAAGCGAGCTTCTTATCCGTAGAGTCAATAAAGCGAGCTTCTGATCCGTGGAGTGTACACGTTGATATTGCCAACGGATCAGAGAGACGATCAAACCAATCAAACCAAGAAAAAAAGCACGAACAATAGGAGGATTTACAGTGGTTTGACAATGAATGTGTATATATCCACTGTAGATATCATATATGGCATTGCTATGGAGTTGGAGGGAGGATTACTTGAAATTACGAATATATCCTTGATATTTAGAAAATGACAAGATTGATCTGTCTGTATATGCCACCAATCAACTGTCACAGGAAAATAATCCAACAGTTAGTAATATAATAGTATATGGAAAGGGGGTGGGGATGTAAATGGTTGTTGCACAATCTAGCTAGCATGCCCATAAGAAAATTTAGTACCTTACATAGGATTAGAAATGAAAGGATACATTAATATTAAATTGATTAATCACATAGAACTATCTGGCATTGTAGAATTCTTTATTAGAGTGAGCTAGATACAATGCTTGGAAAAGTCTACTCCACCAAGGACACTAGCTAGGTGACTGATGGCTCTAGCTTTTCTTAAGTGTTAAGATTGTCTCACTTTACTATACATAGAAGTCATCGGTAAACAAAACTTTTATTAGATGCACATATGTTTTACTTTGCCAAGTCTTAAGATCGAACTAAAGGAAACAATTTAAATACTAATATGCTAGTATGTAGTTGAAGCTATGCATCGGGGATCCAAGTGATTCTTTTATTTTTAATATATTTCTAATATGCTAGTATGTCTATGTAACTTCTTCCTCTTCTTTTTCTTTTTATTCACGTTTTGGATCAATCTTAGATAATGAAAACATATAATAAATAAACATAATATCCACTCGATATGGATTGCAAGGTCCCTCTAAGAAGGTTGATTCGTAGGTGATGAAATGTGACAATAAGCGCAGGGATTATGAAGTTATGATATGCAATATTGAAGACGTGGATTTTCGGTGCACTAAAAGCATGTTTTTATGCATAGTTCTGTGCATACACGAAAATTGAGATATTCATATATTTTTTGATTCAACCACAAGTCAATAGATATTAAAAAATATATAGGACAAGTAGAGGATTGATCCATAGGGAATCAAACATTTTATGCCAATTTTTATTCTATTTATAAGGGCATTTTTGACTTTATTGAACCAAACTAAATCTTATTTTTCTTTTTATTTTCGGATATTTAAAATGCATCAAAACTATTGTCATTAGGTTCTACGCATCATAAGGATCGCACATGAATTTTCTGGGAATTTTTCAAAATTTTTACTATTTTTGGTGATTTTTGGAAGTACCAGGGGCATTTGTGTAATTTTTAAAGAAACTTAGGGACTTGGTTGCAAATAAATTAAAATCTAAGGGTACAATAGTAATTAACAAGACATATTTTTGACTGAAATGAAAATGTGCCAAATAAAAAACATAAAAGGTAAATTGCAATGAAAGAGTTAGACTTTGAGAAAATTGCAGAAAATCTTCTGGAGGATTGAAACATAATTAATAAAAAAACTAGAATAAAAATGCAAATAATGCAGAATATAAAAAATAGAAAATGGAAAAATTGCAGAAATAACATTAGAAGTTTAACAAATTATAGAATGGTCCAAAATAATAAAAAAACTAAACGAAACTCAAAATTACGAAGGGACCCCTTCCTTCCTCTTGACGGCGTGCAAGAGCAGAGGTCGTAGAGGGTGGCGGAGCTCGCGGCGGCAGAGCGACAGAGAGTGAGCAATGGGGGGAGGTGGCATACGGAGCAGCCTTGTGGCAAGGAGGAGCTGCGATGGCGGGGGAGGGGATAAGTCATGGTGGCAGCTCTCGAAGCTCCAAAAAAAATGGGTTCCTCTCGATGGTGGTCGGGTCTTCAATTCAAGCATGCCTTATAGAGGAGGCGGTGGAGGAGGAGAACTGCCTCCGCGGCGGTTGGGTGGCAGCGTCGTTGGTGACACGAGGAAGGGGAGGGGGCATCCCCATTGGTTCGGCGGGGAAGAGAGAGGGGCGACGCCCCCTTGTACGCAGGAGGAACAAAGGGGGGGCTGATGTCAGCGTCCCATTTTTTTATTTTTCTTTTTTAGAATGCCGATGTCAGCATGACGTCGGCTATTTTATCGCGTAGCAGTTTTTTTGCAAATGAATAGGAAGGGAATTGGAGTCTGTATGGGCCTCTTCAAAGGTAGGTCTGAAAATTAAAAAAATAAAAAATGTTAGATACTTAACATGAGCTTGGAGCCATATTTATTATCAAATAAATAAATACAATTTTCTCTCTTTTTGTCAAGAAAATATTTATGGAATTTTTAGATGATTTGAAAGGCAATGCAAATGAAAATAATGAGGTGAAAATTATGCACAAAATGAAGGAAAATGCAACTGATTAAACCTGAATTTTGCTCAATAAAATGTATAAAAACAAGATAAATCATAGACTCATCAAATATCTATATATGACTTTGAATAACAACTATTATTTTTTTGTAATGAATTATTGTAGAATGGTAGGAAAACAATCTATAAAAATACTTATCATCAGCAATGTGGAGAAAATCGATGTGGCTGAAATCTTCTACGGGCAATAATTACTCATCAATAATAGTCTGGTTAAAAAGAATCGACACATATAAGTCTAACCCTACATTTTGATCCAAGATAGAAATTCAAGATTCTTGAACAATAGAACACGTAATGTATCTGTGAGGAATAACTACCGGAGGGATTGTGTCGACACTGTGATTCTTCTCCTCCGATCACGGGCAGCCTCGCAGCGTGGCATCCCAACATGGTGATAAATGATGCGGGTTTTCTCGGTCAAGAAAGAGGAAGGGGCTATGGCTAGGTTTCTCTTCCCTCTCTCTCTCTTGTACGTATAGAGGGTTCCCTCTCTTGTTAGCCATGTGAGTTCGATGCGAACCATTTCTATAAATAAATATTATTGTAATCTTTGATATATCAATAAAGGTTATTGATTTATTTTACTCCCAATCCGAGACTAAATGAATGAATGCACTCATAAAGTTCCTTAGTATAATTAGGATTATGTTCCATGGCCATCTTAATAATCATACATCTATTGATTCAATAGTTGAATCATAG
This sequence comes from Ottelia alismoides, assembly GCA_037367405.1. Classification (NCBI taxonomy): domain Eukaryota; kingdom Viridiplantae; phylum Streptophyta; class Magnoliopsida; order Alismatales; family Hydrocharitaceae; genus Ottelia; species Ottelia alismoides. The sequence goes on along the minus strand of JAZKJV010008038.1, from coordinate 120,506 downwards.
ATGCTAGTACTTGGATGATATCTAAAGAGTTAGATTGAGAACTCATCAAGCACCGTCAAATGATTGTTAAGAGATGATCTCTAACCTGAGAAGGAGATGGTAATCCTTCTCTAAAGGCTAATATATGACTGATATCTTGATGCAGGTCTTCTTGATAGGAATAGAAATTCAAAGGTGTCAGATAAGTTAAGTCAAAGAGTTTACTTAAAGAGATCGAGATAATAAAGACCTACGTTGTATGCTGTCACGATATAGGCATGCATCGTCTGACCAGAGACAAATGTGTTGCTACATGTCTGAATATTTACATTTGGTAGACCATTAGATTGATGATCTAATCAAGGTCTATCCACTAGCGATCTGGTGTGCATACGAGTGCAGAAGAGTAATACGATCTCGCAAAAGGATCATATAGGTTCACTACTGAACCGGAGGACATGAGATCACTCATGAGGTATTGGGACCAATCAAATTTCATGCATGGTCATCTTGCTTTAGAAGCAAGATAAGAATTTGTAGGTATGATATATGCTTTTGGAAAGCATATGATCGATACCAACTCATGATGACCGCATGAGAAACTTAATGATAAAATCTCAAAGACGACAGTTTAAAAGTGATCTAAAAGTTCAGATTTATTTTAGGTATTCCAGTATGCAGGATGTACGGGTATTAGGAATACTCGAGGATGATGTGAGCATAAATAATTGTATAACCATGGTGCTTCCATTCCAAGGGAGTGATGAAACAGGTTTGGATTTTAGTGACTCTTCTCGGTAGAGAAGTAATATAATCTTAGTCGAAAATGTTAGACATCGATTTGAATATGATTTATATACAATGAGAAGGTTAGATTTACAACTTTGATTTGATCAAGAATCTTTGAGAGGTTCTCGGGATCTGGATTTATATATGATCTCAACATCCAATTCACTATACGTGGATTATACAATCGTCATATCCTTGTCTCCAAGTATTCACGGAGAAAGCGCATTATTCTTGAAATAGTTCATGAGTAATTCCATTGTTGAATAATATATCTAAGCATTACGAAATTGATAATTAAAAATTATTTAATTAGCATGAATAATATGAATATGATTCATATTATTTAGATACATAAGAATGGAGATCCAAGATAATTAAATATGATTTAATTATCAAAGATATGAATAATGTATATATCACTATCCATATTAATCATATATATTATAAATATGATTTGTAATATATTAGAGAGAGCTAATTATAAATAGTATTTATGAATTAAAATGTTGATGTGAATTGGATTCACATTTGATAATTAATTAAAAATACAATTTACATTTTATTTGAATGTGTGAATATGATTCACATCTTTTCAGTGGCATGATTGAAATTGTCATAAAATAATTTAGAATTATTTTTGTGAATTAATTTACAACAAAACTATTGTGAATAATGAAATATTATGTGAGATATAATCTCTCACATTATTGTAAGAAGGTTGACCCATTCCATAATTGGAGGGTGGACGGACACCCTTTAAAATCAAGGGCTTGTCCACTCGAATATAGGAAGGTGGCTAACCTCCTTCATAATCCTTCTATGCATATTGATTTAATTAAATTAAGTTATATTGATGATAATTCAATATATTTAATTTAATTTAATTGTTGTTGAATTTTTATGCAACAACATCATGGCCATTGATTAAAAATACAAAATAATCTCAACCATTATAACATGGATTGTGATCCATGGACTTACAAAATATTAAAAGAAGAGGAAATCATAGCTCTTCTTTTGCACAAGAAAAATGTTAGAACTCTCTCACTCTCATTCTCATCATACACCCTCTGTCTCTCTAAAGTGGTTGTCCACCCCTTGACCTAGAGAGAGTCGTCGTCGTCGCTACACCGTCATACTACCACTTTGACCACTCGTTGATCTCTATCTTCTTCGGTGCCCCTAACTCATGAATAAGACGTTGCATTTCATGAGAATAAATTGGTAGATTCATTACTTGGAACTACGATAGATTGCGACAAGCAAGCATCTCATCAACGTGCTTGGAAGCACCTCCTCCAACGGATCAGACTTGACACGGGAGGTCTTTTACTTTAGAGACAACAATCACAACTACACTTCAAGAGGTATTCCTATATCTTCTTTGTGGTCTTTGATGAAACGCTTCAAGAAGTGTTCTCGAATCGTGTGGTTTCATCTCTTTATTTTTTTACTTTCCGTTGCCCCAAGCCACTAGCATGACTACTCGCTCCCATTCACATATGATGCGATCTTAATGCTTCCGTGATGCATTAAGGCCTAAATAATAGCCTTCAAGTGGAGAGCCTTGGTCAAGGTCTTGTATGTGATCTAAAATCCTAGATGAACAATGTTGTGTATATTGGATGAGCGGGGACTCGTTGTTTTGCAAGAGATGTAAGTTTCGAATTATTTTTCGTTAAGATAAAAATATCATGTTTGTGCATTATTTGGACTTATTTTTATCAATAAGATATATTTAGAATGTCAAAATATGTCCCAAAAATAATAGGCAATTTTTTCACCAAAAGTGCATGAATAAAAATTCGAAGAGTTCTTGCTACAAAATTATTTTTGTATGTATTCATGGATATGTAAGAAATTATTTTTTCTTTACTATTTTACATTCATGAAACATTAAATAAATACTCTAATTAAGTGGAGAATCAAACCAGCAATTTGTTCGAATTTATTTTACGTTATTCTGACTCTATTTGCCCTAGATATTCCATATTTAATGGAGATGGGTCGGATGATGATTGGATCATCAAATCTTCTTGCTTAATGTGTTTACTATTCAATGAAAATCTTGGAATTTATGAATTTACTTTGATTAAAGTTGGTTCTTAATTTTTATGAAAATAATTTATTAAACATCAATGGCCATTGAATATATGTTTCATGACGAAAACCTAGTTTATCCTACAATAGTTGTAGGATAACTTTTACATGCAAAACATGGTTGCTTGATATGCTTAGAAATTTAGGATCTGAAAAATGTTTTAAGATGTCTAAGATTCCTGAGTGATTAATATATATAGTATAATTCCAGTCATCAAAGTTGATCGATAAAACCATATGTACAATTGGTATTATTTTTTATTATTCTCAATTGAAGTGGTGAAAGTGTCCAGTCTGGGTATGCTGGCTTGGTTTCTTAATTAGTGCCTTGCATGTCAAAAAAATTCTCCCTCCCAGCATAACTAGAGTGTACTGGTTGGATCCATTTTTTAGGAAAGAATAATATAAGTAAGTTAAGTTATACTCTAATTATTAAAATACAAAATAATATTTACTTGTGAGGGTGTACATTATATAGTAATATCAAGCAAAACCTATTTATTTGTTGGTTGAATTGGATTGATAATTAATTTAATGTGATTATTAAAATAAACATTCTATTATGAATAAAGTTGTAATTCCCTTGGAAGAATTAATTATGTGAATATGGTTCATAATAATTAATTAAAATTTGAATGTGATATGGATGATCATATAAATGACATCCATGATCACCCGTCAAGGCGAAGGGTTTTATTATCATAGATTGTATGCAGGAAATGCATGTCCGAAGTGACAACTCCTACATACAGACGCACATGGATAGGTATCATTGCTTCTCGAAAGAGTAAGGTCATATGTGTAATGACCCCAATATTGGTTCCTCATATTATTTGAGGGATATTGGATTGCGCATAGCGAAATCTATTATTGTTGTCGGCTGATTCAATTAACAATAGGTCAACAATGCCTTAGGGGTGGTGGGCCCGAGTGTTAACAATTGAATTGGGAAATGCAAGTTGGACTTGCAAGGCGAAATGAGTTCCCGCTTCTTTTTATCCGAGTTACAATTTTCTCATATTATTGAGATGTAACAAAGGTAAAAAGGAGATCTTAGATCATTTTAGAGATATAACGGTAAGTATATATCTTGCTTTGAAATTTAATAAGGGGATGGGATTTCAAAATTGAAAAGCCAAGACTAATTTGATTAAAAGCCTTAATTAAAGAATTTAAATTTGGATATATAATTATTTAAATGTTCTAATATAGTGCATTATTAATTTCAGACAATGAAATCCATGAACCTACTCAGTAGGCTTCTGGAGGGCAACCAGTTGACTGGGCCAAATTATTCGGATTGGATCCATAATTTCGATCTTATTCTTTCAACTGGTTATATTTCTTATGTACTCTCTAAGAATAAGTACACAAACCCTTCTACAACGGAAGAAATAAAGTTCAATGAAAAATATGATGAAGAATATACATTGGTTAGGTATTATATTCTGAGATCGTTATCCAATGTTCTTCAAAAGCAACATGTAGATATGAATTCTTGTCAGGATATAATATTGAATCTGAAAGAGATGTTCGGTTATGTCAACCACACTCGGTATTATAATGTTATAAAAGAGGTTATTCATTGTAAAATGCAGGAAGAGACTTCCGTCATAGAGCACGTAATCAAAATGTTTGGTTATCTCTTTGAACTGGAGACTCTTGGGGCTGAGATGGACGCAGAAATGCAGTCCTGCTTCATTCTGTTGTCTCTCCCTAAGTCTTTCAATAACTATGTGGTATCGTACCACACAAACAATTTGAACTTGACTTGTGCTGAGTTAATAGCTTCTTTAAAGTATGTAAAAGACGTAATGGAGAAAGAAAATCACACTGGCAGCGCAATGATTGCACAAGTCAAGGGGAAACACGGTCGGAAGCATAAGGATCGGAAGGATCCGATCCAGAAGAGAATAAGAGTCAAGCTATTGTCTTGTCTTCTAATGCTTCTACACTAATAACATCAAAGAAAATTGATATCTATCATCAATGCAAGAAGTTGGGATACCGGAAGCGTAAACACATACATGCATAAAATCTATTTTTGTCATTGAAACCACTTTTCTCATAGGACAAGAAGGTAGTTGGATCATCGATTTTGGTGCTTCTATTCATGTATGTAATTTATTGCATCTATTTCAGGAAACTAGGAATCTTAATGAATGAGAGATAGTCATCCAGATGGGATCTGATGCAATTGTTGCAGTGGTTGTCGTCGGGACCTATAGACTACCATTATCTTGTGGGAGAGTCCTTGTACTTAAAGATTGTATTCATGTTTTAGATGTTAGAAGAAACCTTGTATTTGTATCTAAGATAGCTAGAAATGGATATTCATTCTAATAATGTAATAAAGTTGTCATAAATCATTATGATAAATATATTGCTGATAGTGTTCTAACTTCTACTGGACTCTATGAATTGTGCATTGATGGATATGTCATGAATGTTACTACCACTATAAAAAAACCCTAAAAGAATTAGAGAGGATGGAAATCATTCAACCATGATTTGGCATCAAAGGCTTGGTCATTTATCTAGTGATAGGATCACTAGATTGATAAAAGATGGACGTTGAGATTTTTTACAGGTCCAAACTTTGCCTACCCGTGAATATTGTATTCGAGGTAAAATGACCAGGATGCCTTTCCGTAACAAGGTTATACAATGCGGGCGTATTCTTGACCTAATACATACCTATGTACATGGTCCCTCCAGTACAGCGATCTGAAATGGATATCGATATTATTTGACGTTTATCAATGGCCATTCATGATACAAGTTTATTTTCCTATTACGTCACAAAACCGAAACCTTCAAAAAGTTCAAAGAGTTCATACCTTTGGTTGAGAACCAAATCGATGGGAAGATTAAATAGATTCGACCTGACTGAGGTGGTGCATACCTCTCAGATGAATTTAAGGAATACCTCAAAGAAAAAGGAATTGTCTCTAATATCACTCATATTGAAACTCCCCAACTTGATGGTATTGCTGAAAGATACAATAGGACCATCATGGACATGGTTCGTTCAATGATGAGTAAAGCACATTTGCCTCTTAATTTCTTGAGATATGCAATAGAGATAGAAATACATATCATAAATAAGATTCCTAGCAAATCTATACCCAAAACCCCTCATGAGCTTTGGTATAGTACCAAACCCAGTTTTAGATCCTTAAGGATTTGGGGTTGCTTGGTCCATGCGAAGAACGTGAATTCAAGTAAGCTAGAATCTCACACTTGAGAGGGCTACTTCATTGGTTATGTAAAGAAGGTATTGGATACCAACTTTACGACCCTGAGTCTAAAAAGTCTTTGTCTCTAGAGATGTAAAATTTCTAGAAGATGACTTCCTTAAGGGTCAAGACAATAATGAAGTAAAGAAACTCATTGAATTCCATGAGGATGTTGAGCTTCATGAATCAGAACTTGATGATGTAAATAAAGATGAAACACACATACCTCTTCGAAGGAGTTCGAGGCTGATTGCACCACCTGAAAGGTACAAATTCCATGTGTCAGGTGAAACCAATAATGATTCACCTTCATTTGATGAAGCACTCGTGGATCATGACATGGATAGATGGATGCTAACAACAAATTCTGAAATAGACTCCATGTACAAGAACAGTGTATGGACCAAGAGGATCCACTAGAGGGGTAAAATCATTTGGGTATGAATGGATCTTCAAGAGAAAGAGGGGATCTAATGAGAAGGTAGAAACCTTCAAAGTATGACTCGTAGTCAAGGGCTGCACAGAGAGAAGACGTCGACTACGATGACACATTCTCTCATGTGGTTATGCTTAAGTCCATCAGGGCACTGCTAGCTATAACTACATATCTTGACTACGACATCTAGAAGATGGACGTCAAGACATCTTTCCTCAATGGATACCTAAAGGAAGATACCTATACGGACCAACCTCAGGACTTCATAACTGAGGAAGGAAAAGTATGCAAGCTGAAGAAATCCATCTATGGGCTCAAGCAAGCTTCTAATTGCTAGAAGATCAGATTTGATGAAATCATAAAGAGTTATGATTTTGTTTATAATCCTCATGAATCATGTGTGTACAAGAAGCTTAGTTGGGAGCGACATTGTGTTCATCGTACTTTACATAGATGGCATCCTTATCATTGGAAATGATACATGGATGATGACCGATATTAAAATTTGGTTGTCCCGTACCTTCAAGATGAAAGATTTTGGAGAAGCCTCTTATATATTGGGTCTGAAACTGTTCATAAACAGAGAAAAGAGGATTTTAGGATAGTCACAACATGGGTACATTAAGAAGATCTTGAAATGATTCCATATGAAGAGTTCCATATCTTGAAACGACGCATCAAAGTGTTGAGGATAAGAAAGCCATGGCTGGATACCCCTACGCTTCAGTTGTGGGAAGTCTAATGTATGCCATGATATGCACAATGCTAGACATCTGTCATGCAGTGGGAGTGGTAAGTCATTATCAATCCTGCTATATGGGAAAATACTAGAATGTAGTGAAGAACGTCTTTAAGTATCTAAGACGGACGTAAGATTACATCTTCGTATATGGAGATGGTGATCTCCAATTCTTAGGATACATAGTTTCAGACTTCCAATCTGATATTGATGACCGCAAGTCAACATCAGGATTTGTGTTATTGTTGAACGTGGTACTGTGAGCTGGAGAAGCAAAAAACATGACTCTACAGCTGATACAACAACAGAAGCCTAGTACATTGCTTAATCCGATGCTGCAAAGGAGGCGGTGTGGTTGCACAAGTTCATCCTGGAACTTGGAGTAGTTTCCTATAATACTCCCATCCTGCTACTCTGCGATAACACGAGAGCCAAAGCTCAGACGAAGGAACCCGGATGGCATCAAAAGAGCATGAACATGGAAAGAAAATATCACATCATTCGAGAGATTCAAAAGTGTGATGACATCATCATCGCCGAGGTGTTCTCTACCGATAATGTTGTTGATCTCCTTACCAAACCTTTAACTCAAAAGATTTTTTGATTAGCATGTAATGAGCATGGGTTTGAAGATTGTACCTGAATGGTTCTGAGGGCTAGTGGAAGATTGTTAGCCATGTGAGCTCAAGGTGAACCGTTTCCACAATAAATGTTATTGTAATCTTTGTTATTATCAATAAAGGTTATTAGTTCATTTCACTCCATGTTTGAGATTAAATGAATGAATGCACTCACAAGGTATTTTAGTGCAATTATGGTTATGTACCATTGGCCATCTTAAAAATCATACAACTGTTGATTCAATGGTTGAATCGTAGAGACTGGTGCTTGAATGATATCTAAAGAGTTAGATTGAGGACTCAACAAGCGTCATCAAATGATTGTTAAGAGATGATCTTAAGCCTGAGAAGGAGATGACAATACTTCTCCAAAGGCTGATATTTGACTGACCTCTTGATGCAAGTCCTCTGCATAGGAATGAGATTCGAAGGTGTCAAATAAGCTAGATCAAAGTGTTGACTTAACGAGATTGAGATAATCAAGACCTGTGTCCTATACTATCATGATACATGCATGTATCTTTTGACAGAAGACAGATGTATTGCTATATGTCTGAATATGTACATTTGGCATACCATTAGGTTGATGAACTAATCAAGGTCTATACACCGGTGACATGATGTGCATACAAGGCCATATGAGGTATACGATCTCTCAAAGGGATCATACAGGTTCACTACTGAACCGGAAGACATGAGATCACCCATGAGGTATTGGGACCGATCAAATTTCATGCATGATCGTCTTGCTTTTGGAAACATGACAAGAATTTTTATGTATAATATATGCTTTTGAAAAGCATATAATCGATACCAACTCCCAATCACCGAATGAGAAACTTAATTATAAAACCCTGAAGAAAACAATCTAAAAGTGATCTAAAGCTTCGGGTTTATTCTAGGTCTTCCAGTATGCTTGATGTACGGGTCTTAGGAATATTCGAGGGGTAACGTGATCATAAACGATTGTATAACCATGATGCCTCCATTCCGATGGAGTGATGAAATAGGTTTAGATTTTAATGACTCCTCTCAATAGAGAAGTAATATAATCTTAGTCTAAATGTTGGACATTGATCTGAATATAGTTCGGGCACAATGAGAAGATTAGATTTAAGGCTATAATTTAATCAAGCATCTTTAAGAGGTCCTCGAGATCTGGATTTGAGATATGATCTCAACATCCAAGTCACTATATATGGAATGTACAAATCGCCACGTCCTTATCTCCAAGTATCAGTGGAGAAAGCACATTATTCATGAAAGAGTTCAAGAATAATTTCATTGATGAATAATATATCTGAGCATTGAAAAATTGATAAGTAAATATGATTTAATTATCATGAATAATATAAATATGATTCATATTATGTAGATACATGATAATGGAGATCCAAGATAATAAATTATGATTTAATTATCAAAGATATGAATAATGTAGATATCACTATCCATATTAATCAAATATGTTATAAATATGATTTATAATATATTAGTGAGAATTGTAAATAATATTTACAGTTAAATGTTGATGTGAATTGGATTCACATTTGACAATTAATTGTAAAAATTACATTTTATTTTAGATTTGTGAATATGATTCACATCTTTTCAATGGCATGATTTAAATTATCACAAAATAACTTAGAATTATTTTTGTAAATTAATTTGCAGCAAAATTTATTGCAAATAATGAAAGATTATGCGAGATTTAATATCTCACATAGTTGGAAGAAGGTTGACCCATTCCATAATTGGAGGGTGGACAGCCATCTTTTGACTCCTAAAATCAAGGGGTCGTCCACTCCAATATTGGAAGATGGCTAGCATCCTTCCTACTCCTTCTATGCATATTGATTTAATTGAATTAAATTATATTGATGATAACTCAATAAATTCAATTTAATTAATTATTGTTGCATTTTTATGCAACAACATTATGACCATTGATTAAAAGTACAAAACAATCTCAACCATTGGTTTTTTGTAGCACATGGATTGTGATCCATGGATTTCAAAATATTATAAAAGAAGAGGCAACCATAACTCTTCTTTTGCACAAAAAATTTCTAGAGCTCTCTCTCTCTCTCTCTCTTTCATTCTCATCACATGTCCCCTCTCTCTGTTAAGAGTGGCCGTCCACCCCTTGACCTAGAAAGAGTCGTCGCCGTCGCTACACTATCATGTTGTTGCTTTGACTGCTTGTGAATCTCCGTCTTCTTTGGTGCCCATCGATCGTGAAGAAAACGTCAAATTTCGTAAGACGAAATCAAGAGATTCATTACTTGGAACTTCGACTTGGATTGCGACACGCATGCATCTCATCAACGTGCCCGCAAGCATCTCCTTCATCCTATCAGACTTCAGACGAGAGGTCTCTTACTTTAGAGACACGGATCACAACTACGCTTCAAGAGGTATTCCTATATCTTCTTTATGGTCTTGATGAAACGATTTGAGAATTGTTTTAGAATCATGTGGTTTCATCTCTTTGAATTGTTTAATCTCCGTTGCCCGAGCTACTAATATGACTAGGCGTTCCCGATCACATAAGATGCGATCTTCACGCTTATGTGATGTGCTAAGGCCCAAACACTAGCCTTCATCTCTTATTCTCATACTCTTGTATGTAGGGAAAAGCAAGATATGGATCAATTCAATCGCAAAATGGAAATCCACGTATGGAGGGATGGGGTATAAATGCCCCCCACCCACCCATAACCGCCCCTCTTTTTTAAATTAATTCAATTAGTTTTTAAAAAAACTAACTAATAATTTTATTATTTCGTATACTAATTTTAGTAGTTGTTACTTGTATACACACAGAGAGATTATGTTTCTCTTTCTAGCTTGTAGAAAGAAATTATATAGAGGATCCACGCCTGCATCTTCTTTGGCATCCCTCTTTTCCAAATCATCAAAGGATTATCTGTGTGGGAAGATATATTATTGATTATATTCTTCCACTTACATCTAATCATTATTTCTTTGATGATTTGTGACAAATTTCAAGGTGTGCAAGTCATTGTAGAAAAGCCTGGTTGATTATATTGTTTGATTTTGGATTCAAATCAATGGCATGAGTTTCTACCCTCACATTGGAAGATTCCACATTAAAAACATCATGTGCATTTGTGGTTATTTTTATGAAATTGAATTTTATTCCGTCATTGTGTTTATCTGCTTCCCTTTTCCATTTTTATTACCATATTTAATTTAGAGTTATATGTAAAAAACTCAAGATGAATATTAAATGATCAAAGCTTTGTTTGACTCATTTTACCCATTGATACTTCCAAGTATACATTGTCCAACTTGGTATCATCGGGTACTCAAGATCAAGTTGATCCACATTCCTATCACATGGTAGATCAAGTATCATCCTTGGTCAAGAGTGATCTCATCGTGTGGTAGCATGATGAGTGAGATTTAGCTGGAGTAAATAGTTTAAACTATACAAAGAGAGAACAAATGAGACATCATGGATACCCAAGGATGTCCATTAGGATACCTGTTTAGCATGATCAGGTTGCCTCGCGATTCATTTATGCCCTAAACTATCTTTGGTGTGTACTTAACGCTACGCTTGATCCTTGGGCTATTATCTAGATGAATGAACTTTGATTATTTCTTAAAAAAATCTGATTTCTACCAACAGTAGATAACATCAGAAAGAATCCACAGTTACAAACATCTAGTTCTCATCTTACAAAAGAAAGCTTCTCAAATAAAACTTTATTCAAACAATATCAAACAATGATATTGTGTTCATTACAAACCCCCACCAACACCTCCACAGAAAAAAGAGAAAAGAAATAAAGCAATGGCCTCCTCCTAGTGTTTAAAAAAGGACCTAGAAGACACAAATCAAAATCAAGAACAGAATGGAAAATCATCAAATCTCCCTCACTCTCCATATTTACAACTCCAACCGAAGAAAATCCAAAAGAATAATGGCTGTCCATCCACATTTCAGACCAATGCCTCCTGTTGCTCTGCACAGAGTTCCTTCCTCAGCTTCTGTGAAAACAGCTTACATGCATCCATGCTCAGATCCATAGCTGCCGCGAGGGCCACGAATGCTGCCGCATCCTCAGTACAACGCACATTCTGAATCCCGACCTCCACTGTCGGTTTGCTGCAATTCCCCTCCCCCTCAACTGTAGATGACATAACAAATCCTCTGTGGTTATCACATTTGCCAGTTCCAGTGAGATCAATGGTAAATTTCCCGCCCTTATGTGTGCTTAGAGACGACTCTGCGAGCAAGGCCCCAGCGCTGAGCTCAAACCGGTAGCCAAGCCGTTCATTACGCTCACGCCATGCCTCGAGGCGGCCCCAGGGCTTCCAGGTGCCATCACCAGGCCTGAGCACAAGCCATGCACCAGGGTTTGAGCGGCTTACACGGCTGGTGCCAGGAGAAGCCACGAAGGGCGTGACCATGGAGGCAAGCGCAACAGGAGCACCGGAGAGGTCATGGATAATGATAGACCACCCCTTGCGTTCTTTGAGGGGCCGCTCTCTACCAGATCCGAAGGCGCCTAGCCATGTCTTTGAGCTGTTTGTATCTGACTGCATGGACCTGATCAATTGAAAAGGAGCAACCAGATAAGTAACACAAAGATAGGATCATCTAGTCAAAACTGGATAGAATTAGGACATAAGCAACTGATGCAGGTAGTACTGCGGATGCTGCAGACTACCTTGCCCATCCTTTTTCCTTACAAATACAAGGTTTTACCACCTATGGCAGAGGGCGCCAAGGACATCACCATAATTAAGGAATTTTCAAAAAAATTACCATTCTTGCTGCTAGTTCTAAAACTTTTTTTCAGGCATGTTAGTTCTAAAACTTAGTAAAGTTCCAAAGTAATCGTGACAATAATCAACTTTATTTGGTCCAAAATTAAGGTCAAAACTAAACTGGTTTAAGAAATCATCGGCTAAGATGAAAGCAGCGAATGTAGCAGGGTTTTAGAGTTTTAAGAAGATCTGGGAATTTTACTCCCCCCAGACTACATAATTAGGGCAATATTAGTATGTTGCGACAGATCCACCAAAAATCTCTATTTTCACATCCAAACTACGATGAAAAAAAGTTAGGGCTTCTAATTTGGGAAAACAAACAGAGACAAGCAATAAAAAAACCCCTCCTTTGAGTCCAAATATAGACCAGAAATCCCCAATTTCCCACGAAAAATTAGGGCACGAGAATAATTAAATGAAAAGGAGAGAGGGGGGACTGACAGCGATCTGTGGCATCTGTCGCTGAGATTCCTGCAGCTGAACTTGCAGGTGAAGACCGGCTGCCGCATCCCGGCCCGCACCTGGAACACCTGCGGGCTGCACTCGGGTTCCCCCTCGAACTCGAAGACGAAACGCGGGTCCGCCTCCGCCCTCACCGTCACGTGCACCTCCGCCCTCCCCTTCCCCTTCCCCACCGCCACCCACCCGCTGTGGAACACCGGCACCTCCGCCCTCCCCACCAGCCTCCCCGCGCGCAGCCCGCACGTGCTCCCCCTACCGCCGGTGTAGACGGAGATGGTGACCGTGAGGGCCCCAACCCTGGCGGCAACGTCGGCGGGGGAAAGGTCGAAGGTGGCGGCGACGGAGGCGGCGTCGGAAAGGTCTAGCGGGACCGGTGCGGTGCGCGGTGGGAGGCGGAGGAGGCGGACGCGGCAGAAGCAGGGGGAGGTGGAAGGGTGGAGGGCGCCGCCGGACCTCGGCGGGTGGGGAGCGTCGCCGGCGGGGAGGCGCACGGCGAGGTCGCCGACGAGGACCCGCACAAAGTGGCACGGGTCCATCATGATGATGCCAAAATTACGGGCTCTGCTGCTTTGGTGTGGAATATGGAAGAGAGAGTACGTACCAATATATTCACATTCACATGTACTACTACGACGAGAGGGCGAGATGGGGGAGGAAGAAGGGAAGGCGTTGGCTTTGGAGTCGGGGTGTTGGAGCAAGAAAACTAAAAAGAAACAGCTGTGAGTTGGCGATTTAAGGGCAGTGTGATTAGAGGTTAGTTAGAAGGATACAGCTGTGCACAGGCTGTGAGGGTCATCACAGCAGAGACAGAGGGGGTGGCGGTTGGCGGGTCGCAGCACTGCGCTGCTGTTGCGTCGGGGATGGCTGTTTTTTTAATTTGGGTTTATTTTCTTTGTAAAAACAACCATCCATCGCTACTCTGTGATTGCGGGGGTTCTTCTCGTCTCATGCGAGGACGGATCTTCTTATGTACTTCAGCAGGCATCCGTTGGATGGAGATTGGACGACCCTCGTAGAAGATCGTGATGGTCTGCCTTCTATGAGGGTCGCCCGATCCTCATCAAATGGATCCCTACATTACAGCAGAAGATCAGTTTTGGTCTCCTGCATTGCTGACTTTTGAGCGATAAAGGATGTTCACTGCATCTCGATTGATCTATCTCCATTGTGGTGTTTGTTCCTTCTCCCAATTTCCAGTTGTTGGCGATATCATCTTCATCAGTTTCATGTAGTGTAGCCCTTCTAATCATGGAGACTTCTTTACTCTCTTAATCCATGACTTAATTCCATTTTTATTGTTAGGGGAATCGTTGCTTTATTTTGTAACTTCTCGGTCAATGGAAAATATATAAAGCACAAAAAAGATGACTCTTTGAAAAAAAACTAAGTACCTAATTAATTTTAATTAATAAATAGTTAGTGATTACAAGGAATTAAAATTCTTGGCATAATTGGTCAATTTCATCATTTAGTGTTTTTGTCTCCATTTTGGAGTTCTCTTTACCCTCCTCTATTATGTGTCAATACACACCCATGATCTTTCAAATGAGGTTGGTATCTCCGAGGTAGCGAAAAGCATCGAGCCGTTATCCTCAGGTAATTCTGATGATTTTCTTTTTTTTCCCCATTTTTTTCTTCACCAAAGTGTCGAGTCCCCTCAACGCCCATCACCACCGTGGTTAACTAACCCACTCATCACTCCGAACCCTCAAAATATCTAGGGAAATGCTACCTAACCTAATGCTATCGTTTGAGGATTCTGCTAGTAAGAATTATTTCATCGACCAAGTTTGGAGCTCAATAATCTCCTCCTTTTGATTAACCTCCTGACCATGTTCTCTGGTGTATCACACACATTCGATGGATATTAAGACATTTTCTTGGAATATCTGGGTTCTTAGTGGCCCATGGAAAATGGAGAGGATCAAAGGTTAAATAGAAAATTCAACTTAAGCATTTTCGCGCTCCAAGAAACTAGAAGTAGGGATCCAAATCCTATGATTCGTTTCCCTGCACTCGATTCCATATGCCGGCACTCAAATACAATAGGCAAATCTTGAGGTATACTTTTGGACTGGGACCCCACCATCTTCATTTGCCTAAGTTGCATGGACTTCAATTTTTTCACCATAATTTAATTACACCACATCTCGAGCGAAAAAAACTTCCACTTCATCAACATCTCTGATCCCCAAACGCTTCAACCACATATTCCTTCCTAGTTCAATCGGAGTACATCCTAACAACTGGGGGCCACATTATTCTTGTGGATGACTTTAATATCATGCGATACCAAACTAAATCATCTTCAAAGCGTCCACCATTCATTCAGTCCAAGAGGTTCACTTATTGGTGTCACGATTATGGCCTCATTGATCTAAAAGACTCTAATAGTACTTACACCTAAATTTACCCCTCTCAGAATTATTGAATGATTCTCGATCGTACTCATCTCACCCTCGTTGCTCGGCTTATCCCCATTAGCCAAAAGCAAAGCCCTTCCCAAAACATTCTTAGACCACAAACCTTTGTTGGCTAGTATTAACTCCCTCAAACTGGTTCGGCCTTCAAAATGGAAGGCTTCTGGATTTCTAAACCATCTTTCACCAACCTTGTTGAAATCTCTTGGTTCAAACCCTACTCAGGTCATAACCCTTTTCAAATTTGGTATTTAAAAATCAAAAGGTAGAAATATGACATCATTGCATGAAAGGTTGAAATCTCTTGGTTCAAACCCTACTCAGGTCATAATCTCTTGGTTCCACCCTTCTCTGTCTCCTCAGAGAATTTACCCCAAATACAAACTCTAGAACAATCCCTCACATCAAGCGTTCCAACCTCTACTTCCTTAATTGAGCTAGCCTGATGATGAATCACCAATTCATCATCGTCATTCATTTATTTTGGCTTAAAATCCCTTACATAATAGTTGTAAATATAATCAATTCTCATTTTTTTATAATCCATATTCATTTATATATATTGTATTATTTATCATTTATTTTAACCTAAAAAATAAATAAAGAAAGAAAGAAAAGAAAAAGAAAGAAAGGAAAAAAAGGTTGTATATATGTAATAAATACATGCAGATCCTAACCCCGAGAGTAGGTCAAGACTTGAGCTAATTGACAAGCAATAAAGGAGAGGGAAAATATGACCATTAATCAATCAAAAATCTAGTAAATTAAGTTCACTTGTATATATTAATCATTGTACATTATGGATATATCTTCTACTATTTATTTATCACCAAAATAAACTCAAAAAAATATTTTTTATTAAAACATGTACATAAAAATTAGTTGTAAATAATAAAAATAATTGCAAGAAGAAACCCTGCACATAATAAGAGAAACAACACTATGAAAAAAGTCGTAAAACCGAAATTGAAAGACCTATAACTACTCTATAAAAACTCAAGATAAACCAAAATCACTTTCATTATGTTCAAAATTAAATAAGCTTTAAAGTAATGGTGGTTTCATAAAAATTGGTATTAAGATGTGAAAGTCAGCTTTTTGGAGTGTTGTTGTACATACTTGTTTATATTGTACCAATATTTTTATTTATTTATTTGTATTTTTAACATATTGTATTTTTATTATATTGTACATTTCAATTATTTATATAAAATACAAATAAAAATAACAAAACTGAAAATAAAAAAAATAAAATAAGTGCAATTATATTATAGGTAGCAAGTACATATATTGTACATAACCCTGTTTATTTACCCTATTAAATTAATTCAAAAAATAAAATAAAAATATAGTTAAAATACTTAAATTCTATAAATAAATAAATTATAAAATTATGCATTTATTTATAAAAATAATTTACTAAAAATGGTGTGTTCTATATATAGGTATTTTATACCTATGAATCAATTTTACTTATTTATTTTAGCCTATTTATTTAATTTATAAAAATCACCAAAAATAAGTTTTCAATTTATTAACATTATTTAATTTGGAATTTTTTAAATTTAAATCCATTCACTAATTATTTTCTATTTTATTTTAATTATTTCCATTATTTTTGTCTTTTTCTGATTGGTTGTATTCGGACTCTTTTCCCATTGGTCGGACCCGGGTCAACTCCCCTTTCTTCCCCAATAATCCAAATAAATAGTCCGACTACCCTCATTCCCAAATTTATCCTAATTCAATCCTTCCTCCTACAGACCCAATCACTTTTCCAATTTATCACTAGAATAATTGAGACTCATGCCTGAATAATTTTTATTCCTCTCACTTTGGGTTGCATGCCACTTTCCAATTTCAAACTTGCTCCTCACTCATCACCTATAAGTAGAGCTCCAGATCCAATTTCATCCCTAGTTCCTTTCTCACCAATGTTTTGTCCGAGATAAAGTTCTAGAGATTATCTGAGATGATAGCGACGATCCACCATGATTGGGAGCATGTAAATTGGCTCATGAGCGTGATCCAACCATTGCCGGAGCTTCATCAGTGAGCTTAGCTTCCCCATCTAGCCGCAGACCGATCGAGGCTGCAACCATCGAATTCTCATTCTAGATAATCGTAGATCATTTTCCCTTTGAATTCCGCATTTAATTGTATTAATTTTCATTTAATTTCATCTTAGATCAGTAACATGTAACTTTGCCTCCTATCAACCAGATCGGAGGTCATTTCCATGTGTTTAGCTGACTCTGATCATCGCATAACCATCACACACATTTTCCTCACCTTCCCCATACGTTCTTGCATAATAATGGTCGTCGGAGCTCCGTCGTCAGCAAAGAATAAAATTTACAGGTGTAAGGAGGTTCCGAACCTTGGATCGAGTATCTAGGAGCCCATTTGCATACGTTGTAGAGGTTGAGCTCCAGGTCCCCGATCAGCGGGACCCGACCATATTTTCATCTCATATCATTGTAGAGGGGCGTCAAGATCCTTCTACAACCTTTAGGCATCGTATCTGAGTCAGATCGACAGAGATTGAGCCAATTGAACCTCATATACTGAAGCCTTCATCGGTGTTCTTCCAAGCAATCTCTGAGTCGTCAGATCAAGAACGAGCACCCAGTTTGCATCACGATCGTCCATTCACACCCAAATTAAATCTGCACGATCAGATATCCAATCGGGAATCAAAGACACTCAATATGTCATGTGATACACATGCTCTTGTGGTGAAATTTCATTCTTATCATAGAGTTTCTTCTAATTGTAAATAAGTCCAGTTTGAACAAGTGCCCCTACATAACTCTTTGAATAATTCAATTGTTGTCCTTGTATTTTTCATTAGTTACATTTTAGTCCCGCTTATATAGACTCACGTGCATACGCAAGCGCTTTGTGGAAAAAATGCAATAAATAGACGGTTGTTCTATTCTAATATTTGCTCTATTAGTTTTTAATAACTGTAGTTCAGTCCTTCATATCCCGATTCATGTACACAAACACGTGAATTCATGGACATTTTATACTTTTAGCCCTGTATTTTATTATTTCCTATTGATTCAGTCTTGAAACTTAAAATAAATGCATTCTAGTCATTTTTTGTAGATTAATTTATATCTCTTTAATTGCTTTTAGTAAGTATTTATTCTAAAAATCTCTAAAAATTAGGTTACGCTTCTAATTATCAGTTTTATCATCAATAATTTTTGTTTGCAAAAAATCCATTTTTTTATTTTTCAAAATTCAAAAACATTTATTATTGTATTTATTTAGCTTTAAAATTTCATTAAAAAACTCAAAAAAACCTTTCAAAATTTCTAAAAAAATATGTGAGTTTTCTTTTATTATATTTTATCATCTATATAAATTTCATTCTAAAATACTTTCAGAAAATCTTCAAAATTGAAAAATACAGAGAACTAAATATTCATGTAAAATTATTGAAAAAATAAAAAAAGTCAAAATTGTGATTGTTTCAAAGCTTGAAATTTTGTTTTTGTTTGAAATTTATTTTCAATTTTATTTTATTGTGTTTTATATTTTAAAAATACAAAAATAGTAGCTTAATTTTACTTTGTTCATTGTTTCAATTTTTATTCATTAAAAATCCTTAAAAATCTAAAATTTACAAAAAAAAATGATAAAAATAATAGAAAATTATATAAAATGCAAAATATTTTCATTTGTTATTTTGATTATTTTTGAAAAATCCAAAAAAAGAACCTTTATTTCCTGTGTATATATACCTTTATTATTTCCTTTTAAAGTTAAAAAATAAAAATGTGTGAAATTAAAAATCATTAAAAAATAAAAAACAGAAAATAAAAAATTGTAAAATATTTAAAATCCACAAAAATATAAAAAAATTAAAAATACATAAAAAAACAACAAAAGAAAAAGAAGAGAAAAAGATTCTTTATTTTTAACTAGAAATAATTAATTTTATCCTCGGATATTGTATCCTCCTTAAATTCAATCCTGGTTAGCTATATAGGTTAAAATAATAGCATTACTCTCTTTCTTGTAGAATAAAACTTTTTGTTTGAGACGATTTTGGGTTGCTACAACATACTCTTGTGATATACCCATCTCACTTGTTCACTTTCTTTCCTTATTAAACTAAAACTCGAAAATCGTTTTTCAGCAAATGACGCCGTTGCTGGAGAGGCACAACGAGGGTAGATAAGTTGACTTGCTTCTTTTGTTTTTAGTTGTTTACTTCTTTGCTTGTCTATTTCATTTCATTCATTATCTGCTTCTTTTATTTTTCTTCTACTATTTTTATCATAAATTATTCTGACACACTTTTAATTCTCATTATTATTGTGGCTCGACGAGCAAGGGTGACAATCTTAGGAGAACGGACACACCCGAGCTACGCGGAGGCCGAGAGTTTCTTCATCGACAGACATGAGAAAGCAGTTGAGGAGAAGCATAAGAAGTTGACGACTTGCATTTTAGTTTCTTAGATTTTTATTTCATTTTTATTTCCATTATTCTTGTAATTTATTGTAATAATTTATTGGCACTTACCCCTTTTTTATTTCTATAGATCCTTTAAACTCATCTTGTGCTTGTTAGGGATCTATTTCAACAAGTTCCGGTGCACTTTGGGGATCCCATCGGGTTAGTTTTTCTCGATTATTTTTTCTATTTGTTTCATTTGATTTGAGTTTTCCAACTTTATTTTTATTTGTTTTTTGTGCTTGAGCCCTTAGTTTTAGTATTTTATTATCTTGGTTGGGAGAGGTAAAAAATAAGTCCAAATACCTTAATATCTTTCTGTTCATATAGTCTCATTTGATTTTGAACTAAGGTAAAAAAACTTGGTTCTTCCCGATAATAGAAATTCCAGCTAGGATGGTTTTCTTTTTTCATTTCATATAGGTTATATTTAATTTTCATGTGTGGATCATTTTGCATGTAGACTGATGATGAAAGGTATACATCTCTTTCTTTGCATGCATCATTGATTTTCATATGTATCAGCTTTTCTGACTTCCTTCCCCATTTTTCTGAACTTACGATGAAAAGGAATTGGAAAAAGCGTTAGGAGATTTAATTTGAAAATTTCTCAAAAAAGTGATAACATAATAAAATTTGGAACTATTAATATCACTCGACCCTAAAAGAAATGTAACGATCATTTTGTATTGGGGAGAGCAACCCCTCATTGCTCACAGGTACTGACCTCCAAACAGAGAGGGTGAGGACGTAGCCCTTGGGATAGAGCCCAAAATCCTAGACTTGTGCCCTAAGAACTTGTGTATAACTCTTCAGTACACAGTCGCAGCTGCAAGCACTTGCCTTCGACCTTAGAAAATCGTTTTGGTGTGCTCCATGTCATATCTCTCTCTGGGCCTGATATAACCTAGCAGCCCGAACAGATGGTTCCATTATTTGAAGAGGTGTAAGGACGTACATTGGACGATAAGGCGACTCCATTTGTGTGTATTGTAGTTAAGTAACCATGTGATTCAGTAAGCTTAATTAATAAGACAAAAGACCGAACTCTTACGATCTCCATTTGTGTTCAATTGGTGAATTAAGGGTTTGGTTTGTGTTTGCTTGATTACAATAAAGATCCTTCCAAGCACTACATGCCTTTTAAACTTTATTATTCTTGTTTGACCTTCGTGATCTCGCATCTTTCGTTTGTATCGAAGATGTCAGATTGGAGTTCATTTTGTTCGGACTTCGCGAACTTATCTCTATACACTCCAGTTTGGTCACCTTCACTTATTCGAGGTGACTCTTTTCGAATTTTCTTCCTTTTCCATTTCACCATTTCCTTCGTCAATAAAACCCTTTTTCTAGATGGATTCCAAAACCGAACTTTCATTTGAGACCCCTTCATTAATAAGGATTGATCGAGTGCCTTGCACATTTTCAAAGACGAATTTTGAGGACTCGATGGAACCAAAGGGAAAGGTACCCATAACCGAGCAGAATGAGATCAACAATGCAATGTTGTCTTCCATTTAGGTCATTTAGGTACAGCTTATAGAGAAAGCCAACATCCATGTAATTATGAGAGATATGATCTTAGAGCTGAGGAATGGACAAGGAGAGAGGGGAGAGGATGAGGAGCAAAGAGGAGGTGGGAATGTGAGAGATGAGCAGAACAGAACAGAACATAACTAGTAGTTGAGCAAAACCGAGTTGAGGCCAAGCTCACATTGAGAGATTCCTATAATGCAGGAGCAAGCCCGACAATTATATGGATTCAGATTCTTACGGTTCATAGCATTTCAAGCTGAAGCCCCAACTAGTTTCTTTATTCCACATATTCCATGGACATACCAATGAAGAACCTTACATACACCTCCAACAGTTTGATCACATATGCAGCACGATGCACTACCCTAACATAAAGTTCAAGGTAGTGAAGATGACAACTTTCCCCTTCAGTCTTATGGATAAGGAACTTTATTGGATCAGTCATTTAGGAAGGGTGGTCACATCCTGGGAAGAGATGAGATAAGATTTATTGAGTAAATATTATCCCCTATGATGATCGAACAAAATGCGATCCTTATTAGCCAACTTCTCCTAGATGTCTCATGAACCTATTCATGAGGCATGGGAATGCGTCAAATATTTGACAGAGAAGTGTCCCCATAACGACATCCTGAAGACAATCATAGTTGATAAATCCGCAATTCATCGCCTTTATTCTTTTATTTTAGCTTTATTTTCTTAGTCAAATACCTGTAAATACCCACTAATTTTATAAAATTACCATTCAGCATGCATTAGTTAAATATGTATTTTTAACAATGTTTATATTCAAATAAAAGAATAAAGAAGAAAATAAAAAGAAAAGAAACGAAAAATAAAAATAAAAATAAAGGATGTATTTATGAAATAAATACAAACTGACCGAACCCGAGAGAAGTTCAAGACTCGACCTGATCGATGGGGAATAAAGTAGGGGGAGATCAGGTGTTTACTCCAAAAATTCAAAAATAATTTGTAAATATTCATCCTTTTTATTTTTGAATTTA
Organism: Ottelia alismoides; assembly: GCA_037367405.1. Classification (NCBI taxonomy): domain Eukaryota; kingdom Viridiplantae; phylum Streptophyta; class Magnoliopsida; order Alismatales; family Hydrocharitaceae; genus Ottelia; species Ottelia alismoides. The sequence continues at coordinate 97,900 of JAZKJV010008038.1, read as the reverse complement.
TTCTTTGTATATTCGTATAAAACTTACACTATTTTATTTGTATATAAATTTATCTCAAATTAAATATTTTTCTCAATGAAAGTTGTAAATAAAAATATTTTCTAAATAATAAAAATAATTGCAAAGAAAAACCATGTATAGAATAAAAGTTTCCACAGTTAGAAAAAATCGTAAAGTGATAATTGAAAGACCGATTCCATCTCCATGCGAACTCAAATTGAATCAAACTCACTTCTATTGTACTCTAAATTAATTTATCTTTAAAATGGTTGTGGTTTCATAATTTTTGGAATTACGGTTAAAAGTCGAGTTTCTGGGGTGATTTTTGCAATTTGACCATGTATTCATTGTATTTATTTTTTTATTTTTTTATACATATTATATTTTTAATAATTGTAAATATTACTCACAGTACATTAAAGTAAATAATTTATTTAAAAAATGTATATAAAATTATTTCCTTATTTGTGCATATGTATAATGTACATTATGTATATATGATATGTATAAAATTAACATCCTTATATAAAAATCACCAAAAAATTAATATCTTATATTAATTAATTAATATAATTACGAATTTTTTATTATGTATTCATTTATTTGATTTGAAAACCTACATGTATATAAGATTTGATTATATACCTTAAATAACTACGGGTGCACACGGATCGGAATAAAATCCGTAGTCCAATCCAATCTGATGCTATTGGATCGGATTGGTTTGGTTTTTATCATTTTAATGGATCGGATCGGATGGTAATTTTTGAAATCCGTTAAAGTATAGATTGGATCAGATCTTTACCAAAATCCGATCCGATCCAATCCACTAATCTGTTAACACACATGTGCGCATGTAGATACATACATACATACGTACTTACTTACTTACTTACTTACATACCTAATATCTATGTGCACCTATTTCAAAATCTCTGTAACGAATAATCAATGTCACTCATGTCATTTTTTTCATATCAAGCTTGGATACAAGTCCTCTTGATATCACCCTTTCTTCTCTCTTGAAAGGCAAATGTTAAATCTCCAAAATAATAAAGTATGTCTATAACTTGTAAAATTATAAATCCATGTTCGATTATTCCTCTCCAAGTTCCCTCTCTCTCATTTCACTTTGGCTGCCAAAATTCCTCCTGATTCCCTCTTAGTCTATTTCGATGATGCCTCCCTCTTGCACAATGTTATTCCCCTAACACAATTTTACCACCGCTCCTTCCCCATGATGTCTCCCCTCGTCTCAAACAATATAATCCCCTCCCATGCATTTGACCTCTGAATGTTTCCACTCTTCTTATCTTCATTAAAAGAAAATAGATTTGGGATAGTTGCCTAGTACATTTATTAGATTTTTTGATCCCTTTGATTCTTACCTTTTACTTGCCCTAGTTTGCAACCTTAGTATGAAATTAAATCAATTACACAATCAAATGTGCCATATCCATCTAAGAAGAAATAAACATTATTTCAATTCCTTTCATTTCTAATTTTGATATATATTTTTTATTCTTATTTTTCATAGAATTTGACTATAGATATAATCTTACAAATAAAGTACAGTTCAAGTCTATTTTAAATCAGGTATGATGCCTAATTAGTGGGCTATATTTAAGTTATTTTTGTCTTGCATACTCAATCGAATATGAATGTTCTATGATTTCCATTTTTATTGACATATTATAGAGCCTTGAAAGATGTTCTTGCGAGTGGTCGGGTTTGGCATAGCTTAACATTTTAAGTTAATCATAGACTTCATCAATATTCGATCATTGAGATCACATGTTTTATTCATCTGACTTGTCTTTCTATCATTATTTGATAACTTGTATTGTTTTTATTGGAATCATTTGATGGAAATATATCGTAAAAAACAAACTAATGCATTATTTAGTAAAGAAAACTTAAATTTCAAATTCAATATAATCCTTCAGTTTGATTATGTGGTCTTTAACTTTTTACAATGGTTTAATGGAATTCTTCAACGTTCACTTGATGTGTTTTTTCTTTTCTTTACTTCTATTCATATGACCGATTTTTAAGTCATTATTCGAATGTTCAAGAGCTAGTGTGTTGTAAAGTATATACGTGTAAAGTAGACTATTGAGCGGGAAATTGTAAGTATAAAATCCGAACCAATCCGATACAATCCGTAGTCCGATGGATTGGATCGGATTGGATTTAGATATTCAATGGATTGGATTGGATTCACAAAATCAAAAATCTGTTATGGTTGGATTGGACGCGAATTAAGCTAAAATCCGAAACAATCCGATCCATGTGCACCCCTATAAATAACCACCATTAAGGTGGTTAATTAATTTTTGTAAATAAATTATTTTATTTATTTTATTTTATTACAAATTTCATTTTTATTTATTTAATTAATTAATTTTATTTATTTAAACCACCACTAAAACACCTTTTTTTGTACATATTTTCCTTTTTGGGGTTTCTTCTTCTTTTTAATGGAGGAGAGGAGTCTGATCTCCAAGAGCTTCTTTTTATGTGTAGACATTTGTCTAAATTTTAGCATAAGAATCATTTCTAGGAGTTTTTGACACTTAAAATATTTTTAAGTTGCAAATTACTCTAGGTTGCTCATTATTTACCTCTTTTACCGCTATTTGATTTTTATAAAATTATAAAAACATCATAAAAACTTGGAAATTTTATCAAAAACATTTTTAAAAAATATAAAACTCAAAATATTTTCTTTGTAATTTTCTGAGCATTTCTGACTATTTTGAAAAATACAAAAAGAGTGTGATGTGTGTATTTTATATCGTGTGCATTTTGTTGAAAAACATGAAAAAAATCAAAAACCACTAAAAATTCATTTTATTTTATTTGAAATATGACTATTTAGTTTTTCAATCGTGCTCCTTGTATTCAACGCTGGTCGCTATACCAGGTAAATAAAAATAGCGAAGATCGCTTACATTGCATTTTCTTGATTTCATTAAGTGGTTTTATTTTTCTCGTTGACCGAATTGATTGACTAGGGACAACGACTTCGTGGTTTATACTCCACCTTAGTCATATCACGCATTTTTGGGTCATCAGTAGTGGAAAATTATTTTGGGGGTTTGAATTCAAAGAATCAGTGATTGGTAGATGTTGCTTGTGAGGGTTCACATTTCAACAAGTATGAGCACATACTTTGGCACATTTTTGAGGAAATGATAGAGAGATCTGCAACTCTATCTTCTTCCCACACATTTCAGAAGCATCCCTTACCTTCTCCTACACCCTACAAGGCTGTCAACATGATGGCATCTCATGATGTGGATAAGATGGACAGTTCAGATCGGAGCATCACTAGAGCCACCTATCCAAAGTAGATATAATTGAGAAATGATCCAAGGAGATAGAAAAATTACATGTGATAGGGCAGAGAGCTAAGCAATTAGATAAGATGGATGAGATAACAAAGCACTTGGCGTTACTTGTGAGTGCCATCCATTCATGCCAGAGTTCTAGTACTGCAACTGAGACTTTTGCACCTGAGTCTTCTTCTTCTACACCAATTCAGCAGAGTTCCGGAGCACCTCATGCATCTCAACACGTTTACTACGTACAGACTCCAGACCAGGTCCAACAACAGCTGACTCCATCATATGTGGTGCCATACTACCAGGAGACTCCATACTTTTCAGAACCTAGGTTTCCACCTCCACCTCAAATACAAGAGGTGAACGACATTTGGAGTCATCCAGAGCACAACTAGACCCGTCCACCCAGGCAGTCTCCGTTAAGTTCACAGGCCAACCAGAGGCTGGTCCACCAATTTCAGGGAGGTTGACAGTTTCAGCACCAGCCTCGGCCTCATTTTCAGAATCCACCTAACATCCAGACATGGAGACATGGATATCAGCAAATGCAACCTGCATACTCATATCAGCCATATTACCAGTAGCTTGTGCAGTATTCATGTCCTCCTCCTCCTCATTATAAGTATTCTCAGCAGTCTGCATATTTTGAATACCAGCAGCCTCCACACTTCCTATCTCAGCGACCTCTAGTTGTTGAGCAGCCAACAGTACCCTCGGTGAACCCTGCGCTCGATTACCTTGCACAACTTATGAAGAACATGTATGACGTCAAATAGAGGTTAGACAAACTAACAGCCACAAAGACCATCATGTGTGCATAGGTCAAAGCCAATCCCAACAATTTATGCTGCAATGAGGAGTATGTAGCACATCATGATCAATCCACTCCTGAGACTGGTATATCCTGTGAATTTCATGTTTATTTAATGACATTACTCTTAAGAGTGGTAGGAGATTGTCACAGCAAGCACTAGTGGGATTTCGCAATAAAGTCATTGATCGAGCTTCATCGTATTCCTCAGCTTCTTCATCCACTAAGCAGATATTGAGTGTTGCAGTCCATGGAGGAGTACTATCACTATCATCTACACCAAAATACCAAAAAATGAAGAAAAACAAAATGTCCAAAAAGACAATAATGGGAGATGCAAAGCTAAATCAGTCTTTGAGGAAAACATACCCATTGTGGAGTCTTCTTCTGCAGCAGATAGAATAGCCAGAGACAGTTTTTCTTTTTCTTTACCTGTTACGGATGATATTGTATAGACTGTTTCCGATTGCCCATATGTACATGTTGATTCTAATGTGAATAAAAAGAATGTTGGTTTGGATTCTAATTTTGTACCTTTTCCTGATGCCTTGAATAAAAGCAAAAATATACGAAAATTAAAAACAATAGTAACTGATCCAAGAGTGGTAGAGATACTAAAGATCATCTTACTTGAGATGTAACTCCTAAAAGTCATGGAGTATATGCCTGCCCTAAAGAAGGCGATGAAAGAATCTTGTACCCCTGAGCATTCATCAAAGAAGAGAGGATGTAGCAGAACAAAACACCACATCTTAACCATGAACATTCCAAATATCATAAACCATCGACTCCCAAATGAAAAGAGAGATAAGGGAGCACCCATTGTCAGATGTCAGATTTCAAATCTATAGTTTGATTGTACTCTTTTAGATAGAAGTTCATAAATTAGCTTAATACCTTTTCTCATTACTTGAGCATCTCAAACTTGGACCACTTAAGAATAACAAAATGATTATTCAGTTTGCATACCGATACATCAAGAGGTTGAAGGGCATACTTGAAAACGTTGTCATGCCGGTACATGGAATGAGATTCCCTGTAGACTTTGTTATTGTAGATATTGAATCAACAATATTGTTACATCATACCCCAATCATTCTTAGATGAACCTTTCTGCATACATCTGAAGCTATCATTGATTGTGGGATTGATAAGATGACTTTTCACTCTCATAGTGAAAGTATTATTGGTTTGATGATCTTCGAGTCGAAAGTGAAAGTTGCATCAGATGAGAGTGTTCCTGATTCATACAACATAGAAGACTGTGATTTTATAACTGAGATCAGACAGGAGACATTATCTTTGGATGTTAAGACCCAAGAATTCCTCTCTAAAGAGGAAGTCTTGGAAAGCACAATGTTTTGTAGTCCGCATACTTAAGATGGGAGTATTGTTGATGATGTGTGTAAAGTCTTTGAAAAAGATTCAACAATTCTTGAGTACATCAAATATATGATGATGGTTTATGGATGTGATAGTTCTCCAATCTTGATTCACTTTTACCTTTTATGTATGTGCCCGATCGTTCTAAATCCGCAGAGTACTTTCACCACATCGATTCTGATCAGGGGTTTGAGGAGTCAGACATGGACACATCTGATGATGACCTCAATGTCTATATATATCTCATTGATTCTACAACTAAATGGAAGTGAAAGAAGTTCAAGCTTCTTCCTTCTTGAGCATTGTATATTCTTCTCACCTTGTATAATCATTTCGTTTTATTCTTTCTTCTTCCATTTTTATCATTCACCTCTTTTCTCTTTGTGTGTGATATGATTAGGATGTACTTTATCCTAAGCATAGGGGATGTGAATGACTTTAGTTGTTCTATTTTCATTTTGTGTCATAACTTCTATTATTGCTTATATTTAGGTATCCTTTACCCTAAGTATAGGGGGAATGATGTCATTCTTTTCATTTTCATTTTTATTTATTTTTATTTTATTTTCTTCTATTCTCTCACTTGTCCTTCAACTTGTTGATATTCTTTTCTATACTTAGGGATCTTTTACTCCGAGTACGGGAGGGGAGGGGATAGGTCGAGTCGTTGAGTTTGTATATTCTTTTCTTCGATTTTTCCCGTCTCTACAATCTTCTACACTTAGGATTATTTGATCCTAAGTATGGGGGGACCATCGACTTCTATTCACTTTATTCTTTATTCATTGAGTCGTTGTAGTATAGGATTCTTTTCACTTTTCTGTACTTAGCACGAGCTATGTCTTCCTTTGGTGCTTCTTGGTCAATATGAGGGCATATTTCGAGCTAAGTATAGGGGGCATCGTATATATTGTATATATACTAAATCCATAACTCGTACTTTTGTTTGTTTAATAATATGCCTAATAAAATTGGAATAAGAATGTTTTATAAAAATTCTTTTGTAAACTATTTTGTAATTATTTTTATAAAATATTTTTAAATATTTTTGTAAATTTTTTGAAAAATTAGTTTTATACGATTTTTTGTAACATAAGTTTGTTTGTAAAATGTTTATAAAATTATTTGTTGTACAAATTTAGTAGTTTGTAAATTATTCATAAAATGTTTGAAAATAAAATGTCTGTAAAAAGAGGTTTGTAAAATATGTGTAAACCTTTTGTAAAATGTTTTGTAAAATCTTTTTATAAAATAGTTTGTAAATATTTTGTAATTTTTTGTAAAATCTTTTGAAAACTAGTTTTGTAAAATTATTTTCTCACCTTGTGTACATAAATAAAGTTGTGTAAATATGTGTATTAAACTTGTTGTAAAATTCTTGTAAACAAAACTTGTAATAACTTGTAAAATATGCATATAAAATTCTTTTACTAATAAAATTCTTGTATAAAAATGTATTTTAAAATTTGTATATAAAATTATTTTGTAGATAAAATCCTTTTGTAAAATTTCTATATAAAATATGTGAATAAAAATTCTTTTTGTAAATAGAATCTCATATAAAACTTGTATAATTCTTGTATATACTTTTGTATAAATGCCTTTGTAAATATGTATAAAATCCTTGTGATTTTTGTAAATACATTCAATTCTCTAACTTTATTAAAAATATATAAGAGTTGAAAAGGTTTAAATTCATAAAAATTTGCAAAAGTTATCTAAAAATCACTTAAAAACCTTAAATCGTAAAATTCTTTTCAAGTAAAAAATTCTTGCATTTGCTTTCACATTTTTTAGAATCATATTGATGCTTAAACTAGTATGGAATAATGGAGCTTGTTTAATATTTTAATCCACTTAATTTCAGAGGAACCTTATAGGAACTAAAGTTGAGACTTTTCAGGTCGTAGCAACTTAATTCTTTGGGTCCGTAAGACTATGTTCACATGTTATCTTGATTGGTCTAATTAGAATATTTTGTAGACATGCATGATTCTTTTTTACAATGACCTAACTTAGACAAGCACCTCACACATAGCTTAATACAGATGAGGTGGTGAGGGGCATTATCCTTTAACAAGAGACACATGCGAATGGAAGAATACACTATCACTTTGCGTGGTCAGTGCACCCTAACCTAGTCTAGTGGCATGGAGATCTAAAGACAAGATGTTATGGGTTGAAATAAAGCTTCGGATGAGGGATGTGGTCTGCTGGCACAATTTTTTCTAAGACCCCAAAATATGGGTGGAAAAAAGATTCTATATCCGTCGGGGCACACAAAGATCAATACAGTGTAATAATACTTTCTACCAAAAAGAAGTCGTTACACCAGATATACATAAGTACGCACAATGGTCCAAGCTTTAGAGAACCTACATATCTTAGTGGAGACTAGGATACACTAATTGGCTTCATAATGAGATGTGGCTACACTGGCCACACTCCAATTCTTTTCTTATTCTTCTACCTTCTCCCCCTTCGATTGTGGGCACAACACATACCTAAACTTAGTAATAAATGCCCTGCTTCTCAAGGAAAGGGTAGCTAGACTGGGTAATTAGGCTCATCTTGCTAAGAGAAGGTTGTTCTTTGTCATTTCAGATGTGGGGAGTTATATATCACATACATAGTACACCTAAGATCCATAGTCATCAAAATTTGCGTATAAGGACTTGTTCTAACCTGACTGTCGAGGCGAATTTAATAGAGACTTGCAGAACCTAAAGGTTGTTGAGTCTTAAATCCTATTCCCAATAAGGTTCCAACAAACTAATAATCCAAAGGTCTAACCTAGCTCCATACTTTGATTTTATGAAGACTAGTTTAAAAATCAAAATTGTTCTAAGTTCTTATTTTCCCTTTTCTTTTTCTTTGTAGTTAATTATTCTTCAAATAAATATTTGTTAAAGAACTAGCAAAGGTAAAGTATAGGGGGATGATGAATCACCAATTCATCATCTTTGTTCATTAATTTTGGCTTAAAATCCCTTATAAATAGCTATAAATATCATTAATTCACACTTTTTAATAATCCATATTCACCTATATATATATTCTATTATTTATCATTTATTTTAACCCAAAATAAATAAAGAAAGAAAGGGAGGAAAAATAAAACAAAAAGAAGACGTATATATAATAAATACGAGCTAATCCTAACCCCGAGAGTAGGTCAAGACTTGACCTAATCGACAATGAATAAAGTAGGAGGAGATAGGGTCATTAAACTATCAAAAATCCAGTAAATCAAGTTCACTTGCGTGTGTGTGTGTGTATTCATCATTGTACATTATGTATATATCTTCTACTATTTTATTTATAAAATGAACTCAAGTAAAAATATTTTCTTCTTAAAAATTGTACATAAAAATAAGTTGTAAATAATAGAAATAATTGTAAGAAGAAGCCCTATACAGAATAAGAGAAATAACACTATGAAAAAGTCGTAAATCCAAAATTGAAAGACCTATATCTACTCCATAAAAACTCAAAATAAATCAAACTCACTTTCATTGTGTTCAAAATTAAATAATCTTTAAAGTAAAGGTGGTTTCATAAAAATCGGAGTTAAGTTATGAAAGTCGGCTTTTTGGAGTGCTATTTTAAATACTTCTCTATATTGTATCTATATCTTTATTTATTATCTATTTATTTGTATTTTGAACTTATTCTATTTTTATTGTTTTGTACATATTTTATACTATTTATATAAAATATAAATAAAATAACAAAATTGAAAATAAGTTAAAAATAAAATAAGTGCAATTATACTATAGTAACATGCACCTATATTATACATAACCCTGTTTATTTTCCCTATTAAATTAGTTCAAAAAATAAAATATATTGGATAATTGGTTGAATCTTCACATTGGAATCAAAGGGATTGGTATTGGTACAACCTAATCTATTATTACAAAGAAAAGTCACACATGTCATATCCTTCCTTTTGACAATATATGAAAAAGGGGGTTGGACTAACTCAATTCTAATGAAATCGCGAATCAGATCTATTGTCCCTATTTCAACAAAGGAAGCATGAATCTATTCTATAGAACAATTTCTCTCTTTACCCAAATTCAATACTAAGCAAGTGTGAACTAATTGAATACTTGTGTGAGAAATTCCTTGAATTAGCTTGCCATCTCCATAAAGGATCTAATTATAAAAATATATTTAAAATCCTTAAATTATTCTATAAATAAATAAAATATAAAATTATGTATTTATTTGATAAATTATTAATTTAAAAATGGTATGTTGTATATATAGGTATTTTATACCTATGAATAAAGGTGCTTATTTATTTTTACCTATTTACTTATTAATTCTATTAAATTTATTAAAAATCACCAAATTTAGGTTATTATTTTATTAACATTATTTATTTAAATTTTTTAATTTTAATTCATTCACTATTTATTTTCTATTTTAATTTAATTAATTTCAATCTTTTTTTATCTTTTTCTGGTTTTTTGTATTCAGACTCTTTCCTTATTGGTTGGACCTAGGTCTGCTGACGTGGGTTGACTCCCCTTTCTTCCCAACATCACGAACAAATAGTCTGATCGAATAATCGAGACTCATGCCTTTATAATTTCCATTCCTCTCACTTTGGATTGTGTGCCACTTTCCAATTTCAAAGTCGCTCCTCACTCATAGCCTATAAGTAGAGCTCCAGATTTAATTTATCCCTAATATGTTTCTCACCAATTTTTCACTCAAGATCGAATTCTAGAGAGTATTCGAGTTGACAATGATGATCCTCCATGATCGGAGCGTGATCCAGCCGTCGCTGGAGCTTCGCTGGTGAGAGCTTAGTTTCTCTATTCTACCATAGTCAGATTGAGGTCGCATCCATCTAATTCTCATCCTAGGGAATCATAGATCACTTTCCCTTTAAGTTTCACATTTAATTCTGTTAGTTTTCATTTAATTTCATCTTAGATCAGTAATGTGTAGCTCAGCCTCCCATCAACCAGATCGGAGGTCATTTCCTTGTGTTTAGCCAACTCTGATCATCGCATAACCATCATACACATTTTCCCCATCTTCCCCACATGATCTGACCCCCAGATCTTCCTCGGATCTGAGATCTCGTTCCTTCACCTTTATCGGAGATCAAATCATCTCACTCCATTCTTCTTTGTTTTAGCATAATAATGGTTGACAGAGCTTTGCTTCTGAGAATAGAATAAAATTTACAGGTGTAAGGAGGTTTTGGATCTTGGATCGAGCACTTGGGAGCCCATTTTCATGCGTTGCAGAGGTTGAGCTCAAGATCCCTAATCAGCGGGATTCGTATATATTTTCATCTCAGATCAATGTGGTGGGTCATCAGGATCCTTTTGCAACCTTCAGGCATCGAATCTGAGTTAGATCGATGAGGATTGAGTCGATTGAACCTTATATGCTGAAGCCTTCATTGGTGTTCTTCCAAGTGGCCTCCGAGTCATCAGATAAAAAATGGACACCCAAGTTTGCATCCCGATCATCCATTCATGCGTAAATTAGAGTCGTGCGATCAGATCTCTAGCCGTACATTAGAGCCGCTCAATACGTCACGTGATATGCATACTACTATGGTAAAATTGTATTCTTATCCTATAGTTTTTTCTATTTGTAAATAAGTCTGATTTGAACTTGTGCCCCTATACAAGTCTTTCAATAATTGCATTATTACCCTTGTATGTTTTATTATTTACATTTTAGTCTCGCTTTTACAGACTCATGTGCGTACACATGCACTTTAGGGAAAAATTTTAATAAATAGTTGATGGTTCTATGTTAATATTTGCTATATTAGTTTTTAATAAAACCAATTTAGTCCTTCCAATCCTAATTCACATGCGCAAACATGTGAATTCATGGTCATTTTGTGCTTTTAACCTTGTAGTTTTATTATTTGTTACTGATTTAGTCTTGAAACTTAGAATAATTATTCTAGTCCTTTATTTACAGATTAATTTGTGTCTCTTTAATTGCTCTTAATAATTAATTAACTCTAAAAATCCATAATAATTAGGGTAAGCTTCTATTTATCTATTTTATCATCAATAGATTTACTTTACAAAAATCCATTACTTGTTATTTCATAAAATTCAAAAACATCTATTATTTTCTTTGTTAGCTTTAAAAATTCATAAAAATATCAATAAACCATTGAAAAATTCTAAAAAAATCATGATAGTTGTCTTTTATTATATTTTATCATCTATATAAATTTCTTTCTAAATACTTTCAAAAAATCTTAAAAATTGAAAAATACAGAAAGCCTAAAAATCATATAAAAGTATTAAAAATCTGAAAGAACTCATAATTAAGATTATTGTAAATCTTGAAATTTGATGTTTAAATTTTTCTTTCAGTATACTTTCTTTTGTTTTGTATTTTAAAAATACATAAATAGTAGCTTAATTTTACTTTGTCCACTATTTGTTTTTATTCATTAAAAATCCTTAAAAATTCTAAAAATTACACAAAAAATTACAAAAATAATAGAAAAATATATAAAACACAAAAAAATTTTTATTTATATTTTTTACTATTTTTACTATTTATGAAAAATCGAAAAAGAACCTTTATTTCTTTTGTATATATCACTTTATTGCTTTTAAAATTTAAAAAATAATAATCTACAAAATTAAAAATCTTTAAAAAATAAAAACTAAAAAAACATTAAAAACACTAAAAATATTAAAAATCCAAAAAATATAAAAAGCATTTTAAAGAAATAAAAACAATAAAAGAAAAAGAAGAGAAAAAGATTCCTTATTTAATTAGCAATAATTAATTTTCCCTTGAATATTAGCCTCCTTGAGTTCGATATTGATTATCTATACATGTTAAAATAATAGCATTATTATCGTGTTTGTAGAGTAAATTTTTTTTATTTAAGGCGATTTTGGGTCACGTTGGCATAAACTTGTGATATATCCATCCCACTTATTCACTTTCTTTCCTTGTTAAAAAAGACCTGTAAATTACTTTTCAATACCTGCCTCCACAAAGACCTTGAATGTCGTAATGAAGATGAATTCCTTTGTCTAAACAAACGTGCCAAGGTGAGATGGCTTCGGGAAGGGAACCCAAATACAAAACTTTTACTATATATTACCTTTGCGAGACATAGCTCTAACACCATCTCGTACCTTAAGGATTGTCATGGTACCACATTCACTACCAATGATGAGATCGCCCATATTGCAATTGTCTTCTACCACAAGACATATTCGTCCTCTAATATAAACCTATTCACCTCCCTTGACATCAATTAATCCTTGGTTGGATAAATCTTGGACCTGGAAGAGTTGTTGGACATATGAGCTCAGGGCAAACCATTTCTACAATAAATGTTTATTGTAATCTTTTTATATATCAATACAAATTATTTTTTTTCACTCCATGTTTGAGATTAATAAGCGAATGCACTTATAAGGTCTCTTAGTACAATTAGGGTTATATACCATGGTCATCTTGATAATCATATAACCGGTGATCCAATGGTTGGATCATAGATGATGGTGTTGAGATGATATCTGAAGAGTTAGATTGAGGACTCACTAGCATCTTGCTATCGATCTGGTGTGCATACAAGGATATATGAGTAATACAATCTCTCAAAGGGATCATACATGTTCACTACCAAATTGGAAGTCACTCATGAGATATTGGGACCAACAAAATTCTATCGATGGTCATCTTGCTTTGGAAGCATAATAGCATTTGTAGGTATGATGTATGTTTTTGGAAAGTATGTGATCGATACCAACTCCCAGTGATCGAATGAGAAACTTAATGATAAAACCCTGAAGAAGACAATTCAAACATGATCAGAACTTCAGATTTATTCTAGGATTTCCATTGTGCAGGATGTACGTGTATTATGAATACTCGAGAGTGATGTGATCTTCAACTATTGTATAATTGTGACGCTTCCAGTCTGAGGGAGTGATGAAACATGTTTGTATTTTAGTGACTCCACTCTGCATATTCTTATCTAATATTAGTCCAAAAATTGGATATTGGTCTGAATATGTTTCGAATGCAATGAGAAGATTAGATATAATGTCTAACTTGATTAGCATCATTGAGAGGTCTTCTAGATCTGGACATGATATTAGATCTCAGTATCCAAGTCACTATACTTGGAGTATACAATCATCATATCCTTATCTCCAAGTATTTGCGGAGAAGGCACATTGTTCTTGAAAGTGTTCAAGATCCCATTACTGACTTTATCTGAGCATTGGAAAATTGATGATTAAATATGATTTAACTATCATTAATAGCATGGATATGACTCACTTTATTTGGACATATGAAGAGAGGCATCTAAGACAATTAATTGGATTTAATTATCAAAGATATCATTAATGTAGATAGAGCTATCCACAATAATCATGGATATGTGGATGTAATCCATAATATTATAGAGAGAGGGAGGGAGAGATTTAATTGTAAATGGAATTCGGAATTTATAAGTTAATGTGAGTTGGATTCTCTATATTAAATGTGAATTAGATTCACATTATACAATTAAACGTAATCTCTTCTTTTTCTTATCATGAGAATGAAATTGATTTCAATTGAAATAAATTTGTTGAATAAAATATTCAACTTACATTTCTTTTAAAAGTAATCATTATTGTTACAAATTATTGTAATAAAAATCTTGCCCATTGATTCAATTAGGATTGCATCCTAACCAGACAATTTTGTATAAAAGAAGGGCTAACCCTAGCCCTTTTCTATACACAACTAATTTGAATCAACAACTCTCTCTCTCTCTCCATATACTTCCAAGGTCTCTCCCTCTCATCCCTTTGTGGTTGTCCATTGCCATAAGGTTGAGAGAACGTAATCGTCATAGCGTTGTTGTTGTGCTACTTGATTGATCGCTCGTGGAACTCCGTATTCTTTGACACCTCATGATCATGAAGGAGACAATGGATTCTTTAAGATGAAATCAAGTGGTTCATTGCTTGGATCATCACTTTAGATTGTGGGAAGCACACATCACATCCACACGCCCGTAAGTGCTCTCTACATCTGATCAAACTTAAGACATGAGGTCTCTTCGCTTAGAGACTCGTAGATCGTAATCACGCTTCAAGGGGTAATTCTATTACTCATATGTAATCTTGATGAAATGACTTGGGAATCATTCCCATATCATGTGAGCCCATCTAAATTATTTTATTTTATGTTGCCCCTTACGACTAATATGACTAGTCCATCTAGATCTCATAGGACGTGATCTTCATGCTTCTGTGATGCGCAAGGCAAAACCCTCACCTTCAGTACTGAAAAAACGATAGGATGGGACTCGCTAAATAATAGCCTGACAAATCAGACTCATTGTTGCTATTGAGGCGACTACTCCAATGCTCTCGTTATTTCAACAATTAACCCACACAAATAATTTAGCAATTAAGAGGAAGAGTCAAAAATTAATATACCCTACTAAGAATGTATAATGGCAAGCAAGTAGAGGTCAAACATAGGAAGCAAAGGAATAGAGCATGATTTATCTCTCAAACACTTAGCCAAGTTGCAATTTTTGTGGGTTTTCGATTTTTAATTTTTTAATTTTTTTTGTTTTTATATTTTTATTTTGCTTTTTAGTTTTCTGGTTTTATATTTTATTTTTATCTTTTTATATTTTTTATATTTCCTTTTCTTTTATTATATATATAAACCTATATATCGAGTATATATATAATATTGACTAATATATATTCTAATAAAAATAGTCAAAACAAATTAAATAAAATATTTTTGGGTTTTAATTAATTTTTTACTATTTTTGTGATTTTTAGGAATTTGTGCTAATTTTTATATAATTTAAAGTAAAAAAACCCAAATCAGGGTTAAAATTAGTACCCAAAATTACAATGGAGATAAAAATAGCAAACAGAATGAAAAATTCTCCAAATTATTTTTAAAATAAAGATAATAATAAAATTAAAATTTTGAAAAAGAAATAGATTCCTTTTTATTTTTAATATTTTTTATATTTTTATGAAGGTTTTAGGGGTTTTTATATTTTTTTAGAGTTTTCTTTTGTATTTTTTAATGATTTTTAGTTTTAAGGTCAAAATTACATGAATACATAAAAAATATTTTTTAGAGTTTTCTTTTGTATTTCTTCAAAATGTTTTTATAATTTTTATGTATTCTCTATTGTAAAAAGATAAAAAGAGATGTTTTTTATTTTTAATAAATAATAAAAGGGATCCAAATTGCAAAATAAAAATAGGGCATGAATGTACAATGCAACAAGAGTCTACAACTATTTTTGTGGTTTTTTTATAGCAATGTAGCTATGTGAAATAAATACAAACAACAAAGAGAAATTCATTGTTAGCAGGGACATTTTTGTAAATATAAATAAGTCCAGAGGCCTTGATGCAATTTTCCCAAAAATATATAATTGAATAAAATAGATTTTGGAATAAATAGAATTTAAAAAAACATGAGGGCCCTCATGCAAAATGCCCGCACCTCACGCGCACCAGGAACGTCAGGTGATGTGGCCTAGGAGTGGATTGCAATAAAACTAAAGTTCAAGGGGTGTTTGCAATTATTACAAAATTATTTAAGCTGCTGAGGAAAGTTTAAACATTAAATAGTAAATACAAAAATGGCCTGGGTAGATCTGCAAATTACCCAAGGTACGACGCGGATTTAACGGCGGAGAACGACTCACTTGACATGTGGCTCCACCAACGGAGGCGATGCCGATTCGCAGCGGATGACTGTGATTAGATCATTTGGTCAGATCAGAGGGTTGTAGCACGAGGGGATCCAATGGCTGCTAGAGACCTAGAAGATTGGGGCCTATCTAACGGTAGATGGAGGGTGAGGAAGAACAGGGAGGAACTCGCGGCGGTGCAAGCTTCCCCCATCCAGATCTTCCTCCGTCGACCGGATCTGAAGCTCCAAAATGGCCCAAGCTCTTACTGTAACAGTCCTCTAGTGGCTGGAGGCTCCAAAACACTCTGGTGAGTGTTGGAGCTTGCTTGCGAGGTCAAGGAGGCCTAGAGGCTCCAGGAACCTCTGATGAGAATCAAAAGGGCTCCAAGGTGGCGTGTTGTGCTCCTGGACCTGCAAACAAAGTTAGAGGGTCGAGGGCAACATCCCTCGACCATGTAGTGGGGTGTGAGGGAGCGTAGGGGGTCGTGGCAGAGGTGCTCCAGCGAGGCGAGGAGGAGGAGCACAGGGCGATTTGATCCAATGAGGATCAGTTGATCTGGAGGCACGTGGAATGATCACAAAGCGAAGGGGATGAGAAGGTGGTGATTAAGAGTGGCGATACGATCGGATAACAAGGAGATGGGTTCGTCGGAGGACAGCTCCAGCAAACAAAGAACTGGCGGTTCTACGGTTAAGGACATGAATAAAGAAGCAAAATAGATGCGAGATATAATATTAGGAGCTACAGCTACTCGAAAGTGAAAGAAGAAAGAGCCTCGCCAACTGGAGAACCATAAAGAAGCTCTCAGTGGCGGTGCTTCAGCGGAGGAGGTGGAAACACTCTTTGACGGTCCTAGTTGTGCCTCCAAGGAGATGGAGAGCTACATGTCGCCTAGCTCAATCCGGAGCTCAAAGAAGAGGGACAAAGGTGGGTGCAAAATGGTTCAAAAGTGAATGGAAAGTCGGAGGAGATTTTGTAAAAGGTTGATGAGCGGGCTCAAAGATTGATGAAGATGAGGTGAATCAGTGATGCTCAACCCAACTAAACAATAGTGCGTGTATGCTCGATGATCAAGGAAGAAAAGTGCTGAAGGGTTCAAGGTGAAATGGTGAAAGAAGTGGCCTCCAAAAACCCACGAAACGAGGTCAAAATGCAGGGTGTCAGAGGTTGCAGGGTAGGTCAGAGTGTTGACCTGTGGTCAACCCTCCCCGCCACTTGGTTGGTCCACGTGGACCAACCAGGAAAAAGCAACATGAAAAAGATGAAAAATAAAAAAAGAATTAATAAAGAATTTTATTAATTTTATATTATAAAAAATGTTTCTTATTTTATGTAGAATTTTATCATGATTTTTATTTCTTTTTTTGGAGCTTTATAATTACAGGTTGCTTTTTAGGGTTATATCATATGTATATTCATCTATATATTTATGTCTTCTATTTTTATTTTTTATTTTTATTTTTTATTTTTTTATTTTTTATTGTTTATTTTTTATTGTTTATTTTAGTATTTTATTTATTATTTTATATATTTATAAGTTAATATTAAATACTTCAATATACTTTTATTATAATTTTCTGATGTAATATATACTTAATTAATTAGATCTATTTAATATATAGGTATAAATATATGTAATTCATTTATGTATTTTCCTTACATATTTTATTTTATTGTTTTATTTATGATTTTATTCATGTTTTAATATGCACATATATTTGAAATAATATTTACAAAATTATAAAAATAGAAAATTATAAAAATAATGAATAGTAGATAAAATGAATATTTTAATCGGGTAAACTATACATTAGGGGTCCAAAACCTAACTTTCACATCTTAACTACAAAAAATATGAAACTACTTTAATTAAATAGCTTATTAAAAGTTATATACAATTAAAGGGCAATTTTTATATATTTTGAGTTTTTATTTGAGATATATGGGTCTGGGAAGTTGGGGTTTTGGAATCTTATTTAGACTGTATTTTGTACATTGTGTATTATTTTTGTGTAAACTCAATTTTGTATTTTTCTATAATTTTTATCTACAATTTAATGTACAAAGTTTCTTTATTTGAAGTATAAAAAGTGGAAAATAAAATAGGTCCTAAAAATGAATAAAAGGGGATTTTATTATATTTTAGGCCCTTGTCTCCCCCTACATTATTCCTTGTCGACCTGGTCATCAAGATGCCTAAGAACGGGATTTAAAGTCATAAAATATCTTCAATATTTTATTCTTTTTCTTTCCTTTTCTTTATTATATAATTCTAACATTAAAAACAATATTTTATAAACTATTTACACAACAATGCACGAATGCTAAAATGCCTAAATTAAGGGTAGTTACATGCATTTACTAGAGTTTTTAATACCAAAATGATAGAAAAAAGGTGATGAAATGGAGGTTCATCTTTCCTATACTTGACTTTGCTAGTCCCTAGCAAATACTTATGCAATAAGTGCAGGAAATAAAAAGAAAAGAAAAGGAAAGGAAAGAAATTGGATTTAGTTTAATTATCAAACTTGTCTTCACAAAATCAAAGTTTGGAGCTTAAGTCGTACCTCTGGAATTTTAGTGTGGGCGGAACCTTAATGGGAATCAGATTTGAAATACAACAACCTTCGAGAATCCCAAAACTCTGCTCAAGTCTCCTCAATAGCCATGTCAGAATACTTCAACTCATACGCAAACCCTTACAACTACGAATCTGACTCGTATAATGTGTGATAGTGGCTCTCCCCAATTGAAATGGGAGATTGACTTCTCCAGCATGACAACTCAATGATTCCCCAATCCAGCAACTCCTTCCTCGAGGAGCGGGGTATTCCCTTCTAAGTTCAAGTGGCAACCAGCTCAGGAGGACGGAGTAAAGAGAAGAATGGACGATAGCCAATGTAGCTACCTATCCTAGGATGCAAGATCAGTGTAGTCAAGTCATCCAGCTGCAGGCTCACATGATACGACTTTGAAGATCAAGCATGCTTATTTACTATACAACATATATACACTCCGACATGCATTTTATTTTCAGTCAGGCCTGTCCACTTTTTTGGAGATTTTGCTTTTTCTTTTTTTGAAATACTATTTACAACAACATTTAAATAAGGAGTTTTTCCTCTTGATCCAATAGTCTATCCCTTTTGAAGCATTATTGCAACCTACACTCTCCTATCTTTAGACATCAATGTCACTGGATCGAGTTGGGGTGCTCTTCCCTCCCTAGATGAGAACAATTGTTTCCACTTGTGTGTGTCTCATACTGACAAATCCAATCTCCTCACCACTCCAGCTGAGTTGAGCCATGTGAAAGGTGTAGCTATCCAAGTTAGGTCATTATCAAGAGGAGCCGTATGTGTGCTCTGAAATACTCTATTTAGGCAGTCAAGAATCCATTAAACCAAGTCTCATAATCCTCAAAGAATTAAGCCAACTAGACTTGAAGTACCTCAATTCCAGCTCCTATAAGGTTCCTATCATTAGGTAGATTTAAGGTCCAACCAAGCTCTAATCTTCGGATTTTACTTAGACTTGTTCAATTATCAAACTCAATCCGACAAATGCAAATGCTATGAAAAATACAGAAAATCTTTTTGTGATCTAATTTTCAGATATTTTGAACTTTTTATGGATTTTTGAAAAGGATGATGTATATGCACTTTTTGTGATTTTCAAAAAGATTTTTTTGCATTTTTTGGTATTTTTAGTTTTGCAAATGTTTTTGTGATTTTTGAAAACAAAAGATTTTAGGGTAAAAACTAGGTATAAATATTTACATGGGGATGCATTTTATATTTACAAGAATGAAGTTTTAAGAATTTACAAGGGGTAAGTGATCAATTTTATATGTATGTATAGCTATTTAATGAAGAATTTTAATGTGATGTATATATTCCTCAAACTTATTTGAAAAAGATTTTTCAAACAATTTTGCAAACTATAGTCCAAAATAATTTTTACAAATAATTTTTACAAACAATTGAAAATCATTTTGCAAAGATTTTTCAAATAGTATATATAGATTTTTCAAAATATTTTTGTAACCTTTTCCAAACCATTTGCAAATCTTTTTTCAAACATTTTTATTTCACACAAATAAAAGAAATTTTACAAAGCCAACTATTTTTTATAAAGGTTAAAAATATTAACGAAATGTTTTCTGAATAGTTTTCAAAAGATTTTCAAAAAGATTTTCAAACTATTTTTCAAACATTTTGCAAAAAAATAATTTTACCTGATTTACTAATCAGTAAGTACAAAAAGAATTTGAGGAATAATAAACATCTTTTATTAAGTGATTTTTAATGAATTTTATATTTATATCCATAATTATTAATAAAAAATACGAAAGTACGAGTTATAACTAAAGTATATACAGAGTATATATGACCCCCTATACGTAGCTTGAGCTATGTCCTCATAGATTAGAGAGAAAAAGAGACGACATAACTCATACTGAGTATAGAAAAGTCTAAAGAATAAAAGAATAAAAAAATGAACGAATGAGAAGTTGACCATCCCCCCTATACTTAGGATCAAATAATCCTAAGTATAGCAGACTGTACACAAAGTAGGGAGGGTCAAGGGTAGAAATGAACATACCGTACTCAGACTGTCTCCCCATATACTTAGGGTAAGATATCCCTAAGTATAGACAAGAAGAGGATACAATGGAGAGGATCGAAGAATGACAAAAATCGGGATGCACACCTCCCTATACGTAGGATAAAGTACGTCCCAAGTATAGAAGACTAACAAAAAGGGGAGACACCTTTTCGATAGAAAAAGAAAAAGGAAAAGGAAAAGAAGAAAGAAGAAAAGAGATCTGAAGATAGAGGAAGGAATATGAACAACCCGGTGTCTACGACCCCCCTACACTTAGGATAAAGTACATCCTAAGTGTAGCAATGATGAAGGGGACGACATCTTTTTGGTAAGAAGAAAAGAAAGAAGGAAAAGAAGAAAAGCCATTCAAAAATATTTTGATTTGCTTTGTCTTCAATTGTAGCTTCGGAAGTATTCAGTTCATCATCACAAATCACTTGAACGGAGTCAACGCCAGACAAGAATGCATCATGTTCAAGATAAGGCTTCAAATGTTGTCCATTGACCATGAATGGTTGTACGTCAGCTGACAATCTAGATATCATTATGCTTCCATTGTCACGTACATGCTTCACTGTAAATGGCCCAGTCCACTTGCTCTTCAGTTTTCCTGAAAAGATCTTCAATTTTGCATCGAACAACCACATCTTCTGACCCGGCTCGAAGGATTTGCAACGGATGTACCTGTTGTGCCACTTCTTAACCTTCTCCTTATACATCAAGTTGTTGTCATATGTATAATCTGTTCAGGTCCACTTTTCGGTTCTTCTTGGCTTTCTCAGAATCCAAGTTGCAGATGTTAGTGGCCCATAAAGATTTATGTAGCAGCTCAATGGGCAGATGACATGGCTTTCCATACACATGGTGGTAGGGAGACATTCCTAGTGGTGACTTATACGTGGTTCTGTAAGCCCAAAGAACTGTATCAAGCAGTTGAGACCAATTCTTGCGATCTAGGCGCACAAGCTTCTATAGAATTGTCTTTATCTCCCTGTTTGAACATTCAACCAAGCCATTGGACTATGGGGTGGTACGGTGAAGCAATACGATGTTCTATGCAGAATTCATGAGTTAGTTTCTACACCTCTCTATTTATGAATTTACTACCCCCATCTGATATTAGAATTTTGAGAATCCCGAACCGTGTAATGATGTGATCTCTTAAGAATTGGCAGACAATCCGACTGTCGGTGGTTCGGGTGGGAATAACCTCCACCAATCGACTCACATAGTCGACAACAAGCAGAATATATTCGTAGCCCTAACTGTTCGGAAATGGGCCCATAAAGTCGATGCCATGTACGTCAAAGACGTCTGATATCTGAATAAACTTCAGAGGCATCCTGTCTCTCATTCCTATGGTACCACCCATCTTCTGGTAGTAAATGCAACACTTGATGTAAAACAATGTAGGCCACCAAAGGCCACTTTAAAGAACCTTTTCTACCGTCCACCTGCCTGAATGGTGTCCTCCAAGTTCTTGGTCATGACAGTGTGAGGATACTCGGAACTTCCTCCTAAGGAATACACCTCCTCTAGATGTAATCTGCCCCCTCACGAAATAGATATGGATCCTCCCACTGATAAAAAATAGTTTTAGACAAGAATTTATCTACTTTCAGCTTTGTCCAGTCTTGTGGAGTTCTCTTAGACACAAGGTAGTTCAGAATATCAGTATACTAGGGGAGCGAGGTGACTGACAAAATTACCTCATCTAGAAAGGTTTCTGTGATCGGTTGCAAGTTTAGTTCATGAGATCCAGGCTCAGGAAGTCTAGATAAGTGGTTGGCCACCACATTCGTAACTCCATGTTTACCTCGAATTTCAAGGTCAAATTCCTGGAGGAGAAGGATCCACCGGACGAGGCATGGCTTGGCATCCTTCTTCTACTGTAAGTATTGGATGGTCGAATGATCTGTGTAAATGATAACCTCGGATTCGAGGAGGTGGGATCTGAACTTTTCCAAGGCAAAGACTACCACTAGCAGCTCCTTCTCAATGAATGTGTAATTCCTTTGGGCTTCATCGAGCGTTCGACTAGCGTAGTGAATCTTGAATGGTACATTATCTTTACTCTGTCCCTGTACAGCACTGATGGCATAATCTGATGCATCTATCATTATCTCAAAAGGTTGTGTCCAAATCGGCGGCCGCAAGACAGGGGCCTGAGTGATGAGTTCTTTCAACTGATTAAAGGCAAGGAGCACACGGTCATCCACAATGAAATCATTCTCCTTGCCTAGCAACTCAGCCAACGACCTGGCCAATTTACTGAAATCTTTGATAAATCGTCGGTAAAAACCAACATGGCCCAAGAATGACAAGACCAGCTTGATGGTTGTAGGTGGCTCTAGCTTGGAAATCACCTCCACCTTGGCTTGGTCAACCTCCATGCCACATTTAGATACAACGTGACCCAGTACAATTCCCTCAATCACCATAAAGTTGCTCTTCTCCCACGAGAGCACCAGATTTACTTCATAGCACCTCCATAATACTTGGTCTAAATAATCAAGACATTGATCAAATGAGTCCCGTAGACTGAGAAATCGACCATAAAAACTCAAGAAAATTGCCCACCATATCAGCAAAAACAACCAGCATATGCCTCTGAAATGTGGTTGGGGAGTTGCAAAGCCCGAACAACATACGTTTGAAGGTGTATGTACAAAAAGGACAGGTGAACGTGGTCTTCTCTTGGTCTTCAGGAGTTATAGCAACTTGATTATACCCAGAGTAACCATCTAAGAAATAGAAGTATTCCTTCGCAGCCAGTCCCTCAAGAATCTGGTAATTGAAGGGCAGCATAAAGTAATCCTTCTTGGTGGAAAAATTGAGTCTTATATAATCTACACACACTCTCCAAGAAGTCGGTACTCTGGTCACGACCTCCTCTCCTTTGTCATTCTTAACGATAGTGATCCTTGATTTCTTCGGCACTACATGCAGAGGGCTCACCCATTTGCTGTCGAAGATAGGATATATGAATCATACATCCCATCATTTCTGAATTTCTTTCATGAAAACATCTCGCAAGTTCAGATTTAGTATTTTATGAAATTCTCGAGAGGGTTTTGTGTCTTCTTCAAGGAAAATGCGATGCGAGCACAAGGATTGATTGATCCCATGGAAATCCAAAGTTTTCCAGTCTATTGCCTTGTGGTTACATTCAAGAACCTCCATCAGATGAGATTCTTGGTCTCCAGTCAGATGTGCATTGATGATGACCGGGTACATGTTTGGTTCACCTGTAAGGAAGGCATATTTCATATGGGAGGGAAATTGCTTTAGCTCAGGTGAAGTGGGAGCTGATTCTATGGTGACTTCAGTTATAATGTTAGGTGGTGTTCCTTTCATCTATTTGGTGTCCAACATGCTTCGTTTAGCCTCAATATAAAAAAGTTCACAAAATTTTTCAATAATTTCTTCGTCATTGCGGGTTCGTCCATACTCTGTTCTTGATCTTGAAGGCACATCATCCCCACAGGGCTCTCATCAAGTGTATCAGCAAGAACCTCATCTTGATTGACAAGGGGAAAGTCGACTATGTTCTCCAATTCTTCCTTAGGGCAGAGGAATTCATGAATCTCATTATCATCCATGAAGAGGTTGGTGTCTTGGATTTTTGTCAAAAGTCGTAGTCTTCATATGATTAATTACCCTTGTACACGCTGCAGATGTTCCCTCCGTTGGTTTTTTATTGGACATTGTTTCTATCTTCATTTTGCTATTGCTAGAGCCGAAGCTGAGCTCTCCGATACCATAATTCACCAGTGCATTGGTTGTTCGTACGAACGATCGTCCAAGAATAATTGGGGTGAGGAGTAAAGGTATAGAGACGTACATATCTAACACGATAAAATCAGCAGGGAAATGCATTCCGTGGACCGTGACGATTACGTCCTCCAACATACCTCTAGGCTGCTTGAAGGATTTGTCTGCAAATTGTAGAATCATCTTAGTAGGTTTGAGAGGTCCTAACCCAAATTCTGTGAGTAGTGAAGAATGCATTAGTTTGACAGATGACCTGCTGTCGAGAAAGGTGCATTCAAACTCCTGGTTTAACATCTAACAGCGAATGAGTGGTGCTCCCTTGTCTAGTTTCTTGTCCGAGAGGTTGCTGATAGCATTGACTGTGGCCATTGTAAGAATAAGCTTTTTGAACTTGCCGCATTTTCTTCTGGAATTATGAGGACGAGGCATGTGCTTGGTTATACATGCATCTTTCAGTCCTTTCTTCACAGCAAGCATGTACTCAAGAACCTTCATTAAGGACCTATTCAAGACCAAATTTTGAATTATTTCAATGATAGCAGGATCAGACAAAGCATTTTTCAAAATTTTCATTTTTTGTGTTTTTTCATTACTTCTGGAAAAGGAATATTTATAGAATCCGAAATAATATCATTCAAAAGATTATCTCTATCATTATGTATAGGTAGATGGCAAAAAGGTATTGAATCATCTACAATCTGTGGATCGAAAAATGTAGGCTCAACATTGTGTGTAGGATTTGGGTTTGCTGCATGTGTTTGGCTTCTTTGCTTTAGTGCTGCTTATGTGGCACGTGCAGGTGTCTCCAATGTTGGATGATCTCCACCAATTCTGCTGTTGTCTTTTTGGTTTTTTGAATTTTCTTCATTTTTTGTAATTTTTTTGTTGGTGGTGCTGCTCCAAAATGTTGTTCGGCCCTTGTGCTGGTTGGACTGATGATTCCATGTCATATGTAAGATGCTTCCTCTTCATTGTCGCCAATGGCTGGAGTGTCCTACCACTTCTGAGAGTAACATCATTAGATAAAAAGCAATTTAATTTACCTGAATCGGGTTGGACACTACTGGCTACCTGCTCCTTGTGTCGGAAATTGTTCGTATTCGCTTTGACCTGAGCAGGAATGATTGTTTTTGCAACCGTTAGATCATCGATCTTTGGGTTCATCTCAGCCATATTCTTCATTATTTGCTCAAGGTAGGCAAGGGTCGGGTTTACCGACGCAATCTCAGAAGATTCCCCCTACTAGAGTTTCTGATGCTGATATAACTGATGAGATTGCGACTGGTACCCCTGAGAAAATTGGTGAGGAGGTGGATTTGAGGGATATTGTGACTTCTAATGCGGGTATTGAGCATCCGTCTGCTGATGGTACCCTTGACTACGATATTTGAACTGCTGAGGACCATGCTAGTAGTTCTGCCTCTAGGTATTGCCTTGATAAGGAGGCCGATGCTGATGTGAGGGCTGGAAGGGTCTCCCACCCTGCTGTTGCTAGTGATAGGGCATGTTGACCATGTTCTGACCTGGAGAATGTGCCTGAGGACGAGTCAGTTGTGCCTCATTACTCCAGACACCATTGATTTCTTGAATCAGCGGCGGAGGTGGAGAGAACTGCTCGGAATAAGCTGGTTGGGGCTTTCGTTGATATACAATCATCTTTGTTTGGGGTTGTAGGAGCTGCTTCGGAACCTGCACGTAGTACACATGCTGAACAGGTTGGGGCTGCGGTGGACTTGGCTGAGGTGTTTGGTATGGTGAAGGCTCCTTTTTCTCAACGGACGTCTCGACAGTGGCAGATACAGTGTTGCACATATTGGCATTCAATGCATGAACGAGCTGCTCCAGCTGCTGCAAAATTAAGTCAAGATTTTCCAAACCTCGGGTCCTCTTCTCAATCATTGATAATTTTTCGAGGTCGACCTCTTCTCGATGATATCAACCTTGGACAGATGGCTCCCAATGATTCTAAGGTTGGATCTCTCGTCCATGTCCTTGACATGAGCAGCCATGTTCATAGGCTTGCTGGTGGTGGTTGGCATCTTCATGTAAGCGCACGACGAGGATTGAGCAGCTCCTCCTTCAGCCATCTCCTCAAATATAATCCATACAACATCATCGTCCTTGTTGAAGTGAGAGCCACAACAAGCGGCATCAGCGAGCTTTTCACTCTCTAGCATCAACCCACCAAAAAATTGTTGCACGAGACTAGTCTTTGGAATCTCGTGGTGGGGACATTTTTTCCTGTAGATCCTTGAATCTTTCCTACACTTCATGTATTGTCTTGTGGGGTTGCTGACAGAATCTGGAGATGCGAGCGTGCATCTGGTTCAGACGACCGAGAGGGTAGAATTTGTGGAGAAATACAGATTTTAACTCCTCCCAAGTCGTGACTACCTTCCCTAAATGATCGATCCAATATAAGGTCTTGTCCTGTAGACTGAAGGGAAAGGTGATCATCTTGACTATCCCCAATGGGATACCGGGGTAGTAAGGATAAGATCGAACTTCTTGAGGTGAATATATGGTTCTTTTGTAGTGTTCCTATGGAATGTAGGGAGCAGGGATAGAAACTGCAGCTTCAGCTCGAAGTGGGCATGGATTTGTGGAATTTGAATCCACTTTAAGATATGGCCCGCTCCATGATTGTATGGCTGCTTCAATGTGGGCTTTGACGGCGGTGGTCTGTTGTCCATTCCCTCAAAATTGGGTCCACGAAATGACAATTCATCTTCAGCACCTCCCTAATTGAACTCTTGATCTGGTACATCCTCTCTTCTGCTATCTCTTGCATCAACCCTCCTCCTCAGATCATTTAGAATGTCTTGGAAGGCGGTCTGGGTCAGGGCTTAGTTAGTCAACTACTTCTTAATTGCTTGTAATTATGCAAGCGGCTGATTGTTGACCTCATTCTGTCTAGTATATTGCCCTTCCCTCAGATTGACTTCTTCTTATGGTTGGGGTTGCGGTCCCTTTCCTCTTCCACTGACCATCTCAGATTATGCGTGGATCTCTGGCTCAAAATCGGGTTATTGGTCTGTACACGGAAGAATACCATGATTAGTCTGAATTGCAGCACTAGACGGAGAGAAATGTTCTGTGTCAAGGTCAACGGAACTTTATTAAGGATGGAGATGTATGAGGAGTGAAATCAATGGACATCCAAAACGGGCAAAGTTCAGGACAAGAGTGATCCCAATTTATTGAAGAAAGTGGGGAGTCTGGAGATCGGTTTGTGGAGTTTGAATCGAGTTCTCTATAATCGCCCCAAATTATTGGAGAAAGCGAGTGTATGGAACTGATATGGGTGTCGACGAAGTTTCGACTCAACTGTCCATCCGTCGCTATCTCGAAGATGAAGAGGAAGATCGATGTGGATGAAAGATATGGAGGTCAACGAGAAATGAAAGGAATGCAAAATAGTAGAATGGATGACAACGAGCAAGGGTCAACAATGAAGGAAGCAAAATTTGCGTGATTGCGCGATACTTTTGATCTTGACCTTAATAAAGCTAATCAATCAAACACAAAGCAATGGTTTCACCAACTCAACCTGTGGAGCTGTGAAGGTTCAACAATTATCTTTGTAATTTTAAGATTTGATTTTTAGGAAATTAATCTTTTCACGAGTCCTTTGAGCGCTTAGCCTATAAGAGGAGAGTACTGCTGAAAAAGTATCACGTACTTGTCCTTCTCCTTTATAACCTGTAGTCTACACTTTTTAAGGTCCTTGTAACCCTTCCAGGATCCCTACTCAGCAAAGAAATAGAGGAAGGAAGCTGATAGGCGAAACTAATACTTCAAATCTCGCTCACAATGGAATCACCATGAGCGTGCGAGAACCTACTCGGACGCAAGACGGTGAGACAAACACCCCCGTGAAGGCGTGGCCTATGCTCAATACTTCGAACAGGATCGATGCTCTACACAATAGAGAACATCATTGTTGACCAAGCCCTACTCGTCTACGTATGATAGAAGTGCCAATACTTCGGAAATCCAGGCGATACAAAAGGCAGCCACAGACTGGATTTGGGGCTCTAATCCTTACAAATCCGCTCTCTCATTGGGAAGGAAACCTTCCTATTCAACCTGAAAACAAATGAGGGCTTTGCTCATCCAAGGCAATGAGTCCAATTAGTTGATTTTATTTAGGTCAAGTATTTTTAGCAGTCCATTTTTATTTTTTTTGTAATATCACTTGCTTTGAGTAGATTCAATACAGAAGCCTAACGATTTTGTATTTTCTTTAATTCTTATGTGATCCAAAAACAGAGGGAGAATGCCGGAAAAGCAATGGAAGGAGGCACTAAGATAGAAATCTCACCTTAGTGCCTAAATGATGGATGCTCATTTAGAAGACTTACAGTGCTTCCCAGCTCTCTCTCCATGTGGGATGCAAAATAGGAATTTATAAACCTATACTAAATGCCGATATGCACATGGAAATCGTCCTAAGCATGAAATTGCTACACATGAAGAACCAAATGCTAAGTATAAGTCCGATCTTCGATGTTGATCGGTGCCCGCCACAACGAGTCCTGCAAGCGTTGTATACAATCTCTCTCTGCATGTGGTTTCAAGACTGAGTATTTTAGCAATTAATTAATTCTAAGTCGAAACGTAAAGACTATAGGTGCATGCAATGGTGATTAATGTATTTGGCCTTAGACTGCACGATCAAGCAAGTCTAAAAACTAAGGGTTCATTCCACAAAACACAGAAAAAAGGGTGGAAAGCTCAAAACTGTAGAAAACAAATAAAAAGAAAGCGGTAAAAAACTCGTAAAACTATGGTGAGACCCCAAGTGAACAAACACATGCAAATTGAGCCCGAGTGTCCAAACTGTATTATTACAAATTAATTATCAAAGTAAATCTTTCTCTCACAAAAAAAATAAAAATCCTAAACTATTTGTTCTTTCTCTCTCAAGCTCCTCTTGCTCTCTCCTACCGGCTAGGGTAGAATAGCTGACTCTGCTTCCCAAAGTTGCTTAGAATCACTAGACAATCCTCCTCGATCCATGGTTCCTCGCAAGAAGACAAGTAAGAGATGTCAGACAGTTCAAAATAGATAATCAAATAAAGAGAGATGCTAAAAATGGTTGATGAGCGGCTCGCCAACTAGGGTTAAGTGTCAAAATTAAATCAAGGTTATTACGACCCCAATCGGCGAATCAGGCTCAACAAGAAAAATTAGACCACTAATAAAATCAATCAAGCACGAAAATCAAAATAAGCGGGCTCGCTATTTATTTAACCTGATATAGCCACCAGGGTCGAACACAAGGAGCATAGGCTAAGCCTGCAAAGTAGTCGAGAAACCAGAGAAGAAAAGGCATATTTTTGGTGGTTTTCAATTTGCATTTTTTTTAATTTTCTCATAGAAAAATGAATAAGAAAATAAAAGAAATCACACTACAACAATTTTATTAAGGTGAAAAAGGCTTAAAAATTCAAAATAAAAATATTTTTATATTTTTAAAATATGCAAGTGTTTTTGGGTATTTTATGGAATTTTTTAGATTTTTATATGATTTTATGAAAATGAAAGGATGACAAAATAACAAAATAGTGTACATCTCGGATGAACAGGCAACTTTAAAATATCTAAAGTGCCCAAAACTTCCTGGTTGCAATTATATGCGAAAAAGGTATAAATATCTATCTACAAAACTTGAAAACATATTTTTTATTTTTGTGAATTTTTAATGATTTTTATAAGATTTTTGGTCTTTTTAGGGGTTTAATAAAAGATAATGAAATAAAAATGCTACAGAAATTAAAACAAATCAAATAAGCACACAAGAATTTTGTAGAATTTTTAGGGGTATTTTTATATTTTTTGTATTTCTAAAATAAATAGACACTCTTTTTAGGGTTTTTGATTTTTAAAAAATAGAAAATAAAATAAAATTGCATCACAAAAATTACCAAAAATATTAGACAGTAGCAGGAGCTACTAGTAAATTTTGGGGGAATTTTGGAGTAGATTTCATATTTATTTAATTAAAAACCAAGAACACAGGTTGTAGGGACCTAAATATAAATAGTTTAAGTTTCAGGACTTAGTCATAATATACACAAAAAGTCCAAGGGTGTCTCTATAAAAATTTCCATGAAATTCAAGAACATACGCAATAGAACATTCACAGGGGCATAAATGCAAATTCAGACAATGTTTTGTTCAAATATTAACATAAAAAATGTATAGGGCCAAACATGCAAAAACACCATAGAGCACGTAATCAAGCACGTGTCTCCAAATAAGAAGGACTAAAATGCAAATACTAGAAACCTTAGGGACTAGAGTGTAAATAGTTCAAACTACAACTTTATTTTACAAACTAAAACATAAAGTATAAAAAGTGTGAGGGGAAAAGTGCATATACCCTTGCAGCACGTAAGGAGCGTGTGGGGACACGTGGAGGCCGCTAGTCGGGGCACGAACGTGTGGCTCTGATCTATTGCAGGTGTCTGATCTGACGCCTTAGAACTGGTCGGGGACATGGGGCGCAGATGCGCCAAAGCTGACATCCAACATTCTGAAAAGCCTGTTGTGTCGGCGGTCCAGATACAATCTGGAGGGGTAGGGCTGATCCAATAGTGTTGGAGAAGCCTGGACGAACAACATCGGGTAAACTTCACCGGAGCCAAGGAGATGATCCTCAGGTCCGATGGTCGATAGGGAAGCACAGGAGTAGTCATGGAAAGCTTCCATGTCGACTGAGCGGGTCCGATGGAGGAACCACCTGCCGGATGTGCGTAGCAATGATGGAGGCCTGGAGCTGCTCCAGCGAACCTCGGATGGATGGAATGAAGGCTCCCAGCATGCGCAAAAACCTGCAAGGGGAAGCTGAGACTCGGGGCAGAGCTCTAGTCCGGATTATTGACGCTAAAAGCCAAAGAATCAGAGGGAGGCGACATTCGATCTTCGACGAAGGTGGTATGGGAGATCTAGGCCCTAATCTCAACCGGATGGTGGAGACTAAGGGTGATCAGATTGTGGTGCGAGATGGAGGGTGAGAGTGCGGGTCAATCTAAGCGGCTGGAGGTGGATGTCGAGGCTCCGACCAGCTGGTCGGAGCAGATGGAGGTACGACTGTGCTAAATAGAAATATTGGATCGAAAAGGGAAATGGTAGGGGAATAGAGGGTACCTGAAGATCCGGATGTGCTCCTGAGCTCCAAGCAAAGGTGATCGTCAAGGTGATGGACCCAACCTCGATGCAGAAGGCAAGGGAGGCTACTCGCGGTGGAACTCTGACCGTGAAGGTTGAGCGTCGGCTATACTGCACCAAACCGAGCTCTGAGCATCTGTCACTCAGCTGGAGGTGGCTAGGGTTTGAAATGGGAGCGAGGCACGAGCTGCCTCTCCTTTGAGGTGGATGAGAGATTTTATAAGGTTCCCAGGAGGCTGGAGTAATCGGGCAAGGGCATGCGAACCGAGGGAGATCCGCGCCTTCCTAGGGATCCGCGAGGGTCCTGGATCCTAGGGGAGTCCACGAGAGAAAAATCAGGGCGAGGGGTTATGTGATCCACCCGGGAAAAATCGAAGAAAAAGGTCCGATGAACAGATCGGGTCGGGTCAAGCCTTGGACGAGGGGGTTGACCCGGATCAACAACATGACGTGGACCAATCAGAAAAATGGAATACACAAAGTACTTACAAATTAAATAATAAATAGTAATTGATTTAAAATCAAAAAGTGTATAAAATTAAAAATGTTTGTTATTTTTCAAACTATTTTTCTGTGATTTTTATTTTTTTTGAAAAATAAGTTAGTCTGTATACAGTATAGTGTATTATATACAAGTATAATATACCATGTATTTTGTACCATTATTTTTAATTTGTTATTTTAACACAAATACCCTAATTTTATATTTTATTTATTTACAACATAATTTTTGGAGTACAAAATAATTTTTATTTTATTTTTATTATTTATTTACAAGTATATAATAAATAGAGAAGAAAGCATATATACATGTATTTTGTACAAGAGAGAGGGAATTTTATTTTAATTTTTATTTTATTTTTATGATTTTTGTTTTTATTTTCAGGAATATGTACAAGGAGGTAAAAAGAATATTTTTATTTTTTCAAAAGCAATTATTTATTTACACCCATGATATGTACAACATAGAGTAGGCCCTATCTCTCTCTTCTTGTTTTATTTGGCTATCCGGCCAATGTTTGGCCTTCTCTTGGGGTTCGGGTCACTCTGTATTTATTCTAAATACTTCCTTCCTTTTTCTTTTTTTTTATCCTTTTATTTTTGCACAAATACATGCTAATTATGTAATATTAACACATGCATGCATAATGCTAACTTATTGTATTTATATCTATTTACATGATGCATTGCCAAGATAATTAGCTAAAATAAAAGGATAAAGAGAGGTGATCAGGGATTCATCACCCCCTATACTTTACCTTTGCTAGTCCCTTAGCAAACGCTTATTTGAAAAAGAAGTGAGAAGAGAAAGAAAAAGAAAAAAATGGAGAATCAATGTTGATTATTAAACTTATCTTCATTAAATTGGAGTATTGAGCTCAGTCGGACCTTTATATTATTAGTTTGTCGGAACCTTATTTGGACCTAGGTTTAAGACTCAACAACCTCTAAGTTCCACTAATCTATGGTAAAGACTCCTCAATAATCTAGATCAGAACAAGTCTACATACACAAACTCTAATGACCATGAATCTTTTCTTGTACTGTGTAAGTGATATGTAGCTCCCCACCTCAGAAATGGCAAAGTAATAGCCCCCCTCGACAAGGTAACTATAATGACCTAGTCTAGCAGCTCTTTCCTCGAGGAGTGGGGTATTCCCTTCTAAGTTCAAGTTCAACCGGCTCAAGAAGAGGGGAAAGAAGAGAATAGACCATGACCAGTGTAGCCATGTATCCTTGGGAGCCCCACCAGTGTAGCTAAGTCTCCATGCTGCAAGCTTCATGAAATGAGAATGGGTAACATAAGCTTTGCTTTATTTGGCTGTATACACTCTGGTGGTATTTCATTTTCTATTAGACTCACCAATTTTTTTGGAGTTTTTCTTTCTTTTGCACATTTTTTCGATGTGCATATGTGCAACATATCTACATGGTGCAGCATATATACATAAGGACTTTTTCCTCTTGAGCCAGTCGACTATCCCTCTTTTGAAGCATTATTACAACCCACAACTCCTATCTTTAGACCTCAATACCGCCAGACCAAGTTGAGGCGCACTTCCTTCACTAAAAGAAGACAAGAGGTTCCGCCTAGAAATACTACCCTCGTATGCTACCCCAAGCCAAAGGAAACTGCCTCCTCACCACCTCATCCGTAGAGAGCTATGTGTAAGGTGCTGGTGCAAGTAAATCCATTGTTTGTGAGAGTCATGTGTGCGTTTTTAAGTGTTCTACTTAGGCTCGTCAAGATGACATGTGATCATAGCCTAGTGGACTCAAAGAATTAAGTCACTAATGGACCTGAAAAGTCTCAACCCTAAGTCTTATAAGGTTCCTCTTAGAATAAAGTGGGTTAAGGTCTTAACCAAGCTCCATATTCCAATTTAATTCCATCTAGTTTAAATGTCAATCTACGATTCAAGAAAACTGTACAAGTATATATAAAAATCTTTTTGTGCAAAGTTTTTGAAAATGTACAAAATTTTTGAAAAATGTTTGAATGTATGAATGGATGAAGAAGTTTTGCAAACTATTTACAAATATTTACACAAGGGTTTTTCCAAACTTTTCCTTTTCAAACATTTTACAAAAATTTTGTACTATATACATAGTTTTGATACCAAAATATTTACATACTTTTTATAAACAAAACATTTTTACAAATATTTGTACAAAAATAATTTTTTATAAATAGCTATGTATGTGCAAGAAAGAATTTTATGTACAAGAAAATTTTTAAAAAATTTATGGTTTTTAGATAAAGGATTTTAGCCATTTTATTTATTAACACACTTACACCAAGTATGAGTTATGGCTAAAGTATATATGTAATATATACGACACCCACCTATACTTAGCTCGAATGATGTCCTCTGAGTGAATAAAGAGCGATGAAGAAGACATAACTCATGCTTAGTATAGGGCAGTGAAAAGGAATGCTATACTACAACGATGAATCAAATAATAGAATGAAGAGGGCTCGGTGTTTCCCCCTATACTTAGGATCAAGTACTCCTAAGTATAGCATATTGTACATAAAGGGAAAACTGAGTGATAGAATGTACAGGGTCTACCTCCCCTATACTTAGGGTAAAATATCCCAAAGTATAGACAACAAAAAAGAGGTAAAAAGGATCAAAAGAATATCAAGAGTCCTACACCCCCTATACTTAGGGAAAGTGCACCCTAAGTATAGCATAATCACAAGATGCAGATGGGGTGTTAGACTAAAGAATGCGATGATATGGACATCTGGATCTATACAAGATGAAAGATAGTGAAAATCAGGCATGAGATGCAATTGATGTGAGTCAAAGACCACATCTCATGCAAAGTGAATCGGGGCGACGTCAACGACCAGCGACTCATGATCTAGATATGGTTTGAGTCGCTGACCATTGACACGAAAGGTGGACTAAGATGACATCTCAGATATGTCGATACTCCTGTTGTCATGCACCTTTCGGACCGGGTTTGTTCCATTCCATTTACTTTGCAACTTCCCTGGAAATAATCTAAGTCTGGCATCAAACAACCATACTCTCTAATCTGGCTCAAACTACTTATGGCTGATATGAGAATCATGCCATATCTTCACCTGCTCCTTATACTATAGGCTGCTCGAAAAGGTTGTATCTCTAAGCTCCTCCAGGGCTGCCAATTCTACCTTTCTTTGATCACCTATACTCAATAGATCCAATAATATATTTGTGATAGCCCAAAGTGACTTGTTCCTAATCTCAACAGGTAAATGGCAGGGCTTGCCATAAACGGGATGAAAGGGAGATGTACCCAAAGGAGTCTTGAAGGACGTTCGATATGTCCACAAAACAGAGTCCAAAAGTTGTGGCCAATCCTTTCGGTCTGGGCAGACTACCTTCTGCAATATCGTCTTGATCTCCCTATTCGATACTTCAGCAAGACCATTGGTCTATGGATGATATGGAGTGGCAACTCGATGGTCTATGATGGACTCGCTAGCAAGGGCGTTTACCTTGTCATTGATAAAGTGAGACCCCCCGTAAGATATCAATACTCTAGGCACCCCGAACTGTGAAATGATGTTCTTCCTCAAAAATTTGCAAACAGTTCTAGCATCTGTGGTTCAGGTGGGAATGGCCTCAACCCAACGACTCACATAGTCAACAGCCAACAGAATGTACTCGAATCCCTGACTCTTAGGGAATGTACCCATGAAATCGATGCCCCATGCGTCAAAAACCTCACAAAAGTGAATGGGCTGCATCGGCATCATATCACGCTGTCCATAAGTGCCCATCCTCTGACAGTAAGTACACCTCTTCACAAATCCATCAGAATCCTTGAAGAGAGTAGGCCACCATAGGCCGGATTGGAGCACTTTCTGTGTTGTTCTCCTCCCAGAGTGATGTCCTCCTACCTCAAGCTTGTAACAGTATGTGAGGACGCTATGGTGCTCCTCCTAAGGAATGCACCAATGCCAGATGTTATCCCCTCCTTCATGATAAAGGAGGGGATCCTCCTAGTGGTAAGACTTGGCCTTCGCAAGGAAGGTCTTAAGTCACTGCCTGGGCCAACCTTGTGGAACTTTCTTGGCAACAAGATAGTCACAATGTCAGCGTACCACGGGAGCGAGGTGATAGAAAGGATCGCCTCATCTGGGAAGGTCTCATAAATGGGATCAGTCTTCTCAGATTCCTCAAGATTCTCTAATCGGGAGAGATGATCCACCACCACATTCTTGACTCCAGGTTTATCCTTAATCTCAATATCAAACTCATGGAGTAGAAGGATCCATCTAGTCAGTCTCGCTTTGGAATCCTTCTTAGCCATGAGGTACCTGATGGTGGAATGGTCAGAAAAGATAGTCACTTTGGATCCAATGATATACGATCTTAACTTATCCAAGGCAAAAACTGCAGCTAGCCTCTCTTTCTCTATGACAGTGTAGTTCCGCTGCACGACATCCAATATACGGCTACGTAGTGAATGACAAAAGGCACTCCATCCCTCCTCTGTCCTAGCACGGCCCCTATGGCAAAATCGGATGCATTTATCATGATTTCGAATGGGAGAGACCAATCAGGCGGCTGAAGGACAAGAGCCTCAACAACTAGACTCTTGAGAGTCTCAAATGATGCAAGACACTTATCATCTACAATGAACTTGGTGTCTTTCATCAACAAATCAGTCAATGGTCGGGCAATCCTGCTGAAATCATGAATGACTCATCGGTAGAAACCGACATGCCCCAGAAAAGACCGTAATTGTCGCTGGTTGGACGGTGGATTGAGTTTCCTGATGATATCCACCTTGGTTAGATTAACCTCCATGTCCATGTTGGAGATGATATGACCAAGCATCGTCCCTTGAGTCTCCATGAAGTGACTCTTTTCCCAGGATAAAACAAGATGAACCTCAATGCAACGCTAAAGGATGCGGTCTAGGCAGTCAAGACAAGCATCAAACCCATCGCCATAGACCGAAAAATCATCCATGAAGACCTCTAAACAATCACCCACCATGTCGGAGAAGATGGACAACATGCACCTTTGGAATGTTGTCGGGGCATTACATAGACCAAAGGGTATCCTTTTGAAAGCATAAGTCCCAAACGGACTGGTGAATGTAGTAGTCTTGTCCTGGTCTTCGGGCACAATGGCCACCTCTTTGTAGCCGGAGTACTTATCAAGAAATCAATAGTGACTCCTCCTGGCTAGCCTCTCTATAATCTGATCAATAAAAGGCAGCGAGAAATGATCCTTCTTGGTGGCCCGGTTCAACCGTCTGTAGTCCACACAAACCCTCCAAGAAGTGGGTATAGGTAGCTATCTCCTTTCCAGACTCGCTCACAACTGTAGTGATGCCCGTCTTCTTGGGAACCACATGTAATGGACTAACCCACTTGGAGTCGGAGATGGGTACATAAAATCGGTGCTCCACCATTTTGAAATCTCCTTCATGACAACCTCTCGAAGATTCGGGTTCAGCCGTCGCTGGAACTCACGTGACGGCTTGGCGTCCTCTTCGAGATAGATATGGTGGGAGCACAGGACCGGACTTATCCCCTGGAGATCATCTACGCTCCATCCTATCGTCTTGCGGTTCTTTTCAAGAACCTCCATCAGACGAGATTCTTGCTCTCTAGTCAAATCTGCTGAGATAATGATTGGGTGCATCTCATACTCGCCCGCAAGGAACCTATACTTCAGTGACTGCAGCAAAGGCTTCAGTTCTGGGCAACTAGGAGCTAGCAAATCTGGCCTTTGAAATATCTGAGTGAATGCAACCAAATTTGCGTGCGAGAACTCTCGCTGATCATGAAAAACTGGTGTAGACTAGCCTGTTGGTGTATCTGTAATCTGTGTTGGCTCAGTCTCCACCCTAGCTGTTGGCTCTGTGGGAATCAGACTAGGTAACAACCCATCAAATTCGATCCAATCTATATCTGACTCTGAGGGATCTGAATCTGAATCACATGAAATATATACTGCCTCACTATTCTGAACATGGTCCGCATCCTCGAATGCGTCCTCTGCCAAGAGTGTGCTCTCCATGCTCTCCTCTGTTGGGATCTGTGAATCTACAGTATCTGAAGGTGCGAGGAGGGCTCGTAAAACAGGATCAGACCAAGCGGCTTCGTCATCAATAATCACAAAGTCGTACTCCTAGTGGACATCTCGCTCTGCCTCTGTCATCTGCTCTGAATCATTGTGTTGCTCTGAGCAAGCTGAAGCTTGTGATCTAGTCTCGTCGATTCTCTCTATTTGTATATTATCGCCCTCGACATGAAAGTATACCTTCCCGCTATCATGGTTGGACACCGCCTTGGCTGTGGCCAAGAATGGACGTCCTAGAATGATGGGGGTATCGGTCACAGACTCAGGGATCTCCATGTCCAACACAACGAAGTCCACGGTGAATTTCATGCCCTGAATTGTGACGACCACATCCTTCAACAACCCCTTCAGCCTCTTGACATATCTATCAACAAACTGAAGGACTATCATGCTCTGTCGAAGAGGGCCAAACTCGAATCGATTGAGTAAGGATGGTGGAAGGAGTTTGATGGAAGAGTCGTTGTTTAATAGAGTCTGATCGAATCTCTTCTCATGGATATGACATCTGACATAGGGAGCTCCTGCATCTGGTCTCTTGGCTGACAGACGGTTCTGAATGGCGAAATAGGTGGCACGAGTGAGCACATGTATCTCTGCATGATGGTTCCTCTTCTTCCTATGGATGGTGGTCTTCTCTCTCAGGTTCCTCTGGAAGAGAGGGATGCGCTCAAGTGCCTCCTTTAGAGTCATCTAAATTTGAAATCTATCTATCATCTACTGGTTGAACTCTAGCTGCAGTGATTTTTTGGATTTCTTTTTTATTTCCCTTAGCCAAGCGGAGTGCTTAAGGGAAGGGGGTGGTTGGGCCCTCCTCAGATAGAGGGCTTGGAATGGGTCCCTGTTGTTGAGAAGAAACAAAATCCATACAAGTATCACCATGCATCATATGTGGACTCTAAGATGAAGAATCCTTTCCTTTATTAATCTTTTTGGTATTTTCAATAGAGTCCCGAGGTACAAAAACTGAAGTAAATACAACTGTAATAAAAGGGGTGGCCTAAGTACCCCCCACGGCATCATGACTTGTGGTATCAGCACGGTACTCTAGCTCAACATCTGAATATCTGGTGGCATCAGTACCACCCTCTGGAACTGGGGACAAGACGACCTCAGTACCGTCGGGTGGATCAACATCCTTGGTGGCCTCAGTACCACCGTCATCATCATCATGAGCGGTATCAGCACCGTTATCCTCCTCATCTGGTGCTCCTGCATCCTCGTGGTGTTGTCGCTCAGATGAGGCATCGTCGGCTGGCATCCTACAGCTCCTAAGTGTAACAAAGTTCGCATCAAATGTATATGAAGCAATATCACCCAATGAGTCACGAGGAGTGGTAACCTCTATGAATTGTACCTGCTCAGACTTTCTCTTTAGATTGTTCAGGTTTGGCTCGATCTGGGCGGGTATGGCGGCCTTACCCTTGATGATCTCCCTCATCTCCTAACGGAACTCGTCCATCTCCCACCTGAAAGTGGCTTGCTGATCAGAAAGAAGGCGGGCTAGGTCGTCGAGTGTTGGGTTCTCATAGGCTGGCCCATGAGAATCGGACGGGTTGCCTCTCTGGAAGTGAGGCGGCTGCTGGAATGGATGAGGGGGATACTGAGAGTACTGCTGAGGCTGTTGGTGGTGATGCCTCCACTATTGTCTTTGTTGGTAGGGACGAGGACCCTACTGGTAATGCTGCTACTGCTGTTGTGGCTGGTGTGGGAACTAGAGCTGCTGTTGAGACTGGCCGAACTGTCCACTCTGAATTGGAGTCTGCTGCTGGGATGAGGCACCTCCGGTCGACCACCTGAATCCAGGATGGTCTCAACGGATCCCGGGCTGCTGTCGGTCGTATCAAATCTCGTTGACTTCCACCAATGGCTCCTGCTCAAAAGAGGGTGGAGGAAGGACTGTCAGGGGCTGATCTTGCTAATACACCACCATCTGAGTGTCCTAAGACGATGGTGATGATGAATACCCATTCATCACTCTTTATTCTTTTATTTCAGCTACAAAACCTTTGACAAACACATGTATATCTTTGTAAATACAAATAATTATCAAATTGCATGCATTGTATAAAATTAAATAATTAGCATGTTTGTGTGCATAAATAAAAGAATAAAGAGACAAAAGAAAAAGAGGAAGATATTAGAATAAATATTGAGCGACCTAATTCCAAGGGAGGGCTCAACATGGGCCTGACCGCATAAAAGCCAAAGTAGAGAGAGATAAGGAAGCTCATGTGTGTAAATATACCTGTAAATAAAATAAAAATATTTTCCTCTAAAAATAAAAATAAAAATGGGTTTGTATATACTTGTATATATTAGTAAATAATAACTTAAAATAAAAATAAGAAAATTAAAAAGAAAATAAAAACATCCTTCCTTGTATATATTCACCTTGTACATAGAACCCCTTTCTCTATTTATTTCACCTTGAAAATAAAAAAATTAAATTCCATAAAAATTTGTATATATTCCATATCCTATTATGTAAATAAATAAAATAAAAATCATAAAAACAAAAATAAAATAAAAAGAACAAAAATAAAAACCAAAAGAAACATTGTATATAGACCATGTATATAAATGTATATAACTATTTATTTAATCCTTGTAAATAAATAATAAAAATAAAATAAAAACACCAAAATATTCCAAATTTTATCTTTTAAGTAAATAAAATATAAATTTGGAATAAAAATGCACAAAAATAATTAATTAAAAAACAAAATTTAAAAATCAATATTATATATATACCTATACATAGTACTATATTATAAATACCTAGTTTATATTTCAAACAAATATTTAAAAATCACAAAAAAATAGTTTAAAATAAGAGAAACATTTTTCATGTTTTGAGTTTTTATTAATTCAGCCATTTCCCATTTTATTTTGAATTTCCAAATCATTTTCGACGTGGCCTCTCCTGATTGGTCCACGGGGGATGTTGACCCCCCGGTCAACTTCCCCCCTGGACCACAGACTCGCGGATCCGGCGTTGCGACCGGACTTCTCCTAGTTATTGCACCTTGATCCGATATCCAAATCCGTTAACCCCGAGCCCTAATCCGACCTTGATCAACCCTGATCCACGCCCGGGGTGGGTTTTGGGGATCCGCGCTCCGATCAGCTCGCCCGAACTCTCTTTAGCCGGACCCCTAGCCGTATATAGTCTGAGCTCCACCCACTCCTTCATGCATCTTTGGCTCAGTTCATTCCACCCCAGGACCTCCATTGCTCTCGCCTGAGTGACAGCTCGCGATTGGCCGTGTTGCAGCGAGGAGGGAGTGACCGGACCATCGTTCCGGCGACCTAGCACCGTCGTGCGCCGCCACCAGCATGGTGCTCGAGCCTCGGGCATCGACGGCCCTCGAGGCTAGGACCCAGAGCTCCGTCAGCTCATCCCCAGTCGGCATCGACCATCAGGTAGCCTTCTTTCCTTCTCTTCTTCGCCGTTTTCGATTTACGCCCAAATCGTCCCTTCGCCGTCGACCCTCGATTCCGACCACCCTCGTCCACATCTCGACCATCAGATTCGACCATCACCTTCGCATATCTCCCACGCACGTTCTTCACCCAGCCACTCAACCCAGTTTGCACAGGAACTAGGATTGAAGCTCCATCACCATCGCTTCGCCGGAGCTTCTCCATTCCGATGCACCGTTCACCCCCATCACCTCTAACCGGGTCGAGGCACTTTGCCCTCGACCCAGGAGTCTGTTGCGCCACTTTGCAGGTCAAGACAAGCCCATCTGAGGGCTTGAACGTTCAGGAGTAGCAGCTCCAGCTCCGCCTTGGTCGCCGGACCACCTCCGACGCCTCCAGCCTCATCGGAGGCCCTCTTCAGACGCGGGAGGCTCCGGCGCATCTTTCCCGATCTTCAGTAGCTCCCGCGGAGGTCCGGCGTGCCCACATTCCTCCGGCGAACCGGCGAGGAGTTCCTCCAGGTCCTTCC
Organism: Ottelia alismoides; assembly: GCA_037367405.1. Classification (NCBI taxonomy): domain Eukaryota; kingdom Viridiplantae; phylum Streptophyta; class Magnoliopsida; order Alismatales; family Hydrocharitaceae; genus Ottelia; species Ottelia alismoides. The sequence goes on along the minus strand of JAZKJV010008038.1, from coordinate 55,548 downwards.
TCTACCGTCCATCCGACCCCGGAGTGACAGATTAGACACAGACCGTCCGATCAGGGCTAAGAGGAGGCCCAACAGCCACCGTCAGATCGACACGTGGTCTCCTCTCAGCCCTCCATCCAGCGAGGGTTCGCCGCAGCGCCTCTCGACCGTTGATTACCCTACGTGGCGTACTCTCCGTCGTTGGATCAGGATCGAGGGCTTCTTCGTTGAGGCACCCCACACCAGCACCGTCAGATTCGCCACGCGGCGTCCATCCAGCCCTCGGATATAATAAGGGGTAATTTCCCTTAGGCCCCCGTTCTTTTAGTTGTTAATATTTAGTCCTGTAAATATCTAGTTCAGTTATTTTTATTTTGGTACATTTGCATTGTGGACCTTGTCGTTTCTGTTATTTGATTTTATACCCTTATGTGTGGAGAACACGTGCTTCGAGACATGATCTCTTGGGAAAATTGCATGTAAGGGCCTGTATTTTCTACTAGTTATTGAATGGAAAAATCTTTTTATATATTTGCACATATACCCCTGTGAATGTTTTATTTGTGCATGTGCCGAATTTAGTGGGTAAATTGCATATAGTACCCTGGGCTTTTAGCACCTGTTGCTAAAAAGCCCTTGGAACTATTTTATTTACATTTAGGTCCCTAAGTGCCCAGATAACGCGCGTCGTGCATGAGTCCTTGGATATTTTGCACCTGGACTCCTTGGGTTTCTTGGCTTGTTATTTTTAGGCCCTCCAAAGATATTTTTATTGCAACTAGGTCCATGTGCACTGTGGGCTCTTGGTTGCTTTAATTAAAATATCAAATCATATCCAAATTAAGTGAAAATTGGAAACCTGGCTCCTACCACTGTGTAGAATTTTCGTTGAATTTTGGGAAATTTTTGGAGCCTATTTGTTATTTTTAAAAATCCAAAACATCAATTTTTCTTATTGTTCAGTTTTAAAATTAACAAAAAAATATTAAAACATCTTCAAAAATTCTAAAAAAATCAGACTTAGTGTGTATTGTTGTGTTTGATTTTCTGACCATTTTTGGTCATTTTTGGACTTATAAAAATTCTGAAAATTAAAAACATTGAAAAACTTAGAAAAATTCTAATAAATAATTGAAAACTCCAAAAATAATAAATCCAGTTCGTAATTTTTCCTTGTAGTTCATATTTTACAGGAAAATTACCTCTACTCCTTGAAACAACCATTTGGCATTTTTAAATGGTTGTAGAAGCCTGACTGGACAGTGTCTTTGTTTTTCAGTCTTCTTTTGTTTTTATAAAATTCCCTAAAAATCAGAAAAATACCAAAAATTAACCAAAAACATAAAAAAATATAAAAAACATAAAAATATTTTTGTTTGAATTTTTGGACTAATTTTGAGTGATTAAATAATTGTGTGAAGTTGCTTGTTTTCTTGATTTTACTATTTTCTTTATTATTTAAAAATAAAAAAAAATATAAAAAATATTAAAAACCACCAAAAATCATTTTCTTTTATTTGTTTTTATTTTTGACTACTTCGTAGGCTGTGAGGCCAACCCGTGCTTCTTGAGTTCGACCCTGGTCGCTATACCAGGTTAATCCTTTAGCAAGACCGCTACCTTGAGTTTTTACCGATTTTTGCCTTTATTTGGTGGTCTGAATTTTTTCTTGACTGAGCACTCGAGCGACTGAGGTCGCAACGACCGCATTAGATATACCTGATTTACCTCTCTCGCTCGGTTCACTCATCAGAATGGCGCCGTTGCCGGGGAGCACGGCTTAGTAGTCAGTTTTGATTTTCTTTTTATTTTGTTTTCTTTTTCGCGGCTTTCCGCGTCTCTTTCAGTATCCGCAGCTTTTCGCAGCTTTTTATTTTTCCTTTATTTTTGTTTTATTTTCTTTTATTTTATTTTTGCTTTTGTTTGTTTGTATTTGTTTATTTTTACTTGCATTTTTTGCACATATATCCATGTTTCATTTCACTTGTTTTACCTGTTTTATTTACTTTATTTTATCTGGTTTGTGACACTTTGCTATTGTCTTGTGAGGGTCCGAGGACCGAGGCGACGACTCTCGAAAAGACGGTGCAACTGCGGTGTTCGGAGGCGGCTCCCTTCTGTACGAAGCCGCAGGAGAGCGCAAGGGAGTAGCTGAGTGGGAGAGGATTAGCTTAGATTAGATTAGACTTTATTTCAGCTTATTTGAATTGTTGTAATAATACAGGGACAACTCACTTGGACTTAGACACTTTCGGGGTCTGTTTCACCGAGCACCGGTGTGCTCGGGGGACCCCTTAGCTTGTTCGGTTTTCTTCGCAGCTTTTTACGCGGCTTTTGTTTTTCACTGCCTTTTCCGATTTCTCACGATTTTCTCGAGCCCCTAGCCTTAGGATTTTCTATTTTATTGTGACGTAATTCATAGGATCCAAACACCCTAATACATTTGCCTATTCCTATAGTTCGGTAATTGGACCTATAATAAAAGATTAATAAAATAGCTGATTCGCTTCCTTCGAGCCTACGTACCGCAGCCCGCCCTGCCAAGTGCTGCTCCTGAACCCGATTTGTCGGGTGGAGGAGGAGTGGACCTAGATCAGACCCTTTGGAACGGAGGCTGGTGATCAGCTAGTTGTTCTTTCAAGTAGAAATTGTCTGTTTAGGGACTCAGTTTTTCCGCCTGCACCATTTAGGTAGTTTATTTTCTTTCTTTCAATTCTTCGTGGATCATCTTGCATGTAGACTGCTGTAGTCAGGTACGTATTTCTTACTCTACATGCATCACTGATTTCATCGTGCATCGGCTTTTTCGTCTTCTCCCCCTGTTTTGGACTTAATAACCAGGAGAACCGAAAAAATCGTTAGGTGATTTTCTTTTTATTGAAAAATACCTAAAAGAAAAACAAAAAAATTTGGGACTGCTAACACTATCGACCCTAAAAGACACCTCACTTAAAACTTGTCTTGGGGAGAGCAACCCGCTCATTGTCTGGTTCGCTTATGCGAGAGAGTGACCCCGAACACTAGGTAGAGCCCTCCGATATTCTTCTCGACTGATTACCGGCTCTTTCTGTACGGGACAGTCGGTTGAGAAAATATCGGGTAACCCAACAGGTCACGTAATCGCTCTACTATCCTGACTGATCACCAAAATAAAATTGACAAGATAATTGACCGAGCCTTTGCGGTTTTCAGCTTGTGTTGCGTTGGTGAATCGGGGGTTTACTTGTGATCATAGTTGTTACCAGATCTCATCCGCACTACTCGCCACATCAAGATGATGGGCAGACGATCTCTTAGGTAGCCTCCGGTTGCACCGCTTTCGGGCACGTCTACCCGCTCATCTAGGTTAGTTCGTGAGAGCCGGGACCCGCTCTCCGAACCCGAGTACGATTCCACCCTGTTCCCCCTCGATCTCCCTTCTTCTGAGACCGAGATACCAGTGCCAGAGGAGAGACAGACAGATGATTTATCGGCACCTGAGTTTGGATGTTTTGATTTTGCAGAGACTATGGCCGGCAGTAGTGATGATCACACCAGAGGTCCGCAGCATGAGCATTTCGTTCTGGACCAGGGTGCGATCAACTCCACCCTGATCGCCTCCCTCGAGACAGTTCAGCAGCAGTTGAGGGATCAGGGAGCATTCATGTTGGACATGAGGCGAGAGATGGAGCAGTTGAGAGCCGCTCGCGACCAGCGCGAGCCCGGAGACGGGCCGAGGATACCCGACCACGCGGTAGCCGCCGCAGCCGCAGCAGCAGCAGCAGATCCACCGAGACCGATGCGGGAGTTATACAACCCCGGATCGACACTGATGCATCATTGGGTTGTTCTACCAGCCATCGTGGGAGACTTCAAGTTCCCCCCGAACACTTTGCAACTCCTCCCCCGGTTCCATGGGCTAGCCACAGAGGAGCCCCATCTCCACCTTCAGGAGTTTCTGATGATCTGCAGCATAGTCCACGACCATCAGGTGGACCAGGATACCATCCGGATGATTGCCTTCCCCTTCTCCTTAGCAGACAGAGCAGCCACCTGGCTGAAGCATTTGGGGAAGTTCGTCTACACCTGGGAGCAGCTCCGCACCGAGTACTTGCATAAGTACTATCCACTCGGGCGGACGAACGCCGCTAGAGCCATGATCAGCAACTTCTCCATGCTCCCCAACAAGCAGTTTCACGAGGCATGGGAGAGGTTCAGAGAGCTGACCGATAGATGCCTGCACCATGACATTTCCAAGACAAACCTTGTTCAGAGCTTTTTCAGCGGGTTGACACCAGAGCTTCAGGGCTTGGTGAACGCTTCTTGTGGTGGGTCCTATTTCGCCAAGGACCACGATCAGGTCTGGGCCATCTACGAAGAGATGGCTGAGAACTACATGGTGATGTCCCAGACCCGATTGTACACTCAAGGGAGAGCCCAGCCACATACCGTGCAATACCAGAGGATAGCACGGGTTGACGCCGGTCCATCCAGTTCGTCCGCGGCAGCAGCACAGGCAGAGAGTTCAGCCGCAGACATGGGGATCATCAGCGAGAAGTTGGACCGGATGGAGATCATAGAGAAGAAGCAGTGCCAGGGCATCACACAGATGAAGCAGATGGCACAGACTCTAAGTGACCTGAAGACATCTCATGTGTCTCCAGGAGGCACAGACGGCTTCACAGCCTCGTCTTCAGGCACGAGGCGATCCGAGTAGAAACAACAGCTCGTCCCAGTGCTCCAGCTCACACCAGCAGCCAAGACAGGTCCATCTTGTATAGGCGGAGCCGTACCAGCAGCCGCAGCTCACCTACCAGGCTCCACCATCCACTGACACACAGATGGTGGTATACCAGCCGGATCAGCCTCTGGTAGTGCTCCCGCCACCCCAGTACGATGCAGAGCCGTTGATGGATGTCAACGGGATTTGGTACAACCGCCCCCAGCCCGGTATCCGACGAGATCATCCCGGATTCCGTTGGGCGGCCAGAGGTGCCCAGCCCCAGCAGCAACCGTCAGGTCAGGATGGCCAGTACAGCCATCAGAGGGATCACCAGCAGCAGCAGCCCCCAGCATATACCCAGCCACATCCACAACAGTCACCGCAGTATGGTCCTCATCCCTATCAGCAATGACAGTCTTGGAGGCGTGATCAGCCTCATCAGCCGCAGCATCAGCCACATCCTTACCCCTCTCAGCCACAGCACCAGCAGCCTCACTACCAGAGAGGCTACCCGTCGGGTTCTCATGGGCCATCCTATGAGAGCCCCGCCTTGGATGACATAGCCCGCCTTCTCACAGATCAGCAGGCTACTTTTCGACGGGAGATGGATGAGTTCCGCCAGGAAATGCGGGACAGCGTGAGAGGGAAGGCCGCCATCCCTGCCCAGATCGAGCCGAATCCTAACAACCTCAAGAGGAAATCTGAGCAGGTATGTACTGAGTATGCCACTCCGAGTGATACTTTTGGTGATATGTCTACATATCTTTTTGATATTGATTTTGTCACACTTAGGAGCGGTAGGATGCCAGCAGGCGGCGCCTCGTCTGAGCGACACCACGAGGATCCTTCTAGAGTGCCCGACGAGGAGGAGAGCGGTACTGAGGCTGCTAGAGATGATGTCGGTGGCATTGATGCCACCACGGATGCTGATCCCACCGGCGGTACTGAGGCCGTTGTCTCACCAGTAGGAGGAGGTGGTACTGAGGCCACCCATGTTGCCGAGCCAGAGGCGGTGCTGAGGCTGCCCGTCTACCAGCCGATGGTGGTGCTGATGCCGCCAATTCTTCTGAGATTCTTGTTGTTTTTCCTGTTACTTATGTATCTCGGAACACTTCTGTGAATAAAGGAAAGGCTTTGTTTTCTTCCGGTCCCACTGTGGTGTGATGAATCTCGGATTCATCACTCTAAGTCTCATTAATTAGGCTCAAGTCCCTCAAGATCAACTGCATTTCTGCATTTATTTTGCATAATTAGCATCCGGGCATGATTGCATAAGAATTGCATTTTAGCATTAATTTCTGCATAAAATAAGAAGCCAAAAATCCAAGCCAAAAATGACCTGTAAATAGCCAAACTTCCCCTATTTTTTAACTCCTTCATGCTAATACCGAATACCACAAACTCACTCCCACTGTGTACACGTCACTAACAAGAATAAATAAAAAATACAAAAAAATCATTAACCCTGTTAAGTGGACCAAAAACCCAAACCCTAGTTTCAGGATTCTCGGACTAAAAGCTACATATCTTCCCCATCCAGTGTCCGATTTGATCCTACTCACTTTTGAACTAATGCACATTCAATTACCTTCAAAACAAGACCAAGTTCAAGTGAATCGGAGCTCGTATGTGAAAGTTGGGTTTTGGGCCTCTTTTGTACATTGTATTTTCGCGGCTTTTTGACCTGTATTTTATGTGTTTATTTTCTTTATTAATAAAAATCCAAAAAAATTAGATTAAGGTGTCTTTTATTTATCTTTGAGTTTTCCTTATTTTTCCGGATTTTTATCGTGTTTAAAATTGACAAAAAAATTAGAAAATCCAAAAATCAAGGTATTCTATGTACATGGGATACCCCAAAAATTTGCTTTTCACATTTGACCGAATTTGGCTTTGATGTCTTCATGAAAGTTGTAGATCTCGTCGAGACGAGCATTTTTCGTGAAGGAACTTTTTCGATCCGAGGTCATTTGCTATTTTATATCGATTTTTGAAATCTTTTATTCGCGGATTTTTCTGGAGCTGACACATGGCAGCCCCAGAGGCCGCCACGTGTCAACGTCTTTTGAGCTTTATTAATATCGTTTTTTTTTTAAAAAAAAATATAATTAAAATCCACTGCACGTGCGGCGCACGTGCCCCCAGGCACGTGCCCTCACGTGCTCCGCCAGGAGCCCCTTCCGCCACGTGGCCCCTATCTGGCCGTTCGATCTCGGCCGATCGAACGGCCAGGACCCGTCGTCCTCCTCCGGAACCGCCGCCCCGCTATCCCGCAAACGGCCGCCGCCTCTTCGTAACCACCGCCGCCCTCGCCTCGCCAACAACCACCTCCGCAACCGCCGCCCTCCTCTTTTCTCGCAACGGCCCCGACTCCATCGCCGTTGACGCCAACCATCTCCCTCTCGCCTATAAATAAACCCTCGCCGCCCCCAGTCATCGACATCCGCCGATCGACTCCTTCAGGTGGTGACAGCCCTCACCGGCGTGATCCGAAGCGCCCCCCCCGGTGCCTCGTCGCAGCCCCTCCAGCGCTGCTCTGCTCCGGCCACTCGCCGTCGAGCCTCCGACCTCCCCCAGGTATCTCTCTCTTCTTCTTCTCTCTCTCTCTCTCTCTCCCTTCGCCGTCACGCAAATTCCTCCTCCGAGCTTCTCTCCGCTCGAAGCTTCACTTTCTTCTACACCGCGCACCTCACGTCTCCGTCGATCCACCACCACTCCATCGCGCCTCCACCACATCTTCGTCGTTCTCCGCCCAAGCGTCAACGTCAACACCTGTAGCCGACTTCAGCTCTGCCGCACCTCCAACAACTCCTCCGCCCACGCGTCTTCACCGGGGACCCCTGGCCGTGTGTCGGCCAACGACGACTGCCATCTTCCTCGCCCCTGCCTTGAGCTCCTCCGCCAACGCCATCGCCCCGCCAGGAGGGGCCGACCTCCACCGCCTTCACCATCGCTCTCCACCTCGGCCGACACGCCAGCTCCGCCCCGCTCCTCGACGCCACCACGCTCTTGCCGCGTCACCGGAGCCACGCCACCAGCAGCACCAGAGGCCCTCGCCGACATCTCCACCACCAGCCGGAGGCTCTGCCAGACCGCCTCCCCCTCTGCCGTCTCCTCCGCCACTCCACCAGCCACCGGGCGTGACGCCCGAGGCCCCAGCACGCGCGAGGCGCGTGCGTGGGGAACGTCAGCGCTGACGTCAGCCCAGGGTCACGTGATCTGCACGTGACCCGCTGGGTTAATTGTGAAGGCCCCCCTGAAGATCTCCATTTCACGCACTCGCCCCTGCCATCCAGAGGCACGTGCCTAGCACGTGCCTACTGGAAAATTTGCAAGAATACCCTCGGGGGTATAGGTAACTACACAAAAGTCCCCCCCTGCATTGATTTTATTTATTTATTCTATTTGCGTCTGTACCCCTGTCTTCGTCATTCATTATAGACCTCTACATTGCATCATTTTATTTATTTAAATATAGCACTTTGTTCATTGCTTTATGCTCTACATTTTGACATGCTGTGGATATTTTTATGAATTACGGTTGATTAATAAATAATTATTTTGTGGAAATTGAGATATTTTGCCCAATCTGTGCTCGGAAATTAGTAGTTAATTAACCGTTGATTTAAAAATTCCCCAAAAATCACATATCGTAGAGATTAATTTGATTAACATTGTGCCCAAAAATCATTGCATTTGCATGCATCATTTGCCTTGTATAAATCATTTTGCATATTTCATTGTTTGATTTTTAATAGGTATTGAACCCCACATTTTTGAGGTCTAGGATTTTTCTAAGATCTATTACCTAGTGATAGATCTTAAATAATTTTAGTTCTCGAAAATACGTAGGTTTAATATTTATTAAAATTAAATATTGAAAATTAATTTGTTTGCAATTAAAAATTTGTAAAAAATTCATATTGCATTTAAAAATTCCAAAAAAAATACTGTGCACTTATTCCATCATTTTTTACATCTCGGCCAAGTTTCGTAATTTTCGGACACCGTTTGAACGTATTTTACATTTTAGTCCCTAAAATAGGCCGAATTTGCATTTTGCATGTCATCTTGCATTGAAAAATTCCAAAAAAAATACCGCCTTGAAAACCAAACTCAAAATTGGATAGACATTAATCTAGGTTGTTCCTTTGCCTCCTTGTGATCGACCTTGGGACTTGCCCAAGTAAAATAAACATAAACCACGAGATTAAAATTGAATCATTATTTTGTGGTTATTTCTTGACTGTCTCCGATTGCCGCCTACAACGAACGACATATTTATTTTCACGATTGACGATTAAAAACAACATCTTATCGCGGCTTTTCCGGGCCCGTCAGATGGACCCAAAGAAAAATTCCCTGTGATCATTAGCTCATCATTAACCGTGGACCAAGAATCCAGACTGATCGAAGTCCTTGAGCGAAATCGAAAAGCCATAGGTTGGACTGTGTCGGATCTCGTAGGAATAAACCCCGCTCTCTGCTCGCACCAAATTTATGTTGAGGATAATGCAAGGCCTTCCCGTGAATTTCAGAGAAGATTAAACCCCAATCTTCGGGAAGTGGTGAAGAAAGAAATAGAGAAATGGTGCAAAGCAGGATTTATTTACCCCATTTCTGACTCCAAGTGGGTAGCCCCCCTTCATGTCGTCCCGAAGAAGTCGGGAATCCAGATGGTTACCAACGAGGAGGGGGTTGAGATCGCGACCAGAGTACCCACGTCGTGGCGCGTCTGTGTCGATTACCGGCGCCTGAATGCTGCGACCAAGAAAGACTACTTTCCACTACCATTCATTGATCAAATATTGGAGAGACTTGCAGGGAAAGCATTCTTCTGTTTTCTTGATGGGTACTCCGGCTACAATCAAGTAGCTATCGCTCCCGAGGACCAGGAAAAGACCACATTCACATGTCCCTTCGGTACTTACGCATTCAAGCGCATGCCATTCGGGCTTTGCAATGCCCCAGGCACATTTCAGCGGTGCATGATTGCCGTATTTGCCGAAATGGTTGGTGATTTCCTGGAAGTCTTCATGGACGACTTCTCGGTTCATGGTGATTCATTTGATACATGCTTAGCACACTTGGACCGAGTCCTTCAGAGATGCAGGGAGGTAAATTTGGTACTCTCCTGGGAGAAGAGTCACTTCATGGTGACTGAGGGTATCGTGTTGGGGCACGTCATCTCCAAAAAGGGAATGGAGGTGGACCCTGCCAAGGTGGATGTGATCAAGAAACTTGAGCCACCAACCAACGTCAAGTCAGTGAGGTCGTTCTTAGGGCATGTTGGATTTTATAGACGGTTCATTCCTGATTTTTCAAAGATCGCCCGCCCACTGACTGAGCTCTTAGGAAAAGACACCGAGTTTATTGTAAATCACAAATGTCTAGAGGCCTTCGAGCTCCTGAAAAAGAAAATATGTGAATCGCCGATATTACAAGCTCCCGACTGGTCTCTTCCCTTCGAGATCATGACTGATGCATCGGATTTTGCTGTCGGAGCGGTACTCGGACAAAGAAGAGATGGAATTCCTTATGCGATTCACTACGCGAGCAAAGTATTGGACCCTGCACAGAGAAACTATACAGTGACTGAAAAGGAAATGCTCGCGGTTGTTTGGGCCCTGGAAAAATTCAGATCATACATATTGGGCTCCAAGGTGACAATCTTCACAGACCACACGGCAGTCAGATATCTCATGGATAAGAAGGATGCTAAGGCACGACTTTTGAGATGGATCTTGTTAATCCAGGAATTTAATTTGGAGATCAAGGATAAACCTGGAATAAAGAATGTTGTTGCTGATCACCTTTCCCGAATCGAGCAAAACGATTATCCTGATATCGGACCAATCAAGGAGACTTTTCCAGACGAATCAATTTGCGTCATTGAGTCAACCCCATGGTATTCCGACATAGTGAACTATCTTGTCTCCAAGAAGGTTCCCTATGGTTGGACCAAAAAAATGATTGATCGATTAAAGTCGGATTCGAGGAAATACCATTGGGACGATCCTTTCCTTTTCTATGAAGGACCGGATTGTGTCTGGAGAAGATGTATCCCTCAGGAGGAATATCAGAGTGTCCTCACACACTGTCATTCTCTAGAGGCTGGAGGACACCATTCGGGAAAGAGAACCGCGCACAAGGTACTCCAATGTGGATTTTACTGGCGGACCTTATTTCAGGATGCTAATGAATTTGTACGGTCATGCCCGATTTGTCAAAGAATGGGAGGGACTATGGGATATAGAGATGAAATGCCCATGCAACCAATAATTTTCTGTGATGTTTTTGATGCATGGGGGATCGATTTTATGGGTCCCTTTCCCAACAGCAATGGATTTGAGTACATCTTGTTAGCGGTGGATTATTTATCAAGATGGGTAGAGGCTATTCCAACCCGAACCGCAGATAGCAAAGTCGTCTGTAAGTTTATCAAAGATAACATCATTACGAGGTTCGGGATACCAAAAGTATTGATTTCTGATGGAGGTAGACACTTCGTGAACAGGGAGATGAGATCTTTGGCTAAGGAGTACAAATTTGAGCATAGAATAGCCAACCCGTATCACCCACAATCTAACGGCATGGCAGAGGTTTCTAACAGAGAGGTGAAGAGCATTCTCCAGAAGTTGGTTCGTCCCGATAGGAAGAATTGGTCAACACTGTTGGACCAAGTTCTATGGGCCTATAGGACAACCTATAAGACTCCACTCGGTACTTCACCTTTTAGGATGATCTATGGCAAGCCATGTCATCTTCCTGCAGAATTGATCCACAAATCTGAATGGGCGATCAAAAAGTTGAATTGGAGTTGTCACCCTGGGAAACTATGTCGAGACTTAAATCTGAATGAGCTAATTGAAATCCGAAATCGGGCATATGACAACAGTGTGATTTATAAGGACAAGGTCAAGAGATGGCATGATAGACACATTCGAGAGAAGACCTTTGTCCCTGGACAAAAAGTGTGGTTGTTTAATGCTCGTTTGAAGATTTTTCATGGGAAACTCAAATCAAAATGGACGGGTCCCTACATTGTCGTCGATGTGCATACCAATGGAAGCGTAGACATTGCCGAACTCAAAGAGAATGCACAACCGTTCTCAGTAAATGGACAAATGCTGAAGCCATACATTGAATCACCCAAAGAACAAACAGTTCAAGTCGAGGCCATCTATTTCACGCAGAGCGAGGATATTGAAAATCTATCTAACCACTCCCTCCCTCCCTCCCGACCACATCGGCCTCCGTGTACAGCTTCTTCCTTTACTTAGGCCAAGGCCTAAGTATAGGGGGAGACCGATGCCATCTGTATATACCATTCTTCTCCTAACTCCTAATCGCTCCATATCCACCCTTCTTCCATACTTAGGCTGTTCAAAGCCTAAGTATAGGGGGAACCAACATCCACCCGTATATACTCTCCTCATTTCCTGACAGCTTTTCTTTTCATTTTTTTTCTTTCTTTTTTCTCACTCTCTTACGCTTAGCCCGAGCTTTGTCTTCTTTACGCTTCTTGTGCTCTGAGGACACAGCACTCGCTAAGTATAGGGGGGTCTGTATATACTTTGTATATATTTTACCCATATCTCGTACTTTCGCGTAAGTCTATATGTATTTACGGGGTGGGTACTAACTGAAAAAAAAAAAGAAGAACACTGACTTGCCCTAATTTTCTGAAAAAAATGAATAAAAAAGAGGCTTCTTATTCCATTTTCTGCATAAAAAATAATATATCCATTGCTTAAAAAAAATGTCTGCATTTCACGCACCTGTACTCCATCCAACATCGCATGCATTTGCATCTGTGAAAAGTCATTGGGTTCTTAACCGAGTTATGAGCCGAAACCGAGAGTGGTCTGGGCTTGACCTTAATCCACCTAAGTTCAGAGGAACTTCACCGAGAAATAGAATTTTAAGAGCTTCAGGTCTTTTTGACTTAATTCCTTAAGTTCCACATGACAATGTACAGCGTTTGACTCTTAGTGTCTAACCTGGTCTCTTCATTCTGGGTACAACTCTGGAATAGGGAATTAATTCGCACTCTCGCACTATGCACTTAGCTCAACCCAAACGGGATGTTGGAAGACTGTGTGAGTCTCTTTTCTGGTAGCGTGGAAATCTAAAGACCGGAGTACGGGTTGAAATAAAGCTTCGGAAAAGGGATGGACGGCTGGGCACAATTTTTCTAAGACCCCAAAAAATGTACGGAACAAAAGATTCTATATCCGTAGGGGCACAACAAGATCCAAGCAGAACCACCAAAAATTCCAAATACATAGAAGCATTCTACCAAATAAAAATCCGACCAAAAAGGTCCAAGCTTCAGAAACCTGCAGATCTTGGTGGAGACTCGGCTACACTGGCCATCTCCACAAGGAGAGGTGACTACACTGGCCACCCTCCAGTTCTTTTCTCTTTCTTCTATCTTCTCCCTCATTCGATTGTGAACACAGCACGACAGACCTTAGAAGGAAATACCTGACTCCCCGAGGACGAGTTACTGGAGAGGAGAGGAGCATGGTAGTCCGGCATTCTGAATGGGAAGAGCTAAAACCCTTCACACACATGAGTCGGTTATTCAATGTTCATAGGGTATACTTTGGGAAGAGGATTGATCTAAGATGACTTCTGAGTTGAAACTGTGTCAATGATGTGTAGAACTTGAGGGCTGTTGATTTTGAAATTCTAAGTCTCACAGAAGTTCCGCCACATTATTAATCCAAAGGTCAAGTTTAGTTTCACTTTCACCTTCAGTTCATGGTCTTGGTATGGAACCCAGTCTCATTTCACTTCATGGCATTTCTTTTTGATGCTCAGGGACGAGCATGGTTTAAGTATAGGGGGATGATGAATCTCGGATTCATCACTCTAAGTCTCATTAATTAGGCTCAAGTCCCTCAAGATCAACTGCATTTCTGCATTTATTTTGCATAATTAGCATCCGGGCATGATTGCATAAGAATTGCATTTTAGCATTAATTTCTGCATAAAATAAGAAGCCAAAAATCCAAGCCAAAAATGACCTGTAAATAGCCAAACTTCCCCTATTTTTTAACTCCTTCATGCTAATACCGCATACCACAAACTCACTCCCACTGTGTACACGTCACTAACAAGAATAAATAAAAAATACAAAAAAATCATTAACCCTGTTAAGTGGACCAAAAACCCAAACCCTAGTTTCAGGATTCTCGGACTAAAAGCCACATATCTTCCCCATCCAGTGTCCGATTTGATCCTACTCACTTTTGAACTAATGCACATTCAATTACCTTCAAAACAAGACCAAGTTCAAGTGAATCGGAGCTCGTATGTGAAAGTTGGGTTTTGGGCCTCTTTTGTACATTGTATTTTCGCGGCTTTTTGACCTGTATTTTATGTGTTTATTTTCTTTATTAATAAAAATCCAAAAAAATTAGATTAAGGTGTCTTTTATTTATCTTTGAGTTTTCCTTATTTTTCCGGATTTTTATCGTGTTTAAAATTGACAAAAAAATTAGAAAACCCAAAAATCAAGGTATTCTATGTACATGGGATACCCCAAAAATTTGCTTTTCACATTTGACCGAATTTGGCTTTGATGTCTTCATGAAAGTTGTAGATCTCGTCGAGATGAGCATTTTTCGTGAAGGAACTTTTTCGATCCGAGGTCATTTGCTATTTTATATCGATTTTTGAAATCTTTTATTCGCGGATTTTTCTGGAGCTGACACGTGGCAGCCCCAGAGGCCGCCACGTGTCAACGTCTTTTGAGCTTTATTAATATCGTTTTTTTAAAAAAAAATATAATTAAAATCCACCGCACGTGCGGTGCACGTGCCCCCAGGCACGTGCCCTCACTTGCTCCGCCAGGAGCCCCTTCCGCCACGTGGCCCCTATCTGGCCGTTCGATCTCGGCCGATCGAACGGCCAGGACCCGTCGTCCTCCTCCGGAACCGCCGCCCCGCTATCCCGCAAACGGCCGCCGCCTCTTCGTAACCACCGCCGCCCTCGCCTCGCCAACAACCACCTCCGCAACCGCCGCCCTCCTCTTTTCTCGCAACGGCCCCGACTCCATCGCCGTTGACGCCAACCATCTCCCTCTCGCCTATAAATAAACCCTCGCCGCCCCCAGTCATCGACATCCGCCGATCGACTCCTTCAGGTGGTGACAGCCCTCACCGGCGTGATCCGAAGCGCCCCCCCCGGTGCCTCGTCGCAGCCCCTCCAGCGCTGCTCCGCTCCGGCCACTCGCCGTCGAGCCTCCGACCTCCCCCAGGTATCTCTCTCTTCTTCTCTCTCTCTCTCTCTCTCTCTCTCTCCCTTCGCCGTCACGCAAATTCCTCCTCCGAGCTTCTCTCCGCTCGAAGCTTCACTTTCTTCTACACCGCGCACCTCACGTCTCCGTCGATCCACCACCACTCCGTCGCGCCTCCACCACATCTTCGCCGTTCTCCGCCCAAGCGTCAACGTCAACACCTGTAGCCGACTTCAGCTCTGCCGCACCTCCAACAACTCCTCCGCCCACGCGTCTTCACCGGGGACCCCTGGCCGTGTGTCGGCCAACGACGACTGCCATCTTCCTCGCCCCTGCCTTGAGCTCCTCCGCCAACGCCATCGCCCCGCCAGGAGGGGCCGACCTCCACCGCCTTCACCATCGCTCTCCACCTCGGCCGACACGCCAGCTCCGCCCCGCTCCTCGACGCCACCACGCTCTCGCCGCGTCACCGGAGCCACGCCACCAGCAGCACCAGAGGCCCTCGCCGACATCTCCACCACCAGCCGGAGGCTCTGCCAGACCGCCTCCCCCTCTGCTGTCTCCTCCGCCACTCCACCAGCCACCGGGCGTGACGCCCGAGGCCCCAGCATGCGCGAGGCGCGTGCGTGGGGAACGTCAGCGCTGACGTCAGCCCAGGGTCACGTGATCTGCACGTGACCCGCTGGGTTAATTGTGAAGGCCCCCCTGAAGATCTCCATTTCACGCACTCGCCCCTGCCATCCAGAGGCACGTGCCTAGAACGTGCCTACTGGAAAATTTGCAAGAATACCCTCGGGGGTATAGGTAACTACACAAAAGTCCCCCCTGCATTGATTTTATTTATTTATTCTATTTGCGTCTGTACCCCTGTCTTCGTCATTCATTATAGACCTCTACATTGCATCATTTTATTTATTTAAATATAGCACTTTGTTCATTGCTTTATGCTCTACATTTTGACATGCTGTGGATATTTTTATGAATTACGGTTGATTAATAAATAATTATTTTGTGGAAATTGAGATATTTTGCCCAATCTGTGCTCGGAAATTAGTAGTTAATTAACCGTTGATTTAAAAATTCCCCAAAAATCACATATCGTAGAGATTAATTTGATTAACATTGTGCCCAAAAATCATTGCATTTGCATGCATCATTTGCCTTGTATAAATCATTTTGCATATTTCATTGTTTGATTTTTAATAGGTATTGAACCCCACATTTTTGAGGTTTAGGATTTTTCTAAGATCTATTACCTAGTGATAGATCTTAAATAATTTTAGTTCTCAAAAATACGTAGGTTTAATATTTATTAAAATTAAATATTGAAAATTAATTTGTTTGCAATTAAAAATTCGTAAAAAATTCATATTGCATTTAAAAATTCCAAAAAAAATACTGTGCACTTATTCCATCATTTTTTACATCTCGGCCAAGTTTCGTAATTTTCGGACACCGTTTGAATGTATTTTACATTTTAGTCCCTAAAATAGGCCGAATTTGCATTTTGCATGTCATCTTGCATTGAAAAATTCCAAAAAAAATACCGCCTTGAAAACCAAACTCAAAATTGGATAGACATTAATCTAGGTTGTTCCTTTGCCTCCTTGTGATCGACCTTGGGACTTGCCCAAGTAAAATAAACATAAACCATGAGATTAAAATTGAATCATTATTTTGTGGTTATTTCTTGACTGTCTCCGATTGCCGCCTACAACGAACGACATATTTATTTTCACGATTGACGATTAAAAACAACTTCTTATCGCGGCTTTTCCGGGCCCGTCATGGTGCATGATGTATGTGTGGATCCGGCCGTCGAGCCGTCTAGACCCTTTCCTAGTCCTTCATCTGAGAAGGACCCTGTGATCCCCTTCCCTAGAGCCCTTCAAATGGGGAAGGGGAAGAAAAATGAAAATCCAAAAAGAGGCAGTAGGAAGAGTTCAGCCAGCAGATGATAGATCGGTTTCACATACAGCTGACTCTTTGGGAGGCTTTGCAGCACATCCCTCTTCTTCAGCGTTCCCTTAGAGACAGGACTACAGTCAGGAGGAGAGGAGGAACCACCACTCAGAGATTCATGTGCTGACGAGAGCCACTTGCTTCGTGATCCAGAACCGTCTGCCGGCCAAGAGGCCAGATTCCGGAGCCCCTTATGTCAGATGCCATATCAGAGAGCAGAGGTTCGACCGTACTCTATTAGACAGCGGATCGTCGATCAACCTACTTCTGGCATCCCTTCTCGACCGCTTCGAGTTGGGCACTCTTAGACAGAGTAGGACAGTCCTTCAGTTTGCTGATCGATCTGTCAAGAGGCCGAAGGGGTTGTTGCGTGACGTTGTCGTCACGATTCAGGGCCTGCAATTCCCTGTGGACTTCGTAGTGTTGGACATGGAGATCCCTGATTCAGTGACCGATACCCCCATCATTCTCGGTCGCCCGTTCTTGGCCACAGCAAAGGCAGTAACCGACCATGATAGCGGGAAGGCATACTTTCGCGTCGAGGGCGAAAGTATACAAATAGAGACGGTCGAGGACAATAGAGCCAGAGACAGAGCATGCTCAGAGACTAGTTCATATACAGAGCAGCTGACAGATGCCGGGCCAGACATCCACCAGGCTTGTGACTTTGTGATCACAGATGACGAGGCAGTATGGGCAGACCCAGATGCACAGGCCATCCTCTCTCCTTCAGAGTCCGCTGATGCAGAGATGACAACAGAGGAGAGCTTGGAGAGCACATTCTTGGTCTAGGATACTTTCGAGGCAGCAGAGCCGGTTCTCGACTACGAGACTGATTTTTGTGATGATGGTGATACTGAGGCCACCTTGATTGATACAGATCCCTCGGAGTCAGATTCTGATTGGGCAGATTGTTATGATTACATGCCAGATCTGACTTCACCTGAGCCTACAGCTAGGGAGGAGGTAGATGCTGAGCAGAGCAGAGACAGTCCATCAGGGCAGCCTTCTCCAGTTTCTGACAGTGATAGAGAGTTTCAGTTCTCCCATGCGGATTTGGCAGCCTTCACGTAGAGTTTTCAGAGGCCAGATCCACCAGCACCCAGTTGTCCAGAGCCGAAGCCACTTCCTGCTTCGTTGAAGTATAGGTTCCTTGCGGGTGAGCATGAGATGTACCCAGTCATTATCTCCGCCGATTTGACTGGAGAGCAGGAATCCCGTCTGATGGGGGTTCTTGAAAAGAACCGCAAGGCGATAGGATGGAGCGTAACAGATCTCCAGGGGATAAGTCCAGCCATGTGCTCCCACCATATCTATCTCGAGGATGAGGCAAAGCCGTCGCGTGAGTTCCAGCGGCGGCTGAACCCGAATCTGAGAGAGGTTGTCATGAAGGAGATATCGAAATGGTGGAGCGTCGATTTTATCTACCCCATCTCCGACTCCAAGTGGGTCAGCCCTTTGCATGTGGTGCCCAAGAAGACGGGCATCACTACATTAGTCAGTGAGTCTGGAGAGGAGATTGCTACACGGGTACCCACTTCTTGGCGGGTCTACGTTGATTACAGGAGACTCAACCAGGCCACCAAGAAGGATCATTCCCCCCTGCCCTTTATAGATCAGATCATTGAGAGACTGGCAGGGAAGAGCCACTATTATTTTCTGGATGGGTACTCGGGCTACAACCAGGTGGCCATCGCTCCCGAGGACCAGGACAAGACTACCTTTACCTGAACCTTCGGCACATATGCCTTCCGACACATGCCATTTTGGCTATGCAATGCCCCTGCGATCTTTCAGAGATGCATGATGTCGATCTTTTCGGACATGGTAGGGGAGTGCTTGGAGGTCTTCATGGATGATTTCTCGGTTTACGGCGACAGATTCGACTCATGTTTTGACTGCCTAGACCGAGTACTTCAGCGATGTATAGAGGTTCACTTGGTGTTATCTTGGGAGAAGAGTCAATTTATGGCGACTCAAGGGACGGTTCTTGGCCATATCATCTCCAACAGGGGCATGGAGGTTGATCCGGCCAAGGTAGATGTCATTAGAAAACTCGCATCACCGTCCAATTTGCGGCAGTTACGGTCATTCCTGGGGCACGTCGGTTTCTACCTACGATTCATTCATGACTTCAGTAGGATTGCCCAGCCGTTGACTGACCTGCTGACGAAAGACACCGAGTTCCTTGTCGATGACAAGTGTCTTTCGTCGTTTGAGACTCTCAAGTGATGTGTTGTTGAGGCTCCTGTTCTCCAGCCACCTGATTGGTCTCTCCCATTCGAGATCATGACGGATGCCTCCGATTTTGCCGTGGGGGCCGTGCTGGGACAGAGGAGGGATGGAGTTCCATTTGCTATCCACTACGCTAGCCGCACATTGGATTCCGCGCAGCGGAACTACACAGTCACAGAGAAGGAGATGCTAGTTGTAGTTTTCGCCCTAGATAAGTTCAGATCATACATTATTGGATCTAGAGTGACCTTGTACATAGATCATACCGCCATCAGGTACCTCATGGCATAGAAGGATGCCAAGGCCAGACTAACTAGATAGATCCTTCTACTCCAGGATTTCGACATTGAGATCAAGGATAAGCCTGGAGTCAAGAATGTGGTGGCGGATCATCTCTCCCGATTAGAGCATCTTGAGGATTCTGAGCAGATTGACCCTATTTGTGAGACCTTCCCAGATGAGGCGATCCTTGCTATCGCCTCTCTCCCGTGGTATGTCGTTATTGTGAACTTTCTTGTTGCTAAGAAAGTTCCACAAGATTGGCCCAAGCATAGGCTTGAGACCTTCCTCGCGAAGGCCAAGTCCTACCACTGGGAGGATCCCATCCTTTACCACGAAGGAGGGGACAGCATCTGGCGTAGGTGCATTCCTCAGGAGGAGAACCATAGCGTCCTCACGTACTGTCACAAGCTTGAGGCAGGAGGACATCACTCTAGGAGGAGAATGACACAAAAAGTGCTCCAATCCGGCATATGGTAGCCTACCCTCTTCAAGGACTTTGATGAGTTCGTGAAGAAGTGTACTGACTGTCAGAGGATGGGCACTTGTGGACAATGTGATATGATGTCGATGCAGCCCATTCACTTCTATGAGGTTTTTGATGCATGGGGCATCGATTTCACGGGTCCATTCCCTAAGAGTCAAGGATTTGAGTACATTCTGTTAGAATTTGATTATGTGAGTCGTTGGGTTGAGGCCATCCCCGCCCGAACCGCTGATGCCAGGACAGTTTGTAGATTTTTGAGGAAGCACATCATTACACGGTTCGGGGTTCCTCGAGTATTGATTTCAGACGGGGGGTCTCATTTCATCAACGACCAGGTGAAGGCCCTTTCTAGCGAGCTCGGTATAGACCATCGAGTTGCCACTCCATATCATCCACAGACGAATGGTCTAGCTGAGGTGTCAAACAGGGAGATCAAGACTATTTTACAGAAAGTCATCCGCCCTGACCGAAAGGATTGGTCACAGCTTTTGGACTCGGTCTTGTGGGCATATAGAACGTCTTTCAAGACATCTTTGGGCACTTCTCCCTTTCACCTCGTATAGGGCAAGCCGTGCCATTTACCTGTTGAGCTGAGACACAGGTCACTTTGGGCAGTTACAGATATTCTTTTGGATCCAGATAGTGTAGGAGACCAGAGGAGGGCAAATACAGTACAAGGAGAGAGTGAAGGAGTGGCATGATTCTCATATCAGCCACAAGCATTTTGAGCATGGACAGAGAGTATGGTTGTTTGATGCTAGGCTTCGTCTATTTCCAGGGAAGCTACAGAGCAAATGGAAGGGACCTTATCTTGTGAGAAAGGTACATGACAACGGAAGCATTGACATATCTGAGTTGTCTTCTGAGAGTACCTTTCGAGTGAACGGCCAGCGGCTCAAGCCATTTCTAGATCATGAGCCGCGGGTCGTTGAGGTTGCCCCTATTCACTTTGCGTGAGATGTGGTCTTTTGACTCACATCTATTGCATCTCACGCCCGATTATCATTGTTCTTCCGACCTGTATAGATCCAGATGTCCATATCATCTCATTCTTTAGTCCACATCCCTTTTCTCATCTTTGATTATGCTATACTTAGGGTGTACTTTACCCTAAGTATAGGGGGATGTAGGACCTTTGAGTATTCCTTTTGATTCATTTTACCCCTGTTTTTGCTGCATATACTTAAGGATATTGTACCCTAAGTATAGGGGGGTAGACCCTGTACATTCTCCACTCGATTTTCCCTTTGTGTACAACCTGCTATACTTAGGATTATTTGATCCTAAGTATAGAGGGAAAAGCCGAGATCTTCTTGATTTTCTATTCATTCATTTGTCTTTGTATATAGCCTTCCTTTTCACTTCCCTATACATAGCACGAGTTATGTCTTCTTCATCGCTCTTGACTCTGAGGACATCGTTCGAGCTAAGTATAGGGGGTGTGTATATATTTCATATATACTTTAGCCATAACTCGTACTTTGTATGAGTGTGTTAATAAATAAGAATGGCTAAAAACCCAAAATCCACAAAAATTAGAAACTTTCCCTGTAAATAAACATTCTTTTATTTGCACATACATAGCTAGTGTACAAATTATTTTTGTAAAAATGTTTTCAAAAACTTTTTGTGTAAAGTTTGTGTAAATATGTGCATATCAAAATTATGTATATAGTACAAAATTTTTCCAAAATGTTTTGAAAATCAAAAGTTTGCAAAAATCTTGTGTAAATATTTTGCAAAACTTGCATTCATGCATACTTCCATGATTTCAAAACATTTTTCAAAAATTTTGCATGTGTGTAAATATTGTGTAAATAGCATCTTTGTATATACTTGTATATAGTTTTTCCTGGATTATAGTTGACATTTAAACTAGTCTAGAATTAAATTGGGAAATGAAGCTTGATTAAGATCTTAATCCACCTAATTCTAAGAGGAACCTTATAGGGCTTAGGGTTAAGGCTTTTCAGGTCTATGGTGACTTAATTCTTTGAGTCCACTAGGCTATGATCACATGTCATCTCAATGAGCCTAAGTAGAGCACTTAACAACACACACATGACTCATATAGACAATGGCTTTACTTGGACCAGCACTTTGCACCGAGCTCTCTACGGATGAGGTGGTGAGGAGGCAGTCTTCCTTGACTTGGGGTAGCATATGAGGGTACTACTTCTAGGCGGAACCTCTCTTCTTCTTTTAGTGAAGGAAGTGCGTCTCAACTTGGTCTGGTTGCCATGAGGTCTAACGACAGGAGTTGTGGGTTGCAATAATGCTTCAAAAGAGGGATAGTCTACTGGCTCAAGAGGAAAAACTCCTTGTATATATGCTGCACATGTATATGTTGTATAAATGCACTTGAAAAAAAATGCAAAAAGAAAATAACTCCGAAAAAGTGGTGGGTCTGATAGAAAATGATAATCCCACCGGAGTATGTATATAGTGCAATAAGCAAAGCTTGAGACTCATGGATTCACCTTATGTAGCTTGCAGCAGGGAAACTTGGCTACACTGGTTGAGCTCCCAAGGATACATGGCTACACTGGCCATGGTCCATTCTCTTCTTCCCCCTCTTCTTGAGCCGGTTGAACTTGAACTTAGAAGGGAATACCCCGCTCCTCGAGGAAAGAGTGGCCAGATTGGGGTCATAGAATTACCTTGTTGGGGAGGGTTGTCAAGTTGCCATTTCTGAGGTGGAGAGCTTATATATCACATTCACAGTACAAGGAAAGACTCATAGTCTTCAGGGTTTGTGTTTGTAGACTTGTTCTGATCTAGATTGTTGAGGAGTCTTGATTATAGATTGGTGGAACTTAGAGGCTGTTGAGTTTTAAACTTAAGTCCAAATAAGGTTCCGACACATTAATAATCCAAAGATCTGATCGAGCTCCATATTTCAATTTAATAAAGGCAAGTTTAATAATCAACCTTGATCCATGTGCATTCTCCTCTTTTTCTTTTTCTTTCTCTTTTTCACTTCTTTTTCAAATAAGTGTTTGCTAAGGGACTAGCAAAGTTAAGTATGGGGGGGTGATGAATACCCATTCATCACTCTTTATTCTTTTATTTTAGCTACAAAACCTTTGACAAGCACATGTATATCTTTGTAAATACAAATAATTATCAAATTGCATGCATTGTATAAAATTAAATAATTAGCATGTTTTTGTGCATAAATAAAAGAATAAAGAGACAAAAAAAGAGGGAGATATTTAGAATAAATATTGAGCGACCTAATTCCAAGGGAGGGCTCAGCATGGGCCTGACCGCATAAAAGCCAAAGTAGAGAGAGATAAGGAAGCTCATGTGTGTAAATATACCTATAAATAAAATAAAAATATTTTCCTCTAAAAATAAAAACAAAAATGGGTTTGTATATATTTGTATATATTTGTAAATAATAATTTAAAATAAAAATAAGAAAATTAAAAAGAAAATAAAAACATCCTTCCTTGTATATATTCACCTTGTACATAGAACCCCTTTCTCTATCTATTTCACCTTGTAAATAAATAAATTAAATTCCATAAAAATTGTATATATTCCATATCCTGTTATGTAAATAAATAAAATAAAAACCATAAAAACAAAAATTAAAACAAAAAGAACAAAAATAAAAACCAAAAGAAACATTGTATATAGACCATGTATATAAATGTATGTAACTATTTATCTAACCCTTGTAAATAAATAATAAAAATAAAATAAAAACACCAAAATATTCCAAATTTTATCTTGTAAATAAATAAAATATAAATTTGGAATAAAAATGCACAAAAATAATTAATTAAAAATCAAAATTAAAAATCAATATTGTATATATACCTATATATAATACTATATTGTAAATACCTAATTTATATTTCAAAAAAATAATTAAAAATAAAAAAAATAGTTTAAATAAGAGGAACATTTTTCTTGTTTTGAGTTTTTATTAATTCGGCCATTTCCCATTTTATTTTGAATTTTCAAATCATTTTCGACGTGGCCTCTCCTGATTGGTCCACGGGGGATGTTGACCCCCCGATCAACTTCCCCCCTGGACCACAGACCCGCGGATCCTGTGTTGCGACCCGACTTCTCCTAATTATTGCTCCTCAATCCGATATCCAAATCCGTTAACCTCGGGCCCTAATCCGACCTTGATCAACCCTGATCCACGCCCGGGGTGGGTTTTGGGGATCCGCGCTGCGATCAGCTCGCCCGAACTCTCTTTAGCCGCACCCCTAGCCGTATATAGTCTGAGCTCCGCCCACTCCTTCACGCATCTTTGGCTCAGTTCATTCCACCCCAGGACCTCCATTGCTCTCGCTTGAGTGACAGCTCGCGATTGGACGTGTTGTAGCGAGGAGGGAGTGACCGGACCATCGATCCGGCGACCTAGTGTCGCCGTGCACCGCCACCAGCGTGGTGCTCGAGCCTCATGCATCGATGGACCTCGAGGCTAGGACCCAGAGCTCCGTCAGCTCATCCCCAGTCAGCATCGACCATCATGTAGCCTTCTTTCCTTCTCGTCTTCGCCAATTTCAATTTACGCCCAAATCGTCCCTTCGCCGTCGACCCTCGATTCCGACCACCCTCGTCCACATCTCGACCATCGGATTCGACCATCTCCTTCGCACATCTCCCACGCACGTTCTTCACCCAGCCACTCAACCCACTTCGCATAGGAACTGGGATTGAAGCTCCATCGCCGTAGCTTCGCCGGAGCTTCTCCATTCCGACACACTGTTCACCCCCATCACCTCTAACCGGGTCGAGGCACTTTGCCCTCGACCCAGGAGTCTGTTGCGCCACTTTGCAGGTCAAGACAAGCCCATCTGAGGGCTTGAACGTTCAGGAGTAGCAGTTCCAGCTCCGCCTTGGTCACCGGACCACCTTCGACGCCTCCAGCCTCATCGGAGGCCCTCTTCAGACGCAGGAGGCTCCGGCGCATCTTTCCTGATCTTCAGTAACTCCCGCGGAGGTCCGGCGTGCCCACATTCCTCCGGCGAAGTTCGCCGACGAGGAGTTCCTCCAGGTCCTTCCTCTACCGTCCATCCGACCCCGGAGTGCCAGATTAGACACGGACCGTCCGATCAGGGCTAAGAGGAGGCCCAGCAGCCACCGTCAGATTGACACATGGCCTCCTCTCAGCCCTCCATCTAGCGAGGGTTCACCGCAGCGCCTCTCGACTGTTGATTACCCTACGTGGCATACTCTCTGCCGTTGGATCAGGACCGAGGGCTTCTTTATTGAGGCGCCCCGCACCAGCACCGTCAGATTTGCCACGCGGCGTCCATCCAGCCCTCGGATATAATAAGGGGTAATTTCCCTTAGGCCCCCGTTCTTTTAGTTGTTAATATTTAGTCCTGTAAATATCTAGTTCAGTTGTTTTTATTTTGGTACATTTGCATTATGGACCTTGTCGTTTCTGTTATTTGCTTTTATACGCCTGTGTGTGGTGAACATGTGCTTCGATACGTGATCTCTTGGGAAAATTGCATGTAAGGGCCTGTATTTTCTGCTTGTTATTGAATGGAAAAATCTTTTTAGATATTTGCACATATACCCCTGTGAATGTTTTATTTGTGCATGTGCCGAATTTAGTGGGTAAATTGCAGATAGTACCCTGAGCTTTTAGCAACTGTTGCTAAAAAGCCCTTGGAACTATTTTATTTACATTTAGGTCCCTGAGTGCCCAGATCACGCGCATCGTGCGTGAGTCCTTAGATATTTTGCACCTTGACCCCCTGGGTTTCTTGGATTGTTATTTTTAGGCCCTCCAAAGATATTTTTATTGGAACTAGGTCCCTGTGCACTGTGGGATCTTGGTTGCTTTAAATAAAATATCAAATCATATCCAAATTAAGTGAAAATTTGACATGTGGCTCCTGCCACTGTGTAGAATTTTCGTTAAACTTTGGGAAATTTTTGGAGCCTATTTGTTATTTTTAAAAATTCAAAAACATCAATTTTTCTTACTGTTCAGTTTTAAAATTAACAAAAAAATATTAAAACATCTTCAAAAATTCTAAAAAAATCAGATTTAGTGTGTTTTGCTGTGTTTGATGTTCTGACCAATTTTGGTCATTTTGGGACTTATAAAAATTATAAAAATGAAAAAACATTGAAAAACTTAGAAAAAATCTAATAAATAATTAAAATCCAAAAATAATAAATCCAATTCCTAATTTTTCCTTGTAGTTCATACTTTACAGGAAAATTACCTCCAGGCCTTGAAACAACCATTTGGCATTTTTAAATGGTTGTAGAAGCATGACTCGACAGTGTCTTTGTTTTTCAGTCTTCTTTTGATTTTATAAAATTCCCTAAAAATCAGAAAAATACCAAAAATTAACTAAAAACATAAAAAAATAAAAAAACATAAAAATATTTTTGTTTGAATTTTTGGACTAATTTTGAGTGATTAAATAATTGTGTGAAGTTGCTTGTTTTCTTGATTTTACTATTTTCTTTCTTATTTAAAAATCCAAAAAAAATATAAAAATTATTAAAAACCCACCAAAAATAATTTTCTTTTATTTGTTTTTATTTTTTACTTCGTAGGCCGTGAGGCCAACCCGTGCTTCTTGAGTTCGACCATGGTCGATATACCGGGTTAATCCTTTAGCAAGACCGCTACCTTGACTTTTTACCGATTTTTGCCTTTATTTGGTGGTCTGAATTTTTTCTTGATTGAGCACTCGAGCGACTAAGGTCGCAACGACCGCATTAGATATACCTGATTTACCTCGCTCGCTCGGTTCGCTCATCAGGTGACTGAACGTATAGGTGATGTGGCTGCTAGAATGGCTCCGCCTAAATATGGTGGACATGTTTGTACTGGGTGGAGGGCTGGATCGAGATGCTGCTGCTGATAGGGTCAGCCCGTGACCTAAGACGGGGTTGAGAAGCCGTCTGTGCCTGCTGGAGACACATGATCTGGGTCTTCAGGTCACTCAATGCCTGTGCCAACTGGTCAATCTACGTCATACCCTAGCACTGCTTCTTCTCAATGATCTCGATGCGGTCTAACTGAAGGATATAGTGAGATCCTTAAGCGCATCACAGAAGCGTGAGCGTTGCATCGAATACGACGAGAAGCGACTAGTCGTACTAGTTGCTCGATGCAGCGGAATTTAAAAAATTTTAATACGACGAAACCACATGATCCAAGAACACTTCTCCGATCGTTCCGTCTAAACCACAAACAAGTAATAGGATTAACTCTTGAAGCGTGGTTGCGATCGAGTCTCTAATCGAAGAGTCCTCCTGTCTCAAGTCCGATCCGACGGAGGAGACGCTTGCGAGCGCGGGGATGAATCGCGTGCTTCTCGCAATCCATGTTGATGATCCAAGCGACGAATCTCCTGATCTCGACACACGAGATCCGACGTCTTCTTCACGAGCGAGGCGCACCGAAGGAGACGGAGATCCACGAGCAGAAGAACGAGCAGCATAATGACGATGCCGCGGCGATGGAGAAGTTCTCCATGGCATCCATGGTGGACGGCCATGAGAGGGAGAGAGAGGGCTGACGTCTAAAGAGAAAGAGAGAGAGAGAGAGATGCTTCTCAAGTATTATGTGTAAAGAAGAGCAATGGGGTGCCTCTCCTTTTATAGGGTTTTGGGATCCATGGATCTCAATCCATGGGACAACACAAATCCAATGGCTCTCATTGATTGTGTTTCTTTTAATGGCTAAGATTTGTGTTGGTAAAACCGACAACAATTAGTTTAATTTAAATTAAATATATGTTGATAAATCAACACAATTTAATCACAAAATTAAATCATCAATACATAGAGATAATGGAAGAGAGAAAAGGCTCCTTCCATATGGAGAGGGGGGACGGCCTCCCTTTCCTAATGGGAGTGGTGGTCGTCCACCCTCCTCCATTAGGAAGGTGGCTATTTTATCTCTTATGCAATCTCCATTATTTGCAACAATTTTTGTTGCAAATTATTCTACAAAAATAATTCACAATTATTTTGTAGACATTGCAATCTTACCATTGAAAAAATTGTGAATCATATTCACAACCCAAAACAACATATAATTTACATTGTCAATTAATTACACAATGTGTATCCAATACACATAATAATTAATCAACACATATAAATTATAATTAGCTCTCTCTCTAATACATTATAAATCACATTTATAATATATTATGAATAATTGGATATTACTATCCACATTATTCTTATCCATAAAAATTAAATCACATTTAATTATATTGGATAACTTATTCTCATGTGCTCAAATAATATGAATCACATTCACATTATTTACATCTTTGATAATCAAATCACATTTAATTATCTAAGATAACTCTCCTTATAATATGAATCAAATTCATATTATTCATGATAATTAAATCACATTTAATTATCCATTTTCTCAATGCTCGGATACATATATCAACAATAGAATTATCCATGAACTCTTTCAAGGATAATGCGCTTTCTCCGCGAATACTTGGAGATAAGGACAGGGCGATTGTATTGTTCCACGTATAGTGACATGGATATTGAGATCACATCTCAAATCCAGATCTCGGGCCTCCCATAGATGCTTGATAAAATAAAGACCGCAAATCTAATCTTCTCATTGAATCTGAATCACATTCAGATTAATGTCCAACATTTGGACTAAGATCAGATTATTTCTCTACTGAGAGGAGTCACTAAAATCCGGACCTGTTTCATCACTCCCTAGGAATGGAAGCGTCATGGTTATACAACCGTTTATGATCACATCACCCTCAGGCATTCCCAATACCTGTACATCCTGCATACTGGAAGACTCAGAATAAACCCGAAGTATTAGATCAACTTTACACTGTCTACTTCAGGGTTCTATCAGTAAGTTTCTCATTTGATCATTGGAAGTCAGTATCGATCATATACTTTCCAAAAGCATATATCATACCTAGGTCTTGATTATATACTTTCTAAAAGTATATATCAAACCTACAAATTCAGTCAAGCTTCCAAAGGGAGATGACCCTGCGCATGGAATTTTATTCTTCCCAATATCTCATGAGTGAGCTCATGTCTTCCGGTTCAGTAAATGAACCTATATGATCCCTTTGAGAGATCGTATTACTCATATGTCCTTATATGTACACCAGCGCGCCGGTGTATAGACTTTGATTAGGTCATCAACCTATTGGTCTGCCAAATGTACATACTCAGACATATAGTAACACATCTGTCTCTGGTCAGAGGATGCAAGCCTATATCATGATAGTATATGATATAGGACTTTGGTTATCTCGATATCGTTAAGTCAACTCTTTGACCTAACTCATCTGACACCTCCGAATCTCTATTCCTATGCAGAGGACCTGCATCAAGAGGTCGGTCTGATATCAACCTAAATGAGAAAGGATTGCCATCTCCTACTCAGGCTAGAGATCATCTCTTAATAATCATTTGACGGTGCTTGATGAGTCCTCAATCTAACTCATTAGATATTCATCTAAGCACCAGCCTCTATGATTCAATAATTGAATCAACAGCTGTATGATCATTAAGATGGCCATGGTACATAACCCTAATTGTACTAAGGGACCTATTATGCAAATCATGTACTCTTTATTTCAGATTAAGGAGTGAATTGCAATAACATTTATTGCATAATGGCTCGCCGTGGGCTCGCATGTCCAACAATCTCCCACTAGCCCAAAGAGCCATTAATGGGTTAATCATTTAAACCCACACTCATGTGACAATCATAGGCTATTTAGAAAATAGCTAGGTAAGCTGATCAGTCACTCTGTTCCCAAGAGACGACGCCAAGTCCTTTTACCGCACTTGCATATCTCCTAGTAACAGTGCTCGCATCCAATGCGAATGTTGCATCCTATGCAACCAATACTCAATTTTGTCGGTTAAAGTGTCCTTGACACTACATCTTATTAATTATCATAACCAGTATTCCCATAATCCTTATTAGAATACCTTCATTCCTGGAGATCTCTATCTCCTAAGGTATCTACAGTTAAGATCCTTATAGATCACTATCTACAAGGTTTTAAACTTTTGAAGATAAGACTTTGAGATCACTATCTCTATGTTTCATCATCTTTGAAGATATTGTTATTACTGCAATCAAGTGTTTTATCTCCATAGCAGGATTAGTAACAGTTTACTACTCCCATTGCATGGCAGACATCTGGCTCTTGTACACATCTAGCATATACCCAGCTTCTCATAACTGATGCACAAGTGCAAGCAGTTCTAGCATTCACTTCCTCAACTCTTTGAGGTACTATCCCTTTAGACAGGTCATTACCACATCTTAAGGGAAGGAAGCCTTTCTTGGAATTTTCCAGAAAATGGAATAAGTCCAAGGTGTATTACTAATGTGACGGTCCCAATACCATCTTCTCTTTGCTTCTGAACGACTTCAGAATTAAGATCTAAGAGGTATCCTTGAGATCGTATCTCAAGGTATGGAACAACCAAATTATAAAACACTTATTATTTATTCTTATATCATTTTAAATGATTAGAATAATATCTACATTTAGCACGATGAACACAATGACACTCCCAATAAGCTTCACATGGTTCATCAAGATTTTATCTGAAATCACAACATTTATAATTTCATCAAATCTTATGTTCCAACTACAAGAAACTTAAGGGAGTCCAAAGATGGAGTTCTTCAGCTAGCACATCTTGCTTTCCTCAAATCTTGAAGCCCTAGGGCTACTTCATATGAATATCCTCAGAGAGGTATTCATAGAGGAATGCAATCTTGACTCACATCATGAAGATGTCATAGTCAAGTTGTGTAGCTATAGTTAGCAGTATTCTGATGGGTTAAAGCAAGGCCACCGGAGAGCAAGTCTCATCGCAAGCGATGTCTTCTCTTCGGTGTGTAGCTCATGGCTACGAAGCGTGCTTTGAAGGTCTCTACCTTCTCATCAGGTTCTCTCTTTCTCTTGAAGATCCATTTACACCTTAATGTGTCTTACCCATATAGGTGGATCCTCGAGGGTCCATATACAACACTTGTATATGAAGTCTACATTAGACTTTTATTGATAACATCCATCTTTCCTTGTCATGATCCTCAGGAGCTTCATCACATGAAGTCCGATCATTTTCAGACTCAACTGACACATGGAATCCATCCTCAAACTTATTTGAAGAGGTATTAATGTTTCATCTTTAATTATCTATTTAGTTTCCAATTTCAGGAGCCTCATTATCTTCTAAAGATTAAATGAGTTCCTTTTCTTTATTTTTCATCTTGATTCTCAAGAGAGTCATCCTATAAGAAACATATTTTCAAAGATGATATCTTTTAAGAATCTCAAGGTCATAAAGTAGGTATCCAATACCATCCTTTATTTTCCTAATGAAGTAGCACTCTCTAGTGCCAGATTCCAGCTTAATTATATGGAACCTTATTAAGAATATATATAATGTAGTCTCTACCACATTTATATATATACCAAGAAACTAAGAGATAATTGTGCTAAAAATTAATCATTGATCAAATCATGTCACACATGATCAATTGTGTCTCCCTACAACTCTATTGAGTTAAGGTTCATTAGGAGGATTGAGATAGGAATGATATTCACATCTCCATAAGGTATTCCTTGAATTCATCTAATAGGTACAAGCTACCTTGGTTAGATCAAATTCATTTCATCTTCCTTCAAACTTTGGTTCTAAACCAAAATTGTGAAATCTTTGAACATTTCAAAGTTTTCTAAGGTGAAGAGAAGAAGTCTCATATCACAAATAATCATCAATAGATATCACATATCCATAGTATTTTCTATGATATAGATGATTCACATACATCAATATGTATGAGATCCTGAATACCTTGACATCTTGCACCTTTCTCAAAGAAGGGTGTATTGGACATTTTACTTTGAATATAATATTAAAAAGTATGCAAGTTTTGAAATTTTTAGACATTCTAAAGTTTCATCTCTTACTTGTCCATTGATCTCATCAATAGACATATGTCCAAAACATGATGCCAGATCATTGTCAAATGATCTTTTATCCTCCTATTGATCTTTAAAGATTTAATTTTCAGTATTAGAAATCTTAATGAACCATTCATTAATTTTTCTAATTTAATAGAGTCCACTAGATTTTAGATTACTATCTGAAATATCTCCATCATAACTCTTTATGATAAATTTATTACAGAATTCATGTTTATATCCAACAATTTGAAATAAACAATGAGTGTATTATAACATCTAAGTCATAGAGACATTCTCTAAGACTAAGGGCTCCCACTGAAAATATGAAGTCTATTGATCCAATAGAGATTGTTGCAACAATTGCATCAATATCCATGTAGAAGACTATAAACCTTAAGATCAAATTTTCCAGTCTTCTAAAACATATGCAACCAATTGCAAGTGTCATTAGAAGATTGAGACACAATTATTAGACTTTACCTTAACAAATAAGTAAGTCAATTTCAATGATTATATGTAGGTTATTATGATGTATTATCTGATTCCTTTTCTAAGGATTCTAGATAGATTTGATAGTCATACTATCAACACATCAACATATTGCAGTATTGGCATTCATCCAACTCTCATTGATTGTTAGATGCAGATCCACGAGCAGAAGAACGAGCAGCATAACGACGATGCCGCGGCGATGGAGAAGCTCTCCATGGCATCCATGGTGGACGGCAATGAGAGGGAGAGAGAGGGATGACGTCTAGAGAGAAAGAGAGAGAGAGAGAGAGAGAGAGAGAGAGAGAGATGCTTCTCAAGCATTATGTGTAAAGAAGAGCAATGGGGTGCCTCTCCTTTTATAGGGTTTTGGGATCCTTGGATCTCAATCCATGGGACAACACAAATCCAATGGCTCTCATTGATTGTGTTTCTTTTAATGGCTAAGATTTGTGTTGGTAAAACCAACAACAATTAATTTAATTTAAATTAAATATATGTTGCTAAATCAACACAATTTAATCACAAAATTAAATCATCAATACATGGAGATAATGGAAGAGAGAAAAGGCTCCTTCCATGTGGAGAGGGGGGACGGCCTCCCTTTCCTAATGGGAGTGGTGGCCGTCCACCCTCCTCCATTAGGAAGGTGGCTATTTTATCTCTTATGCAATCTCCATTATTTGCAACAATTTTTGTTGCAAATTATTCTACAAAAATAATTCACAATTATTTTGTAGACATTGCAATCTTGCCATTGAAAAAATTGTGAATCATATTCACAACCCAAAACAACATATAATTTACATTGTCAATTAATTACACAATGTGTATCCAATACACATAATAATTAATCAACACATATAAATTATAATTAGCTCTCTCTCTCTCTAATACATTATAAATCACATTTATAATATATTATGAATAATTGGATATTACAATCCACATTATTCTTATCCATAAAAATTAAATCACATTTAATTATATTGGATAACTTATTCTCATGTGCTCAAATAATATGAATCACATTCACATTATTTACATCTTTGATAATCAAATCACATTTAATTATCTAAGATAACTCTCCTTATAATATGAATCAAATTCATATTATTCATGGTAATTAAATCACATTTAATTATCCATTTTCTTAATGCTCGGATACATATATCAACAATTGAATTATCCATGAACTCTTTCAAGGATAACGCGCTTTCTCCGCGAATACTTGGAGATAGGGACAGGGCGATTGTATTGTTCCACGTATAGTGACATGGATATTGAGATCACATCTCAAATCCAGATCTCGGGCCTCCCATAGATGCTTGATTAAATCAAGACCGCAAATCTAATCTTCTCATTGAATCTGAATCACATTCAGATTAATATCCAACATTTGGACTAAGATCAGATTACTTCTCTACTGAGAGGAGTCACTAAAATCCAGACCCGTTTCATCACTCCCTAGGAATGGAAGCGTCATGGTTATACAACCGTTTATGATCACATCACCCTCAGGCATTCCTAATACCTGTACATCCTGCATAATGGAAGACTCAGAATAAACCCGAAGTATTAGATCAACTTTACACTGTCTACTTCAGGGTTCTATCAATAAGTTTCTCATTTGATCATTGGAAGTCAGTATCGATCATATACTTTCCAAAAGCATATATCATACCTAGGTCTCGATCATATACTTTCTAAAAGTATATATCAAACCTACAAATTCAGTCAAGCTTCCAAAGCGAGACGACCATGCGCATGGAATTTTATTCTTCCCAATATCTCATGAGTGAGCTCATGTCTTCTGGTTCAGTAAATGAACCTATATGATCCCTTTGAGAGATCGTATTTACTCATATGTCCTTATATGTACACCAGCGCGCCGGTGTATAGACTTTGATTAGGTCATCAACCTATTGGTCTGCCAAATGTACATACTCAGACATATAGTAACACATCTGTCTCTGGTCAGAGGATGCAAGCATATATCATGACAGTATATGATATAGGACTTTGGTTATCTCGATCTCGTTAAGTCAACTCTTTGACCTAACTCATCTGACACCTCTGAATCTCTATTCCTATGCAGAGGACCTGCATCAAGAGGTCGGTCTGATATCAACCTAAATGAGAAAGGATTGCCATCTCCTACTCAGGCTAGAGATCATCTCTTAACAATCATTTGACGGTGCTTGATGAGTCCTCAATCTAACTCATTAGATATTCATCTAAGCACCAGCCTCTATGATTCAATAATTGAATCAACAGCTGTATGATCATTAAGATGGCCATGGTACATAACCCTGATTGTACTAAGGGACCTATTATGCAAATCATGTACTCTTTATTTCAGATTAAGGAGTGAATTGCAATAACATTTATTGCATAATGGCTCGTTGTGGGCTCGCATGTCCAACACTAACTTCTCGCTGATGATGCCCATATCAGCGGTCGACGACTCTGCATGTGCTGCGGCTGCTGAAGATATAGAAGGACCGGCATCGACCCGTGATATCCTTTGATAGGGCACAGCTTGGGATGGGGGCTTCCCCTGAGTGTAAAGACGGGTCTGGGACATGACGGTGTAGTTCTCGGCCATCTCCTCATATATGGCCCAGACCTGGTCTTCATCCTTAGCGAAGTAGGATCCCCCACAAGATGCGTTCACGAGCCCCTGCAGCTCCGGTGTCAGCCCACAAAAGAAACTCTGCACTATGTTGGGCTTGGATATGTCATGGTGTAGACACCGGTCAATGAGCTCTCGGAAGCGGTCCCATGCCTCATGGAATTGCTCGTTGGGAAGCATGAAGAAGTTGTTGATGAGGGCTCGAGCTGCATTCATCTGGCCGAGTGGATAGTACTTATTCAAGTACTCATTCCGAAGTTGTTCCCACGAAGTGACGTATTGTTGAAGCAAGAAATTCGAGCAGTCGTATTGATCCACAAGGCGGATCAATAGTCGATGCGGTGACCGCTCGAAAATCCCGATTCAAACAACAATTAACCCAAGACAATCAAGTAAAGCAGTGAAAGTGTGTGGAGTCAAGATTTATTATAACTCTACAACAAGATGTGTATAGGTGCAAGTATTGTAGAGGTCGAACACAGGGAGCAGACAGGTAGAACGGGGCACTAAGGCTCAAAATGTGTGAATGTGACAAGTGTCTACTATGCTATTTTTTTGTGGGTTTTTAATTTTTATATTTTTTATAGAATTTTTAATTTTATATTTTTGTATTTTGATTTTTAATTTACTGATTTTATATTTTTCTTTTTATATTTTATATTTTTTTATTTCCTTTTTTTCAATATTGGAATATACAAACTATATAAGAAAAGAGATGATAAACTATTTATAAAAATAAGGGGAAAAGCTCAAAAATGAGGAAATGAAATGTTTTTGGTATTTTTATACTTTTCCACTATTTTTGTGATTTTTGAGGAGTTTTCAGAATGTTTTTGGTATTTTTAAATGTCAAAATAGAGAAAACAGTGAATAAAATGCAAGGCTGAAACTAAAATGGAGAAATAAATTAGAAAACAGCAGCAAAAATTCTCCAAATTAATTTTCAATTAAAGATAATGAAACAAAGAAAATTCAGAGGCAAAGTTTGTATTTTTAGGGTTTTTGAAGACTTTTTAATATTTTTATAGAGGTTTTGGGAGTTTTGTGATTTTTTGGAGTTTTCTTTTATAATTTTTAGTGAATTTTGTATTGAAGTTAAAACACACTAAAAGAAACAAAATATATTTTTTTTGGGATTTTTGTGAGTGTTTTTATATTTTTTATGGATTTTATAATGCAAACAGTGCACAAAATGGCTGTTTTTTATTTTTAATAAATAGTAAAATGCAATAAATATGAAAAATAAAAATATGATGATGAACTACTATGCAATAGAGATCTAAACTGATTTTTGGGGATTTTTTGGGGTTTTATAGACGCATGCAAAAATTACAAGAAGCAAAAAGAAACTACATGTTTGCAGGGGTATTTCTGTAATCAGTCAGGAATCCAGGGGCCAAAATGCAAGTTTTCTCAAAATATATAACGCAATAAACAATTCCCTGGATTAAAATTAATTTCCCAAAGGCGCAGGGTTATGACGGCAAAAATGCCAGGGTCACATGCACAAAGCACGTGACCTGGCGAGGGTTTTTACGCAAATCATGAAACACTGAGGGGCTATATCACAAAATTACCCAGAAGTTTTTTTACTTATTACAACAATTATGATACTAAATATAAATGGTCAAAATTGTGGGGTACCATGCAAAATTACCCACGCAATCAGTGATGGCGGACGGTGGGATGGCTCCCACTAATACACGTGTCAGCCCTCCAGAGCCCGATACCCCTTGGGTGCCGATGGCGTAGATTAGATCTCCGCGAGGGAATCAATTGTGTTGGTTCATGCGCATCGGACGTCTGCTGTAACTCATGAAGAACACGCCCAAAATCGATGGCTCACGAGATGCTTGGAAGAACACGAAGGAACTCGCCCATGGGCGAGTTTGATTCTGATGCAACTCGCCCCTCAGAGCACCTGGAAGCTTGCTGGTCGCTGATCCACGCTCCAGTTGTGCTCCCGCAGATAGGAAGCCCAACAAAAAGGGCCAATCACCGCCGGGGGACGTCCGACGACGCGCGGCGCCTGGGCTACCTTCACGACCTTCAAGAGCACCTGCAACGACGCATTTTTCGTGTGTTTCCTGTAGGGGAGCGATTAGACAAAAAAGCACGGAGCTCCAGAGAGCTCCAGGGGGTGAACGTGGGACAAGGATGGAGGTTGAGAATGGGGCTCGCTGAAGCTTCCTCCGGCGAGGAGAAGAGGTGACGGGTTGCTGGGCGAATGAAAGAAAACACGGGGATCTAATGCTAAGGGGAAGGCTAGCAAAAACGGACAGGAAAAAGAAAACAAAGCGAAATGGACCTCAAAGGCTGAAGAAGCCTGAGATGTGACCTCGACGGCGGCGGCCGGAGGTGGGTGCTGGAGCGCCTCCCGGCCCTCGCCTGAGGTCCGCGCGAGTGCTGGAGGAGTCTGTCACCCTCCCGATCCAGAGCACTGCGGGTAGACTCCAAGCTAGGGTCGAAAAAGGGTTCAAAGGGATATGGAGTCTTTGGGTGGTTTTTGAAAAGAATGGCCGAGAGGCGATCTTCGAGGCACGGTCACGGGTGCGCCACAAAGATCTGGGTAGATCTAGTAGGTCGGCGGGGATCTAGGATGTGCCAGGAGCAATTTTCATGAAGAAAGCGTCCTCCCTCGAGCAACGCACAAGCGGCAAAAAAATCGAGAAGATTGGGTCTCGGGCATTCTGACAAGGGCGCAGGGCTATGGTCAAGGAGTTGACCGGCTGGTCAATATCCTAGACCACCTGGTTGGTCCACGTGGACCAACCAGGAAAAAGCCCCAAAAAATGTTTTATAAATTAGTTTTAAAATAATAAATGAATTATTTAAACTTAGGTTATTTAATAAAAATATTTATTATTTTATAAAGTATTTTATGGTAATTTTTATTTAGTTTTAGGAGGTATAATTTTATAAGTTGCCTTTTATTCCCTTTATAGGTATATTATCTATATACTTTATTACTTTATTTTTATTTTGTTTATTTTAATTTTATTATTTTTATTTATTATTTTCTAAAATTATAAAATACTTTTATATACACAAATATATTTTTATTTAATTTTTCTGATATGTCTTGTATATTTAATAAAATATAAGAGTGTATTGTATAGGTATATTTATAGGTATAATACCTATGTATCAAGAATGTAAGTATTTTATTTTAAATTTTATTTAGGTTTTTTATTCCAATTTTAATGTATATAATTATTATAATTAATATTTACAAGATTATAAAAATATAAAAATATAAAAATAATGAATAAATAATAAATTGAATATTTTAATCTGTACAGTTGTACAATGAGGGTCCCAAACTCAACTTTCAAACCGTAGCTCCACCAAATGCGAAACCACCGCCAGTAAATAGATTATTTTATTCTATATACAATTAAAGGTGAGTTTGCGGCATTTGGAGTTTTCATTTGTGAGATACGGGTCTGGGAAGTTGGGATTCTGGATTTTTATTCAGACCATAACTTTTAATCTGTATATTCTTTTTCGGTGAAATCAATTTTGTATTTTTCTATATAAAAATATCTACAACTTTTATGTACAAAGTTTCTTTATTTGATGTATAAAAAGTGGAACCAAAAATAGGTCCCAAAATGAATAAAGAATGAATTAAAAAATATTGTAATTGGCCCTTATCTCCCCCTACTTTCTTCCTTGTCAGCCTATTCATCGAGATGCCTAGGTCTCGGGGTTTCGGGTCATAAAATATTTACAATATTTTATTCTTTTCCTTTTCTTTTCTTTGTTCTATAATTTTGGCTTTAAAAACCGCATTTTATACACTATTTACACACATATGCATGAATGCTAAATTGCCTAAATAACGCTTATTTACACGCATTTACTAGGGTTTTTGAGGCCAAAATGATAGAATAAAGATGATGAAACGTAGATTCATCATCCCCCTATACTTGCCTTTGCTAGTCCCTAGCAAACACTTATGCAATAAGTGCAGAAAAGAA
The DNA here is from genome assembly GCA_037367405.1 of Ottelia alismoides. Taxonomy (NCBI): domain Eukaryota; kingdom Viridiplantae; phylum Streptophyta; class Magnoliopsida; order Alismatales; family Hydrocharitaceae; genus Ottelia; species Ottelia alismoides. The sequence continues at coordinate 16,591 of JAZKJV010008038.1, read as the reverse complement.
AAACAAAGAAAAGAAAAAGAAGAAAGTGGATTAAGTGTAATTATCAAACTTGTCTTCACAAAATCAAAGTTTGGAGCTTAAGTCGGACCTTTGGAATTTTAGTGGGGGCGGAACCTTAGTGAGAACTGAATTTGAAATCCAACAGTCCCTGAGAATCCCTAAACTCTGTCCAAGTCTCCTCAATAGTCAGGTCAGAAATACTTCAACTCATACGCAAACTCTTACGACTATGAATCTGACTCGTACAGTGTAAGTGATGGTGGCTCTCCCCAACTAGAATGACAAAGAGACTGACTTCTCCAGTACGACAACCCAATGATTCCCCAATCCAATAAGTCCATCCTCGAGGAGCGGGGTATTCCCTTCTAAGTTCAAGTGGCAACCAGCTCAAGAGGAGGGGTGAAGAGAAGAATGGACGGTAGCCAGTGTAGCTACCTATCCTGGGATGCAAGACCAGTGTAGTCAAGTCATCCAGCTGCAGGCTCACATATTTGACTTTAGAACTCAAGCTTGCTTATTGACTTTACAACATATTCACATACTTTTACAGGCATTTTATTTTTATACAAGCCTGTTTTTTTTGAAATACTATTCACAGCAGCATTTACATAGGGAGTTTTTCCTCTTGAGCCAGTAGACTATCACTCTTTTGAAGCTTTATTGCAACCCACACTCTCCTGTCTTTAGACTTCCTTATCACTGGACGGGTTGGGGTGCACTTCCCTCCCTAGAGGAGGACAAATGTTTCCACTTGTGTGCGTCTCATACCGGCAAATCCAATCCCCTCACCACTCCAACTGAGTTGAGCCATGTGAAAGGTGCAGGTGTCAAAGTTAGGTCATTATCAATAAGAGTCGTGCATGTGCTCCGAAATACTCTACTTAGGCAGTCAAGAATCCATTGAACTAAGTCCCGTGATCCTCAAAGAATTAAGTCAACTCGACCTGAAGTACCTCAAACCCAATTCCTATAAGGTTCCTGTTATTAGGTAGATTTTAAGGTCCAATCAAGCTCCAATCTCCGAATTTTGCTTAGACTTGTTCAACTATCAAACTCAATCCGAAAAATGCTCATGCTATGCAATGTTATGCAGAAAATATTTTTGTGATGCAATTTTCAAGATTTTGAACTTTTTATGGATTTTTGAAAAGATGATGCATGCATTTTTTGTATTTTTCAGAAAGATTTTTCAAATGTTTTTGGATTTTAGTTTTGCAAATGTTTTTGGGATTTTTGAAAATAAAAAGTTTTTGGCTGAACACTAGGTTAAAATATGTACACGGGAGTGCTTCTTATATTTACAAGAAATGGATTTTAAGGATTTACAAGGGTAAGTGATCAAATTTATACATATATACATATAGTGGATTTTGGTGAGATGTATGTATTCCTCAAACTTATTTGACACAAGCTTTTCACACGATTTTTGAAAACTATAGTCCAAAATAATTTTTACAAACTTTTTACAAACATGTACACACATTTGAAAATCATTTTGCAAAGGCTTTCAAAACAGTATATATAGATTTTTTTTCAAAATATTTTTGCAACCATTTTTCAAACCATTTGCAAATCATTTTTCAAACAATTTATTTCACACAAAGAAAATAAATTTTACAAACCACACATTTTTACAAAGGTTGAAAACATGTAACAAAATATTTTCAAAATAGTTTTCAATAAATGTTCACAAAGATTTTCAAACTATTTTTCAAACATTTTGCAAAAAACATTTTCACCTGATTTATTAATCAGTAAATACAAAAAGAATTTGAGGAATGGTAACATCTTTTTATTGAAGATTTTTAATGAATTTTTAAGAATTTTTAGCCATATTATTAAAAGCATACGAAAGTATGAGTTATGGCTAAAGCATATACGCAGTATAAACGACCCCCCTATACTTAGCTTGAGCTATGTCCTCATAGATCAGAGAGAGAAGAGAAGACATAACTCGTACTGAGTATAGCAAAATCTAAAGAATAAAGGAATACAGAGATGAATGAACGAATGAGAAGTTGACCGTCCCCCCTATACTTAGGATCAAATAATCCCAAGTATAGCAGACTGTACACAAAGTAGGGAGGGTCAAGGTTGGGAATGAACAGATCGTACTCGGGTTATCTCCCCCTATACTTAGGGTAAGATATCCCTAAGTATAGACAAGAAGAGGAGACAATGGAGAGGATCGAGATAAATGAAAAACTCGGGGTGCACACCCCCCTATACTTAGGACAAAGTACGTCCTAAGTATGGAAAATTGTCTACAAGGGCGGCACCTTTTTTATAGATAAAGAAAATAAAAAAGGAAAAGAAGAAAAGAAGAAAAGAGATGAGACTGGCAGTGAGATCAGCGGATGTACACACCACTCCCCCTATACTTAGGGTAAAAGAAGCCCTAAGTATAAGCAACAACAGGAGTGATGCCACGGACGAAGAACGAACACTCGGCTCGTCCACCCCCCTATACTTAGGACAAAGTACGTCCTAAACAAGGCAAACACAAGGAATGGGCGAACGAGCAATACGGTAGAGAGAACAGAGGTACACAAAGTGAATATACAACAGAGATGGATATACAGATGGTCAAGAAGGTTGAAAGCGAACCTTCTTGCGGGACCGCAAAGGAATGGATCTGGTGTGATGCAGGTCGACATCAGGGTCCATAGTGGACGAAAGCCTATCAGGGACGACCGAGTGAAGATCCTCAGGGGCCCTAGGATGTGAAGGCACAGACGGGTGAGTGGAAGATGTGTGACTAGGTCCGGCCTTGGGGGTCTCGCTGATATCAAAGTGAAATGGGACGAACTCATCATCATCAGAAGTAGTGTACTCAGTGTCGTCCTGCGAGGTGTCGTCCAGGTCAAAAACCAAAAGGCACGAACTCATCAGTAGAAGTAGTCGAACTCTGTTCGTCCTCTATAATCTCAACCGGATCATCTTTCTCATCAAAAGGCCCGAATTCCCGAATAAAGGAAATCAAATCAAATTCAGCCTTTGGCTCATCAGTATCCATGTGGACAGGAGCGGACTCATCAGTGGAAGTAGTCAGAGCATGTCCGTCCTGTATAGTCTCTAAATCTACCCTCCGCTCAATGGTGTCAATCGTGTAGATCCCGCGGATGTCATCAACACATCGCCAATCACAGGAAGCAGCAACACCAAGATCTATGCTTTCCGAGTTTTCCTCCTTGGAGAGGAATTCTCGGGTCTCATCATCGGTCATGAAGAAGGTCTCTCTGATATCCTCATATAGATCATAGTCCTCGGGGTCAGCCAAGATGGGTGAAGTCATATCAGGTGCAGGTCTCTGGTCGGCAGTAGGTGCGGTGATCAACTCTTCGCTCTCGTCAGCAGGACGGAAGCGAACCTTTCCTGATCCATAATCAATAACGACCCTCGCAGATGCGAGGAACGGTCATCCCAGGATGATTGGAGAGTGCTCCCCTGTGGAGGTCTCCATGGGCAATACGACAAAATCTACATGGTAGCTCGTGCCCTGAATCGAAATGACGGCGTTTTCAAGGATACCCTTCGGCCTATTGATTGGTCCATTAGCAAATTGTACGATCATCCTGGTTTTCTTTAGAGGCCCTAAGTGAAGAGACTGTACCAACGAGAAGGGTATGATGCTAATCGAAGCACCGCCGTCTAGGAGAGTGTGATCACATGTGTGGTAAAAGATGGTGCAGCTAATGAAAGGTATGGCAGTGTTCTTCCGAGGAATGGGATGGTGTGTGATGGCGTGGGCAGTGGCCATGGTCAAGATGTGACGCTCAGATCTGCTCCTCCGCTTTCTCTTCTTGGGAAGAGGAGCAGATAAATCAGGCATGCCTGCTGAAGTGGAGCACGGATGATCTCATGAATGGTGGCCACCACTTCGGGTTAAGTCAACATTTTTTTGAATTTTTGGACCTCCTCCATACAAGGGAGAAGGTCGGAATCAACATATACACGAGGCATTCCAAGAGCAGTCTGTACAGCGGCATCCTCGGGGTCAAAGGTGGGACAAAGTGTGAATGAATGTGCGGACACAGGATCTGGAAAGTGGGCGCTCTCCTCATAGTCTGACTCGATCAAAAGTCTCCCAATCTCTTTTTGTGTTTTTAATTTTTCTCATTTTTTTGTATTTTGGGTGATTGCAAGCTCTCGTGGAAATCCTCGAGTGAACCCATATCATCAAATGGTGGAATATCATGGTCGCTCTTATTTGTACTAGTGAGGGTGTCAATCCTCTGCCTCATGTGATCCATCATCTGGGTCAAGTGCTCAAGGGTGGACTCCACGAAAGGTGACTCCAACAGCTCGGCCTTGGGTGGATGTGAAGGTGGAGGAGGAGAATATACAGGTAGAGGTGGAGGTGAGTGTGGGTAGAAATCCGAGTCCTGATACTGTGGCTAAGGCGGGTATGTACAAAAGTCAGGAGCAAAGTCCTCCTGGAAAAAAGGAGGTGGACCAGCTGGAGTGAACGAATGATCCGCAAAGTCCGGATAAAATACGCTCCAGGGGTCCATCTCGAAAACAAAAGGAAACGATCCGGGAGAGCACGACGGTCAAGTCAAGAGAGTGGAGAAGAAGCCGCAAATGCGCAGTGATGATCTAGGACACACACAAAACAATCACAACCAAAAATGAAAATAATGCAAACCCTCAATTCACCTACTCAACTCGGTAGAGACCGCAAAGAGTGGTCTTTTAATCTTGTCTGTTTTAGAGTTAGGTGAGAAGTCCAAAATTGCGCAAACACTTAGGGGGCTAAAATGGGATTTGAGCACTAATCCTTAGCGTGTGCGTGAGCAATGTAAAACGAAGACAATGAGGGGATTACTCGCCCAAGAGAAGATTTTTCTTTTTGATCGGTTTTAGGGTCAAGTAATATTAGTAGTCCCAATTTTATTGATTATCACTTTTTTTGGATTTTTAGTGAGGAATGCACGCGCCTAACGAGGAGTCAATTCCTTTAAGCACCTGGGTTGGCAAAATCAGAGGGAGAGGCGGAAAAGCAATGCAGGCGGCAATCGATGATGTATGCTAAAGGGAAACGCTCACCTTGCCTCCAGCGCTCTACATGCAAGGATGCTCAGCAGAATTGAAACCTATCTATATGCAAATGCAAGCCAATGAAATCGCCCTAAGTCTTGCGGGGAGAGCTTGCGGCGCAATGGATTGAAGGTGATGATCAACTGTTTAAAATTTGACTAAGTCCAAACAAGACTATAGGTGCATGCAAAGGTATTAGGTGTTTGGCCTTAATCTATCGCAATCAATCCTTAAAGCTAAGGGCTCAATCACACAAAAGAAATGAAAAATAAAACCGGAAAAAAAATGCGAAGAAAAGCCGACAAAACCGCGGTGAGCCCCCAAGTGAACAATCACATGGAAATTAGGCCCGAGTGTCTAATGTCTGAGTACCTGTATTATTACAATTAATAGTCTCTCTCTCACTACAAAAAAATAAATACGAGGAAATAAATACAACAGCTACTGTGGAGCTCGGTCTACAAAATTCTGCTTCGTCTCCTCGGTGCTCGGCTGGCAGATGCCGGCTTCACGTGGGTGCGTAGGCGCCTAGGGTGGAGCGCCTCCCTCGATCCGCGGTACCTCGCACGAAGTCAACAAGAGAGGGGGTTAGACAGCTCAATAGATATATCAAAAATAAAGAAAATAAAATAGCAAAAATGAAAGAAGTGAAATAGACAATAAATCACAATCACAAACAAGACCTGAACTACGTGTTGTTGCTCCCCGGCAACGGCGCCATTTTTTGAAGCAAGAAATTCGAGCGGTCGTATTGATCCACAAGGCGGATCAACAGTCGATGCGGTGACCGCTCGAAAATCCCGATTCAAACAACAATTAACCCACGACAATCAAGTAAAGCAGTGAAAGTATGTGGAGTTAAAATTTATTATAACTCTACAACAAGATGTGTATAGGTGCAAGTATTGTAGAGGTCGAACACAGGGAGCAGACAGGTAGAACGGGGCACTAAGGCTCAAAATGTGTGAATGTGACAAGTGTCTACTATGCTATTTTTTGTGGATTTTTAATTTTTATATTTTTATATAATTTTTAATTTTATATTTTTGTCTTTTGATTTTTAATTTACTGATTTTATATTTTTCTTTTTATATTTTATATTTTTTTATTTCCTTTTTTCAATATTGGAATATACAAACTATATAAGAAAAGAGATGATAAACTATTTATAAAAATAAGGGAAAAAGCTCAAAAAATGAGGAAATGAAATGTTTTTGGTATTTTTATACTTTTCTACTGTTTTTGTGATTTTTGAGGAGTTTTCAGAATGTTTTTGGTATTTTTAAATGTCAAAATAGAGAAAACAGTGAATAAAATGCAAGGCTGAAACTAAAATGGAGAAATAAATTAGAAAACAGTAGCAAAAATTCTCCAAATTAATTTTCATTTAAAGATAATGAAACAAAGAAAACTCAGAGACGAAGTTTGTATTTTAAGGGTTTTTGAAGACTTTTTAATATTTTTATAGAGGTTGTGGGAGTTTTGTGATTTTTTGGAGTTTTCTTTCGTAATTTTTAGTGAGTTTTGGACTGAAGTTAAAACACACTAAAAGAAACAAAATATATTTTTTTGGGATTTTTCTGGAGTGTTTTTATATTTTTATGGATTTTATAATGCAAACAGCGCACGAAATGGCTATTTTTGATTTTTAATAAATATTAAAATGCAATAAATATGAAAAATAAAAATACGATGATGAACTACTATGCAGCATAGATCTAAACTGATTTTTGGGGATTTTTTGGGGTTTTATAGACGCATGCAAAAATTACTAGAAGCAAAAAGAAACTACATGTTTGTAGGGGTATTTCTGTAATCAATCAGGAATCCAGGGGCCAAAATGCAAGTTTTCTCAAAATATATAACACAATAAACAATTCCCTGGATTAAAATTAATTTCCCAAAGGCGCAGGGCTATGACGGCAAAAACGCCAGGGTCACATGCACAAAGCACGTGACCTGGCGAGGGTTTTTACGCAAATCATGAAACACTGAGGGCCTATATCGCAAAATTACCCAAAAGTTTTTTTACCTATTACAATAATTATGATACTAAATATAAATGGTCAACATTGCGGGGTACCATGCAAAATTACCCACGCAATCAGTGCTGGCGGACGGTGGGATGGCTCCCATTAATACACGTGTCAGCCCTCCAGAGCCCGATACCCCTTGGGTGCCGATGGCGTAGATTAGATCTCCGCGAGGGAATCAACGGTGCTGGTTCATGCGCATCGGACGCCTGCTGTAACTCGTGAAGAACACGCCCAAAATCGACGGCCCACGAGATGCTTGGAAGAACACGAAGGAACTCACCCATGGGCGAGTTTGATTCTTATGCAACTCGCCCCTCCGAGCACCTGGAACCTTGCTGACCGCTGATCCACGCTCCAGCTATGCTTCCGCAGATAGGAAGCCCAACAAAAAGGGCCAAACACCGCCGGGGGACGTCCGACGACGCGCGGCGCCTGGGCTACCTTCACGACCTTCAAGAGCACCTGCAACGACGCATTTTTCATGTGTTTCCTGCAGAGGAGCGATTAGACAAAAAAGCACGGAGCTCCAGAGAGCTCCAGGGGGTGAACTTGGGACAAGGATGGAGGTTGAGAATGGGGCTCGCCGGAGCTTCCTCCGACGAGGAGATGAGGTGATGGTTTGCTGGGCGAATGAAAGAAAACACGGGGATCTAATGCTAAGGGGAAGGCTAGCAAAAACGGACAGGAAAAAGAAAACAAAGCGAAATGGACCTCAAAGGCTAAAGAAGCCTGAGATGTGACCTTGACGGCGGCAGCCGGAGGTGGGTGCTGGAGCGCCTCCCGACCCTCGCCTGAGGTCCGCGCGAGTGCTGGAGGAGTCTGTCACCCTCCCGATCCAGAGCACTGCGGCTAGACTCCAAGCTAGGGTCGAAAAAGGGTTCAAAGGTCTATGGAGTCTTTGGGTGGTTTTTGAAAAAAATGGACGAGAGGCGATCTTCGAGGCGCGGTCACGGGTGCGCCACAAAGATCTGGGTAGATCTAGTAGGTCGGTGGGTATCTAGGATGTGCCAGGAGCAATTTTCATGAAGGAAGCGTCCTCCCTCGAGCAACGCACAAGCGGCGAAAAAATCAAGAAGATTGGGTCTTGGGCATTCTGACAAGGGCGCAAGGCTATGGTCAGGGAGTTGACTGGCTGGTCAACATCCCAGACCACCTGGTTGGTCCACGTGGACCAACCAGGAAAAAGCCCCAAAAAATGTTTTTATAAATTTAGTTTTAAAATAATAAATGAATTATTTAAACTTAGGTTATTTAATAAAAATATTTATTATTTTATAAAGTATTTTATGTAATTTTTATTTATTTTTAGGAGGTATAATTTTATAAGTTGCCTTTTATGCCCTTTATAGGTATATTATCTATATACTTTATTACTTTATTTTTATTTTGTGTATTTTAATTTTATTATTTTTATTTATTATTTTCTAAAATTATAAAATACTTTTATATACACAAATATATTTTTATTTAATTTTTCTGATATGTCTTGTATATTTAATAAAATATAAGAGTGTATTGTATAAGTATATTTATAGGTATAATACCTATGTATCAAGTATGTAAGTATTTTATTTTAAGTTTTATTTAGGTTTTTTATTCCAATTTTAATGTACATAATTATTATAAGTAATATTTACAAGATTATAAAAATATAAAAATATAAAAATAATGAATAAATAATAAATTGAATATTTTAATCTGTATAGTTGTACAATGAGGGTCCAAAACTCAACTTTCAAACCGTAGCTCCGCCAAATGCGAAACCACCGCCAATAAATAGCTTATTTTATTCTATATAAAATAAATGTGAGTTTGCGGCATTCGGAGTTTTCATTTGTGAGATACGGGTCTGGGAAGTTGGGATTTTGGATTTTTATTCAGACCATAACTTTTTATCTGTATATTCTTTTTCAGTGAAATTAATTTTGTATTTTTCTATATAAAAATATCTACAACTTTTATGTACAAAGTTTCTTTATTTGATGTATAAAAAGTGGAACCAAAAATAGGTCCCAAAATGAATAAAGAATGAATTAAAAAGTATTGTAATTGGCCCTTATCTCCCCCTACTTTCTTCCTTGTCAGCCTATTCATCGAGATGCCTAGGTCTCGGGGTTTCGGGTCATAAAATATTTACAATATTTTATTCTTTTTCTTTTCTTTTCTTTATTCTATAATTTTGGCTTTAAAAACCACATTTTATACACTATTTACACACATATGCATGAATGCTAAAATGCCTAAATAACGCCTATTTGCACGCATTTACTAGGGTTTTTTAGGCCAAAATGATAGAATAAAGATGATGAAACATAGATTCATCACGTATCTCCCCAAATGATTCAGCATGTATGTTACTCTCTCGACAAGGGAGAAAAGAAATGCCATCATCTTGATGGTATCCTCGTCTACGTATCTGTTGTGGACCGTGTTGCAGATCATTTCAAACTCCTAGATATGCAGTTGCGGCTCCTCGGTGGCTAGCCCAAGGAATGTGGGCAACAACTGGATCGTCTGAGGAGGGAGCTTGAAAGCTCCCAGGATCGTTAGAAGCTAAATCCAACAGTGTGTCAGAGTTGTACCAGGGTTGTGCAACTCTCTCATCATCCTGGCTAGTCGGACTGGCTCCTGTGGCTCCTCTGGTTGTCCTCCATCTCCTCCTCCTATCTCTAGTATCTCTTCACTACCACCTTGATTCTTCTCTCCTCCGTTAGCTCACATCTGGGCCATCTCTCTACGCATATATGCAATAAAAGCTCCCTAGTCTATGATATGTGGCTGCATCGTCTCTAAGGAAGCTAACAGGGTGTTGTTGATGGTGCCCTGATTTAATGCATACGCAGTGGTACGGGCCGATCCATCTGTGCACTCCTCGCTGCTGGCCATTCTTGGGTCTCTACAAAGGCAAAAGATCTGAACTTGGTGCTATCAAATGAATAAATATCTGCTCCGGTCTCTACTCGGGCACCTCGGGACTGGAAGAAGGGTGGTCGAGAGGGAACAGAGCAGAGTCAAACTCAGGTTCAGAGAGCGGGTCTGGGCTCTTAGGAACCAACCTAGATGAATGGGGTGGAGTGCTCGAAAGAGATGCAGCCAAAGGCAGCCTAAGGGACCTCCAACCCATCATCGTGATCTGGAGAAGAAGGTGGATGGGATCTAGAAACAAACAGGATCAGAAAAGAAACCCCCAATTCACCTACTCAACACTGAGAGCTGATGACCGTAAAGGTTCGGTTTTTTATCGTGTCAATTTTGTTTAGGTGATAATTCAGTCTAGCAGGGAAATTAAGCGAGCTGGTAGGAACCTGATGCTTTCAAGAGACTGGTCCGATCTCGAAGCTAGATCTTTCCCAGCCAATAAAATTTGCGGACTGTTTACTAGCTACCCGATCAACTCGCTCTGTTAAGGATATCGCGTCCCGCTTTACCGGAGACCGGAGAGATCCTCACTGGAGAACGACTAACCCTAAGACCAGTGTTTTGATGAAAGTTCAGGTATGTCTCTAGCCTAGTGTGCGGGTCACTCTCTCGCGCATGCAAATCAAACAATGAGGGGATTTCTCTCCCAAGATAGATTTTTAAGTCAGATGTCTTTTAGGGTCAAGTTTGTTTAGCAGTGCCAATTTTTATGATTTTCAATTTTTTATGTATTTTCCAATAAACAAACAAATGCCTAATGAATTTTTCGATCCCCTGATTATTTAAGTCCAAAAACAGGGGGGAGAAGTCGAAAAAGCCGATACGCGATCAAACACGATGATGCATGCAATGTCAGAGATGCGTACCTGACGCTAGCACTCTAAATGCAGGGTGATCTACGCATAAATTAAAAGACATGAATAAAACTATCTATATGATGCAAGAAGAAAATGGCCTTAGATGAGCAATTTTTATACGTGATGAACTGTAGCTAACAAGTCAGAGAGAGAGGTCAGAGTCTGGTCTCTGATGCTGATTGGTGTCTGCCATAATGGATCCTGCACATGTTGTATACGGCCTCTAGCGGCACGTGACCTCTCAAGCGACCAAGTTAACTTTTTTCTTGTGATTTAATCAGTTAGGTCCAATTATGATCTATAGGTGCATGCAAATAATTATGGGTTGGGCCTTAACTAATTATGTTACAGTCAGAGAAAATCCTAAATCTAAGGACCAAATTCTTTGAGAATCAAAATACAAATAAAAGGCGAAAAATCAAAACTAGTGAAAACCGTGGTGAGGTCCCCTGAGAACACTGGTGCCCGGCGAAACAGATTCCAATAAAGCCAAGTCCACAACTGTCCAAGGTCATGTATTATTATAATAATAATCAAAAGAAATGTGCTAAAAACTACTCTAATCTACTCTATAAACTATAACTGCTCCTGCTCTGCTCCTGCTTCCCTCTGAGTACGGGTCTCCTCCAAAGTGACCTCGGTCGGTTCCTCGCACAAAAGGTGAAATAAAAGCAGGTCAGAGAAACAGTTATATCAAATAGAGCTAGAAGCAAGTAAAGAAAGAACAATAAAAATGAAAAGTAAGCAAATAAAGAAAAGTGAATATAAAAATAAAAATGAAAATGAAAATGAAACAAAGAAGGCTAAAAACCGACTACTAAGCCGTGCTCCCGGCAATAACGTCATTCTGATGAATGGCTTGCCAACTAGGGTTAAGTGTCAAAAATAAATCAAGGTCATTACGACTCAAATCGGTGAATCAGGATCAACAAGAAAAATCAGACCACCAATAAAAGCAATCAAGCATGAAAATCAAAATAAGCGGTCTCGTTATTTATTTAACCTACTATAGCCACCAGGGTCGAACACAAGGAGCACGGGCTAAGCCTACGAAGTAGTCGAGAAATCAGAGAAGAAAAGGCGTAGTTTTGGTGGTTTTTAATTTGCAATTTTTTATATTTTCTAATAGAAAATGAATAAGAAAATAAAAGAAATCACACTACAATAATTTTTATTAAGGTGAAAAAGGCTCAAAATTCAAAATAAAAATATTTTAATATTTTTAAAATATGCAAGTGTTTTTGGGTATTTTATGGAATTTTTCTGATTTTTATATGATTTTGTAAAAATGAAAGGAAGATAAAATAACAAAACAGCGTGCAGCCTGGATGAACATGCAACTTTAAAATATCTAAAGTGCCAAAAACTTCTTGATTGCAATTTTACACGAAAATAGGTAAAAATATCTATCTACAGAACTTGAAAAGACATTTTTTATTTTTATAGAATTTTTAATGATTTTTATAAGATTTTTAGTCTTTTGTGATTTTTAGGTGTTTAAAAAAAGATAATGAAATAAAAGAACTAAAGAAATTTAAACAAATCAAAACAAGCATATAGGAATTTTTATTGAATTTTTTGGGGTATTTTTATATTTTTTGGTATTTTCTAAAATAGACAGGCACTCTTTTTAGGGTTTTTGATTTTTAGAAAATAGCAAATAAAATCAAATTATGTCACCAAAATTACCAAAAATATTACACAATAGCAGGAGCTATTTGTAATCTTTAGGGAATTTTTGGAGTAGATTTGATATTTATTTAATTAAAAATCAAGAACACATGTTGTACGGACCTAAATGCAAATAGTTTAATTTTCAGAACTCAATCATGACACACACAAAAAGTTCAGGGGTATATCTGTGAAATTTCCACGAAGTTCAAGCACATGTGCAATACCACATTCACAGGGGCATAAATGCAAATTCAAACAATGTTTTGTTTAAATATTAACATAAAAATGTCCAGGGCCAAACTTGCAAAAACACCATAGTGTACGTGATCAAGCACGTGTCTCCAGACAGGAAGGATTAAAATGCAAATACCAGAAACCTTAGGGACTATAGTGCAAATAATTCCAAATACCATAAACCTTAGGGACTATAGTGCAAATAGTTCAAACTACAACTTTATTTTACAAATTAAAACATAAAGTATAAAAAGTGCAAGGGGAAAAGTGCAATATACCCTTGCAACACGTGAGGAGCATGTGGGGACATGTGGAGGTCGCTGGTGGGGGCGCAAACTTGTGGCTCTGATCTTCTGCATGTGTCAGATCTGACGCCTCAGAACTGGTCGAGGACGTGGGGCGCAGATGCGCCAGAGCTGACATCCAACGGTCTGAAAAGCTTGTTGTGTCGGCAGTCCAGATATGATCTGGAGGGGTAGGGCTGATCCAATGGTGCTGGAGAAGCCTGGGCGAACAACGTCGGGTGAACTTCATCGGAGACAAGGAGATGATCCTCAGGTCCGATGGTTGATCGAGAAGCATATGAGTGGTCATGGAAAGCTTCCACGTCAACTGAGCGGGTCCGATGGAAGAACCACCGGCAGGATGTGCGTGGCAATGACGGAGGCCTGGAGTTGCTCCAGCGAACCTCGGATGGATGGAATGAAGGCTCCCAGCATGCGCAAAAATATACAAGGGGAAGTTGAGACTCGGGGCAAAGCTCCGGTTCGGATTATTGAAGCTAAAATCTAAAGTAGCAGAGGGAGGCGACGTTCGATCTCTGACGAAGGTGGTAGGGGAGATCTAGGCCCTAATCTCGACTGGATGGTCGAGACTAAGGGTGATCATATTGTGGTGCGAGATGGAGGGCGAGAGTGTGGGTCGATATGAGCGACTGGAGGTGGATGTCGAGGCTCCGACCAGCTGATCGGGGCAGATGTGGGTACAACGGCGCTAAGTGGAAAGATTGGATCGAAACGGGAAATGCAAGGGAAATAGAGGGTACCTGAAGATCCAGATGTGCTCCTGAGCTCCAGGCGAAGGTGACCGTCGGGGTGATGGCCTCAACCTCGATGCGGAAGGCGGGGGAGGCTACTCGCGTCGGAACTCCGGCCACGAGGGTTGAGCGTCGGCTCTACTACACCAAACCAAGATCTGAGCGATGCTCCGAGTAGCTGTCACTCAGCTGGAGGTGGCTAGGGATCGAAATGGGAGCGAGGCACAAGCTTCCTCTCCTGGGAGGTGGATGGGAGATTTTATAAGGTTCCCAGGAGGTTGGAGAAATCGGGCAAGGGTACACGAACCGAGGGAGATCCGTGCCTTCCTAGGGATCTGCGAGGGTCTTGGTAACTAGGAGAGTCCACGGGAGAAAAATCAGGGCGAGGGGTTGCGTGATCCGCCCGGGAAAAATCGAAGAAAAAGGTCAAGTGAAGAGATCAGGACAGGTCAAGCCCTTGAAGAGGGGGTTAACCCGGGTCAACAACATGACGTGGACCAATCAGAAAAATGGAATATACAAAATATTTACAAATTAAATAAAAAATAGTATATGATTTTAAATCAAAAAGTGTATAAAATGAAAAATGTTTGTTATTTTTCAAACTATTTCTCTGTGATTTTTATTTATTTTTTGAAAAATAAATTAGTCTATATACAATATAATGTATTATATATGGGTATAATATACCTATGTATTATGTACAATTATTTTTAATTGTTATTTTTACATAAATACCCCAATTTTATATTTTATTTACTTAGAACATAATTTTTGGAGTACAAAATAATTTTTATTTTATTTTTATTATTTATTTACATGTATATAATAAATAGATAAGAAAGCATATATACATGAATTTTGTACAAGAGAGAGGGAATTTTTATTTTTATTTTTATTTTATTTTTCTAATTTTTGTTTTTATTTCCAGGAATATGTACAAGGAAATAAAAAGAATATTTTTATTTTTTCAAAAGCAATTATTTATTTACACCCATGATATGTACAATATAGAGTAGGTCCTATCTCTCTACTTGTTTTATTTGGCGACCCGACCAATGTTTGGCCTTCTCTTGGGGTTCGGGTCACTCTGTATTTATTATAAATACCTCCTTCCTTTTTCTTTTTCTTTATTCTTTTATTTTTGCACAAATACATGCTAATTATATAATATTAACGCATGCATGCATAATGCAAACTTATTATATTTATATCTATTTACATGATGCATTGCGAAGATAATTAGCTAAAATAAAATAATAAAGAGTGATGATCAGGGATTTATCAATGGCTAAGAAAGTAAAAGAGATAAATCATACTTTATAAGCTGATGCTCCCCGGCAACAGTGCCATTTGAAAAACGATCGGATGGGAGTCGCTAAATAATGGCCTATCAATCAGACTCACTATCGCTGAGGCGACTACTCCAATCCTCTCGTTGTTTCAACAACCCACACAAATAATTGAGCAATTAAGAGTAAGAGTTAAAATTTCTAAGAATGTATAATGCCAAGCAAGTAGGGGTCAAACACAGGAAGCTAAGGAATCGAGCATGCACTAATAAAAATCAAGGCACGATTTATCTCTCAAACACTTAGCCAAGTTGCATTTTTGTGGTTTTTCAATTTTTTAACTTTTGATTTTTTTTTCTGATTTTATATTTTGTTTTTATCTTTTTACCTTTTTACATTTTTTATATTTCTTTTTCTTTTAATATATATAAGGCTATATATTGAGTAAATATACAATATGGACTAATATAGAAATATATTCTAATAAATATAATCAAATTAAAGTAAGTTAAATATTTTTGTATTTTAATTATTTTTTACTATTTTTTGTGATTTTTTAGGAATTTTTATTAATTTTTATATATTTTTAAAGTCGAAAATACCCCAAATTAGAGTTAAAATTAATACCCAAAATTACAATGGAGATTAAAAATAACAAACAGAATCAAAAATTCTCCAAATTAATTTTAAAATAAAGATTATTATATAATTAAAATTAAAATAGAAAATATATTTTTTTGGAATTTGTAATAAATTTTTATATTTTTATGAAGGCTTTAGAGATTTTTTCTATTTTTTTAGAGTTTCATGTGTATTTTTTAAATGATCTTTGATCTTGGTCAAAAAATACATGAATGCCTGATATTTTTTGGTAATTTTTCAAAATGTTTTTATACTTTTATGTATTTTCTATTGCAATCATGGACAAAAATAGATATTTTTGATTTTTAATAAATAATAAAAGGGATCCAAATTGCAAAATATAAATAGGTGTGAATCTGCAATGCAACAGGAGTCTACAACTATTTTTGTGGATTTTTTAGAGCAATGTAGCTATGTAAAATAAATACAAGCAACAAAGAGAAAATACATTGCTGGTGGGGGCATTTTTATATAAATAAGTCCAGGGGCCTTGATGCAATTTTCTCAAAAAATATATAACTAAATAAAATAGATTTTTGACTAAATGGAACTAAACAAAACCGCAAGGGCCCTCGTGCAAAATGCATGCACCTCACGCGCGTTAGGGTCATGAGGCAACGTGGCCGAGGACTGGATTGCAATAAAACTAAAGTTTAGGGGGTGTTTGCAATTATTACAAAATTATAAAACTGCCAAGGAAAGTTTAAACATTAAATAGTAAATAAATGGCATGGGTAGATCTACAAATTACCCAAGACGTAGAGTGGATCGAACAGTGGAGAACTACTCACTTGACAAGTGGCGCGACCACGAGAGATGATGTCGGTTCGCAGCGGATGGATGTGATTAGATCCTCTGATA